>CM077676.1:59936047-60611047 GCA_039707655.1 Elymus sibiricus | reverse complement strand
GAGCTAAATAGGTCATTTGAGAGCTAATTAAGGTTATTATGTCATTTTTTAGCTAGCTAAGCATATAAATCCATTTTTGGAGGAATAAATGCTAAGTATAGGTCATTTTAGAGCTATCCTAGGTTAAATAGGTCATTTTGGAGCTAATTAAGGTTGTTATGTCATTTTTAGCTAGGTAAGCATATTGAGTCATTTTGGAGGAATAAATGGTAAGTATATAGGTCACTTTAGAGCTATCCTAGGTTAAATAGGTCATTTTTTAGCTAATTAAGGTTATTATGTCATTTTTGAGCTACCTAACCATATAAATTCATTTTTGGAGGAAAAAATGCTAAGTATAGGTCATTTTAGAGCTTTCCTAGGTTAAATGGGTCGTTTGAGAGCTAATTAAGGTTGTTATGTTCTTTTTGAGCTAGCTAAGCATATTAAGTCATTTTGGAGGAATAAATGCTAAGTATAGGTCATTTTAGAGCTATCCTAGGTTAAATGGGTCATTTGAGAGCTAATTAAGGTTATTATGTCATTTTTGAGCTAGCTAAGCATATAAATCCATTTTTGGAGAAATAAATGCTAAGTATACGTCATTTTTGAGCTATCCTAGGTTAAATAGGTCATTTTGGAGCTAATTAATGTTGGTATGTAATTTTTTAGCTAGCTAAGCATATTGAGTCATTTTGTTAAGCTAAACACTTGGGAAAACTTACCGTCATCACTTAGATGTAGGTGAAGGACCGGTCGCGCCAGTGGCAGACGGAGAAGCATCGGTCGATGCTTGTCGGGAGTTATGCTGCACCAAAGATCATTTGCAGTGTATCGTTAGCATGATGCAACTCAAATGTGAAGACTAGTAACTAATGACCATTCAAATGAAACTCACCGTGCCCGCCGGAGCAATGATTGGCATCGGCGGAGGGGTCGTGCCATTCTTTTCGCACATGCTCTGCACATTTGGTTTTCTCGAGTCAATCATATTAGTTAGTAATGAAAGGAACATTACGTGCATGATTTGGCTAATATGCAGAAGAAACTTACCACGAAGAGCTCGTATAGGGCCCGTTGACCCGCCTCGTTTCGGTTCCTCTCCTCTTCCAATAGCTTAGCCGTCCTCTCCTCCGCCTCCCTCTCCCTCGCCGCCGCCTGCCGTCTCTCTTCCTCTAGAAGCGCCTGGGTCCTCGCTTCTGCTTCCTCAAGAGCAGCCTGGGTCTTCGCTCTCTCTGCCTCAATAGCAGCCTGCAACACCACTCGTTAGCATTGTAATCATCGACGGCCGCACACACAATGTAATGGAGGAAAGGTATCTGAGTCCGTATAACTAACCTGGAATTCGAGCTCCATTGGCCGTGCACGAGGCCTTATCTCAGGATCGGAGCTGGTCTGGCGCTTCTTGATCTGCGGGAGAGTGCTAGTACAACGTATCAGTCCATCCCCAATGGCTAACAAGCCATGGTGCCTCCCGCCACCAGATATCATCACCAGCTCTGGATCAAGAGGTTGCTGGCTTGGGTTAAACTCTGGCCCTTTCCTCGCCTTCCCCTCGTCTCTGTACCTCACAAGCTTGTTGTGGGAGGCGCGGTTGCTGAATTTCTCTGGATCATCGAGGTCAGACTCAGAGAATGCCTTGGCCTTCTTGTACGAGGCAGTATTGCACATGGCATAGAGGTCGAACAGCTCTGGCACTGGAGCCTTGTTGTGCCGCGCCTAAAAGAGAGGAACAGAGTATTAGTTAAGGGCTCAAGCTAGCATGAAGAATGAATTTGCATGAATCATGAAGCAAACCACATACCCAGTTTTCCCCGAACCCACGTAGGTTGACGCTGCCTAGATGGTGTGGGACACCTTTCATTTGGGCACGCTTCTCCTTTGCACCGTCGTGGACGTTGCGCCATTGGGGAGTGCACCACTCATCCACCAACGCCTCCCAACAGTCCATCCTATCCGCACACCATCTCAGGGGCACCTAAGTTAAGCAAGAGAAATTTGAGCGCTACGCATACGAATCAAATCAAGGAACTAAGTACAAGGCCTTAAGAATAGGTAATTACCTTCATGTACTTCTCCTTAGTCAGATAGTTGAGGCGGCACTTCTCTTTTTTCCTCCGAATACCAGTCGAGGCGTAGTAGTCTCGAATAGCCTGCGTCCGAGCCTCGTGCCGAAAGTTTTGAAGTAGGCGCCTGCACTCGTTGTCGATAACCCAAGCCGCGGCCTCCTCCTGTCCCTCAGCACACCTATAGAAGGTCTGCAATCAAACAAGAAAACACGGATTAGTACAATCACTAGGGTTGCCAATCAAAGAAGAAAACACAACGTAGACGGCAAAGGAGAAATTACCCAAAACGTCTGGATCACAATGTCGGCGACCGTGTGGCACTCGACATCGCTGATCCTATGCCCCGGTGGGGCCGGGGCAGCCAAGTAGTGCTCCCAGGTCATTCCTAGCTCTGGAACCCGGCCCTCACCGGGCAACGTGACCCACCCCGGGAAGCTCTGGCGACAAATCACGCCAAGGACACTGTTGGGCTTGCGGCAACCAGGCCCGTGTGTCCAAGACCTGCAGTATGACAAGGCCAACGCATTAGATATTCGAAGAAACGTGAAGACAAAAGGTTAAAAAAGAGTAAATGCACTTACTTCTCCCCCTACGGCGCAATCAACCACCTCTGGTCGGGGGTCGCCGGGGTGGGCGGGAGCTTTGTACAACCACGCTGGTAGACTTTGCGCCCCTCAACCCACTCACTCTCGCTATAGCTATCAGAACTATAGCCACCCTCAGCACGGCCACTCGACGAGCCCGCACCTGGGTTCTGCTACGACTCAGCGTGATCCCCAGTCTCATGGGACGAAGGCTCGGCGGCCCGACGCTCGTCGGCCCCAGGCTCGTCGGCCGTAGGCGCGTCTGTCATAGCCTCGTCTGTCGTAGGCTCGTCGGCCTGAGGCTCGTGGACCGGAGTCCGAGACGGCTGCACCTCAGGCTGCTCCATCTCAGACGGAGCACTCCTGTGGTCGGGTGAATCAGCTGGGGGTGGCGGCGAGGAAGGCATAGTAGCAGCCTTCCTACCTCTCCTGCCGCCACGTCCACATCTACCAACCTTCTTCCCCCCCCCCCCCCGACCTCTCCCGGTCGAAGAAGAAGCGCCCGCCGGTGTCTGCATACTGAGATCCAGCGCTCTCCGGAGGTGGTGGGGTGGGATGGAAGTACCCTCCCACCACGCGCCGAGGAAGGAGCCTCGGAGCGCTCTCGACCCGCGCCCACCATCTGTCAACACCTGCAATGACAAAGAGTAAACGAAGTTAGTACAACATTAAAAAAATGAATACCTGACATGAATATAATTTAAGTGTATCATCATCATGAACATAATAAAAAATTGAATACCTAACATGAACCAATTAATAATATATATGTACATAATAATAATTGAATACCTGACATGAACTATAATATTAATCTTCATCGTCATCATTAATAAATGCATCATCATCGTCTATATATGCTTCGGGGTCAATAAATGCATCATCATCATCACTATCAGTAATGACGTGCTCATCATCATCATCAATAAATGCATCAACATGTGGAAGGCCTCCTGTACGTAATCGGTCAAGCATTGACAGGTCATCCGCAGCAGTAACCTCTTCTTGTTCCGGCTCTTCTTGTTCCGGTTCAGGCTCGGATTCACTGCCGCTATCTACTTCAATGTTCTGAGGTGAAGTAGAGCGGTTCTTGAAACGTTTTTTAGAAAGACGTGTTTCTTGGAAGAATTCTCCTTCATATGTGTCTGGGTTAATGTGAGGTTCATAATCCTCTTCATTGGGGGGAGGTGGTCTAACATGTGGCGGCACTTCATAAACGACATCCCAACCTTTGAGATTTGGATCACTTTGGCAGGCCCACGGTAGATAGAAAACTTGGGTTGCCTGTTGAGCCGTAATATAGACATCGGGAACATCCAAATGGGTGCTTTGTTTGATTTCGACTAGCCCTAGATGTTCATGAGTCCTTCTAGTCTCCTTCGGCTGGAACCAATAACATTTGAAGACTACGACTTTCGGTGGGTTTGCACCATAGAATAGAAGTTCATAAATTGCTTCAACTCTTCCATAATACTCGGTACCTCCTTCGCCGATAGCAGAGACACAACAATTTGTAGACTTTCGGTCGGCCATAGATAGCTCTTTGCCATAGGTACGAAAGCGATACCCGTTGATGTCGTATTTGTCAAATGAACGGACCTTATAGTCAAAACCATTAGCGACTTGTCTCAATTCGGCGTCCATAGACTCTGAACTAGCCTACAAGTTTAATACGAAAGGATTGTTGCATTAGCCGGAAATTAGACGAAGAAATGAAATGGTCTAATGGAAATTACCGTTTGTTTGAACCAAGAGATGAAACCGGGATAGCCGCCTCCATGCATTGCCAGAAGATCATACTCTTCGACGGAATCCTTTTGGATCACCGCTCCATACGAGAATTTGGCGACGTATCGACTGTATCAAATATCCGGGAATAAGAGCAGTTCAAAGGAATTAGAGGTTGCGAAACAATGTACCGAGAACTTACTCGATGTACGGCCGCACTTCTGTTAGGTTGTTCAAGATATACAACGTAATGGTCCGCCATTCGTCGACATCCAGCGATAAGGAAGTATAAGCACCGGCTGGTGCGAGCTTCCCTTTGAATAGGCTGAGGTTGGATCCACCCTTTTTAGGGTCGCCAGCATTGTACCGAGGCTTCGGATTATGCAAATGACGATTTTTGGCATCGTAGTGTGCTGTCACGAAGTTTGCCGCCTCCTCAGTAATGAATGCCTCGGCCATCGATGCTTCAATTCGACGTTTATTTTTACATTTTTCTCGAAGCGTCTTCTGCATCCTCTCAGTTGCGTAGCACCAACGATTCTGCACGGGCCCCCCTAATCGTGCCTCGGTCGGGAGATGCAAAATCAAATGCTGCATTGGATTAAAGAAGCCCGGTGGAAAGATCTTCTCTAACTTGCAGATCAACTCCGGCGCCAACTCTTCCAGTTCTTCTAGCAAGCCAGGCGATAGTTCTTTCGCACAAAGAACACGGAAGAAATAGCTCAGCTCTACCAGTACTAGCCATTCATCCTCAGGGATAAAGCCACGCAACATCACCGGCATTACCCGCTCAAGCCATATGTGCCAATCATGACTCTTGAGACCAAATATTTTCAATTTTTCAAGGCTCGCTCCCCTCTTTAGATTCGCTGCATACCCATCGGGGAACATCAACTCCTTTTTCACCCACAGGATAATTTCCCTCATAGCTGGCCTTCCAAGATTGAACCATGCCTTTGGCTTCGTCCAGTTCTGCTTTCCTTTCGGTTGTCGCATATTTTGTAGCGGTCTATCACATAGAGCCTCCTGATCAACTCTAGCCTTAGGATTATCCTTTGTTTTCCCCTCTATGCCGAACAATGTACCAAAGAGGGCCTCGCCGACATTCTTTTCAGTGTGCATCACGTCGATGTTGTGTGGGCAAAGGAGGTCTTTGAAGTAAGGCAGATCCCACAAGCATGTCTTGTGAGTCCAGGCGTGTTCGGAATTATACCCCTTGAAATACCCTGGATGCTCCGGATCCGGCTCGAGAGAGTTGAACTTATCCAGGGTCTGTTGGCCTGTCAACGCAGGTGGTGCAGAGTTTTTGACAACTCTACCTTTGATGAAGTTCTTCTTGTCTTTTCTGAACTTATGGCGAGGATCCAGGAACTGTCTATGCATGTCGAAGCAAGAAAACTTGCCACCCGCTTGCAGCCGACGAAACTCAAGAGCTGCCTTGCATGTGGGGCACGGGAACCTTCCATGCACAGACCAGCCAACGAATAGCGCATACGCCGGCAAGTCATGCATCGAGTACATGTACCACGCACGCATTAGGAAGTTTTTTTTTGTAGCGGCGTCGTATGTCTTGATCCCATTATCCCAAGCTTCTTGCAGTTCATCCTTAAGCGGCTGCATGTACACATTCATATTCTTCCCCGCATAGTTGGGCCCCGGAATTATCAACGTCAGGAAAATGTTCTTTCTTTGCATAATCTGTCCGGGGGGGAGATTGAGTGGAATGACAAATACAGGCCAACAACTGTATTGAGCTGCCATCATACCAAACACATTGAACCCATCCGTGCTTATGGCGATTCGAGGATGCCTTGGATCTGCCGCTTTAGCATGATGTATTGCATCGAAGCGCTTCCACGCAAAAGCGTCCGATGTGTGTACCAACATCGGCTCCCCATCTGCATCTAGTTCGGTTCTTTTGCCCAATTTGTGCCATGTCATCTGTCTGGCCGTCTCTTCGACCATGAAAAGACGTTGAAGTCTTGGTATGATTGGCATATACCGAAGAACATTAACTGGGATTTTTGTCTGACTCTTCTCACCCATACCGTTGTCTACCTCAACATACCTGGAAGACTGGCAAACGGGACAATACTTCAAGTCCGCATACTCAAGCCTAAATAAGGCACATCCTTTCTCACAGGCATCTATCTTCTCATAGGGCATCTTAAGTGCACGGAGGAGTTTGTCCGACTGGTACAGGTTTGCAGGCATTACATGGCCTTTGGGTAGAAAGCGTCCAAATAGTGTCATCATCGCGTCGTAGCATTATCTGCCCAAGTTGAATTGAGCCTTCAGAGCCATTACTTGTGCGATGGCATCCAGCTGACAAAGCTCAGTGTGCTCGTGGAGAGGACGTTTTGAAGACTCCAACATATCATTGAAGCCCTTTGCAGATTCCTCCATCTCATCGTCCGAATCCCGAGCATCATCAAAGTCTTCCACCATGTCTTCCATCCCGGTACCATGCTCGTCGGTGCGACGACGGCCCTCCTCAGCTCTGGCACGTTGGGCAGACTCACCATGAAATGTCCAGACCGTATAATCAGGCGTAAAACCCAACTTCTGCAGGTGTTTGATCATTTCAAACTCGGACTTCTTTTGAAAGTTGTCGCAGTCGACACAGGGGCACCAGTTTGTTTCATGTCCATTTGCAAATGCGGCTCTCACAAACCCCTTGGTTTTTCTTAGCCATTCATGGGTCATGTCTTTCTGACTAGTGTGACCGGTGTACATCCACGCACGATCACTCATCTTGCCTAGCTACTGGACACACAAGAAATATATACATAATTCAGCAAACCATATTCATCAGTTAATAGAGTTTGTCAGTTTTATTACGTCCATGCAACCTAGACGCTAGTAGGTAAAGATAGGTCCTAATCCCACCCGAGTATGTGTAGATTGGGTTCGTTTTCCCATGCTCTGCTCCGGATCCGACGCAAAATTTCGGCAGCACCTCCCCGCTGTTCTCCTGATACACGTCTCGGTAATAAGCAGAGAGGATGTGTACCCGGAGAACAACAGGGAGGCACTGACGAAATTCTGCATCGGATCCGGAGCAGAGCATATGGGAAAACGAACCCAATCTACACATACTCGGGCTGTCCATGGATAACGTTGGACAATTCGAAAGAATCACGGTTATAAATATGCAAATGCATGC
Source organism: Elymus sibiricus (assembly GCA_039707655.1). NCBI lineage: Eukaryota > Viridiplantae > Streptophyta > Magnoliopsida > Poales > Poaceae > Elymus > Elymus sibiricus. The sequence continues at coordinate 60,603,521 of CM077676.1, read as the reverse complement.
ATATTTATATATGTAACCCTTTCGAACGGAAGACGCATAGTGGTCACGCATACTGATGATTGACACCTATAGCTAGCAAGTTTCATCGGCACGAAGACCGGAACAGAGCAAATGAAGGGGGGAGGAGGAGATGTCATTTGTGCTCACCCACGAACGCAGGGGCGGAGCTCGTCGAACGCACGGGGAGGTCGTCGAACACCAGACCCTCGCAGCCCCGAAAGAACTGCACATTTAAATCCACCCGATCAACACAAATATATATGATGTTTTTCTTAACAAAATCGGGAAATATACTTCCTAACTCATAATTCACAAATATATGACCCCATCGGCCTCTGGAAGGCCGAAGAGCACCTTTTCGGTCAACAGGAGGCCGAAGAGGTGTCGGGGGTCGGGGGTGTCGTGTCTGGGTGGCGTGGTGTCGGGGTGTCGTGGTGTCGGGGTGTCGGGGTGTCGTGTCGGGGTCGGGGTGTCGGGGGGTGTCGTGTCTGGGTGTCGTGGTGTCGGGGTGTCAGGGGTGTCGGGGTGTCGGGGTCGGGGTCGGGGTCGGGGTGTCGGGGGGTGTCGTGTCTGGGTGTCGTGGTGTCGCGGTGTCAGGGGTGTCGGGGTCGGGGTGTTGGGTCGGGGTCGGGGTGCCGTGTCGGTGTCGGGGTGTCGGGTCGGGGTCGGGGTCGGGGTGCCGTGCCGGGGTCGGGGTCGGGGTCGGGGTGTCGGGGTCGGGGTGTCGGGTCGGGGTCGGGTTGTCTGGTCGGGGTCGGGGTGCCGTGTCGGGGTCGGGATCGAGGTCGGGGTGTCGGGGTCGGGGTGTAGGGTCGGGGTCGGGTTGTCGGGTCGGGGTCGAGGTGCCGTGTCGGGGTCGAGGTTTTTTCTCTTTTTTTCTTTTCTTCTTCTTCCTCTTCTTTCTTTTCTTCCTTTTCTTCCTTTTTTTTCCTTCTTCTTCTTCTTCTTCCTCGTTTCCTTTTTCCTCTTCTTCTTCTCCTCCTCTCCTCTTTTTTCTTCTTCTTCTTCCTCTTCTTCTTTTTTCTTCTCCTCCTCCTCCTCTTCTTCTTCTTCCTTTCCTTTTTTCCTCTTCTTCTTCTCCTCCTCTCCTCTTTTTTTCTTCTTCTTCTTCTTCTTTTTTCTTCTCCTCCTCCTCTTCTTCTGTTTCTTCTTCTTCTTATTATTTTGTGTTCTTTTTCTTTTTTATTTTTCCTTTTTTTTCATCTTCTTTTCTTCTTTTTTTTCTTCTAGGTTTTTTTTCTACCTAAATGTCTAAATATTTTTTCCTATTTACCCAAACACCTAAACAACTATTTGCAAAACATCTAAAAACAGAAAACTAAAAATCTAATTAGAAAAACAGAAAAAATAATTAAAATGGGGGCAGGGGAAGGTCACCAGAGAGGGACAGGGGGCAGGGCGGCCGGCGGCGAGGAGAGGAGGCCGCCGGGGAGGGGGCGGTGGCGGCAGGAGGGCCGTGAGGAGGGGGCGGCGCCGCGGTGGTGGAGGTGCGCCACGGGGAGGGGGGCAGGCGGTGGTGGAGGGCGGGGAGGGGGCGGCGGCGGCGGTGAGAGAGGGGGGGAGGGGGCGGCGGCGAGAGGGCGGGGAGGGGGCGGCGAGAGGGCGGGGAGGGGGCGGCGGCGGCGGCGGCGGTGAGAGAGGGGAACGGGCGCGGGTGTGAGAGAGAGAGAGGTGAGAGAAAGAGAGAGAGGCGGGAGGCGCGGGGGGATGGCGAAAATTAAGCCCCCTCTTTGCCGTCTGCCAGCAGACGGCAAAGAGGGGGGCCGTTAGCCCGTCCCCGCCGTTACACTGTGGGGCCCCCCTCACCTCTTTGCCGTCTGCCAGCAGACGGCAAAGAAGTGGCCCGTGTGACCTGGCAAGTGCAGTACCAAGTGGGGCCCACTTTTTTCTTTGCCGTCTGCCAGCAGACGGCAAAGAAGTGCAGATGGCAAAGAGCCTCTTTGCCATCAGCATGTTCTTTGCCGTCTGCTTTATAAAAGCAGACGGCAAATATCCTCTTTGCCATCTGCCAGCAGACGGCAAAGAGCTGGCAGATGGCAAAGTCCCTGATTCCAGTAGTGCATGTTGTGATGTGGTATGGCCAAAACGTGATGTGATATATGTTGATGTATGAGATGATCATGTTTTGTAATAGGTTCACGACTTGCATGTCGATGAGTATGGCAGCCGGCAGGAGCCATAGGGTTGTCTTTAATTTATTGTGTGACCTGCGAGTCAACTGTTAAACGCCATATAATTGCTTTACTTTATCGCTATGCGTTAGCAATAGTTGTAGAAGCAATAGTTGGTGAGATGACCACATGACGACACGATGATGGAGATCATGGTGTCATGCCGGTGACGATGGAGATCATGCCAGTGCCTTGGAGATGGAGATCAAAGGCACGAGATGATAATGGCCATATCATGTCACAGATTGATTGCATGTGATGTTTATCCTTTTTATGCATCTTATTTTTCTTAGGATGACGGTAGCATTATAAGATGATCCCTTCACTTAATTTCAAAGAAATTGTGTTCTCCCTAAGTATGCACCATTGCGAAAGTTCGTCGTTTCGAAGCACCTCGTGATGATCGGGTGTGATAGAGTCTTCGTTCGCATACAACGGGTGTAAGCCAGTTTTACACATGCAGAATACTTGGGTTAAACTTGACGAGCCTAGCATGTACAGACATGGCCTCGGAACACAAGAGACCGAAAGGTCGAACATGAGTCATATAGTAGATATGATCAACATGGAGATGTTCACCATTGAAGACTACTCCATCTCACGTGATGATCAGACATGGGTTAGTTGATTTGGATCATGTGTCACTTAGACAACTCGAGGGATGTTGATTTAAGTGGGAGTTCATTAGTAATTTGATTAACTGAACTAAATTATCATGAACTTAGTCTTAATTGTCTTTGCAAAATTTGTGTTGTAGATCAATAGCTCGCGCTGTAGCTCCCTGTTTTTAATACATTCCTAGAGAAAGACTAAGTTGAAAGATATTGTAAGCAATTATGCAGACTAGGTCCGTAGTCTGAGGATTGTCCTCACTACTGCACAGAAGGCTTATGTCCTTGATGCACCGTTAGGTGACGCACCCCCTCCAGCGTCGTCTGTGGATGTTGCGAACATTTTGCAGGCACGTTCTGATGACTACTCGATAGTTCAGTGCGCCATGCTTTACGGCTTAGAACCGGGGCTCCAAAGACGTTTTGAGCACCACGAAGCATATGAGATGTTCCAGGAGCTGAAATTGGTATTTCAAGCTCATGCCCGGGTCGAGAGGTATAACATCTCCAACAAGTTCTTTAGCTGTAAAATGGAGGAGAACAGTTCTGTTAGTGAGCATACACTCAGAATGTCTGGGTTGCACAACCGGTTGACTCAGTTGGGAGTTAATCTTCCAGATGACTCGGTTATTGATAGAATTCTCCAATCACTGCCACCAAGCTATAAGGGCTTTGCGATGAACTATAATATGCAAGGGATGGAGAAAACACTTCCCGAGCTCTTTGCGATACTTAAGGCCGCGGAGGTAGAAATCAAGAAGGAGCATCAAGTGTTGATGGTTAAAAAGACCACTAGTTTCAAGAAAGGCAAGGGAAAGAAAGGGAACTTCAAGAAGAATGGTAAAGCAGTTGCCGCTCCCGTGAAGAAACCCAAGGCTGGACCCAAACCTGAGACTGAGTGCTTCTACTGCAAGGGGAATGGTCACTCGAAGCGGAACTGCCCCAAGTACTTGGCAGATAAGAAGGATGGCAACGTCAACGTAGGTATATTTGATATACATGTTATTGATGTGTACCTCACTAGTGCTCGTAGTAGCGTCTGGGTATTTTGATACCGATTCAGTTGCTAATATTAGTAACTCGAAGCAGGAGCTGCAGAGTAACGGAAACTAGTTGAGGGCGAGGTGACGATGGGTGTTGGAAGTGTCTCCAAGATTGATATGATCACCATCGGCACGCTCGTAATACCTTCGGGATTAGTATTAAGTCTAAATAATGGTTATTTGGTGCTTGCGTTGAGCATAAAACATTATATCTGGATATTGTTTATTGCAAGACGGTTATTCATTTAAGTCAGAGAATAATGGTTATTCTGTTTATATGAGTAATGTCTTTCGTGATCATGCACCCAATGTGAATGGTTTACTGAATCTCGATTGTAGTGATACACATGTTCATAATATTAATGCCAAAAGATGCAAAGTTAATGATGATAGTACCACAAGATTGTGGCACTGCTGCTTAGGTCATATTGGTGTAAAGCGCATGAAGAAACTCCATGCCGATGGACTTTTGGAATCTCTTGATTATGAATCATTTGAGACATGTGAACCATGCCTCATGGGCAAGATGACTACAACTCCGTTCTCCGGAACAATGGAACTAGCTAGTGACTTATTGGAAATAATACATACTGATGTATGCGGTCCAATGAGTGTTGAAGCACGCGGTGGATATCGTTATTTTCTTACCTTCACAGATGATTTGAGTAGATATGGGTATATTTACTTAATGAAACACAAGTTTGAAACATTTGAAAAGTTCAAGGAATTTCAGAGTGAAGTGGAAAATCATCGTAACAAGAAAATAAAGTTTCTACGATCTGATCGTGGAGGTGAATATTTGAGTTACGAGTTTGGTATGCATTTAAGACAATGTGGAATTGTTTCACAGCTCACGCCACCTGGAACACCACAGCGTAATGGTGTGTCCGAACATCGTAATCGTACTCTATTGGATATGGTGCGTTCTATGATGTCTCTTACCGATTTGCCACTATCGTTTTGGGGTTATGCATTAGAGACAGCCGCATTCACTTTAAATAGGGCACCGTCTAAATCCGTTGAGACGACACCGTATATGTTGTGGTTTGGCAAGAAACCTAAGCTGTCGTTTCTTAAAGTTTGGGGATGCGACGCTTATGTCAAGAGGCTTCAGCCTGATAAGCTCGAACCCAAAGCGGAGAAGTGTGTCTTCATAGGATACCCTAGAGACACCATTGGGTATACCTTCTACCACAGATCCGAGGGCAAGATCTTTGTTGCCTAGAATGGGTCCTTTCTGGAGAAGGAGTTTCTCTCGAGAGAAGTGAGTGGGAGGCAAGTAGAACTTGATAAAGTAATTGTACCTTCTCTCGAATTGGAAGGTAGCACATCACAGAAAGCAGTTCCCGTGATGCCTACACCAACCGAAGAGGAAGCTAATGATGATGATAATGAAACTTTGGATCAAGTTACTACTGAACTTCGTAGGTCGACCAGGGTACGTTCCGCACCAGAGTGGTACGATAATCCTATCCTGGATGTCATGTTGTTAGACAACGGCGAACCTACGAACTATGAAGAAGCTATGATGAGCCCGAATTTGGACAAATGGCTTGAGGCTATGAAATCCGAGATAGGGTCCATGTATGAGAACAAAGTATGGACTTTGGTGGACTTGCTGAATGATCGGCAAGCTATTGAGAATAAATGGATCTTTAAGAAGAAGACAGACGCTGATGGTAATATCACCGTCTATAAAGCTCGACTTGTCGCAAAGGGTTTCCGACAAGTTCAAGGGGTTGGCTACGATGAGACACTCTCACCCGTAGTGATGCTTAAGTCTGTTAGAATTATGTTAGCGATTGCCGCATTTTATGAAATCTGGCTAAAGGACGTCAAAACAGCATTCCTTAACAGGTTTCTTAAGGAAGAGTTGTATATGATGCAACTGGAAGGTTTTGTCGATCCTAAGGATGCTAAAAAGTATGCAAGCTCCAGCGATCCATCTATGGACTGGGGCAAGCATCTCGGAGTTGGAATATACACTTTGATGAGGTGATCAAAGAGTTATGGGTTTATACATGTTTGTGGAGAAGCTTGTATTTAGAAGAAAGTGAGTGGGAGCACTATAGCATTTCTAATAGTATATGTTGATGACATATCGTTGATTGGAAATGATGTAGAATTTTTGGAAAGCATAAAGGGTTGTTTGAAAGGAGTTTTTCAAAGGAAGACCTGAGTAAAGCTGCTTACATATTGGGCATCAAGATCTATAGAGATAGATCAAGACGCCTGATAGGACTTTCACAGAGCACATACCTTGACAAGATTTTGAAGGAGTTCAAAATGGATCAGTCGAAGAAGGAGTTCTTTCATGTATTGTAAGGTGTGAAGTTGAGTAAGACTCAAAGCTCGACCATGGCAGAAGAAAGAGAAAGGATGAAGGTCGTCCCCTATGGCTCAGCCATAGGCTCTATAATGTATGCCATGCTGTGTACCATACCTATTGTGTGCCTTGCCGTGTGTCTGGCAAGGAGGTACTAGAGTGATCCAGGAGTGGATCACTGGACAGCGGTCAAAAATTGTCCTTAAGTAACGTAAGGAAATGTTTCTCATTTATGGAGGTAACAAAGAGTTCGTCGTAAAGGTTTACATCGATGCAAGCTTTGACGCCGATCTGGATGACCCTGAGTCTCAAACCGGATACGTAAAGTGGAGCAGTCGTTTGGAGTAGTTCCAAACCGAGCGTTAAGGCAGGATTTACATGTGAAGCGCATATTTAACGCCCTTTCACCTCCATCCATGATTGGATCAAGGACGGAGACATTGAGATTTGCAAAGTACATACGGATCTGAATGTTGCAGACCCGTTGACTAAAAACCTCTCCCATGAGCAAAACATGATCAACCCCAGAACTGGTTGGCGGTTAGATTCATAACTATGTGAACTAGATTATTGACTCTAGTGCAAGTGGGAGACTGTTGGAAATATGCCCTAGAGGCAATAATAAATTGGTTCTTATCATATTTCCTTGTTCATGATAAATGTTTATTATTCATGCTAGAATTGTATTGACCGGAAAATTAAATACATGTGTGAATACATAGACAACACCGTGTCCCTAGTGAGCCTCTACTAGACTAGCTCGTTGATCAAAGATGGATAAGGTTTCCTAACCATACACATGAGTTGTCATTTGATAACGGGATCACATCATTAGGAGAATGATGTGATGGACAAGACCCAACCATAAGCTTAGCATTTGATCGTATCACTGAGTTTATTGCTACAACTTTCTTCATGTCAAGTATCTGTTCCTTAGACCATGAGATCGTGCAACTCCCTGACACTGGAGGAATACTTTGTGTGCTATCAAACGTCACTTCATAACTAGGTGATCATAAAGGTGCTCTACAGGTATCTCCAAAGGTGTTTGTTGGGTTGGCACGAATCGAGACTGGGATTTGTCACTCCGTATGACGGAGAGATATCTCTGGGCCCTCTCAGTAATACAACATCATAAAGAGCTTGCAAGCAATGTGGATAATGGGTTAGTCACGGGATCTTGTATTACGGAACGAGTAAAGAGACTTGCCGGTAACGAGATTGAACTAGGTATGGAGATACCGACGATCGAATCTCGGCCAAGTAACATATCGCCGGACAAAGGGAATTGCATATGGGATTAACCGAATCCATGACATCGTGGTTCAACCGATAAAAGATCTTCGTTGAATATGTAGGAATCAATATGGGCATCCAGGTTCCGCTATTGGTTATTGACCGGAGAGGTGTCTCGGTCATGACTACATGATTCCCGAACCCATAGGGTCGCACGCTTAACGTTCGTTGATGCTAGAGTAGTATTGGGATATTTGATGATTGGTAACCGAATGTTGTTCGGAGTCCCGGATGAGATCCCGGACGTCACGGGAGTCTCGGAATGGTCGAGAGGTAAAGATTTATATAAGGGAAGTCATATTTTGGGTTCCGGAAAAAGGTGCAGTTTTTTCGGTATTGTACCGGGAAGCTTCCAGAAGGTTCCAGAGGATTCCGGAGGGGTCCGGAAGTCCACAAGTGGGTCCACCACGTCCCAAGGGCTGGCATGGGCTGAGGGGAGGTGCCCTGGCCTTATTGGGCTAGGCGCACCAAGTCCTCAAAAGCCCATGTGACCAGGGAAGGTTAAAAAAGGGGAGTCCTAGTAGGAATAGGATTGGACTTGGAGTCCAAGTCCTCTCCCCCTTGGCTGCGCCCTAGGGCTTGGAGGCGATGTTCCCCACGCCCCTCCACCTATATATATAGAGGAGGGGATGCCCCAAACGACACACCAGCCCCTGGCCGCCCCTCTCTCTCTCGTTACACCATCGCCTCGTCCCGACAACGCTTAGCGAAGCGCTGTCGATGCTCCACCACCACCACGCCGTCGTGCTGGTTGTGATCCCATCTACTTCTCCGCCTTCTCTTGCTGAATCAAGGAGGAGGAGACATCATCGAGCCGCACGTGTGCTAAACTTGGATGTGCCATCCGTTCGGCACTAGATCGGTTGGATCGTGATCGGATCGCGAAGAGTACGACTACATCAACCGCGTTATATACGCTTCCGCTTTCGATCTACGAGGGTATGTAGACACACTATCCTCTCTCGTTGCTATGCTTCTCCTAGATAGATCTTGGGTGTTCGTAGGAAATTTTTTGATTTTCATGCTTCGTTACCCATCAGGAGCCGTGGACACCCATATTGACCCCTGTCGCCGTGTGCTATTCCTGTTGCTTCGCGATATGTTACAAATACCCGAGGTGAGACTTATCGGCATCCCGTGGATCAACACTTGTCCGCAATGCCAGTTACCTCGTTACCGATTTTGTTCTCTTTTCTCGTTCCCGTGTTCCGGCATCCCTGTGATCAAATCACATTGTGTCCGGCCAGACGATGATGGATACCATAACACCAAGAGGGCCCAGAAATATCTCTACATCGTCGGAGGAGCAAATCCCAATCTTGAGCTATCAAGTCCCTTGTCATACTTTTCCATGAACCCGTAAGCCACCGTAATAGCCACCCAGTTACGGATGACGTTTAACAAACCCCAAAGTTCATGAATCAAGCATGAAGAAACTCGATACTCTCATGGTCTAAGGAATTATGCAAACGTAAAATTTCTCTGTGTTATTAACCATTAACCTGTGACGAATGTATCTCATAGCATAACATCAATTCGGGTCGATTCAACCACAAGTGTTCTACTAGCAATGTGCCCTCAAAGTTGCCGGCATAGTCATGCCCATGATCAGGAAAACAGAACCATCATGCAACACTTGAGCTAGTCCTAGAGGCCAGACTAGGAATACATTTTACCGTTTATTATTCCACACGTGCATATGAGTCTTCCTCCGAGCCTCATGGTTATTGTAGACTCGAGAACCATAGCAGTTATAGCACGGAATATAAACTTAATTACGAACATGGGGATAAATAATAACATTTATTATTGCCTCTAGGGCATATCTCCTACAAGATGAATCTCATCTGGAAAACTGCTGAAGCGGGAGGCGAATATTTTATTTTAAAAAATATCAACATCCACGATACCAACTATGTAAACTATAAAATTGTATTTCATAATGCATTTAAAAATAATGATTTTGCAATTTGAATGTTGATGCTTTTTTTATAACTTTGGTCAAAGTAGAGATACTTTGACTTGGGACAAAACTTATATGCAGACTAAAAAGGACCGGAGGGAGTATAAGAGTTAGTACCATCCTGTAGTTCATTGATGTCTTCTTCATGGTGCAGACAAAGATCTTGTTGTTTTTTGTCGTTAGTTTATTTATTCTCACAATCTTTCTGAGTTTTTTGACTTGACTGATATGCAAGGACATCTCATTTCCCCATATGCAAAATGGGTCGAACAGTGGGTCAAAACCTCTGACAGCAGGACCTACATGTGCAAGACCAAATTGTTAAGATCTAAATACTAGAATGGTTCTTGCAATTGCACAATAATGTGCTATTAGACAAAGGACCATGCATGTGAGAACCTTGATGGTAAACCTCAGTGCCTCCCATTGTTTCCCTCCAACACATATAAGGTAGTTATTGATCAGGCTAAGTGAGGGTTGGCATACTATCTGTAAAATATGTTGATGAAAAATAAACACATTGCAGATTCAGCAGATTAATTCGAGCCACATGGAAAAGCCATTTATCCAAACCAAGCATGCTTAAGAAATAGGAAATATAGCAATTGTATATGTTTCTCATGTATTTAGTACAGCAGAATTTGATTTATTTCTCACGTGCATAATAATACAAAATTGTACCCACAACAATTGAACATCGCATTGTAGAATTGAACCCAACAGTTAACTAAGCACCACACCAAATGAACCAAATAGTTAACTGAGCACCACATTGCACAAGAGAACATACTACAAGATCAGACAGTTAACCAAACCTAGTATGCTTAACAACTTGGAAATATAGCAATTGTATTTGTATCTCATGTATTTTGTACAGCCAAATTCGATTATTTCTCACCTGCAAGAGAATACAAAATTGCACCCACAAGAATTGAGCATCACCTTGCAGAATTGAACTAAACAGTTAACTGAACATGACAAAAACATAACCAAACAGTTAACTCAGCACCACATTGCACAATATATAGAACATATATACTAGAGGATCAGATTGCATAGTAAGAGTACATAGGACAATTCACTAGAATTTGTAAAGGAAAGGCAGGAGCAGCACATGCAACAGGTAAATCGAACATGCTCAACCGGCGTAGCTAGCTAGCTGAACATAAGTCCTTGTAGTGAGCTAAAACGACAAGCTACTCCTCATCGTCGGAGATATCAATGACGAAGGGCTCCTTATACTTGGAAGAGGGCGAGGCTTCCACATCATGGGTGCCCTCCTCATAGTGGTGAGTCGCCTGAGCCACTCCGGGCACCAACCTGCTGGATCTGGAGTTGAGGTAAGCATGGCCACGCTGAAACAGTGGAAATGTGGCTTTTGGTAAGGAGGAGGGGGGCATGGGAGGTAGATATTTCCGCGGATGCCGAAATTTTTCGCTCCGTGCAGCGAAAGACTGGCGCGCGAAGTGTCATCAGACACGGTCCCTTATTCAGCACCATGTACGATATCTGAACATCACAAACGATTCATATGGCTTACCCCATGTGTGATGATTTTGAACGTGCAAATTTTGGTTCGAATTTCCCTGGTTACAGTGGTCATCCACGTCATTGCATAATTTGGGTAGACAAAAGAGTCTACATCACACCCACACTTCTTAATCGAGCAAGTTTAGCAATTAAACAGAGCTAGCTGACCTAAACATTACTCTAACAAAAGACCGGCGCTCTAAACAAAGACTACTACTCCGCCTGGCGCTCGTCGATTTCTGCCGCCTCCTCCATGTCCAGCTCACGCCCGACAATCTCATGGGGAAGGGGCTCCATGGCATCCATTGCACCTTACTCGGCAAGCATCTCACCATCCGCATCCGCCATCTCTTTGGAAAAGGCCGCCATGAGCTGGGTGTGGGAGGCCACAGTCTGGGCTCCATCACGGCAAGGTATGCCGCGAACGAACGGACGGCTGCTCGAATGCTCTCAGCGATTGCCAAGTCTTCGGCCGTGGGTTGCCCACCGTTGTCGGAGAAGTTTCGTGTGATTTGTGCGGTGCCGGCCAGGAGCTGGGCGTGGCCGGCCTTGACATGGGCGCGGGCAACCTCCATCAGGGCTAAGGCGGCCGCCGTGGAACGGACAACTGTTGTTCCGCTCTCGCCATTTGCTATCCCCGTCGCAGATGTTGTTGTCGCCATCTGAGCTGCAGTAGCGGCCGTTTTGGCTGCCGTAGCCACCCGGTCACAGATTGCGGCCGCGCTCACGCAGGTTGTGAGCACGCTAATGGCGGCTGCGGTCGCGCTCTCGCCGGACTGGGCCGCCGAGGTTGCCCTCACGACGCGGGTCCACGTCCCCATCTTTGACCGGCGACGATTGAACAGTGAAATGATATTTGGGGGGCTAGTTTGCTTGACGCGCCGGCTGTGGACTGTAGCCGACGAACCTTCTCGCATAAGCCATATATGACGGTGGACCAAGATATTTTATACTGCATCTCACACGGTTGGTGATAATAAACTGTGTGTGATGTACTTGCTTTTTCGTCTTGATTTGAAATACGGAATGGGGTCACATCGGCAAAGGACGGTGTTTGAATTGCTAGAACATTTGTCTACACTGAACATAAAACTATACGAGTGTCGTGTTAAAATTTGGAAATATTCGGGGTTCGTTTGGACATTTTTATACATTAACTGGGTTTTCTAGGCATTTTATGTGAATAATTCAAATTTGAATTACATGCACATGCTCCGGTGCACCAAAATGGGTTGAAAAATCATATGTGTGACCTTGGGTGCATGCTTAGGTCCCATGCAAGAAATGGGAATGAATATCAAACACCTCGACATCGTGGCTCGACCGCAAACCCTGAGATACTTGGTTTTGAAAGTCTAGTAAATCCAAAACTCGTCTGAAATTCATGAAACTTGGCATGCTATCATGGAATGGCACCAACATGCTATGGTAAAAAAATTCCCATTTGGGGCAGGTTTTGGTATAAGCTTCTCACAAACCAGAGTTTCTCACAAGAAGCCTCATGGTTCCGGTAGGGAACGTGTCACCTTTGTGGACGAAACAACATTCGTTGCCTCTTCTTGCCTTGATTTTTTTTCTAGAGGTAACACAGACCAATAGGAGTATCGTGTTCAATTTTGGAATTATTCATGATTCGTTTGGACATTTTTATACTTTAACTGAGTTTTCTAGGCATTTTATGTACATAATTCAAATTTGAACTACATGCACATGCTCCTGTTCACCAAAATGGGTTGAAAAATCATATATGTGTCCTTGGTTGCATGTTTAGGTCACATGCAATGAGAATGAATTTCAAACACCTAGGCTCTTTGTGGCTCAGCCGCAAACTTGAGAACATGGTTTTGAAATTCTAGTAAATCCAAAACTTGTCTGAAATTCATGAGACTTGGCATGGTGTCATGGAATAACACCAACATGCTGTGGTAAAATTTTTGCCCAATATGAGAGAAGTCGCACACATTAACAGCCAACAAATAGTTGTCACGTTATCATCACAAAAGGTTGAACAGTATTATTTCAATCGTGGGCGTGCTACTGACCATTTACGTGCCGCCACGCGTCCCACTTTTTTAATGGCAAGGAGGTGCCGTCCGGGCAGCTGTTTGAGTAGACGGGAGGCGTGCGAGCGAAGTCCGTGGCGCAGGCTGACCGGGAGGCGTGCGACCAGTCCTGCGCTGCGTAGGTGATGACCCACAAGTATAGGGGATTAATCGTAGTCCTTTCGATAAGAAAGAGTGTCGAACCCAACGAGGAGCAGAAGGAAATGACAAGCGGTTTTCAGCAAGGTATTCTCTGCAAGTACTGAAAGTAGCGGTAACAGATAGTTTCGGTAGCAAGATAATTCATAACAAGTAACAAGTAGTAACGGTAACAAAAGTGCAGCAAGGTGGCCCAATCCTTTTTATAGCAAAGGACAAGCCGGAACGAACTCTTATAATAAGCAAAGTGTTCTTGAGGACACATGGGAATTTCATCTATTCACTTTCATCATGTTTGTTTGATTCGCGTTCGCTACTTTGATAATTTGATATGTGGGTGGACCGGTGCTTGGGTGTTGTTCTTACTTGAACAAGCCTCCCACTTATGATTACCCCCTCTCGCAAGCATCCGCAACTACGAAAGAAGAATTAAGATAACTCTAAACATAACATGAAACATATGGATCCAAATCAGCCCCTTACGGAATAGCGCATAAACTAGGGTTTAAGCTTCTGTCACTCTACTAACCCATCATCTAATTAATACTCCACAATGCCTTCCCTTAGGCCCAAAGATGGTGAAGTGTCATGTAGTCGACGTTCACACGACACCACTAAAGGAAGCAACAACATACATATCATCAAAATATCGAATGAATACCAAATCCACATGATTACTTATGACAAGACTTCTCCCATGTCCTCAAGAACAAAAGTAACTACTCACAAATCATATTCATGTTCAACATAAGAGGGGTATTGAATAGCATTAAGGATCTGAACATATAATCTTCCACCAAATAAACCAACTAGCATCAACTACAAGATATAATCAACACTACTAGCAACCCACAGGTATCAATCTGAGGTTTTGCAAAGATTGAATACAAGAGATGAACTAGGGTTTGAGATGAGATGATGCTGGTGAAGATGTTGATGAACATTGGTCCTCCCACGATGAGAGGATCGTTGATGATGTCGATGGTTTCGGTTTCCCCCTCCCGAAGGGAAGTATCCCCGGCGGAATCGCTCCGCCGGAGAGCAAAATAGCTCCTGCCCAGGTTCCGCCTCGAGATGGCAGCGCTTCGTCCCGAAAGTCTTCTTATGATTTTTTTTCTTGGGCAAATGGCTTCATATAGTGGAAGGAGGGGGCCAGAGGCCTGCCAGGGGCCCCACAAGCCAGGGGGCGTGCCCAGGGGGGAGGCCGCGCCGCCCAGGCTTGTGGCTTCCTGGTGGGCCCCCTTCTGTTGATTCCTTCGCCAGTATTTTTTATATATTCCAAAATAATTCTCCATAAATTTTCAGGTCATTTTGAGTTGTGCAGAATAGCTAGCTCTGTTTCACCCCTTTCAGGTCCAGAATTCCAGTTGCCGGCATTTTCCCTCTTCACGTAAATCTTGCAAAATAAGAGAGAAAAGGCATAACAATTGTACCATAAAGTGAAATAATGATTAAAAACATAATAATTATTCATAGGAAATCACGATGCAAATTGGACGTATCAACTCCCCCAGGCTTAGACCTCGCTTGCCCTCAAGCGGAAGTTGAGATCGATAATCATGACCACATGTTTAGAGAGAGAGACGTCGATAAAAATAAAATACGGACATGAAGCATCATGATCTTTATTATAGCGGCAATATATCATCATAAAACTTCTCATGAAAAAGTGACAATTCATCCACAAGTTAAAGTATGAACCATAAACCGAATTGAAAACTAACAAACTATGATCTCAGTCACTGAAGCAATTGCAATTCATCATATTATCAGAAAGAGTCTATGTAAGAGCTTTGTTTAGCAAGTTCACATACTCAACTATCATTTAGTCTTCTATGATTGCTGACACTCACGACATACTTATGGAGCAAAAGTTTCAGTCGAACACATAGAAAGATAACATCTTATAATTTTGCCTCCCAACATATTTACCTCAAGGGTAATGTCAACAATAATTACTCATGATCACCTACATCCAACTGGATATATATGCATGGATCAATCCCCACCACATGATGCTTCCCAAGAGTGAAAATAAAAATGGAATAGAGGAGAATACTATTGACTCTTGCATGAAAGTAAATATATAAAGTAAGAGATAGGCCCTTCGCAGAAGGAAGCAGAGGTTGTCATGCGCTTTTTGTTTTTTGGATGTGCAAGCTCTTAATGTAAAGGAACGTCACTTTATATTGCCCGTTGTGACAACGACCTTTATTATGCAGTCTGTCGCTTTTATTTCTCCCCCATCACAAGATCGTGCAAAGCTTATTTTCCCTAACAATAAAAGTTCATACATGTTTAGGAGCAATTTTTATTGCTTTGGCACCGATGGCAACTTACTTGAAGGATCTTATTCAATCCATAGGTAGATATAGTGGACTCTCATTGCATGAAACTGGGTTTAAGGGTTTTTGGATGCACAAGTAGTATCTCTACTTTGTACAGAATTTTGGCTAGCAAAAGATAGGGGGCAAACACCACATGTTAGAGGATCCAAAACAATATAACTTCAATGTGAATATAAGCAAACATAACCCATTACGTTGTCTTCCTTGTCCAATGTCAACTAATTGACATAGAATATTTGATGGGGGCTGACAATCATAAAAGATGTCCAAGATAGTGTATTTATATGTGAGACCTCTATTCCTTTATTACTTTTTCATGAATTGCAGCAATCACCAATGCTATGTTTGTTAACTTCCAACAAGTCTTATCAATTATACTTCTTTTATGTGAAGTCATCACTCCCCATGGGATTAGCATATGATCTTATTTATTCTTTCTTTATTTATTTCTAAGATTGAATCATCAAAAGCAAAACACTCAACTCAAGCTACTATTTATTATATAACTTTCTCACACGATTACATAGATAGATAGATCACAAAGCAAGCACTCGAAACTAAATCATACTAAAACTTTATTCTTCTAAATCACGAAATAACGAAATATTGAACTAAGATAGCTAATGATGATGATAAAGTGATGGTGATACGATACCGGGGCACCTCCCCCAAGCTTGGCACAAGCCAAGGGTGGTGCCCATACCCATGTACTCAATTCTCCTTCTTGGGTGATGGTGATGATGAAGTGATGGTCTTGTCCTCCATCTTCCAAGGCATAGACTCTCCATCATAAAAGGACGAACGTGTTTCTGGAGTCCTGAAATTTGCAGCTAAACTCATACTCAAAATTCTGGTTTTGTAGATCATATATTTGGGCCAGAAGATAATCAATCCGATCATTGAGCTTGAAGATGACATCCCCAATATTCTTGCCATCCCCCTTGTGCTCATGAATGAATTCCGTGATCATGGAGTGGTTAGCACAAAGTTCGAGCTCCACCATCCCCTGGCACTTGAAGATCTCCTGTTCCACCGCTTCCAGCCTGGCCTTCTCGCTCCCGGTCTTCTTAGGGCCTTGAACGTCCCGGATGTGGAGCACCCCCTCACGCATCTCAATGGCTTGAGGGTGCTTCATCACCTCCGGTAGGTACGGGTTGATGACCTTCTCGTAGAACTTGTCCTTGGACGAGCTTGGAGACGCTATGGCGATCTAGATCTGTCAGAAAAATAGCCCGAAACAAGAACAGAGGAGAAACTTGCGATACGGTGGTCAAAACACCCGTGAGTATATATAATGAATTTTTCCCATGCAAAACAAGTAATATGGAAGAAAAACGGAGTCGAGAAAGTCCACGAGGGCGACACAAGCCTGGTAGGAGCGCCCTGGGGGGTAGGGCGCGCCCCCAGGCTTGTCGCCTCCTCGTGCACTTTTCGGACTGTTTATTATTTTCCTAATTTTTTATATATTCCAAAACGGACAGAAAGTACTTTTATGGAAGTTTTGGAGTCGGTTTACTTACCGTACCACATACCTACTCCTTTTCAGGCTTCTCGAGCATTCCGGAAGATTTATTCTATGTGCTCTTCCGGTCTAATTGTTTGAATAATATTAGTTTCAACATTAATGGGCATACCTGAGATATAATGTTTAATTCTTTGCCCATTAACCACTCTCGGATTATTGCCTTCGGAGTTGTTTATTTTGATGGCTCCGGAGCGATAAACTTCTTCAATGATATACGGTCCTTCCCATTTAGAGAGAAGTTTTCCTCAAAAAAATCTTAAACGAGAATTGTATAATAGTACATGATCACCTACTTTGAACTCCCGTGTTTGAATTCTCTTATCATGCCATATTTTTACTTTTTCTTTAAACAACTTGGCATTTTCATAGGCTTGGGTTCTCCATTCATCTAGAGAGCTAATATCAAATAACCTCTTTTCGCCGGCAAGTTTAAAATCATAGTTAAGTTCTTTAATTACCCAATATGCTTTATGTTCTAGTTCAAGAGGTAAATGACATGCTTTTTCATAAACCATTTTATATGGAGACATAGCCATATGATTTTTATAAGCAGTTCTGTAAGCCCACAGTGCATCATCAAGTTTCTTAGACCAATTCTTTCTGGATCTATTAACTGTCTTTTGCAAAATCAATTTTATTTCTCTATTAGTTAACTCAACTTGACCACTGGACTGAGGATGATAAGGAGATGCAATTCTATGATTAACATCATATTTAGCAAGCAATTTACGAACAGCACCATGAATAAAATGTGAACCACCATCAGTCATTAAATATCTAGGGACTCCAAACCTCGGGAATATAACTTCTTTAAGCATTTTAATGGAAGTATTATGATCAGCACTACTAGTTGGAATAGCTTCTACCCACTTCATAACGTAATCAACAACAACTAAAATATGAGTATACTGCTACTTGTAGTCTGCGTTGGTATTTCCCCGAAGAGGAGAGTATGATGCAGTACAGTAGAGATAAGTATTTCCCTCAGTTAAGAATCAAAGTTATCAATCCAGTAGGAGAACCAAGCAAAATTCCGTTAAGCGCACCTGCACACACAAGAGCAAACACTTGCACCCAACGCAAATAAGAGGGTTGTCAATCCTCTTAGCGGTTATTTGCAAGGATTAAATCTTATCGAGGTAAATAGATAAACTAAAATACTAATTAAAATAAAAGTAAATAAATTGCAGCAAGGTATTTTTATGTTTTTAATATGATAAAGATAGACCCGGGGGCCATAGTTTTCACTAGAGGCTTCTCTCTCGAGCACAGAAACATACGGTGGGTAAACAAATTACTGTTGGGCAATTGATAGAAAAGCAAATAATTATGACACATTCATGGCAATGATCATGTATATAGGCATCACGTCCGATACAAGTAGACCGACTCCTGCCTGCATCTACTACTATTACTCCACTCATCAACCGCTATCCAGCATGCATCTAGAGTATTAAGTTAATAAAAACAGAGTAACGCCTTAAGCAAGATGACATGATGTAGAGAAGCAAATTCAAGAAATATGAATAAACCCCATCTTTTTATCCTTAATGGCAACAATACAAATACGTGTCATGTCCCCTTCTGTCACTGGGATTGAGCACCGCAAGATTGTACCCATCACAAAGCACCTCTCCCATTGCAAGATAAATCCATCTACTAGGCCAAACCAAATCGATAGATCGGAGAGAAATACAAAGCCATAATAATCATGCATAAAAGAGTTCAGAGAAGACTCAAATATTTCTCATGAATAATCTGATCATAAACTCACAATTCATCGGATCCCAACAAACACACCGCAAAAGAAGATTACATCGAAAAGAACTCCAAGAACATCAAGGAGAACATGGTATTGAAGATCAAAGAGAGAGAAGAAGCCATCTAGCTACTAGTTATGGACCCGTAGGTCTGTGGTAAACTACTCACACATCATCGGAAGGGCAGCAAGGTTGATGTAGAAGCCCTCCGTGATCGATTCCCCCTCCGGCAGAGTACTGGAAAAGGCCTCCAGATGGAATCGCGGAAGAACAGAGGCTTGCGGCCGCGGAAAGGTTTTTTCTTCTGGCTCTCTAATGGTTTCCGAATATTTGTGAATTTATCGGAGTGGAATTAGGTCAAACGGAGCCACGTGGGCCCCACAAGGCATCAGGGCGTGTCCCCCTCGGGCCGCGCCCTGTTGCCTTGTGAAGGCTTCGTGAACCTTCTGGCCTCCTCTCCAAGTCTCCAGGGTCTCTTTTGTCCAGAAAAAAATCTCCAAAAAGTTTCGTGGCATTTGGACTTCGTTTGGTACTGATTCTCTAAAAAGCCAAAAACAAGCAGAAAACAGCAACTAGCACTGGGCACTAGGTTAATAGGTTAGTCCCAAAAAATGATATATAATTGCATATAAAAACATCCAAGATTGATACTATAATAGCATGGAACAATCAAAAATTATAAATACGTTGGAGACGTATCAAGCATCCCCAAGCTTAATTCCTGCTCGTCCTCGAGTAGGTAAATGATAAAAACAGAATTTTTTATGTGGAATGCTACCTATCATGTTTCATCATGTAATATTTCTCTTATGGTATGAATAATAAGATCCAAATGATTCAAAGCAATAGTCTATAATTTGATATAAAGACATCAATACTCAGGCATACTAACAAACAATCATGCCTTTCAAAATAAAAATGCTAAAGAATGTTATCCCTACAAAATCATATAATCCTGTCATGCTCCATCTTCTTCACACAAAGTATATATCATGCACTACCCCGATGACAAGCCGAGCAATTGGTTCATACTTTTTAACGCGCTTCAGCCTTTTCAACTCCCACTCAATACATGAGCGCAAGCCATGGATATAGCACTATGGGTGGAATAGAGTGTAGTGGTAGAGGTAAATAAGAGAAGTCAAAAATAAGAAGATAGTCTCACATCGACGAGGCTAATCAACGGGCTATGGAGATGCCCATCAATTGATGTCAATGCAAGGAGTAGGGATTGCCATGCAACGGATGCACTAAGAGCTATAAGTGTATGAAAGCTCAACATGAAAACTAAGTGGGTGTGCATCCAACTAGCTTGCTCATTAAGACCTCGGACATTTGAGGAAGCCAGTCATTGGAATATACAAGCCAAGTTCTATAATGAAAATTTCCCACTAGTATAAGAAAGTGAAAAAATAGGATACTCTCTATATGAAAAACATGGTGCTACTCTGAAGCACAAGTGTGGAAAAAGGATAGTAACATTGCCCCTTCTCTCTTTTTCTCTCATTTTTTTTTCATGGCTCTTTTCCACCTCTTTTTTTATATTTAGAACGGTCTCATGGACCTCATCCCCACTTTTTCGAGGACTCATTAGTCTCCACAATTCTTTCCTCACTGGGACAATGCTCTAATAATGATGATCGTCACACCTCTATTTACTTACAACTCAATATTACAACTCGATACTTGAACAAAAATATGACTCTATATGAATGCCTCTGGCAGTGTACCAGGATGTGCAATGATGCTAGCGTAACATGTATAAAAATGATGAACGGTGGTTGAGCCACAAATACTATGTCAGCTATATGATCATGCAAAGCAATATGACAATGATGATGTATGTCATAAAAACGGAACGGTGGAAGTTGCATGGCAATATATCTCGGAATGGCTATGGAAATGCCATGATAGGTAGGTATGGTGGCTGTTTTGAGGAAGATATAAGGAGGCTTATGTGTGATAGAGCGTATCATATCACGGGGTTTGGATGCACTGGCGAAGTTTGCACCAACTCTCGATGTGAGAAAGGGCAATGCACGGTACCGAAGAGGCTAGCAAATTGCGGAAAGGTGAGAGTGTGTATAATCCATGGACTCACATTAGTCATAAAGAACTCACATACTTATTGCGAAAATTTATTAGCCCTCGAAGCAAAGTACTACTACGCATGCCCCTAGAGGGATAGATTGGTAGGATAAGGTCAATCGCTCGTCCCCGACCGCCACTCATAAGGTAGACAATCAATAATAAATCATGCTCCAACTTCTTAGCATAACGATAGATCATACGTGCATGCTTCGGGAATCACAAACCTTAACACAATTATTCTTACTAAACCACAATCATCTACTAGTACCTCCCCCATATTACCATCTTAATATCGCAAAACTATTGCAAGGAATCAAATTTATCATATTCAGTGATCTACATGAAAGTTTTTATTATATCCCTCTTGAATACCTATCATATCAGGACCAAATTCATAACCCGTGCATATTACCATTGCTATCATGAGACTCTCAAAAAGATATAAGTGAAGCATGAGAGTGCAACTATTTCTTTAAAATATAACCACCACCGTGCTCTAAAAGATATAAGTGAAGCACTAGAGCAACTGCCTAACCCAAAAGATACAAGTGAAGCACAAAGAGTATTCTAACAAATCACGAATAATGTGTGTCCCTCTCAAAAAGGTGTGTTCAGCAAAGATTATTGTGACAAACTAAAAAGAAAACAAACTATATCACAAGACGCTCCAAGTAAAACACATATCATGTGATGAATAAAAATACAGCTCCAAGCAGTGAGTTACTGATAGATTGTAGACGAAAGAGGGGATGCCTTCCGTGGCATCCCCAAGCTTAGACGCTTGAGTCTTCCTTGAATATTACCTTGGGGTGCCTTGGGCATCCCCAAGCTTAGGCTCTTGCCGCTCCTTATTCCTTTATCCATCGTAGTCTCACCCGAAACTTGAAAACTTCAGCACACAAAACTCAACAGAAACCTCGTGAGATCTGTTTGTATAAAAAATAAATCTTTAACTCTAGGTACTGTTGTAAATTGATTCATATTTAATATTGGCATAATGCTACTGTACTCCAACTTCTCCATGACTCACACCCCCCGATACGATCCATAGATACGTCAAAATAAGCGAACTATGCAACAAAAACAGAATCTGTCTAAAACAGAACAGTCTGTAAAGATCTGAATTATGGTCATACTTCTGTAACTCCAGAAATTCTGAAAAATTAGGACAACGTGGGAAATTCATATATCAATATTTTGTAAAACATTCAGTAGGTTCTGATGTTCCATAGAAAAAACAAAATTCCCGCACTGGACACAAAAGTTTCTGTTTTCAAACAGCATCTATCAAACTAGCTTCCAAATCATCCCAAAGGCATTACCTGGCACAAACACTAATTAAAACATAAAAATACAATCATAACAGAAGCTATAATTGTGAAAACACTCAAAAACAGAAGGTAAAATAAAAAATTTATATTATTCATTGGGTTGCCTCCCAACAAGCGCTATTGTTTTATGCCCCTAGTTAGGCATAATGCATAGTTTCAAGTGTTGTCATCCTTGGTGTTTGCTAATTTAGAAGGATTGGTCTCGAACCCGGGAGGCTCTTTGCGCTTCCCACGATTTTCAGAAAATAAAGCAATTTTACTATCTAAAGTGTCTATCTTCTTATTGCAAATAGTGAGGAGATTATTCGTACAATTGAGGTTACCACTAACATTTTTAAGGGGTTCATTAGACTTTTGTAACTCCACCAAATTTTTTTGTATGTCACCTAGCTTTTCCAAAATTTGAATCCCTTCTTGAGTATAATTAGGGCCTTTTTGCAATGGTGGGGTTCCCACTATTCCCTCTATTAATTCATAAGCAGTATTAGGATCACTATCAATAAAATTTCCTTTGGTAGAAAAGTCCAAGAGTTGTCTATTGGGCATAGTTAGCCCTACATAAAAGTTTTGCACCAAAATTTTCATATCCCCTTTTATAGTGCAAACATGATAAGATTCAATTATCCTATACCAAGTGTCTTTCAAATTTTCCCCTTGTTTCTGTTTGAAGTAAAGAACTTCAAAATCCGGAGACAAAGGAGGGATGGTAAAACTAGTCATGGTGACAAGGCAAACAAGGGGACTAGCAAACAAAATATTTTTGTGTTTTTGTAAAAAAATTGAAGTGGGGGAGATGAAAACGAGAGGCAAATGCAAATAAAGGCAAATAAAGTAAATGCAAGTGAATGATAATTCGTGCGAAGGTACTTGGTAATTTTGATGATGTCTCCCCGGCAACGGCGCCAGAAATTCTTCCTGCTACTTGTAGTCTGCGTTGGTATTTCCCCGAAAAGGAGAGGATGATGTAGTATAGTAGAGATAAGTATTTCTCTCAGTTAAGAACCAAGGTTATCAATCCATTAGGAGAACCAAGCAAAATTCCGTTAAGCGCACATGCACACACAAGAGCAAACACTTGCACTCAACGCAAATAAGAGGGTTGTCAATCCTCTTAGCGGTTATTTGCAAGGATTAAAATAAAAGTAAATAAATTGCAGCAAGTTATTTTTATGTTTTTAATATGCTAAAGATACCCGAGGGCCATAGTTTTTACTAGAGGCTTCTCTCTCGAGCGCAAAAACATACGGTGGGTAAACAAATTACTGTTGGGC
The DNA here is from genome assembly GCA_039707655.1 of Elymus sibiricus. Taxonomy (NCBI): domain Eukaryota; kingdom Viridiplantae; phylum Streptophyta; class Magnoliopsida; order Poales; family Poaceae; genus Elymus; species Elymus sibiricus. The sequence continues at coordinate 60,580,054 of CM077676.1, read as the reverse complement.
AATTGGTAGAAAAGCAAATAATTATGATAGATTCATGGCAATGATCATGTATATAGGCATCACATCCGAGACAAGTAGACCGACTCCTACCTGCATCTACTACTATTACTCCACTCATCGACCGCTATCCAGCATGCATCTAGAGTATTAAGTTAATAAAAATAGAGTAACGCCTTAACCAGGATGACATGATGTAGAGAAGCAAATTCAAGCAATATGAATAAAACCCATCTTTTTATCCTTAATGGCAACAATACAAATACGTGTCATGTCCCCTTTTGTCATTGGGATTGAGCACCGCAAGATTGAACCCATCACAAAGCACCTCTCCCATTGCAAGATAAATCAATCTACTAGGCCAAACCAAATCAATAGATCGGAGAGAAATACAAAGCTATATTTAATCATGCATAAAAGAGTTCAGAGAAGACTCAAATATTTCTCATGAATAATTTGATCATAAACTCACAATTCATCAGATCCCAACAAACACACCCCAAAAGAAGATTACATCGGATAGAACTCCAAGAACATCAAGGAGAACATGGTATTGAAGATCAAAGAGAGAGAATAAGCCATCTAGCTACTAGATATGGAGCCGTAGGTCTGTGGTAAACTACTCACGCATCATCGGAAGGGCAGCAAGGTTTATGTAGAAGCCCTCCGTGATCTATTCCCCCTCCGGCAGAGTACCGGAAAAGGCCTCCAGATGGGATCGCAGGAGAACAGAGGCTTGCGGCGGCGGAAAGGTTTTTTCTTCTAGCTCTCTGATGCTTTCCGAATATTTGTGAATTTATAAGAGTGGAATTAGGTCGAACAGAGCCACGTGGGCCCCACAAGGCAACATGGCGCGCCCCCCATTGGGCCGCGCCCTGTTGCCTTGTGGAGGCTTCGTGAACCTTCTGGCCTCCTCTCCAAGTCTCCAGGGTTTCTTTTGTCCAGAAAAAAATCTCCAAAAAGTTTCGTGGCATTTGGACTTCGTTTGGTACTGATTCTCTGAAAAGCCAAAAACAAGCAGAAAACAGCAACTGGCACTGGGCACTAGGTTAATAGGTTAGTCCCAAAAAAAGATATATAATTGCATATAATTGCATATAAAAACATCCAAGATTGTTACTATAATAGCATGGAACAATAAAAAATTATAGATACGTTGGAGACGTATCATATACCCATTGGATTTAGGGAAAGGACCCATATAATCAAAACCCCAAACATCAAAAGGTTCAATAACAAGTGAATAATTCATAGGCATTTCCTGACGTCTACCAACATTACCAATTCTTTGACATTCATCACAAGAGAGGACAAACTTACGTGCATCCTTGAAAAGAGTAGGCCAATAAAAACCAGATTGTAATACCTTGTGTGCAGTTCTGTCTCCCGCATGGTGTCCTCCGTATGCCTCGGAGTGACACTTTCGTAGGATTTGTTCATATTCATGCTCCGGTACACAACGTCTAATAACACCATCTACTCCTTTATATAAGTGTGGGTCATCCCAAAAGTAATGTCTTAAATCGAAGAAAAACTTTTTTCTTTTGTTGGTATGTGAAACTAGATGGTATATATTTAGCAACAATGTAATTAGCATAGTCTGCATACCAAGAAGTATTACGAGAAGCATTTATGACAGCTAATTGTTCATCAGGAAAATCATCATTAATAGGAACTGGATCATCAAGAACATTTTCCATTCTAGACAAGTTATCAGCTACGGGATTCTCAGCTCCCTTTCTATCAACAATATGCAAATCAAATTCTTGTAGAAAAAGAACCCACCTAATAAGTCTAGGTTTAGCATCTTTCTTTTCCATAAGATATTTAATAGCAGCATGATCAGTGTGTATAGTTACTTTGGAATCAACAATGTAGGATCTGAATTTATCACATGCAAACACAACTGCTAAAAATTCTTTCTCAGTAGTAGCATAATTTCTTTGAGCACTATCTAGAGTTTTACTAGCATAATAGATAACATTTAATTTCTTATCAACTCTTTGTCCTAGAACAGCACCAACAGCATAATCACTAGCATCACACATAATTTCAAAGGGTAAGTTCCAATCAGGTGGTTGAACAATATGTGCAGAAATTAAGGCTTTCTTAAGTACTTCAAACGCTTCTACGCAATCATCATCAAAAACAAATGGAACATCTTTTTGGAAAAGATTAGTAAGAGGCCTAGAAATTTTAGAGAAGTCTTTTATAAACCTTCTATAGAAACCAGCATGACCAAGGAAACTTCTTATACCTTTGATATCTTTAGGACATGGCATTTTCTCAATAGCATCAACTTTAGCTTTATCAACTTCAATACCTCTTTCAAAAAATTTATGCCAGAGAATATTGCAGTCATCAAAAGAAGTTCCGTAAATGGAAAAATCATCCATGAAAACCTCGACAATCTTTTCACAAAAGTCAGAGAATATTGCAGTCATACATCTTTGAAAGGTAGCAGGTGCATTACATAAACCAAAAGGCATACGACGATAAGCATAAGTTCCAAAAGGACAAGTAAAGGTGGTTTTCTCTTGATCTTCAGGTGATACAGGTATTTGAGAGAAATCAGAATAACCATCTAGGAAGCAAAAGTGTGTATGCTTAGATAATCTTTCTAACATTTGATCAATAAATGGCAAGGGGTAATGATATTTTCTAGTAGTTTTATTTAATTTCCTGAAATCAATTACCATCATATAACCAGTTACAATTCTTTGTGGCATAAGTTCATTTTAATCATTAGGAACAACGGTAATACCTCCTTTCTTAGGAACACAATGAACATGATTTACCCATCTACTATCAGCTATGGGATAAATTATACCTGCCTCCAGAAGCTTTAATATTTCAGTTCTTACCACATCCTTCATTCTAGGATTCGGCCTTCTTTGATGATCAACAACGGGTTTAGCATCTGGCTCCATATGAATTTTATGCTGACATAAAGTGGGACTAATGCCCATAAGATCATCGAGAGTATATCCAATAGCAACACGGTGCTTCTTCAGAGTTTTAAGTAATCTCTTTTCTTCATGCTCTGAAAGGTTAGCACTAATAATAACAGGATATATCTTCTTTTCATCAAGATAAGCATATTTAAGTGTATCAGGCAATTGCTTTAATTCAAACACAGGATCACCCTTGGGTGGAGGTGGACCTCCCAAGGTTTCAACAGGCAAATTATGTTTAAGGATAGGTGCTTGTTTAAAGAACATCTCATCTATTTCATTTCTTTCATTCATATTCATATCATTCTCATGGTCTAGCAAATATTGTTCTAAAGGATCAGTAGGAGGCACAGCAATAGAAGCAGGACCAATAATTTCATCCTTATTAGGTAATTCTTTATCATGAGGTTGTCTACGAAACATAGAGAAATTAAACTCATGAGACATCTCACCAAAATTAACACTGACAATTTCTTTAGTGCAATCAATCTTGGCATTAACTGTATTCAAGAAAGGTCTACCAAATATAATAGGACAAAAATCATCTTGTGGTGATCCAAGAACAAGAAAATTAGTAGGGTATTTGATCTTACCACACAAGACTTCAACATCTCTAACAATCCCAAGTGGTGAAATAGTATCTCTATTCGCAAGCTTAATAGTAACATCAATATCTTCAATCTCAACAGGTGCAATATCATTCATGACTTCTTGATAGAGAGTAAACGGAATAGCACTCACACTAGCACCAATATCACATAAACCATGATAGCAATGATCTCCAATTTTAACAGAAATAACAAGCATGCCAATTACAGGTTTGTTTTTATCTTTAGTGTCCGGCTTAGCAATTCTAGTTGCTTCATCATAGAAATATATGACATGTCCATCAATATTATCAACCAAAAGATCTTTAACCATTGCAATATTAGGTTCAACTTTAATTTGTTCAGAGGGTCTAGGTGCTCTAATATTACTCTTATTAACCAAAGTTGAAGCTTTAGCATGTTCCTTAATCCTAACAGGGAAAGGAGGTTTCTCAATATAAGCAGTAGGCACAACTGGATCAACATGGTAAACAATTGTTTCTTCTTTAACACTAACAAGTTCTTCATTCAATTCAATAGGTGGATTATATTTAAACCATTTCTCCTTAGGGAGATAAACATGGGCAGCAAAAGATTCGCAAAAGGTAGCTACTATCTCAGAGTCAAGTCCATATTTAGTACTAAACTTATGAAAAGCATCGGTTTCCATAAAAGATTTAACACAATCAAACTCAAGATTTATAGCTGACTCATTACCTTCATCCATTTCCCAATCTTCAGAGTTATGTTTAATTCTTTCCAGAAGATCCCATCTGAATTCAATAGTTCTCTTCATAAAGGAACCAGCAGAAGAAGTATCGAGCATGGATTGATCATTATGAGAAAGCCGAGCATAAAAGTTTTGAAGAATTATTTTTCTTGAGAGCTCATGATTGGGGCATGTGTGCAGAATATACTTAAGCCTCCCCCAAGCTTGAGCAATAATTTCTCCTTCACGAGGCAAAAAATTATATATATAATTCTGATCACGATGAACCAAATGCATAGGATAAAATTTCTAGTGGAATTCCAGCTTCACCCGGTTCCAGTCCCATGTTTTAGTATCATCACATAGCCTATACCATGTTAATGTCTTTTCCTCCAAATATAAAGGGAATACTTTCTTCTTAACTCCATCTCTAGATAAACCTGCAAGCTTAAACAATCCACAAATTTCATCCACATAGATCAAGTGCATATCAGGATGTACCGTTCCATCTCCTGCATAAGGATTAGCTAGCAGTTTCTCTACCATACCCGAAGGAATTTCATAATAAATATTTTCAGTAGGTTCAATAGGTAGAGGAGAAACTCTCAATGCTTCCGGTCGAGGTGAATATACCTCGAACAAGCCCCTCAAAGGATTACTTTCCATAGTGACAAGTAACAGTAAATTTCAGCACGTTTTATAAATGTTTCCTTACCAAATTACGCTCACCAAAGGAGCTTCACTCCCCGACAACGGCGCCAGAAAAGAGTCTTGATGACCCACAAGTATAGGGGATCAATTGTAGTCCTTTCGATAAGTAAGAGTGTCGAACCCAACGAGGAGCTGAAGGAAATGACAAGCGGTTTTCAGCAAGGTATTCTCTGCAAGTACTGAAAGTAGCGGTAACAGTTAGTTTCGGTACCAAGATAATTCGTAACAAGTAACAAGTAGTAACGGTAACAAAAGTGCAGCAAGGTGGCCCAATCCTTTTTATAACAAAGGACAAACCGGAACGAACTCTTATAATAAGCAAAGCGTTCTCGAGGACACATGGGAATTTCATCTAGTCACTTTCATCATGTTTGTTTCATTCGCGTTCGCTACTTTGATAATTTGATATGTGGGTGGACCGGTGCTTGGGTGCTGTTCTTACTTGAACAAGCCACCCACTTATGATTACCCCCTCTCGCAAGCATCCACAACTACGAAAGCATAATTAAGATAACTCTAACCATAGCATGAAACATATGGATCCAAATCAGCCCCTTACAGAATAGCGCATAAACTAGGGTTTAAACTTCTGTCACTCTAGCAACCCATCATCTAATTACTACTCCACAATGCCTTCCCTTAGGCCCAAAGATGGTGAAGTGTCATGTAGTCGACGTTCACACGACACCACTAAAGGAAGCAACAACATATATATCATCAAAATACCGAACGAATACCAAATTCACATCATTACTTGTGACAAGACTTCTCCCATGTCCTCAAGAACAAAAGTAACTACTCACAAATCATATTCATGTTCAAGATCAGAGGGGTATTGAATAGCATTAAGGATCTGAACATATAATCTTCCACCAAATAAACCAACTAGCATCAACTACAAGATGTAATCAACACTACTAGCAACCCACAGGTACCAATCTGAGGTTTTGAGACAAATATTGAATACAAGAGATGAACTAGGGATTGAGATGAGATGGTGCTGGTGAAGATGTTGATGAAGATTGGTCCTCCCACGATGAGAGGATCATTGGTGATGTCGATGGCTTCGATTTCCCCCTCCTGGAGGGAAGTATCCCCGGCGGAATCGCTCTGCCGGAGAGCAAAATAGCTCCTGCCCAGGTTCCTCCTCGAGACGGCGGCGCTTCATCCCGAAAGTCTTCTTCTGATCTTCTCTAGGGCAAATGGCTTCATATAGTGGAAGGAGGGGGCCAGAGGCCTGCCAGGGGCCCCACAAGCCAGGGGGCGTGCCCAGGGGGAGGCCGCGCCCCCCGAGCTTGTGGCTTCCTGGTGGACCCCCTTCTGTTGATTCTTTCGCCAGTATTTTTTATATATTCCAAAATAATTCTCCGTAAATTTTCAGGTCATTTGGAGTTGTGCAGAATAGCTAGCTCTGTTTCACCCCTTTCAGGTCCAGAATTCCAGATGCCGGCATTCTCCCTCTTCATGTAAATCTTGCAAAATAAGAGAGAAAAGGCATAAGAATTGTTCCATAAAGTGAAATAATGATTAAAAACATAATAATTATTCATAGGAAATCATGATGCAAATTGGACGTATCAGTAGGCTGACCGGGAGGCGTGTGACCAGTCCTCCGCTACGCAGGCTCACCGAGAGGCGTGCGAGCAGTACGCTGCGCAGGCTCAACGGGAAGCGAGCCCTTTGACCTCCATCGCCGCCCACCTCGCTCTCAACTTCTCCATTAATGGCGCCCGACCCGCTGTTTAATAGGCGGCCTTACTGATCTCTCTTCGCCTCCCATTCCCCTCTCGCCCGAATCCTATCTTCCAGAGCTCCACCTACTCCATGGCGCATAAGGATCATCTGCCACTAGTCTTCCGGTTTGGTAAAGTCGACTCCGAGCCGGAGGAGATAGAAAATAAGGAGGAATGGGACCTCAGGGACATGGCCCTGAACGAGCTGGCCGCGGCGGATGCTGCCCCCGCGCCCATCCCAGCTCCCATACCCGCGCCCGCGCCACTGACCATCCCTGTGGCATTGACGAGCTGGTCGCCGAGCACCATCGCAGAGCTGGAAGCCGCGGGCGTCAGTGAGGTCCCCGCGGTCCCACGCGAGCTCGTGTACGTGCCAGCACCAACACCCCCGCCTGTGCTCTTGCGCACCCCAGCACCCACCACGGCGCCGGTCCCCGTGCGCTTTCCTGCACCAGCCACGCCCGTGCCCGTGTGCGCGCCTGCACCCGCCGCGCCCCCCTCAGCGTCATGGGACGCCGCCGTCGAGCGCTACCTCGTAGCGCTGCGAGTCGCCGTCCCCCCGCGCGCCGCCCGTCGATCGCGCGACGAACGGCTCTTGGATTTGGAAGTCCATAACATTCTGGGATGGCTTGAAGACTTGAACAACGGCGTCCCGGACGACGACAACACCGGTGCAGCAGGCCGCCGCTGCTGCAATTAGTTTTTTTGTTTAATATTGTATCCCGATCATATGAATGTAAAACCAGAGTGTCACTGAATGAAATCTATGGTTTTGATCAACTTAGCGTTTTTTCTCTGAATGTACAGATTTACCAAAGTAAAAAAAATATAAATGTCTTTCTTTGAATAAAACACTCATCGCAAACATTTTCAGACTGAACACCCGTATGCAAAGCGAGAGCTGGGTTCCTTCGCAGCTAAGCCAAGGGAAAAATGTGGCGCGCAGGTTTTGTGCATCTCTTCATCGTAAACGTTTCACACTGAACACCCGTATGCAAAGCGAGAGTTGGGTTCCTTCGCAGGTAAGCCAAGGGAAAATATGGCGCGCAGGTTTTGTGCATCTCTTCATCACAAACGATTTTGCATGATGACCCATGTGCAACGATGTACAAACAATGTGGTAAGATTTGCATCTGTCATATTGGGTATAATTGCCATTTGTCAAAATAGAAAAATTGGCATTTGTCAATCTAGTAACATTGTCATTTGTCAATCTAGTAACATTGCCATTTGTCAACTTAGTAACACTGCCATTTGTGATCCTCAGAAAAAAAACACTGCCATTTGTAAAATTTTGCAGCTAAAAATCACTAGTAATGTAATTTTTGCAAATAAAATTCAGTAAGCATAGATTTCATTCATAGATTAAGCAGCCGTTCTTTATACAAACAGTTCAACTCGATAGCTGAACCGAACAAACTTTTACCCAATTGTTGCCAACCACGTACTGAAATAGCTAGTTCAACTATATATACTAGCTAAATTTAAGTACGTAGTACAGTTCAACCATATCTATAGTCAGATGAACTGAACAAAATAGCCCCTAAATACTACTACTACTGAGGGGCTTTGTACTACTTCCAGCAGCTTCTCCTCTGCCGAGCGCGCTCAGTAATAAGCCAAGGAGGATGAGCCTACCGACGAGCTGGAGAAGCGGAATCCGGCGCCTGCCGCTGCTGCACCTTTAGCGATGCCCAGTTCGAACGCCCTCTGCCGCTCCAGACGATCCCTCTCGAAGCGGCGGGACCCCTCGTATATCTCCGCATTCCGCGTCACTGTGGCAACTTCTCCTACTGCCACGGCGGCGGTAAGATGCTTTGCGTGCTCGACCAGGCGCTCCTCCTCCTCCCGCAGGAACTCGATGTAGCACGCGGCAAGGTCGCTGATGCTTGTGCGGGCCTCCACATCCCGCCTTCGGGCCGCGGTGGCGGAGCGGGTGATGACCCTGATGGTCGACGGTGGGGAGGCGGCCACGGCGGCCGACGGTGGGGTGGCGGCCACCTCCCACCTTCGGGCCACTGTGGCGGAGCGGGTGATGGCCATGGCGTCCAATGGTGGGGTGGCGGCGAAGACGGCCACCACCCGCCTTCGGGCCGCGGTGGCGGAGCAGGCGATGGCCCTGGCAGGCTTTGGTGGTGTGGCGGCCACGGCTGCCGACGGTGGGGTGGTGGCAACGGCTGCCAGCAACAGCTGCCGTCGGGCAGCGGCGGCGGAGCGTGTGACGGGTGTTGTGCGCACACCCAACAGGGACACCACGGGCAGTACACGCCGCCGGGGACTGCGCCGCCGCCGCGGTGTAGCCTCCCAGCTGGAGCTGTCCTCAGACGACGGCGGAGTGGCTGAGTGACGATGACGGACCGGTGCCATTGGTGATGGTGGGAGAAGCAGACGAGATAAGGTACGGGGAGGGAGGGGAAAATGCGATGCCGACTCGCCGGCCGTGACTGTTTATAAAGAAGGCCGGTAAGCACTGGTTTTTTTGAGAATTTCGCCGAGTCGGGCGGGAAGCTTGCGCGGGAACCTGCGCGATTGCGCGGGAACGGGCTCACCGATGATTCATTGGTGCCTCTTCGAGCTAACGTTTGGTCAAAAGAACGCCTGTGCGGTGCTCAAGCTTGCGCTCTAAGCCTTCTGCGGTAGCGCAGTGACAACACGTGCGAGAGGAGTACGAAATGACACCCACACAAATGGTTAATAAAAAAAACGTTTGCGATTTATTTACCTAGCACACGGCCGCTCTCTACGCAGCGTCGCGAACGATTGTTCGCCCACTGTGTGATGTGGAACGCGACATAGTTTCACATCACGCCGCCGGCTCGCATCTGCCGGCCGGCATGTAGACGGCCATTCTCTGCGTGTTCAACTGCTCTATGCATGTGGTTGCTCGCGGTTGAGGCGGCCGCGGCGCGCTCTGCTCGCGTCACGCCGCGCGCGCTCTGGCCGCGTCCCTCCGCGCACGCTGCAAGCATTTCGGGCTGGCGCACGATCACGTACGTTCAGGGTGTCTTATGCATGCGGTTACGCCGGACGCGGCGCCACGACGCAGTTATGTGCGGCAAAAACTGCCTTGCGGACGTGCCGAGAATCCCGGCCGCCCAGCCCTCATTTATTCCCGTGGCCATTTACCTTCATCTCTCGCGCCCCACGACACAATAAGTACACCCACGACGACACATACAGAGAGGATATCCAGCGGCTCCAATGGCACACCCGGATCCAATGGCACTCCCAACGGCTGACGACGACGACGGGCGGCAGTTCACCACGCCTCACGTAGTGGACACCCACGTGAGGAGGAAGGACCTCTCGGTGGTGTACACCATCGAGCCGGTCTCGGTGGAAAGCTCCATCCACACTATGGAGCAGTTGCTTGCTGAGGACGAGTACCAAGTGGTCGGCTTCGACCTTGAGTTCACCGGCGGTCATGATGCGTATGATCAGAAGGTTGCCGTCGCCCAGTTGTGCGTGCGTCATCACGTCCTCATCTACCACTACTCCCTGTCCACAAGGCCTTGCGAGCGTTTCGCCAGGTTTATCAACAGCTCCGACTACATGTTCGCTACGGTGGACACCGTGAATGATCTAAAGGTGCTCGAGACTACAGGCTTGGCCTGCCAGAATCTTGTCGACATCCAAGGCCAGTACAGGGTCTGGGGCAGAAAGAAGAAGGACTCCCTGGTTGACCTAGCCGTGGCCATCATCGACCCCTACTACAGAGGCATGAAAGATGAGTGCAAAAAGAACAAGGATGCCTAGCACGAGGCCTGGGTGCGGAGACTGGATGAAGAACACGTCAAGTACGCGGCCAAGGACGCGTACACAAGCTACGAGATGTACAGGCGGATCGTTGACATGAGAGAGTGCCTCCTTCCTGTGGACGACGAGGGATTCGATCGAGGCACAAGTAGAGTAGTGGCGGCAGCGTCACAAGAAGTAGATGATTAGATGATCGTTTCTCCTAGTTTAGAATGCATGTAATTGTTTATTGAGGTGTGTGCAAATGTTTTGTATAGTCACCTATGTAATTGGATGTTTAATTTGGTTATATATATTGTTCTTCTGTAGACTGAGCAAATTACAACGCAGACGGACTAAATTAGGGAACCCGCCGGTGATGATTTCATCAATCGCTGACAATTGTATACCAGCATGCGTTTGCGCATAAAACACACGGGTTATTAGCAGGAATCGTCCGTGTTGTTATCTGTCTTCCCACACATTTCGGATTACTGACCTGTTTGCCGCGTATCACACACATCTTGTTAAGTTGAACCGTTTCTGTTATGTTGGGTAATCGCAAATAGTTCATCCGAGTGAACTGCATGCCGTATATCGCACACACCTTGATCTGCCTGACCGTTTCTGTTGTGTTGGGTAATCACAAATAGTTCATCCGAGTGAACTGTATGCCGTGTATCGCACCACGAACTGGCTGACCGTGTTTGTTGTTCTGGCTTATCGCAAACAGTTCGTATGGATCAACTGTATGCCACGTATCGCACACGCGTCTCTAATCTGAATCGTTTTTGATATCTCCGGCATCGCAAACAGTCCGTCTTATTGGGAACGGTTTTTTACGACACCGTTTGCGATTCATGCATCGCACATAGTTTGGTCGCGGGGTCTCTGATTCATATGTCGCGTTAGCGGTCGCCTGCAGTAGTGGGGTTAGGAGAGTCAACCCAACAGTGTAACCATTTTCTGTATTGATAACTGGATTTGAAATGTCCCTCCAAAGAATGAGCGTTACCAAGTTACCAGCACGTAAAGGGACACCTATAGTCTACAAGAGGCCAAGGACATTCACCTCCTGGAGAATGAATGAATACTCCACCAAACTCTCACACTTGTTTGAGTAATGTTCTCCGTCCATCTTTCCATTAACATTACTCAAACATATGATAAGTGTCGACCACATAAATAGGGTAGATTCATCTTAACCAAACTATATTGTTCCTCCATGCACAATTCTAACTAGTTATTCTCGAATTGGCCATATCTATTGTCACATATGATAAGTGTCGACCACATAAATAGGGTAGATCATGAGAAAAGAACCGGAGAGATGTATGAACATAGTAGGAATTGGAGACACTGGGACATTAGCAAACACCTCTTTCTGCTGTGGCTCAAACTGTTAGCTTCTCGGCAGGTTCGGTGGTACATGTCTCCCCATCGTAGTTCTAGGAGTAGCCAGAGGAAGTTGCGTCAACCAGACCCTCCACGACATAGTTGGTTATATTGAGGGAATGAAAGGTCTGGTGGCGTAGCTTCTTGACAACACCATCACAAATCCCGATTATTGGATGATGAAATCCCATCCAGTGGCTATGATTGCTGATATGATTGGCTGTAATTATGGGGATTGCTGGCTACGCGAATCAGGCCGGACTGGTAAGCTTCACATGACAGTGCTCGCACTAAATTTAGCATGTAGTGCGCCGAAATAGGTTATCTCGCAAAATTAGAAGGTGGAGGTGGCTAGATGGGGAAATAAACTAGGTTACCAAGGAAGAAGTGACAGTTGTGAAAGTGAGGAGAGAATGAAGTGGTCATTGAGTGCATCTTCAGGAATCTCACTTCCGTCTATAATATTTTTTGTATGAAACAACCAACGCTGCATATAGGACCTCACCATTCTTTATGTGCGTCATGTCAGCTCTCACCCTCTAAAGATGTTACACATTGCTGTCTTTCAATAATTCCTGTTTGAGCTTTTCTGTTACGTACTAGTCATTGTCACAGGGATGGCTAGCTACAACATAATCAACGCTTTCATTACAACACAATACATACAAGGAAAGGGCTAACAATCAAGGACTATGAGGAACTTTGGGCCTTTCTGTCACATAATTGCTAAAAAAATCTCAACATATTGAATCTTCCCCTTACAAGTTACAACTAGTCTATTTGTAGCCGCCCTTCGTCAGCTTAGTGTTCTAAAAAATCACCATTCTCAGCACTTGCCCCGTTATTGCTTCTTCATACGATGGTACATTAACTTAGCACATGGATCCAGCGTAAAGTCACATGGAGTGTGTTGATGCCCAAATTCCATAACCTTACGAGAAAAAAGCAATGTTATATTTTTGTAGATATTGTGAACCAACAACGAGTAGCCTACTTTTACAGGATCCTACTAGTATGTGTTTACATTTTCTCCATTTACAATGATGATTTTATCCTGTCCCTCCAAAGAATAAATGCTAACCAACATAAAGGACCATATATATATTCTACAACAAGCCATGTGTATTCAGCTCGCCAAGACGGAATGAATACTTTAGTACTTCACTAACTCCTGCACTTATGTGAATAATGTTCTCCGTCTGTCCCTCACTTCATATATACCACTCCATTCTCACAATACAATATTGTTCATTCATCCACACATCCAATCAGTGACACTGTTATCACTAATATATATTAGCTCATAAGATAGGTAGCAACCACACGGATATACAGCATAGTAAAGAACCGGAGAGATATGTATAGACATACAGGAATTGGAGACATCGGAAATTTATCCATTCGCTCATGCAAGATGTCCAGCTATTCCGGTCAAAAAGATGTCCAGCTATTCAAGTTGTTAGGTTCTCAGTAAGTTTGATGACACATTGCTCCTAGTTCTAGTGCTAGTGGACTACCCACATGCCAACTTGCCTGACTCGGTCAGTTCAACGTAACTTGCTATATATTGTGGAAACAAACGGTCTGCCCACATGCCAAGTTGCCTGACTCAGCCAGTTCAATGTAGCTTGCTATATATTGTGGGAACAAACGGTCTGGTGGTGTAGCTCCATGGTGAAAACATGGCTAACCTAGTAATTAGACGATGAACCCCTGATCAGTTGTGTGCCACTGTTTTACCAATCTCATGGACAGCATTACTATTTATTTATTTTTGAGAATGGACGGTATTACTAAATTGATTACTGTTAGCGTTCCAACACACAAACCCACCAGCGTCCCAGCCCACCAGTGTCCCAACGACCCAAGAGAGCAAGGTGGTGGCGAACGGTCGCTTCGTAGGACCAGACTAAATCAACGACAGAAAGGTCATCCCTGGTCATTTTCTTGATTCCCCTCCTTTCTTTCCCAACGTGGCAACGTCTGAGAAACTGTACCAAGTTCTGACGTTAAGACACTGACTTGCAGTAAGGTGTTAGCAAATACATCGGGCGGGCACGAGATCTCAACAGACGAGCTGGTAAATCTAACAAGAGCGCCAGCATTAAAGCGCCTTTATATTAGGCCCTTTTGGCATATAAACATGCTACTCCCTCAATAAACAAATACAAGACCTTTTAGATCACTACTTTAGTGATCTAAAAGGTTACAGAGGAAGTACATTTCAGTTACAATAACTTACACTGAAACAACCAACATGACCACTTTGATGTTTTGTATAACAGAATAACTACAACATTTTTTGGCGAGCCAAACATATGCATATCTCCATATCATGCCAGATGGGTGGTTTATGCTCTCTAGGGTGTCCATGATGGTAGTCACATCAAAGAACATAAATCGGTGCAAATATTATTATTTTATAACATTGAAGTGCCACAATATGACCCATCTTCAACATGAAGACCTACTCTATGTAATATATAGATTACTAGTATTTTTTTCTAAATAAAATTGCAGGCGCTTCCACTTACAATATATAGATAGGGACCCAAATTCTAGTCTTTTCAGTTCCCCTGTTGCAAATCATTTTCAACTAGTGTCATGAAAAAAGTGTGTTACCCCCTGATTCCCAAGTGATTTGCAATGAAGCAAGCAGATTAAGTACCACACCAAAATTGTAACAATTATCATATCCTCTAGACAGGCTTGTACATAAGGATGGGCAAAAGATTTCGTGCCCATGAGTGCCAGGGGAAGAATTGAGGCAGTGGATGAGTTGAAAAAGAAATGGTGGTGGCCTGGAGCGGGGGCTTTTGCTTTTGCGGGAGGTGAACACCATGGATCGATCACTTGATTATTTATTGAGACCTTTTACGGTACATCAGATAAATATTGACCGTCCATTTTTGCTGATCTAAAGGTTAATATTAATTTATACTACAGGACTAGATGGTAGTAGTATTCCTTGCAAAAATGGCAAAACTGGAAGAGTTTAATTTCATCAAGTCGGGAATTCAGCGCGAAGATGGACAGAATCGGTGCCTTTAAGCCATCCGTGACGAGAAAATTCGAGAAAAAGGTTCGTGGCGAGTAGAGGAACAGAGGTGGCCGGCAAGAGGGTAGCCGATCGACAAGAAAAACAGCCACCGATGCTCGTCGGCCTCCCGCGTTGGCCCGCCGTGCCGCAGGCCACCGCAACAAAAACATCGACGGGCCAAACCTGCACAAATTTGAGAGCACTCCAGTCCACGGGTCGCCAACCCACCGAGCTAGTAGCTCCTGCTACTTGCGTGGCTGCTCCCACCACGCAGAAGAAAAGATGACCGGATTGATTCGCCCTCCGTGTCCCAAAAATTGAAGCATAGCCGGCCATGGAAGGATGAGCGCTGGGCTAGCTGGGGCCGGATTTATTCGGATTTCGTGTCCCAAAAACTGAAGAACAACCGACCATGTAAACATGAGCCAGCTCATGTGGGTGGCTGGGCTAGCTGCAGCCTGCAGGTAGGCGCTAATTACCTAAACTAGCTCATGGTCATGCTGAGGAGCAACGCTGCGGGCGGTGAGGGGCATGGGGCATGGGCGCCCGCGCCGCTACGTATGCGGCTGTATTGGGGACGAGTGACTAGCGATAGCGGAGCAAGGGATTGGGAAGCAGCCGATCAGCATGATGTGGTGAGGGAAAGATGAACAGGATTGGTCCCGTGCGCGGTGATTGCAGGGAGGAAGGCGCTGATTGAAAGAAAATCCTAATTTAATAAGAATGGACTAAAATGCCCTTAACATCTACCGTTGGATTAGATTAATACTACACACCATAAGCAGTAGTATGATGTACCGTAAAATTTCCCTTATCGAAACTACAAGGCATAAGTACGAGAAACTGAAACCACATGATAGCATTATTATGCAAGGTCCCAGGTAAAACAACTGAAGATAAGAAAATATGGGATATATTAGGCTGCCTAGTGTATTTGGGACCCATAAGAACTTACAAGAGGGAACCAAAAGAAAAATATATAAGCAAGGTTAGGCAAGGACCATCAAAAGCCACAGCAAAGAACATTCATTGATGAAAATAATCATTTTCATAGCATACATGTGCCACATTATGCTTGCATCTTTACCGTGAAAACTTTTATGCAATCTTTTGGTTTCATTTTTTCAGTCTCCTGTTATGGACATCATTTCGAGCTTATTTCACACCCAAAAAAAAGTACGTTACCAATCCCCAAGTGCTACGAAATGAAGCAGGTATAGTATGATGAAAAAATTACACAAATTCAGATTAGCCCAAACATTCATCGTCTCCCGGGCTCACACTTTGACTCCACATGAGCATTATTCAAGGGCGAGCATGGCAGCATTGATCATTCATGGCTTCCCACAAACAAGACCAAATGAATCAACATCCACAAGGATGTGAGACTACTGACTGATGACTAATTCTGTTCTAGTTCCACTCACTTAAACTAACACGATGTTCAAAGTTGCTAGTACAACTACTGTATAACTAGCGAACCAACCACAAGTTAACATGATGCATTGTCCCATTCGATCACAAATTAAATAAGTTACTTAACTCCATCTCTGAACAAATACATAAACTGATCAACAAAAAATTCAATGACAACTTGCAGTATTTCACCATCTTTTCCACTGTTTGGAGAAAATCAATATCACGAACATAATTAGGCCTAGTATGAACGACAGCAGGAGACCGCTTATGCTTGCCTTTCCCTGCAGATCACAACAGATGACCAGTAAAGTAATCGTTACTACATAATCATATAATCACATATGTGAAGTAAAGTGTATCCAGAACACAAGGACCACTCTATTTCTGTTTGGAAATTATATTACGCTGATAAGCAAGAGTAGGAGCATTCTTACTACTGCAGAACTACAATGCCTCCTCAAAAAGCGACCACTATGTAAAAGCAACAAAATTAGGTAAAGAGATCAACAAGATGTATTGTAATTAAGGCATTACTAGTCATCTACCCGTGCACCTGCACGGCCTAGATTCTATAGGGATACATTGTTATGAAGAATATTTATTTATGTGTGGTATGCAAGTGTTTAAATTTCAGATATCATATGACTGGACAAATGCTAAGTCATTCAAACAATGATAAAAAATAACACATGTATTTTAACCTTCGTTATAGGGAAGAGTACATATGTGTTCCCATCTACATTGTGCAAACAACCATTGTTTGTCTGAATGAAGCCGTCATGTCATAGTCCCGAGATAAACCTCCTTACAAACTTTATGCCACGTACTAAGGGATGGAGAGAGTATTAATTAATTCGAGCCATATGGCAAGATACCCATCTTCCCGACTTATTCGATACGCATTGTAGCAAATATAACACAACTCAACAGAAGTTGGGAGAAAGATACACTACATACACCTACCGCTCAATAAAATTTGAAATGTGAGAGGTATATGTTCCATGGTTGGTTTTGTTTTTTCCAAACGTGATGTATATATCAATTATTTGCATATACTAAATTATTATAAGAGTTGGAGGTGGGTGCATACGTGTTCCATTTAGTGTTGGATTCCATTATTTGTGTTATATTACTTTGTCACAGTCGTTGTAAATATGTAATAAAACTACAATGCTACACATATCATTTACATAATATATATTTCTTGTTAGTGCGTTAGGTAGTGCTCCTAACTTAACTTGCAAAAATATGCTATACTTAATTGAGACTGTATCTGTCTAGCATGATATTAAAAGTAGAGTATCTTGTAGTACATGAAAAAATATTTTTACCATTCAAAAATTAAAATCTAACGGATGTGGTTGTGACTAATTCTATTTTAGATAATCAGGAGTTTACCTTGCCACTCCCTAGCACAAATAACAATGATATTCCTTCAGTTGATATTTATTAACATATTTATATTCAAATTTCCTTGTGCATGGCAATTTATGCATAGTTTTCTACGTGTCTTAAAACTAGGCGATTACAAATATCAAAATATATGACATTGATTGTGGTGGTGTATCAGGGAGCTATCTGGGCTAGGTCTTTTTTTGTACGATGGAGTTTATTTTTTATTTTTTAATCAGGCATAGATTCAAAAAAAATTATCTTAGGCTTGAGAATGCTTCACTTTTACGTGTCGTTTTTCTATGTTTAAGTGGACAGGCAAGTTGGTTTTTTCCCGAGATAAATTGGGATGTGTGATTTATTTTTAGCAAAGAAAGAAGGCACATGCTTTTTCTGTGAACTTTGACGTGTGTATTGAGGACTTCTTTTGTTTCGGACGTGGGATTTTTCTTTAAGTTGTACAATTCTATTTTAGGTACGTGGTTATTTTAGGCTTCATGCCCTATATTTTATTTAGGAAAGAAGGAGGGAGCGATGCACAAGGCAAAGACTCCAAACATACATGAACAGGACTCCTTTTTTAAGACTATACATGAATAGGCGTGACCGTATTACAACTTGTAAGTTGTGTCCGCCCAGGACTCCAAAACTTGCGGAAATAGAATTCTGCTGATGTATTCTTAATCCTGGACGTACAATTAAAATCCAACGATTATTGTAGCTAGTTTTCTAGAATTAATGTGCAGGCTCGAATGGTGCCTCCAATTAGTAAATATAAGATTCTGTTACGAATCATGCACAGCAAAAATTCTCTGTTTCACCAAAAACCACAGCAAGCAAGATGGCAGATATCATATCATGGAACCCAACACGAAATCGGCCGAGCATTTGTGTTGTATCATTTATGCTACAATTAACATGTTGATTTGAATATGCTAAAATTTGTAACTGAAACAGAACTTGGTTTAGCTGCTCAAAGGGAACTGGGATGGAGAATCAGATAGAAGATTAGCATCTTTTGCAGATGGTTTGGTCACTCAGTCAACACAATATGCAAGATGATGACATTAGCAATGACAGTAGAGGCACTGGGCGCGAGACTGCTTGGTACTGCCTAAGTAGTACTGCTGAACTGCAGATGCCTATTCACATAGACACATCTATATAACATGTACCCATATTCTGGCACCCTTCTATTCGTTCATGTATGTTTCTTGACCTTAAAGATAGGGCTTTTATTAATTATTATCTTCATTGCTACTAAGTGCCATCATTCAGATTATGACCATAGAGATAATGTGTGCTAATGAAAATGTAATATATACCAAAAGCTCTTTCCTAAGAAGTGCAAAGCTAATCATGTAAAACTAAGGAGAAGGTAGTTCAGATTTGGACAAGTGAAGCAACAGAACACCATTTCTCAAGCTAATGACATAACAGAACTATGCAACAACATTATGAACCTGTTGGATTCCTACCCTGTCTAGCCATCACAGAACTATGCAATAACAGTACACCGCCAAAGCTTTCCAAGGATAGTGGCAAAAGATATGACTAGCTAATGACATAAAAAAGTCTATCAGAAATTTGGAATTAATTAATACTACAGGACTGGAAAACCACGGAAAATTCATGACAACAGACAGATGTATCTTAACTAGCAAAGAAATATGTGAATAAAATCTACCAAGCGACTAGAGCTAGGCACAAGTGGCTGGTATTTACAATGACAAGAAAGATGTGAACATAAATGCAGAGTCACATGGAAGAAAGTCTAGGTCAGTATAATTATGAAAAATAGAATGCTATCTCCAAGAACAAATGTACATAATAGCATCTCTAAGAGATCCTACCTCTTGGTAGGTCTAGGCAACTCGGCTATTTCACTCCGAAGCCACAGGACAGTGGTTTCTTCATCCACGGCAGCAGATGCCAAGAAGATCTCACGGTTTTCAGCATTTTTGAAGACATTGTATGCCCTGGCTCTCTCATCACGTCTGCTGCCTTCCATTTTGTGCAAAACAGGAATGCACCTGCTGATTGAGAAGTCTTGCACATTTCTCGCCTTGGCCCTTTCTTTTGCTAATAGAGCAACTTCATCCTCCGCTTGCTTCTTTCTCATCTCGATGTATTTCGTCATCACTCGCACCATCGCATCTTCACTCTTCTTAGGCTTCTTTGCCCCCCTTCCGAGCCTTCTTTCTTGAACCCCAGCCGCCCTCCTTTCGCTGATTTGTTCATCATTCCCCACTCTGACGCTCCTACCAAATATAACCTATGCGTATATACCTAACGATGGGCGAGATCTCAGCCTCCCGCGGCTGAACAGGGCTCTTCATCTTCAGCGTTGGCGGAGTAACAGAAAAGGATTAGGCAGAGCGTACATGCTGAGTAAATAGGCAATTTTTCGTTTAATTTAATCTAGGAAATAATCCTGATCATGGCATTGACAGAATTAACAACATGCTGACATTTGATAACACGAGTATATACTACGCTAATAGCAGATACATCTATGTATAACGCTAGCATGGCTAAAACAGAAATAAACAGGAGCGGGATAAACGAGTTATACCGTCCAATCGGCCAGGCAGAAGCTGCGGCGGCGGCGGCAGCAGCGGCATCCTCGGTGGCCTTCTTCTCGGCGGCGAGACGGTCGGCGTCGTTGGTGGTGGACATGGTGATGACGAAGGCGATGCGGACGTAGAGGAAGCAGACGAACGGCGGTGAGCAGTCGCATAGGAGATGCTCCCCAAAACCCTAATCGCCCCTCTCCCGTACATGATCTGGAGATGCGATCACCGGCGGCAGCAGCAGCAGCAAAAGGAACGACAGTGGGCGTGGAGGCAGATGCTATCTGTTTCGCGTGACGGCTAGGGTTGGTAGACGCCTCACATATATAGGCGCGGCCGCGTGGAGAGACGTGGGCTGGACCCATGTCCGAGTCGGTGACAACCCACGATCCGACGTCTTAGATCGTGGCTCGTCTGTCAAAGACTCTCTGTTCCTGACCAGCAAAAATAAGCGCATAGGTGTGAGCTCGGCTCATTCCCGCAACCCGCGGCGCGTTGTGGCGTGGCGAGGCGGGCGGCGGAGGAGCGCGTGGGAACCACTTCTCTTCTCAAGATCCAATAGCATGTGGAAGAGAATCCCTTATAAAAGGAGGTCCAACTCCTCTCCAACTAGCAATATGGGACTAAACTTCCCACCACACCCTTTGCCATATAACCCACATGGGCCCTTATAGATTTTCTAAAATTGTTAGATGGGCCCAAGGCCCACCCTATATTTCAACAGTACTGACCTTGGGACGACGGCGGCCGCTGGCGGTGGCGAGGGCTCGGTCTCCGGTGGCTCTGACATTTCAGCCCTGAACATGTGACTCCAATCGATGTCCACACGTGACCCACCGCGTCATTTCCTCATCAGCTGGCGAGGAGACGGTGGATGCCGCCAGCGAAGAGGCAGAGAAGGAATCGGCAGAGGGTGCAGAGCTAGGGTCGAGAGCAGCGGGTGACGGCGGCGAGAAAATGGCATCCCAGTCTATGTGCACCACTTGCGCCGCACCGCGTTTCCCCATTGGATGCATCGGCGGAGAAGGAGCTCATCGATAGCAGACCCCCCCTCTTCGCGTTGCGTTCCCAAACCTGTTTTTTTTGTTCTTTTTTCTTTCGTTTTCTTCTCATTTTCTTTTCCGTTTTTTCCTTTCTCTTTAATTGTAGTTTTTTTTCTTTTATCCTTGTCCTTTTTCTTTTTTCTTTCCAAATTCGATTTTTTTTTCTGAAATCTGGTAATGTTTTTTCAAGTCGGTGAACAATTTTTAAAGTTCCAACATATTTTTCAAATAAGTGATTATTTTTTAAAATTCAAATTTTATTCATCCAATTCAAAAATTTGTTCATAGAAATAAAAAAAATCCATGAATGTTCATCATAATTCAAAATTGTTCCTAGAATTCTAAAATTGTTCTTGAATTCCAAATTTGTTCCTCAAAGTCAAAAAAAATGTTCATTTAATTTTAATTTTGTTCATCAAATATAAAAAATGTTCATCCCAATTCAAACTTTGTTCATCACAATAAAAAAAATGTTCATTTTTAATTTATGAATATTTTTGTATTGTGATGATTTTTTGAAATTTGTGAACATTTTTTGTTTGATGAATATTTTTTGTATTATGATGAACATTTTTTGCTGGACGAACATTTTCTGCGAATGCATGAATATTTTGAATCTGTGAACAATTTTTGTAATTCACGATCATTTTTAGTTTTGTGAACATTAATAAAAATCATGAATATTTTCCGAATTCACAATGTTTTAATCAAATTTACGAACATTTTTTCAATACACGTACCTTTTTCCCAAAATCATGAACATTTTTATTAATCCATGAACATTTTATGATTTCAGGATTTTTTTTACAAAATTCACTTTTTTTTTAAATTTGGAAATTTTGTGAAATCACAGATTATTTAAAGAAGAAAATGTAAAAACAAGATAATAACAAAATGCAAAAAAAACAAAATGCAAAAAATAGAAGGCGTCCCAGCCCGCTCATGGGCCGGCCCAATAGGGCCCGCGGAAGGGGCGGGGGGGGGGGGGGGGGGTGGCGGGGCGTGCACACTGGCTCCTTCGTCAGCGCGTCACGCGCGGGTATAGGAGCTCCCCTCCTCGATGCCATGTATGTTTTCTTTCTCGACCGAAGAAGCTTTCCTATTGGGCCTGGCCCAGCCCAGCTTCTGATTTACGCATGTGCACTCAGCACTTGCTAACCCGTGTCTCAAAAAAAAAAAAGCACTTGCTAACCCAGGATTTCGTGTGAATTTCCGTACCAACGTAATTTTTTTTAAGATTTTAATATTTTTTATCAAATCGTTGGAAATATTTCCTCATCTTACCTACTAATAAAGGATGGTCCGTTCCTCCGACTTTTTGGTCTGTTCGTCCGTAAGTGGAAAAATGCCTGGGCCTCCACCTGGCCATGTAAGTCACTTGGCTGGGCGAATGCAGTGCCCAGGATGACACCTATTAGTAGTAGCAGACGTATTTGGGATCCAGGTAAAAAAGAGAGTACATCATGTTGAGGGGGTGATTATTGGAATTAACCGGGTCGAATATGGAGTAGTCACCGAGTCGTATACATTTAGGTTTTGTAATAGCTGGGTTAGCTATTATAAGTACCCATGTAACCCTTTTGTAGTCGCTCATTTTTTTCATGCGCATTTTGCTTTTGTTTGAAAATGACCCCACTTGATTGCTTGCCATGCTCCGCCACTGATTGGGGGGCCCTAGCCCGTGCTGGCCACCTCCAGCCTCCGCCAGTAAGAGAAAGTGGTTCGGGGTGGCTCGGATCCGACATGGTATGTTGTCTGAACATCTTTGACCGGTCATATGGAGACAGTTTGTTGGTCTGATTGGAGATGCTCCGAGCGTTTTTTACAGTCAGTAGAGCCTCTATCCATAATGTTTTTTTCAATGGTTATCAGTATCATGGTGATCAATTTGAACCAGCAAACTAGAAGCAAGATGTACGAGGAACTTAAACCACGTGATAGCATTATTACGAGGTACAGGCACAAACATGAATAACATTTTTTCAAGGGCATAATAGGTTGCCTAGTGCATTTACAGTCCATCGACTTCTTCCGGCCTTTTCAAACAAACATAACACATCGGTTCTAAAAACAAGATACATATAAATTCCAGATAACTCCATGCCAAACTGCAAACTAGTAAAGTGTAGCAGCACATAACACCTTGTTGTTGGAGTGCATTCCCTTTGCCGGGTGAAGAGTTACACATCAACTGGCGCTTCATCAGATCTGCACGAGTGACCAAACCATTAGCATAAGTAGGAGATACTGTTAGCTGGATCAGTTGAACTACGATTAAGAAAACATGCGGAATTCCCAATACTCCAAATTAAACCATGACACTCCTGCAACTCCTACAAACAATAATTATGGCTAGCCAACTATATGGAACATAACCACATTATAGACCTATTTAGCAAGAGACAATACCAAACGGACAATTGTGTACACTTTGGAACTAATAAACAATAGGAACCATTTATTCAAAAAATAAACTATAGGAACCTGTTTTTTCCAGTTTCACTGACTTTTTTGTTAATTTTTTACAAAAATATCATCAGCTACAAGACCAATAGAGCATCATGGAATATGTTTTCACAATAGTGTTAGATGGAGGTATGCAAATTTTGATATTTCTATAAATCACTTTGTGGAAAATTAAATTTGACTTAAGATAATATTAATATGCCTTATATTTTCGAAGAGATCGAGTATTTCATAAGAGGTAATAATTATGCCAACCATTGGATCACAAACAATAAATAATTGGTGTCAATTTGAAGCCTTTTAGAATTTCTGTTGGTACACAAATAAACGGTACATAGTCATATATATCACCTGTATGTTCAGATAAAGGCAGATCTAAATCTTAACACAATTTGGAAGTGGTTCATTAATAAATTATCAAAGAAAGATTTAAGATAAATTTAACTGAAACAAACAAGTTTGAAATCCCTGCTGCAGTGACTGCCTGCGTAGCACAACATCTCCACCCAAAATCTAAATATCTTGTCCAGCAGAACGCTGTTGTGCCATGGTTTAGCGAGCTGTCTTGCGGCCCGCGTAGCTCCTCTCATGCATGTTTTGTTGACTTCGCTTGGTCCATTACCGCCCCAATGGCGGCCTTTTGCGAGCAGCCAGTTAGCAATTTGAATTTCCCTTGGGAGGCCGGCATACTTCTCATGGTCTTGCTGACCAATCTGGTCGAGGCTTTTTAAGGCGTCCATGTACACTTTGCGACGAGTATGCCCCGGCAACATGTCTGGGTTCTTGACGAGGAGGAACACCATGTAATCCGACAGCATCTTGGTTGCCGCCACCCTCTCCTGGTCTCCGTGGCTACCGATCTCGGCGAGGATGATATGAGTAGCGATGTGCCAAATGATGACCCTGGTGTCAAAATTCAAATTGCGAGCTGCAGGGAGTTCATTGTCCTTGTCCAAGAGGTACATACCTTCTGCTGCGCCACCACACTCACTCACTACCCTCAAGATCTCCACCAGTATGGATTTCTGCATATGTGTGGGGACCTGCACGGGATTAGGTAGCTCAGATATTTCATTTGAATCTGTAAACAGCTCTGCCCAGTATTGTATAGACATCCTGCTTCTTTCCTGTTTTTGGTCAGAGCATTCGATCATGTTGAATTGGCCAATGGTGGCCAACAACGAACTTCTCCACCATACTGCATTGTCAAGTCCGCGAAGACATATGACTAGAGGGTAAAATAAGCGGCGTTTCCATCCAGGTGTGCACAGCTGGTGCCGTGTCCATGTCGATACTATGGCGACGAACCCGGATGCTATCTCCATCACGACGGCCCCAGCCAACAACGTGTAAGTGATACCCACAAAACCTTGATCCTCATATTCTTTGTCAACAAACAGAGAGACAAAGACCACTGTGGCAAAGATGGCGAGCAGCGAGAAGACACGGATGCAGAGCCCGTACCGAGTGTGGATCACCCTCGCCTTGGTGTACATGATATCGTACATCAGGGAGAGTTGCATTTCAATCACCCTATAGATACTGACCACCCTATGCATACCGGTGTCATCAACACTAACTAAATATGCCAGAACTGAAAGGGCTCCATTATTGCCGACATGTTTCTTCTTCACGATCGAGAAATATGCACAGACTCGCACCGAGCAGGCTGTGAGCTCCGTACATAACCTTCTCCTCCTCTGTGGCAAACCCTGCTAAGCAACGTCTCCCCGCTTCTTCTGAAAGAGGAGCAATATACGTCAAGGTTTTAATAAAAGTAACGGAGAGATATGTACCGACATAATGAGGGAATCGGAGGCATCGGGACATTAGCAAGCACTTTATCACAGGTTCTATCGACAGGTTCAGTGGTACGTGTCTCCAAGACAAAAACGGGAAGCTGGGACTGCTAAGCTCCACAGGGAACTCAAGCTGAATCAAGTCACTAGTGCGCCAAAATCAGTCATCACACATGCCAGTAAGGTGGCAGGGACACGAATTAGGGTTCAAAAGGCGGAAAGCGGGAGAGAATCCTCTGATCACCCAGCGCATCTTCTGGAATCGTAATATCGTGTACCATACAACATTCTTATCCGGCAAGTCAACTATCATCCACCAAAGACGCAACTCTTCCTTTGGTCACATAAAAGATTGGCGTAGCTGCCTAGGTGTTGCTGTCAATGCAAGTTACCGTTCCAGTTAACTAGGATGCAGTATCCAGTTTTGGTGAACTCATGCCCACGGAATTAGCTATGTCACTGCCTCCCGTCATGTCCTCTCTTCTGTTTTCCTATACATGTACGTATAAAACCATGCAAATTAGTTCATAACATACCGCAATGCTCGGCATTAGAATCAGAGAATTAGCCAGAAACTCCGCAAACACAGTGCAAATTAGATGGGGCACTATACTAGCCAGCACTACGGGTCTGTGCTCACATGTCAGCGGCAGATTGCCTGGGCACGGATTTTTTGTTGAATCTGAAGGTCAATCATGGTCATCCTGAATCAGCCGTGTAACATGGTAAAAGTGAGAGATATGCATATCGAGAACTTGCCTTCAAGTCAAAATGATCTGCACAAGTCTTGTGAAAATCCAAAAGGGCAGCCTGGTGCACGTAGCTCCTGCTTGCGCAGGGTCAGGGGAAGGGTCCGACCACTTTGGGTCTATAGTACGCAGCCTTTTCCTGCATTTTTGCAAGAGGTTGTTTCCAAGACTCAAACCCGTGACCTCATGGTCACAAGGCAACAGCCTTGTGAAACTCAAAATTTGCAAATAGAAATTTGTGTCCGACGACTGATCAGAGCCTCGGCGATATTCTTCTGAGCCATCTGGATAGTTTCAAATGAATAGGCAGCTGTCCATTCCCTAGGACAGAAGACTACCAAGAAACCTGAAAGTATAGAAACGTTCATGTCACTCTTCTAGCCTAGAAGACAGAGACCTTGACCAAATCGAAATAAGTAAACAGTGGCAGTGCAGATCACATATATAAGATGGTAAACTTACTCTCAGCAAGCAGCAGCTAGCTCTGATCATGGCTCCCCAGCTCTCCTCCCTCACTGCATCCGTGGGCATATGCATTGTCTCGGCTCTTGCCATAGCCCTGCTGGGGATCACCCACTACATCCTCACCACCGGTGGATCCTTTGCCATCTTCTGCATCAGAGAGTTCACCCAGAGAGCTCATGACCGGCCGCCGCACATCCGGACCATGTTCCGGCAGCTCAACAACTTTGACAAGATCTTCGATGAGCATATGAGGTATGCGCTCCTGCACCCCACCGTCAGGCTCGTCTACCTTGGGCACAGTGAGATCTTAACCGCCTACCCTCCCGTCATCGAGCATGTCCTGAAGACAAACTTCAGTAAATACAGCCGAGAGATTTTCCTTGCTGATCATCTTTGTTAATCCTCCTCTCTTTCTTAACAAATAACGTAGTAGTATGTACTTCAGTCTGCATGTCAGAAGTATAATTAGATCATGCATGATTTACAGAGATTGGTCCAAAGTCAAAATGTGATTAGTATGTACAGCATATTGCCATGTTACCAGGATTAAGTAACCATCGTCAGGTCGACGATTAGCCTTGACTTTACATTCAAGTTAGTCAGACCAATCATATATTGTTATTTGCGGTACAAAGAGTTAACTGAATGACTGTGGCAATGTAAAAAAGGAAAAAAAGGAAAAACGGACTCTATGGCTACAATTTGACAACTGTTGGGGCATATTTCCTAGTGGGCCTCCAACATGCAAATTCTGAAGGATTTCTTTGGGAATGGGATTGTCGCAACAGACGGGGAGAAAGTGGCGACACCAGAGGAAGCTAGCAAGGCACGAGTTCTCAACCAAAGTGCTACGCGATTTCAGCAGTGATGTTTACATAATGAATGCTGCAAAACTGTCAGAGATGGTCTCATCTGCAGCTGCGACTATGAATCTATAACAGATTTGCTATTTCACATCTAGATGTGAAATAGTTACCTCACATCTAAGTCCCTCATCGTTGGATTTGTTTTGTCTTTCAAATTCACGCAGAGATGATCTTTGTGACTTGTCCACGCTCGAGCGTGCGCTCGCGCAGCCCCGCACGAGTGCGTGTAGCGTGGCAGTGTGGGCTGGCCCATGTGTGTGCCAGCATGGGCTCGCTTTGCCTTTATGTTTTTCTTCTTTTTTGTCTATTGTTGAGATTCGCTGCAGCCGTTGTAGTTTCTGAGGTATTTTGTGTTTTTTCATTTCTTTTATCTCCCCCTTGCGATGCTATGATATGTGTATATATCATATGTTGTGTGCATGCATCTCCTTTGTGCGTGTATATACTGTATGATCGTTGATGCATGTTTGTTTGTCATTGTTTGATTTGTGTTCATCTATGCAACGTGTCCATGGAACAGTAAATCATGTATCGGAATTGCTAAAACTCATATAGATGAGTGTGATGTCTCATCTAAGTTTCAGTCCATTTGATCTGTCGCTATAAATTTCGTGCAATTCTTTGATCAGGATTATTTTGTCCCACGCGTGCTCGTCCGTTGTCCATTTATTGGCCCATCGTACCGTGCGTCATTTTTTTGGGGCCGTTTTTCGTGGTCTGTTTTTTTTTCGTGTTGTAGTTGAAGAGAAGAGTTGTTTGTATAAGTCGAAGAGACGAGCTGACCGCTGGCTCAGCAGTTCTGTTCTTCGCTCTCTCTCTATCTCATTCCTCTTAGTCTTTGGAGTAGAGGCGATCCGACCAAGGATCTTTTTCTAAACAATACAATGACGGGCAAGGCCCTTTTTTTGTTTTTGTGTTTTGCAAGTATAACCCTAATATGTTAGAAGCCCGTCTCTTTTTTATTTTACTTGTTCCAATTGCAAGTCGATCACCGACATGTATCTGGGCCCAAACCATTTTGGTCTTTGCTACAAGTGTACTCCCGATATGTAACTGTGTTCGCCTCTTTATTTTCTTGTCCGAGTCGTAAGTCGACCACCGGCATGCAAATAGGAGCCCGTCTCTTTTATTTTTCGTGTCGCAGTTACAAGTCAACCACTGACATGCAACTCGGCCCGACACATTTTTAGATTATGTTGCAAGTGCACCCTTGTCATGCAACTGGGCCCGCCTCTTTTATTTTTTCGTGTCCCAGATGCAAGTCAACCACGGACATGCAACTAGGGTCCAACCCATTTTTTTTTCTTAGTTGCAAGTTGACCACGGACAGGCAACTGGAGGTCCGACGACAGTTTTTTGTCCTAGTTAAAAATGAACCCTGACACCCAACTAGGAGGCTCAACCAATTTTTGCCGAGTTGCAAGTCCACCATTGATACATAACTGGGCCCGCCCCATTTTTTGCCCTAGTTGCAAGTCCACCCTCGACATGCAATTGGGCTTGACCCATTTTTTCATCTCAGTTGCAAGTACACCCTCGACACGTAACTGGAGGACCTCACCCTCGACTCGCAACTGGTTTTTTTTGTAGTTGTAGTTGTCCCAGTTGCAAGTCCACCACTGAGTCGCAACTGGGGGCTTTTTTGTAGTTGTAATTTGCCCCAGTTGTAAGTGCACCCTCGACTCACATATGGGGGCTTTGTAGCAGTGTAGTTGCCCATGTTCCAAGTACAATCTCGACTCACAACTGGGGGCTTTTTAGTAGTGTAGTTTCCTCAGTTACAAGTCCACTCTTGACTCGCAACTAGGGCTTTTTGTAGTTGTAGTTTCCCTACTTGTAAGTCCACCCTTGACTCACAATTAGGGGCTTTGAAGCCGTGTAGTTGCCCCAGTTGGAAGTCCACCCTCGACTTACAACTAGGGACTTTTTTATAGCCGTAGGTGTCCCACTTGCAAGCCCTAGTTGCAAGTCCACTCTCAACTCGCAACTGGGGGTTTGTAGTAGTGTAGTTGCCCCTGTTGCAAGTCCACACATCGACTCACAACTGGGGTATTTTTGTAGTAGTGTAGTTGCCCCGGTTGCAAGTCCACCATTGACTCGCAACTGGGGGCCCAACCTTATTTTGTCCCGGTTGTAATCCACCCTCGACTCACAACTAGGGCCCAACCTTATTTTGTCCCGGTTGTAATCCACCCTCGACTCGCAATTGGGCCCGACCTTTTTTTGTCTCAGTTGCAAGTCCACCCTCGACTCGCAACTGAGGCCCATCCTTTTTTGTCCCAGTTGCAAGTCTACCTTCGACTCGCAACTTGGACCCGACCGTTTTTTGTCTCAGTTGCAAGTCCACCCTCGCCTCTCAACTGGGGCCCATCCTTTTTTATCGCAGTTGCAAGTCCACCATTGACTCGGAACTGGGGATCCAATCTTATTTTGTCCCGGTTGTAATCCACCCTCGACTCACAACTAGGGCCCAACCTTATTTTGTCCCGGTTGTAATCCACCCTCGACTCGCAACTGGGCCCGACCTTTTTTTGTCTCAGTTGCAAGTCCACCATCGACTCGCAACTGAGGCCCATCCTTTTTTGTCCCAGTTGTAAGTCTACCTTCGACTCGCAACTTGGACCCAACCTTTTTTGTCTCAGTTGCAAGTCCACCCTCGCCTCGCAAGTGGGGCCCATCCTTTTTTATATCAGTTGCAAGTCCACCCTCGACGTGCAACTAGGCATGTGTTTTGTTTTCCATCCCAATTGCAAGTCCACCTTGACTCGCAACTGGGTATGCGTTTTGTTTTTCGTCCAGGTTGCAAGTTCATGCTCAACTCGCAACTGGGCTTGTGGTTCGTTATTGTCCCAGTTGCATGTCTTCCCAGGACTCGCAAACGGTATCGTGGTTTTTTGTACTTTCCCAAGTTGCAAGA
Source organism: Elymus sibiricus (assembly GCA_039707655.1). NCBI lineage: Eukaryota > Viridiplantae > Streptophyta > Magnoliopsida > Poales > Poaceae > Elymus > Elymus sibiricus. Next base: position 60,549,504 of record CM077676.1, on the reverse strand, counting down.
CCACCCTTGACTCACAACTAGGCTCGTAGTTTATTTCATCCCAGTTGCAAGTTCACCCTCGACTCGCAACTAGGCATGTATTTTATTTTTCATCCAGGTTGTAACTTGATAACCCACAAATATAGGGGATCAATTATAGCTTTTTCGATAAATAAGAGTGTCGAACCCAACGAGGAGCTAAAGGTAGAATTAATATTCCCTTTATGTTTTATCAACCACCGATGCAACTCTACGCGCACTTAACATTCGCTTTACCTAGAACAAGTATAAAACTAGAAGTACTTTGTAGGTGTAAAGGGATAGGTTTGCAAGATAATAAAGAACACGTAAATAAAAGTTATGAGCTATTTAGATAAAGAAACAATTAAATTAGTTTTAGTAGAGAGCTTTTTGTAACACAAAGAGAAAGATTTGTTCAGAGGCAATCGATAACTAGACCGTTAATCATTATTGCAATTTTATATGAGGTAGAGGCATGAGCTAACATACTTTCCCTACTTGGATCATACGCACTTATGATTGAAACTCTAGCAAGCATCCGCAACTACCAAAGATCATTAAGGTAAAACCCAACCATAGCATTAAGTATCAAGTCCCCTTTACTCCCATACGCAACAACCCCCTTACTTGGGTGTAAGCTTCTGTCACTCTAGCCGCCCACTATAAGATAATTATGAACGTATTGCAAACCCTACAGCGGGAATCCCTTACGCTTGCGCGACACGGAGGGCACTATAGGACAGCACCAAAAATAAAACATACAACTCAAACCAATCACGATCATCAATCAACCCATAGGACAAAGCGGATCTACTCAAACATCATAGGATGACAACACATCATTGGATAATAATATGTAGCATTAAGCACCATGTTTAAGTAGAGATTACAGCGGGGAGAAGAGGTGTTACACCGCTGCATAGAGGGGGAGAGAGTTGGTGGTGACGGCGGCGAAGTTGTTGGTGTAGATCGCCATCACGATGATTGCCCCGGCGGCGTTCCGGCGCCACCGGGAGAGAGGGGGAGAGAGCCCCCCTCCTTCTTCTTCTTGCTTGACCTCCCCCCTAGATGGGAGGAGAATTCCCCCTCTGGTCCATGGCTGCCATGGCACCCGGAGGAGCGAGAGCCCCTCCGAGATTGGATCTCTCTCTCTCTGTTCTCTTCTATTTCGCGTCCCTGTTTTTTGGCTGAAAACAGTTTCTTAAATTCCCGGAGATCCGTAACTCCGATCGGGCTGAAATTTCAACACGATTTTTTCCCGATATTATCTTTCTTGCGGCGAAAGAAGGGCATCAACCGACTTACGAGGGCCTCACGAGGCACCACGGCACGCCCTACCCCCTGGGCGCTCCCCTAGTGCCTCGTGGGGCCCACGAGCACCGTCTTGGATTGATTCTTCTTCCTAAAAATCACATATATTCCAAAATAAATTTCCGTAAATTTTTATCGCGTTTGGACTTCGTTTGATATGGATATTCTGCGAAACAATAAATATGCAACAAACAGGAACTGGCACTGGGCACTAGATCAATATGTTAGTCCCAAAAATAATATAAAATATTGCCAAAAGTATATGAAAGTTGTAGAATATTGGAATGAAACAATCAAAAATTATAGATACGACGGAGACGTATCAGCATCCCCAAGCTTAATTCATGCTCGTCCTCGAGTAGGTAAATGATAAAAAAGATAATTTTTGATGTGGAATGCTACCTAGCATAATCTTGATCATATAATCTAATCATGGCATGAATATTAAGACACGAGTGATTCAAAGCAATAGTCTATAATTTGATATAAAGACATCAATACTCAGGCATCCCAACAAACAATCATGTCTTTCAAAATATCAATGCTAAAGAACGCTATCCCTACAAAATCATATAGTCTTGTCATGCTCCATCTTCTTAACACAAAGTATTTATCATGCACAACCCCGATGACAAGCCGAGCAATTGGTTCATGCTTTTTAACGCGCTCCAGCTTTTTCAGCCCCCACGCAATACATGAGCGCAAGCCATGGATATATCACTATGAGTGGAATAGAATATGGTGGTAGAGATTAATATGGAGAAGACAAAAAGAAAGAAAGTCTCACATCGATGCTGCTAATCAACGGGTTATGGAGATGCCCATCAATTGATATCAATGCGAGGAGTAGGGATTGCCATGCAACGGATGCACTAAGAGCTATAAGTGTATGAAAGCTCAGCATGAAACTAAGTGGGTGTGTATCCAACTTGCATGCTCGAAGACCTCGGGCATTTGAGGAAGCCCATCATCGGAATATACAAGCCAAGTTCTATAATGAAAAATTCCCACTAGTATATGAAAGTGACAACATAGGAAACTCTCTACATGAAAAACATGGTGCTAATTTGAAGCACAAGTGTGGAAAGGATAGTAACATTGCCCCTTCTCTCTTTTTCTCTCATTTTCATTTTTTTGTTTTTTCCCTTTTTTTTGTTGGGTTCTTTTTGGCCTCTTTTTTTTTGTCCGGAGTCTCATCCCGACTTGTGGGGGAATCATAGTCTCCATCATCCTTTCCTCACTGGGACAATGCTCTAATAATGAATAATCATGATCATCACACTTCTATTTACTTACAACTCAAAAAATTACAACTCGATACTAGAACAAAGTATGACTCTATATGAATGCCTCTGGCGGTGTACCAGGATGTGCAATGATCTAGCGTAACATGTATAAAAAAATGATGAACGGTGGCTGAGCCACAAATACTATGTTAGCTATATGATCATGCAAAGCAATATGACAATGATGATGTGTGTCATAAAAACGGAACGGTGGAAATTGCATGGCAATATATCTTGGAATGGCTATGGAAATGCCATAATAGGTAGGTATGGTGGCTGTTTTGAGGAAGATATAAGGAGGCTTATGTGTGATAGAGCGTATCATATCACGGGGTTTTTGGATGCACCGGCGAAGTTTGCACCAACTCTCGAGGTGAGAAAGGACAATGCACGGTACCGAAGAGGCTAGCAATTTGCGGAAAGGTGAGAGTGCGTATGATCCATGGACTCACATTAGTCATAAAGAACTCACATACTTATTGCGAACGTTTATTAGCCCTCGAAGCAAAGTACTACTACGCATGCCCCTAGGGGGATAGATTGGTAGGAAAAGACCATCGCTCGTCCCCGACCGCCACTCATAAGGAAGACAATCAATAATAAATCATCCTCCAACTTCTTAGCATAACGAGAGACTATACGTGCATGCTTCGGGAATCACAAACCTTAACACTAATATTCTTACTTAAACCACAATCATTCACTAGTACCTCCCACATATTATCATCTCTATATCATAAAACTATTGCAAGAAATCAAACATATCATATTCAGTGATCTACATGTTTTATGTAGGATTTTATGACTAACCATGTGAATGACCAATACCTGTTGACTCTCTAAATAGATATAAGTGAAGCAAGAGAGTTTAATTCTTTCTACAAAAGCCCATGCTCTAATAAATATAAGTGAAGCAAAAGAGCATTCTACAAATAACGGTTTTCTATATGTAAAGAAACAGGCATCCAAACTTCAAATGATATAAGTGAAGCACATGATGCATTCTATAAAGCCATACTCAAAAGATATAAGTGAAGTGCATAGAGCATTCTATAATCAACTAAGGACTATCTCATACCAGCATGGTGCATTACTAAAAGAAAAATAAAAAGCACACGATGCTCCAAGAATTTACGCATATCATGTGAACAAAACAAAAACCGAGACATATTGATACTTGTTGAAGAAAGATGGGATGCCTTACGGGGCATCCCCAAGCTTAGACGCTTGAGTCTCCTTGAATATTTACTTGGGGTGCCTTGGGCATCCCCAAGATTGAACTTTTGCCTCTCCTTATTCTCCTCATATCGATACCACCTCGATCTTTGAACCCTTCATCCACACAAAACTTAACCGAACTTTTTATTAGCGGGGTTAGTACATATAACATCAAATCCCATCATGTCCTGCCGGAACATTATTGTATAATTATAATCAAACATTACCCACTGTATGCTATCACAATTCTATGGCTCCCAAGTCAACGTGGCTCAACAAGATTTCAAACATACGCAAATAACGAAGCTATAACAGCAATCTGTGAAAACATGACAGTCTATAAAGATACAAATGAAACATATACTTCTGCAACTCAAACAATTCTGAAAAATTAGGACAAAATAAACAATTTCCATAGAAGTACTGTGTAAAAATTTCAGAATTTTTGCACTTTCCAGTAAAACATGTAAATTCACGCACTACAGCAAAAGTTTCTGTTTTTGCACCGCACACACCAAACAAGTAATTTAAACATCCTAAAGGTAAATCTTGGCACATTATTTTTATAATACAATGGATTTGTACAAGGGGATAATTATTTTTGTTCAAAAGTTTCTGTAATTCAAGATTCACAAAGTTTCCATGGGTATGAACAAAGTTCAATGCAAGCTCCCACTTCAACGGTGCTCGTCTTTCTCACTTTCACTTTTTCTTTTTGAAAAGTTTTAGGTTCCCCTCTATATTTTTTTGTTTTTAAACTTTTTAGAAGCACACAACAGAATAAAATGAATCTTTAAAACTTCCGGGTTGTCTCCCAGGCAGCGCTTTTTTAAAGCCATTAAGCTAGGCATGCAGTGCTCAAGTAATTGATCCACCCGGATCCCAAGGTATATCAAAGCCAATTTTAATTAACAATGATTTGTAATTTAGTAGTGAGCACAAAGCAACATATATCATGCAATGACGAAGTCTAACTCTCTTCCTATGCATCGGCATGTCATAAAAGAACAATTCATGCACATCAGGTAAAGGCCAATGCATAGCATAAACAGTTTCTTGCAATTTTATCGTATTGGAAACATAAAGAGGCGGAGATGTAGTTACTCTCTCATAATAATTGCAAGTAGGAGCAGCAAGCACATGCATATTATATTCATCAAAATCATCATGTGCAACGGTAAAATGTAACCCATCAATATAATCCTTAATAAGAGCATATTTCTCTGATATAGTGTAGTTGGGAGAATTCAAAAAGATAATAGGACTATCATGTGTGGGTGCAATAGCAACAATTTCATGTTTAACATAAGGAACTATAGCAAGTTCATCTTCATAAGCATAATTCATATTGGCATCATGGCCACAAGCATAGCATGCATCAATTTCATCAAAAAGGGATATTTCAAACGAATCCAAGGGATCATAGCAATTATCATAGCATTCATCCTTCGATAAGCACGAAGGGAAATTAAACAATGTATGAGTTGAAGAGTTACTCTCACTAGAAGGTGGGCACGGGTAGCTAATCTGCTCTTTCTCCTTTTGTTCTTCGCTCTCCTCGTCATCTTTTTCATCTAATGAGCTCACAGTGTCATCAATTTCTTTTTCCATAGAAGCCTGCAAAATATTAGTCTCTTCTTGGACAGCGGAGGTGTCCTCAATATATTCTTTAACATAAGCATTAGAAGCATAGTTTTCATAGCAATATTTAAGTATGGCAAAATTTTCAGATTTGTAAAGAGTAGCATCACACTTTTCAATCAAAGAAGCAATTTCATATGAACCCTTAAAAGCTACAAATTCTTCTATTTGTTCAATATCATAGTAACTATAAACACCTCTGGCATAAGAAGATAAGATTCCATTATCCTTAAACTCACATTGGTACTGAAGGTGTTTTTTAGGGTCTTCAGACCAATAAGTAAAATCATGTATTTCACATAAATTCCAAGCATAGCAATTCAAAGTATTAATATGATGCCATAAGAGTTTCCTTTTTTGAGACAAGCGGTGATCCCTAAAGTATTTCCGTTGATCCAAAGTATACCCCATTATCAAGTTGAATGGAGATTTATCAGGATTATCAAAGTAGTATTTAATGTATTCCACATAATGAGTATCGAGGGTTTTAGGAGGTTCCCCATCTCCATGAGTAGCAAGTACAACTAATTTTTTTGGTGTTTCATGTTCCATATCGATAACTAAAGATATAAAATAACTTAGAAGAGAAAATAAAATCTACTTAGTGATAAAGCAAACAAGCACACACGAGAATATCAACCCCACGCTATTGCTCCCCGGCAACGGCGCCAGAAAAAGGTCTTGATAACTCACAAGTATTGGGGGTCAATTGTAGCTTTTTCGATAAATAAGAGTGTCGAACCCAACGAGGAGCTAAAGGTAGAATTAATATTCCCTTCAAGTTCTATCGACCACCGATACAACTCTACGCGCACTTAACGTTCGCTTTACCTAAAACAAGTATAAAACTAGAAGTACTTTGTAGGTGTAAAGGGATAGGTTTGCAAGAAAATAAAGAACACGTAAATAAAAGTTAGGGGCTGTTTAGATAAAGAAACAATTAAATTAGTTTTAGTAGAGAACTTTTTGTAACACAAAGAGAAAGATTTGTCCAGAGGCAATCGATAACTAGACCGGTAATCATTATTGCAATTTTATATGAGGGAGAGGCATGAGCTAACATACTTTCCGTACTTGGATCATATGCAATTATGATTGGAACTCTAGCAAGCATCCGCAAGTACCAAAGATTAATAAGGTAAAAACCCAACCATAGCATTAAGTATCAAGTCCCCTTTACTCCCATACACAACAACCCCCTTACTCGGGTGTAAGCTTCTGTCACTCTAGCCGCCCACTATAAGAGAATTATGAACGTATTGCAAACCCTACAGTGGGAAATCCCTCACGCTTGCGCGACACGGAGGGCACCATAGGATAGCACCAAAATAAAACATACAACTCAAACCAATCACGATCATCAATCAACCCATAGGACAAAACGAATCTACTCAAACATCATAGGATGGCAACACATCATTGAATAATAATATGTAGCATTAAGCACCATGTTTAAGTAGAGATTACAGCGGGGAGAAGAGGTGTTACACCGCTGCATAGAGGAGGAGAGAGTTGGTGGTGATGGCGGCGAAATTGTTGGTGTAGATCGCCGTCACGATGATTGCCCCGGCGGCGTTCCGGCGCCACCGGGAGAGAGGGGGAGAGAGCCCCCCCTCCTTCTTCTTCTTGCTTGGCCTTCCCCCCTAGATGGGAGGAGAGTTCCCCCTCTGCTCCATGGCCGCCATGGCACCCGGAGGGGCGAGAACCCCTCCGAGATTGGATCTCTCTCTTTGTTCTCTTCTATTTCGCGTCCCTGTTTTTTGGCTGAAAACCGTTTCTTGAATTCCCGGAGATCCGTAACTCCGATCGGGCAGAAATTTTAACATGGTTTTTTCCCGATATTATCTTTCTTGCGTCGAAAGAAGGGCGTCAAACGACTTACGAGGGCCTCACGAGGCACCAAGGCGCGCCCTACCCCCTTGGGCGCGCCCTAGTGCCTCGTGGGGCCCACGAGCACCGTCTTGAATTGATTCTTCTTCCCAAAAATCACATATATTCCAAAATAAATCTCCGTAAATTTTTATCGCGTTTGGACTTCATTTGATATGGATATTCTGCGAAACAAAAAACATGCAACAAACAGGAACTGGCACTGGGCACTGGATCAATATGTTAGTCCCAAAAATAATATAAAATGTTGCCAAAAGTATATGAAAGTTGTAGAATATTGGCATGAAACAATCAAAAATTATATATACGACGAAGACGTATCATAACTCCATGCTCAACTCGCAACTGGGCTTGTAGTTTGGTATTGTCCCAGTTGCAAGTCCACCCTGGACTCGCAAACGGTATCGTAGTTTTGTGTAGTTGTCCAAGTTGTATGTCTGCCCATGACTCGCAAATAGGCTCATAGTTTTTTCATCCCAGTTGGAAGTCCACTGTTGACTCGTAACTGGGCTCGTAGTTTCGTAGTTGTCCCAGTTGCAAGTCCGCCCTCGACTCGCAACTGGTCCCATAGTTTTATTGTTGTCCCACTTGCAGGTCCACCCTCGACTCGCAAATCGTATCATAGTTTTGTGTATTTGTTAAGGTTGCAAGTCCACCCTCGACTCGCAATTAGGCTCGTAATTTGTTACATCCCAGTTGCAAGCACACACATGGCTCGCAACTCAGCATGTGTTTTGTTTTCATCTCAGTTGGAGGTCCACCCTTGGCTCGTAACTAAACCTATAATTTTTTTCATCTCAGTTGGAAGTCAACCCTTGACTCGCAACTGGGCTCGTAGTTTCATAGTTGTTCGAGTTGCAAGCCCACCCTTGACTCACAATTGGAGCCAATGTTTTAGTTTTTTCACAGTTGCAAGTCCACTCTCGACTCGCAACTAGTCCCATAGTTGGTTCATCCCAGTTGCAAGTCGACCATTGACTCACAACTGGGCTCATAGTTTCGTAGTTTTACCAGTTGCATGTCCACCCTCGACTCGCAAATGGGCTCACAGTTGTCCCACTTGCAAGTCCACTATTGACTCACAACTGGGCATGTGTTTTGTTTTGCATCCTAGTTGCAATTCCACCCTTGACTCGCAACTGGACTTGTAGTTTGTTATTGTCCCAGTTGCAAGTCCACCCCCGACTCGCAAATGGTATCGTATTTTTTTGTAATTGTCCGAGTTGCAAGTCCGCTCTTGACTTGCAACTAGACTAGTATTTTGTTTTCATCCCAGTTGCAACTCCACCCTTGACTCACAATTGGGCTCGTAGTTTCGTAGTTGTCCCAGTTACAAGTCCACCATCGACTCGCAATTGGGCCCATAGTGTTGTTGCTATCCAGTTGCAAGTCCACCCTCTGACTCGCAACTAGGTTGTTTGTTTTCATCACAGTTGCAAGTCCACCCCTGACTCGCAACTGGTATTGTATTTTTGTGTAGTTGTCCTAGTTGCAAGCCCTCCCTCGACTCGCAACTAGGCCCATAATTTATTTTTCATCCCAGTTGCAGGTACACCCCTCACTTGCAACTAGCAATGTAGTTTGTTTTTCATCCCAATTTTAAGTCCACCCTCCACTCGTAACTAGGCTCGTAGTTGTTCCTGCTGCAAGTTTGCCATCGAATCGCAACTGGTCTCGTAGTTTTGTGTAGTTGTCCTAGTTGAAATTCCACCCTCGACTTGCAACGGGGCATGCATTTTTTTTCATCCCAGTGCATGTCCACGCTCGACTCGTAAATGAGCTCAAAGTTTTTTCCCACCTCTTTGCCAGTCCACCCTCGGCTTAAAACTATCACCGACCCTTTTTTGTTCCCTGCTCCTAGTTGCAAGCCCACCCTCTACTTGCAATAAGGCTTTTTTGACCTTTTTTATTTGTTGCCTTAGTTACAAGCACACCCTCGTTTTTGCTTGTAGGTCATCACTTTTTATTCTTCGCCCGAGTTGCGAGTCCACCACCAACTTGCAATTGAGCTCCAAGTTTTTTTTGATGCAATTACAAGTTCACATCAACGTGCAAGTTGGGTGAGCCATCAATTTTTATCCGAGTTGCAACTCCATGCCCGATGCGGAACTGGGGCCCGACCCATTTTTTTCCAAGTTGCAAGTCCACTCGACACGCAGCCGGGCCCGACCCATTTTTGTCCTAGTTGCAAGTCCACTCTCGACATGCAACTGCATGCCCGCAACGAGATTTCAATTAGTGGTAGGAGGAGGGGTTGTCGGCCAGTTTCATCTCCACATTAAAAAAATATCCAAGGTATTTTTTTCATTTTTATTTTTTTAATAAAAAGTCATGGAAATTTTCCAAAATTAAGAATTTTTTAAAAAATCATATTTTTTTAAATTCATGTTTTAATTTAGAAAAATTAGCATGATCTTTTTTCCAAATTCGTGGACATTTTTTTTAACTTTTCTGTGTTTCCGTTCATTTTGTTTCTTTTTTCTTTCTTTCTATGTTCCCTTTTTTCTTTCCTTTTATCATTATCTTATTTCATTTTTATTTTCATAATTTTATTTTTAGTTTTTTTATTGTCAGTTTTTTTGTTCATCACTTACTTAAAGATGTTCATAGTGTATTTTTTAGAAATGTTCAAAGCATTTTAAAAGATTTCACCGTGTTTTAAAATATATTCACCTTGTTATATGAAATGTTTGTTGCATTTTAAGAACATTTCACGATGTTTTACAAGTCTTTCATCGTGTGTTTCAAAAAAAATTGACCACATTTTAAAAAATGTATATTGCATATTTATAATATTCACATTTTTTTACTTTATAAAAATGTTCATCATGATTTTTCAAAAATTATTCACATCGTCCTAAAAAACTATTCACCTCGTTCTACAATTGATTCACCGGTTTTTTTGTAGAAAAAAATGTTACTCTGTCACTTAAGTGCTTGTTACCATGTTAAATGATCCCTAGTATTGGACGTGTGTATCCATTGAGAAAAGAAGTCAACGCACTAGTAAATCGCAGACACAAAATCCTGTAGCACACCGTGCGTCATGTCGATAACACTGTAGCACTGCGAATCGGATCGCACCATGCATCAGCGACTCGGCGCAGCCTAGCAGTGCAGAATATTGATTTTACTCTATCCCAGTTTGTGCATGCGTGCACCAACAAGGTTTTACTCTAGCCCAGTTTGTGCATGCGTGCACCAACAAGGCGTCTGTAGTTCGAATCTTAGTTCTCGCGGCACATTCTTTTTCTGTAGATTTTTGCATCGTGGACAAACAAAAAACAATGAGAAAACGATAAAAAACAAACAAACGATATAACTGTGAGGCTTTTTTTTATCTGCTGATGTAGGATGATGTCATGTTAGATGTGAGGTATTATCTCACATCTAGATGTGGTATAGTCAGACTCAATCTATAATCTATAATCTATAATCTATAATAGCTAAATAGTTCATCCCCACTATGCTATTTCTCTTGACATGCAGACTATCCACATCACCAGGCCCGCCACATCTAACATGCAGCCTCCCACGTCACCGGATCTGCCAACTCAGACAAAAAATCCATTTTTTCCAAGGAATCGTCGGGTCCAATCTAGGTGGGATAAATCAATCAACCTCTAATTACTTCGTCTCCTCCCTTCGTCATAGCTGGAAGCAACGACTCCTTCGGCTTCTACGGCGCCGTCTCTCCCCCTGCCCCCATTAATAAATCTCCACCCCGCATCCCCAACCTTCCCTCGCCTCTACGATCCATCTCCCTCTGATTCGCCGCCTTTGCCATCCACTTCCTCACATTGGGTTCCCCAGTAGCAAGGTCAGGGTGTCCTCTTCGCCTACCGATGCCATCCATGGCTACCCTGGGTTCTAATCGAAGGTCGGCCAACAAGGAGCATGTCCATGGCGTTGTAGTCTTAGATCATGGCCGCCCCGTCCCCGCATCATGAAATTATTCTCCTCACCAAAGCTTACGCTCCATGATCTCCTATCCTGTTCCACGCATGTAGATTTGAGGTTCTTGATTACTTTGTACGAATCTGGGATTAGCAGTTCATAAGTCAGGCAAAGTATATTAGTTTCAGTAACTTTTCTTACTGCAGCTTTTGATGGTTTACACCACAGGCAGTAGTATCGAGCACCTCCCAGTATCGAGAACTTTCCCTCCCATGGCTTGGGAGTTGTTTCAGGTTCTACTCACATGGTGCTATACCCTGTTCACATGGAATTGGTATGTCCCCAATGCAAAACTCATGACGTTTTTATGGGTTTTTTTCTCAGATTCTTATGTTCATAGCAAGTATGACTGAACACGTGGTCTTCTAGGACTAATTCTGCACGCAGCATGTTTCAGGGAAACATTTAATCTTCTGCTTTCACATTTAGCAAAAACAATTGCTGACACAAGTGCTATAATTTGTTGTGTATCCATCAGCAAAGCAATTTGCTTATTCATGGAACCTTATGTCACTCGTATGAACCTCTAATATTTAATGCAGAGATGAAGACATGGATTTGCTTTTGCTTTAGCTCATCATTTGTGCGAATTTTATTATATCTGGAGATCTATTGCTCCTGATGGCGATGGTTAATATCATATTATGAAAACACAAATTGTATTTGGAAAAAAATTAGTACAGATTGTGTTGCGAGAATTTTAGTACAATTTGTGTTTTTCAAAGACTTTTAAGCTGGCAGCAATGGTTAATATCAGATTAAGAAAAAGCAAATTGTATCGTGATTCTAAGAAGATTCGGTTAATTATATGTTTTGAGCTACGAGTTCCTTTGCGGCCACTATTTTACTGTTTAGTGTTGGGATAGCTGAAGAATAATGTGCAGAGAAGTCTTTTGTGAGCTGATTTGAGCTTAGGTACAATTGATCTCTATGTTTCTCGATGCCAATTTACTTCATGCTTCACATTTTAATCTAGACTTCAGTTAGTTGAATACATAATGCGGTGAGTGATCTTCTATTAGATGATTGAGGTAAATGAATATTATGGAGATGGAACCTTTTATCAGGTTGATTCAGCTTACGGTACAGATTGTTCCGTGGTTGGCTTGAAGCTGCTCATTTTGTCGGGTTTGCATGAGCTAAAAGAATATGATGCACAGAAGTCTTTCGTCAGCATATTTGAGCTTTCTCATATTATAATATCACAAAGTTTCCCACGTATGGTCTTTTTTATCAATGTGGCATTGCTTCTGTATTGAAGGACGTTACTAGATGTGGCCAAAAAAAGTGTTCTCTGTTGATCCACATGCTATTGGTACAACATCTGTTTCATCATTTGTCACAATTTTTGCCTTCTTCCTCCCTCTCTATTTATATCAGAATTTGGTGTGACTAATCATCTATTCATGTGGGTTTTAGATGTGTACGAATGTGATTTGGGTAGACACATATGCCCCCCTACGGTAGTAGTTCAAGTAGTTCTAGAACAGGGGACACTCCAGGATGGCATTGCCCCACATCATCCTATATTTTGTTTTGCGTACCTTTCATTGTATAGTAACTATCAACTTGATCAACAAGGGACGAGGAATGCAAATCTTGAAGGTAAGGCTATTTTATACGGTTGTCTTGATGCTATATTGTTCATACATATTATTTAGATTGTGATGCCCGCTGCAACGCGCGGGGCATCATCTAGTTCATAAATAAATGACAGTGATGTTTTCATAATGAATTACCATAAACATGCAGGTACTGGTACTTCTATGATTATGGTCAAAATAAATGACAGTACTGTAAGTGCTAAGATCATATTTGTAGCTTTAGTAGGTTAGCACTTTTTTTTTTTGAAGTAAATCAAATCCTACACGTAAATTGCTAAACCCAAATTTAATTAGATATTCTGGGCAAAGACGGGTGCAAACTTGAGGTAGCAGCTTGCTCAAAAATATGATTGACTTAAATGCTCATTTCTGTCAATTCTCCTTATTTCTATCCTTCCACTGCATTCAGCACATGGAGACGGAATGAATACTCCATCAGCTCTCACATTTCTGTGAGTAATGTTCTCCGTTTGTCTCTCCCTTTAAATACACCACTCAATTTTCACCAAGCTATATATATTGTTCATCTATCTGCACTTGTAACCAGTGATTCTCTTATTGGTGGGCATATAAACTAGGACATAAGATAAAGATAGGTGGCAACCACTTAGATAGAGAGACAGAAATAAAGGAAGCAGGGAGATGTATGGATAAGCCGGAATTGGAGACATCGGGATATTAGCAAACCGTGTGATCTAAATAGCCTGCGGTTCAAATTGTTAGGTTCTGGACAGGTTCAAATGATACATGCCTCCAGGTCATAGTGTCACGAGATTAGTGTCACACCAGCTACTGCTAGCGACAGCAGTGCTGTGCACTAACAGGAAGGAGATGGGCTTGCGTGGTTGGAGCCTTGACCCAGCTAGTGTGTTAGTGTGATCTGGTGCCACGTGTGAGAAATTTATGCCCAGTCTGGATCCTCTGTTCGACAACTAATGAAAAGCGACTGAAATTCCGCATCTTCATCTAACTGATATCTCCTCCTTCACCTGCTCCTCCTCATCCCAAATTCCCCTTGTGCGGCCGTGATGCTCTCCTCTGGATCACGGTCGTCACAATTTGGTACTTAGAGCCAGCAAAATTTACATAAAAAAAATTATCTGGTCCACTGCTCTCACAGCCTCTTGGTCTCTTGGACGATCTGTAACTTTGGTGAGATCGCTCCAAATCCTACGCGGGGTTAGACGAGCACCACGTGAATCGTCCATATCATCTTCTCAGACCCTCTATCGTCTTATTCACCTGGAAGAAAATGATGGAGAAATTACTGAGTCGTTTCGAGAGGACAATGCGTGCTCTTGGGGACAAACGCGTCGAGGCGCAGCTGGAATTCAACAGCCAGGTCTCTCATGAGCTACAGAGCCTATCTAAGCAGCTCGGCTTGACCCAGGCGACGACGTGTGGCTACAGCGATGTACTACATCGAAGGCAATGCCGCCCTTTGGTTGCGGGCATTTTGTATAACAAGTCCCGTGCTCACCTGGGACCTGTTCCGGCTCGCGATCGAGGAACAATAAGGCCCAGAGGAATTTGAATCCTTGATGCACAAGTTGTTTCTGCTTGCCAGACCGCCTCGGTAGCAAACTATCGCCAGCAGTCCGAGTCATATATGTACAACCTCTTGGCACTGGACGCTACCCTTAGTCCGAAATTCTTCGTGAAACAGGTCTTGCTGGGCCTCAAGGATGAGCTGCGCATCCAGACCACATCGGGCATTACCAGGGCAGAGGTGTTTGCTCGAATATTGGACGAAGAGCTGGAGATGCACCACCCTCATTTCGGTCCTACACCAGTGGGCCGCCTAACACCTCCATCGACCATCGCCGACTGTACCTCCAGCCTGCGGGCGTCGCGTGCAGCAGCAGTGCCACATCCGGCGACCCACAATTTTGGTCGGGAATGGCAACTGCGTGACTATGGGCGCCAACATTGTCTCTCTTTCCGTTGCGGCAAAAAAACACTCGAGGGATAATCAGTGCAAATGCTTTGCTCACCATCGAAGTGGGGAAGTATGGTGAGGTCATCTCAGGCAACGCTGTGCTTGATGAACCGGCAATACCAGAGGCGGCATGGTGCCTTCTGTCGGCGCACGCAGTTGATGGAACTGAGGCACCGGAGACCATACGCTTTGTGCACCACTATGGGCAACCAGACTGTGCTCCTGTGTTTTTACTCTGGAGGCACGCATAGGTTCATCAATACAGCGTTTGTGGCGCGCATCATCGCCGGCACGGTGGCCATTCAGGCGGTATCCGTCCGCGTCGCTAGTTATCAGGACCTCGTTTGCGACACTCTAGTACCCATGTTACATTGGCACGCGCAGGGCCACGACTTCACACTGATATCAGGGTGTTTGAAATGGGCCTATATGATGGGGTACTTGGCATCAACTGGCGCACAGCCCGATGTTGCGCGACTAAATCACAAAGACGATTGAATCCGAGTGCAAGGGAGTGGTTGTGCACCTGGAAGCCGTCCGCACGGGGGTACCCAGATGAGCACCAGTACACCACCTTGGACGCCTCCACACTTTGGTAATGGCCGGCTGCTCTTGTGGAGATTATTGCTCCTTCCAAGTAGACTCCTGATGATCCAGTCCTGGCCACCATTTGCCCCATGCTTACGGAGTTCAAGGACGTGCTCACGGAGCTAATATAGTTGCCACCACATAGTCTGTATGATCATGCGATTACACTTCAGCCCGGTGTTGCCCCGGCAATACCCGGCTGTACCGGTACTCGCCACTTCAAAACGACGAAATGAAGTACCAAGTGCTCGTGATGCTCCACACGGGCGTTATCGTCCACAACATGAGCCCCTACGCTGCGCCTGTGCTCTTAGTGCAAGAAAGACGGAACTTGGTGCTTTTGTGTCGACTACCGCCGGTTGAACATGTTGACTGTCAACAAGAAGTTTGTGTTTCCCATCGTCGATGAGTTCCTTGATGAATTGGCCCGCACCGCCTTCTTCACCAAGCTGGAGAGGCGCGCTGGCTACCATCAAATTTGGACGCGCGCGAGCTACGAAGAGATAACAGCCTTCAAGACGCACCATGGACACTTCCACTACCGCCGACAACATTCCAGTGTTTGATGGCCTCAGCAATGCGCCGACAACATTCCAGTGTTTGATGAACATTGTGTTCACCGAATACTATGTTCGCTGAATTTTTTTTGTATGTTTGTGATCATATTTTTGGATGATATCTTAGTCTATAGTCACACCCTGCAGGACCATGAGGAGCACCGTGCAGCATGTTCGCGCTGTTACGGCACCACCAGATCTAAGTGAACGAGTCGAAGTGCTCATTTTCTCAGCCATGCATCAAGTACCTTGGCAACGTCATCTTCCGGGAAGGGGAGTGGCGACAAGCGAGAGCACGATATGCGCGATGCCCGACTGGCTGGTTCTGTCTAATGCCAACGATATCCATGGCTTCTCGGCCTCACCGTCCTTTACTGTAAGTTCAACCCGCGGTACGGCATCATCACCAAGCCACTCGTGCAACTCCTCACAAAAAGGGGTTCGTGTGGTCCAAGCAACCGCATGCGACGTCTGAACTTGTGAAGCGTGCCATGATGCATACTATGGTGCTCACCTTGCCAAATATAGGGGAGCTTTATTGAGTAGTAATGCTTATACAAGGATAAATGTTGGATCAGAGGGATTCAAAAACCATACATGATGTGACCCCATGTGCCGTCGCTAAAAATATTGTTAGTAACCAGATAAACACTGAAAAGTATATAGTTCCTGCCAGGCGCAATGAGAAAAAGAAACAAGCTACTGTTGTACATTGCAGCAATCAAGGAGTGGAATTGAGAGACAATTTGCTACACTGCGGCAAGACGGCAACACATATTTCTATTGAACATTTTCCTACTCAGCTTGTTGCACCGGAGGACGTCGAGCCACGATTCCGAACTCCATGCATGCAAACACATCTACGTGGGCAAGGGAGTAGTACTAGTTTGTTTTGGCTTTTTGTGTTGGCGTCGTGTCCAGTTAGTCAGCTTGAGCTGACGTTTTTGTTTAGGAGTCTAGGCCAAGTCTTATCTGGTCCGCCATATAAAGGTCTGGGCGCTGCCCTTGTATCGGTCAGTTTTGATTTGCCTGAGTTAAACCTGAAACTCACCATGTTCCGGCGGCCAAGTTCTGCGTATTTTTATTGAGAACCCATCTAGGATTTGTATTCTTGGCAAGGAGATTAGACGGGACACCCTCTAATTTGCTGCCGATTCTTGTTGAATCGCCCACGAACTTCTTCTGCCCGAGGATGTACATGTAGTTTCGGCTGGTTTGCATCTACGAGATCGTTAGCTTGCTGTTTCTTTTTCCTGTTATTTGGTGTACACTGGAGATTGGACTTGGAGTTGCTGAGTATGTACGGTGAAAGATTTGGGAAAAATTATCCGCGTCGTCGATTGTTTCTCAATGGTCGCATTAATACATCTCTCTCTTTGCAGAGGGAGGTAGAAAATTTAATTAAAGCACGTGCCTCCCTATGATACTCTCATCGTGCATGGCCAATAGAGGGCAACTGCAAAGATGCCTTCTTCACCGATATGGCGATATCTCCTTCAAAATTGGCCAACCACCGTATTTGCAAGCTCGTGGACAGTGTTACTGTTAGGGACCTCACACAAGCCGACCAGCATCTCAGCCATGGAGGATGCATGGCCCAACAGAGGAAGGAGGGTGAACGGTCGCTTCATGGGACTAGACTGGATCTGTAGCAAGGCCCAAAGAAAGGTGGCATTCCGCCATTCCGTGTTCTTTCATTCTTATCCTCCTGTTCTTCCCAAAATTACCCTTTTGTTCGTCTAAAAAAACCTCAAGTTCTTCCCAACTTCTGAGAGATGATACCAAATTCTAAGATTATGACATTGATGTCTAGAAGTAAGGTGGTAACAAATACATGTGGTGGCCGTGAGATCTCAATGGTCGAAGCTACTCCTGAGTAGTAAAGCTAACAAGAACCCCTGTGTAAATTTGCTTGGTGGAAGATGTGTGTTCCTAAGGAGCAAGGAGGGATGGGTTTTCGAGACATCCATAGTTTTAACTTGGCTCTATTAGCAAAGCAGGCTTGGAGATTGATTGAGCACAGTGACTCGCTATGTGCCAGAGTTTTGAGAGCCAGGTACTATTCTGACGGAGACATTCTGGGCTGTGAATTGAAGAAGGGTTCCTCGTATATTTGGAGTATATGGGCAGGAGTTCAAACTTTTAAGAAGGGTTGCATCTGGAGAGTTGGGGATGGAGCAAAAATCGATATTTGGACAGATTGTTGGATCCCTAACAGATCGTCAAGAAAGGTTGTGACTATAAGGGGTAACCAAATTTTGTCAAAGGTTCAAGATCTTATTGACCCGATCACGGGAGAGTGGGTCGAGCTATTGATACGGGACAACTTTTGGCATATTGACGCCGAGCGTATATTACAGATTCCTCTCCACCACCAGGTAACGGGGGATTATGTTGCATGGCACCTTACAAAAAACGGAATTTTCTTGGTACGTTCAGCTTACTATAAGCAATGGGAGGATACATATGATAATGGCCAGAATGCAGGTCGCCAAAGTAGTTCTCGACCACATCCGGTATGGAAGAAATTATGGAACCTGAAGCTACCGGGGAAAATCAAAATCTTTCTTTGGAGATGTTTGCATAATGCTATACCATGTTTCTGTGTCCTTGCAAATCGCCATGTGGGCAATGTATCTCAATGTCCGATATGCGCAGCCGAAGCGGAGGACATCAAACATGCTCTCTTCACATGCACACGACCTAAGGTTATATGGGCAGAACTGGGCATTAGTCAAACCATTGAGGACGCCACTATGCTGGATCGTTCGGGTCCTGGGATTCTAGATTTCCTCCTTTGTGATCAATCAACCCAGGTATTGTATGATGATGTGATCGAGCTGCCGGAACTAATAGCAACCACTTGTTGGTATGTATGGTGGCAGTGAAGACAGCATGTACGAGGTGAGGTGGTGCAAAATCCGCAGCGATCAGCGGCGGCCATACATGCACTGGTGCTGAATTTTACTCGAGCGGCTGGGAAGGGAACTCCTATTCCTAGGAAGAACATATGGCCACTAGTCTTAGCCTCGCAACAACTACTGAATGTGGACGCCTCTTTCATCGAGGGCTCCCACTCGGGATCATGCGGAGCAATTGTTAGAGATCATAGAGGTTACTTCATTGCTGGTTCTACCTCACAAATGGAACATGTGGTAGATGTTGTGTCAGCAGAAGCAGCGGCACTTCATGAAGGATTGAAGCTACTCCAAACCCTGGGATGCAACAATGTACAAGTGAGGATGGACAATATCATCGTGGTCGAAGCTCTACGTATCAATGAGGGTTACTCTATGGTGGCAGCTCCGCTACTTGATGATTGCAGAGACTTAATGCGAGAATTCGGGAAGGTTACTATTGAGCATTGTAATAGAGAATCTAATGTAGTGGCTCACGTGCTAGCTGAGTGGGGGCGTGCGAACAATCCGACTGTTTGGATGGATGCACCTCCGAGTTTTATTGTTAAATTTTTAGCAGACGATGTAAGTGTTATTTGAGTTTAATAAAGCTAGCCATGATGGCCTTCCCGTAAAAAAAAAGAACCCCTGTGTAAATTGCGGTGCTTGAAGCCCATTGTTGGGCAGGCTGGGTGGGCCGAATAGAAAGAAATAGCATGTGGATTGTTGTTCCAAGGCCCTTGAGTAAAAAACACTAGTGTACAAATTCTATAATGCTGGGCGGGCCATGGCCATTTCAGCCTTGCCAAAGCTCTGCCAGTGCCCCTGTGGTCGAGCGCCCTTAGGCCTTTCGAGAATATCAACATGCTAGGGTTCACTTCAATCACAATAAGCTATTGTGTGCCTAAAACAACCAACGTAGCAGCTTTGATGTTTTGTACAACGGGAGAACTACAACCGTTTTTAGCAGAGTAATGCTACTACACCTATACCTACAGAATATTATTTACAAAACGAATTCATAGGCTGAGGTGGCCGGCTACAATTGTTTTTGCCTATGCGCCCGGAGTGGCAGGAGTGTGTATAGTGAAAACTAGGGGGATTTTTTTGGGGAAAGGGCATGTTCATCCATAAACCCCGTCCATAGGTTGAGGATTTCGTTTTTAGCTGAGCCAAACATATGTATATCTCCATATCATGCCAGATTGAGTGGTTTATGCTCTCTAGGGCATCCACGAAAGTCACAATGAAGAACGTCAATTTGTGCAAATATCCTTTTTTTACAACATACAAGTGCCACACTATGCCTCATCATTATCCTAAAGACCACTTTATGAAATCTCTATATTAGTATTGTTTTTTTCTAAATAAAATTGCAGCGGCTTCCAGCTACAATATAAATAGGAAACCAAATTCTAGTCTTTCTAGTCCCCCTGTCACAGTCATTTTCAACAACTAATGTGAAGAAAAAGTTTGTTATCAATTGATACGCAGCGAAGCATTCAGATTAAGTATCACACCAAAATTCCTAGAATCCAGATTAATACTATGTTTATGATATCCTCAAAGCAGGCCCATACATAAGGGTGTGCGGCCTGTGCACTTGCAACAAAACATATTGCGCGCATGAGTGTTAGGGGTGGAATTCAGGTAGCGGACGAGTTGAAAAGGAAAGGGTGATGGCCTCGAGCGGTGGGCTACTGTTTTGTGGGGTGGTGGAAACCATGGGTCACTTGCTTACTTAAAGTGTCATTGCAAAGAATGAATGTTTACCAACACATAAAGTACCACATCTGTAGGCCACAACAGACGGTGACATTCACCTCATGGAGACAGAATGAATACTCCACCAACTCCTCAATTGTGAATTGTGAATAACTTCGTTCCGTCTCTTCCTTTACACATACCACTCCATCTCACCAAACTATATAGTTCATCCGTCGTCACTTCTAACCCGTGATTCTCTTGTCGGGCATATATGTTAGGACATTCAATATGTTCAACAGAGATAGGTAGAGGAGACCATACGAAAAGAGCCGGAGAGATATGCATGGTTGGACATGCTGGAATATGAGACATCGGGACATTAGCAAACCGCATCTCCGATGTTCCATGCGGTTCAAATTTTTAGTTTCTTGGTAGGTTTTATGATACTTGCCACCTAGCCCTAGTATAATTAGACTAGCCACAAATAGTAATACATCAACTGGACCTTCCATGACGTTACTGGTTATATTGTAGGAATGAATAATTTGGTCTTCGGTGGCATAGCTATGTGATGACCACGTCACTAATCCCGATCACTAGATGATTGGTGCGCTTTCGTTGGCTGGCATTCCTTATGTGACAAGGCAGGGAAGGAAGCCAAAAATGTTGTGGTTGTTGGTGCATCTTCTGGAACCTTGACCACCCCAATACCATATGTTTTTCTTGAAATAGCCAAAGCTCCATCTAGGAGCAAAAATTTCACGTGGCCTCTGAACTGTTATTATCCTAAGATGTGAATTTGCATACTCTTTTCGTATGATGTTAGTTTGAGCCTTATGTTAAATTGTGACTCATCACTTTCAACATCAAAGGTTAGTTGGAATGGATTCAACCGTTGGTTCACCAAATTTACTAGAACATGTTTGATAAACCCTTTTAATATGTTTTATATTTATTTTGACGTCATGCCCCTTAGGACTCTGACCCATTACAAAAGTATAAGAGAGTTTCCTGGTTAATTTGCGGAAATCCGGGTGAAATATTTACAAGTCGCAACATCAATCTACATCGCCACGCCCACCACCTATCGTCCCTGCCACTAGCAATCATTCGAAGAACAACATCCCCAAGGGGAACCATGACACAAAAGTATCGCCCCCGTCCGATCCCGAGAGAGATCTGGGGTTTCCCTAGGAGTGGTCCAGGTGGAGGTGGCATCATGCCTCAATGACATCTTCAGGAACAAAGCGGCGCCAGAGGGTGTCTCTGTCGCCGGCATAAGCCGATAGCCAAAAGCAGAACATAAACTCGTCATGGCCTCGCCCCATGCCTGCCCGAGCTCGGGACCTTCCAGACCACCAATGGCCCACGCCAACTCCCACCATTGGCATCAACCACACCTCAGTGGCATTTCACTGCAGCTTGCCACAGCTGACCGCAAACGCCATGGCTCCGGCCACCGCGTATCCAAACGTTGCACAACCATGCGCCAACCCCCACCAACCCCTAGCGACATTTGGATGCAGCTGGCCGCAGCCCACAAGCCAGAGTTCTCCGCGGCCTACCACAGACGTTGTCGCACTGGGCGTAACTATCCTCGACACGCCACTGAGTTGTACAAATGTAGAGGACCAAGGCTCGCTCACCATGGGTGCGCGCTGCAATGCACAATAAACCTTCCTGGAGCCACCTCCCAGCTCCCCAAAGCCCCATCGTCACCAACCTCATCTAGGTAGGCGGATCCACATCTTGCAGAAGGCGGATCAAGATCGAGCGCAATGCGCATGCTGGACCGCAGGAAACACTACTTCACCGCGCCACCTGAGACGCACATGCCGTGGACCCGACCACCAACGCCGGTGCATGCCCACGGTGACCGCCAGCGCACCTCTAGCAAGCTTTCTTCCCGGTGCAGCCAGCCTCCTTCCGGGTGCCAACCATATCCTATCGCGATGGTGCCAACCACCAGTGGGACTTGCCTAGTGGCATAAGGTGATGAGGGTGAAGGATAAGAACGGGAGGGAGGTTGGCGTCGGCTCTTGGCTGTTCAGCTCGAGCCACTCCTTAGGAACAACATGGGGGACAGAGCTTTTCTTCGGTGTACAAGTTAACGAGTCGGGCAACTTACTACTCCCTCTGTAAACAAATACTTATAAGACATTTTAAGAGGGAGTAGAACATATTCAACCCTTCCATTAAATACTTCTATGCACATAGAAAACCAAGATCGAGATTAGTTCAGGATTATCAACCAATAAGCTTAATTTATTGTATCTCTAAGATCTCCAACGAAACTTCTCACCTCATGGATTCATCATGATTATACTGACGTCCCTGGATCACAGAACGACCATTGCCACCACCAAAACGAGCCGCAGAAGTGCCGCTGTCACCACTCCCATGCCGGAGTCGACCTAACCTTGTCGATGACAGCTGGACTCATCGTGATTATGAGTACTGATTAACCGACAACATACATTATACTCGGACAAACTTTTGTGTAGCCAAAAAAACGTGATTTTTTTTTTGCTCAAAGTGGTTTTTGCATGAAGTTGACCTGGAAAGGTAGGTCAAATGTTCTCTTGTGCGGGGAAACAAAAGAAAGTTCTATATTGAGATAGCACGGGTGACGACGCGAAACTTGATGGTCCACAGAAAGAGGTGCAACTGCATGGGTGCTAAAAACATCCACTCTCTTAACTTCTTAATAACACTTACCAACATACAGGACGACACATGTATGCTACAACAGGCCACATGCATTATGCTCACGGAGACGGAATGAATACTACATCAATTCTAGCACTTGTGTGAGTAACGTTCTCTGTTTGTCTCTCCCTTTATTTATACCACTCTATTCTCACCATACTATATTGCTCATTCATCCACACTTCCAAACAATGAATCTACAACACACATACATACATGCATGCATGCAGGAACCAGAGACATCGGGAGATTAGCAAATGGCCATTGCAAGATACCAAGTATTCTGAGTCAGTTTCTTCGACATACCTTGCTATATTGTGGGAACCAATGGTCTTCTGAGGTAGATCCATGGTGAAAATATCGCTAATCCATAGTAGCTTTTAGATGATGAAACCCTTAGCGCTTGGCCAACCACCGTATCTGCAAGCTCCTAGACAATATTACTCTGTTAGCACTCCCACACAAGCACACTAGCGTGCCAGCACATGGAGGATGCACGGCTGAAGATAGCAAGGCGTGCGAACGGTCGCTTCTTGGGTCTAGATTGGATCAGTGGCAAGGTCAAAGAAAGGTGGCATGCCCATGCATGTTCTCTACCTCCTTCCCCTCATGTTCTTCCTGGCTCCAGAGACATTTTAGTTTATTATGGGATTAAGACATTGGGTAGTGGTCACCATAAGTGTTATGGGCGTGCCTGTGACCTTAACGGCCGGAGCTAGTAAAGCAAACAAGACCCCCCCTGATCAAGCGCCCTTAGGTCTTTTTAGCATATGAGTACTGCTTGGTCTCAGTCACATTAAGCTATTGTACGCCTAAAACAATCAGCGTAACAGCTTTGATGTTTTTTACAACCGCAGAACTACAACATTTTCTTAGCGACCCAAACACATGCATATAATCAGGCCAGGTAATGTGGTTTATGCTCTCGAGGGTGTCGCAATCCTTGGATTAGTCGTTTTTAGGCCCCCTGTCGCGGACTATTTTCAACAACAAGTGTCTTGAAAAAAGTTTGTCCCCTCCCCCTCCCCCCTATCCCCAACCGGTACACAACGAAGCATTCAAATGTAACACTCAAAAATATCAACAATACAGATTAATATTATGTTCGTCATATGCTCTTGGCAGGCCCATACATAAGAGTGTGCAGCTTGTGCACTTACAACAAAAGATTTATGCATGGATGAGTGCCCAGGGACGAAATTCAGGTAGTGGATGAGTTTAAAAAGAAAGGGTGGCTTGGAGTAATGGGATTGCTACTTTCATGAGGAGGTGGAAACCATGGATCACCGAAAGTGCCTATCTGAGCCCATGCACAGATGCACATGTTATCTCAGATGTTCATTCCTTCCAAGATTTGTTCTGGTCATCCTATTTCTGGATGTGTATTGAGCAGTTTATTGATTTGAGCAGTCCATATGGCCCATATTGATCATTCATGACTACCCACAAACAAGACCAGATGAATCAACATCCACAAGGATGTGAGACTACTGACTGATGACTAATTTTATTCTAGTTGGACTCATTTAGACTAACACAATGTTCAAAGTTGCTAGTACAACTACAGTTTAACTAGCGAACCAACCACAAGTTAACATAGTGAATTGTCCCATTCGGTCACAAGTTACTTAACTCCATATCTAGGATCAACAAAAAATTCAATGACAACTTGCAGTATTTCACCATCTTTTCCACTATCTGGAGGAAATCGAGATCACGAACATAATGAGGCTTAGTATGAACAACAGCAGGAGACCGCCCATGCTTGCCTTTGCCTGCAGATCACAACAGATGACCAGTAAAGTAATCATTGGTACATAATCATATAATCCCAGATGCAACGTAAAGTGTATCCAGAACACTAGGACAACTCCATTTCTTTTTGGAAATTATACAACAGTGATAAGAAACCTTATCCAGAACACTAGGATCAATAATAGGGATGCCCAAGAAATACTAATCATATAAGAGCCTCTAACCTACAGAACTGATGTAGGTAGAATTGAAACCTTATCAGCAAGAATTAGGAAGCCAGAACACTATGCTTCATGCAAATACAGAGGCAATAAAACTAAACAAAAGATTTAAACATAGGTACTAAACAATATACAGCAAACTGAGGAAAGCCAAAAGCAAACCAATTCTTCGAAACCAGCACTTCAAAGGGAACTGAAACAGAAATTTGCTTTAGTTGGTAGAATTAACATGTTGATTTGAATATGTTAAAATTTGTAATTGAAAGAGAACTTGGCTTTAGCTGATTAAAGGGAACTGAGGATGGAGGATCAGATACAGAAGATCAGCATCTTTTGTTGATGGTTTCGTCACCCTGTCAACAAAATATGCAAGATGATGTCATAGCAATAAGAGTAGAGGCACTGGGCGTTGGACCGTGGGTGCAAAGATCTTCTACTGTTTTGACTGCTTGGTACTGCCTAAGTAGTACTGCAGAAGTTCAGATGCATACTAAAATCAAGGAAAAAAATAGCGCGCTATACAAAATAGCGGCGCCCCTGAAAATATGCTATTAGCGTGCTATAGCGTGCTATTAACGAGACATTGTACATATATCAATTTAGCGAGACGATTTTCAATATGCTATAGCGTGCTATTAGCGCTGCTATAGCGCGCTATTTTTTTCACTGACTAAAATAGACACGTATATGTAACATGTATCCATATTTTGCCCCCCTTTTTTCTTTGTTTATGTATATATCTTGATATTTAAGATAGAGCTTGTGTTAATTATTAACTTCATTGCTACTAAGTGCCATCATTCAGATGATGACCACAGGGATGGTGCGCGGTAAGGAAAATTAAATATATATAAAGAGCTCTTTCATAAAAGGTGTAAAGCTAATCTTGCAAACCTGAGGAGAAGGAAATTCAGATTCAGACAAATGATGCAGCATTGTGAAACATGATTTCTCAAGCCAATGACAAACTAGAACTATGCAACAACTATGGACCTGATGGATTCCTCCCCTATCTAGACATAGCAGAAATATGCAACAACAGTACACTGCCGAAGCTTTTTGAGGATAGTGGTAAGAAAATATGCAGAGCTGATGACATAGAAAGGGTCTATCAGAAATTAGGATGTACTCCCTCCGTCCCATAATGTAAGACGTTTTTTGACACTACACTAGTGTCAAAAAACGTCTTACATTATGGGACGGAGGGAGTAACTAATACATGACAGGAAAACCATAGAAACATGACGACCGACAGATGTACCCTAAGTCATAACTAGCAAAACAATAATGAAATAAAATCTAGCAAGCAACTAGAGCCAGGCAGAAGTTGCTGGTATTTACAATGGCAAGATACATGTGAACATAAATGCAGAGTCACATTGAAGAAACTCTAGGTCAGCATAATTATGAAAAAAAGAATGATATCTCCAAGAACAAATGTACATAATAGCATCTCCGAAAGCTTACCACTAGGTATGTCTAGACAACTCGGCCATTTCACTGCGAAGCCACAAGACAGCAGCCTCTTCATCCTCGGCAGCACATGCCAGGAAGATCTCACGGTTTTCAGCATTTCTGAAGACATTGTATGCCCTGGCCCTCTCATCACGTCTGATGCCTTCCATTTTGTGCAGAACAGGAATGCACCTGCTGATTGAGAAGTGCTGCACATTTCTGGACTCGGCGCTTTCTTTTGCCAATAGAGCAGCTTCATCCTCCGCTTGCTTCTTTCTCATCTCGACGTATTCCTTCATCACTCGCACCATCGCATCTTCACTCTTCTCAGGCTTCTTTGCCGCCTTCCGAGCCCTCTTTCTTTAAGCACCAGCCACCCTCCTTTCGCTGATTTGTTCATCATTCTCCACTCCGGCGCTCCTACCAAACATACATAAACTGGGTTAGAGTCAGGGCACGTGCGCATATATACCTCGGCGATGGGCGTAGCCGGTGCCGGTGGCGAGATCTCAGCCTCCGGCAGCTCTGCGCTTCAGGCCTTGAACAGGGCACTGCAGTAACGGAGAAGGCGTTGGCGTTAGCGAATAAACTGAAAAGAATAGGCAGAGCGTGCAGACCTTGGGACGACGGCAGCTGCTGGCGGAGGCGAGGGCTCGGCCTCCGGTGGCTCTGGGGTTCCGGTCCTGAACACGGCACGCCAGTCTATGTCGACACGTGCCCCGCCGCCGCGTTTCCTCATCGGGTGCGCCGGCGAAGAGGCGGAGAAGGAATCGGCGGAGCGTGTAGACCTAGGGGCGAGAGCGGCGGCTGACGGCGGCGACAGATCGGGTGACGGCCGGAACACGGTGACCCAGTCTATGTGCAGACCTTCCGCCGCACCGCGTTTCCCCATCGGATGCGTCGGCGGCCGAAGAGGCGGAGAAAGGAACCGGCGGCGCAGGAGCTCGTCGATGCCCTGTTTTCTCGGCCGAAGAAATCCTCCTCTTGGGCCCGGCCCAGCCCAGTTTTCGCTTTGCGCATCTGTGCATTCACAATTCCCGTCTCAAATTTTCAAACAATGTTTTGGTGATATTGAGAAGAATAATTGAATATTGATATTTTACTGTTCATCACTACCCATTGCTGAATTGTTTTTCCATACCTCCTAAATTATTTTTATATGGAAACATAAATTTAAAATAGTTTGTGGAACGCCGTCTCCTCAACATTATTTTTGAAGAATTCTTGGAAACTTAGGTATGTAGCTTCCACATGGTTTTCACCGGTTTATACCGTAAGATGAGTTGCACTGGATATATTTATTCCCCGCAATTTAAGCCATGGTGGTGAGTCAGAAACCACCGGTGAAACACCAACAAACTAAGATTCTAGCTTTTTGATGCTTCTCACTTGAATTTTTCTTTTAAATCTACATGAAATTTGTGTAGAAATTTGACTATCTTTCATGTCCAATAAAGTAGATGAGATAGTATGCATCTTAATGAGCAATCCAACCAGCGGTGTTCAACTTCCCATTACAAAGAATAAAAATAACTTCTCACACGCTTCGTCTCTTAGAGATTTGCCGATGATTAGTCGAGATGATGCGTCCTCGCTAGGGTCTTGGGCTAAGCAAACCTTGATATATCTTCCGGTAGAGACCTATTAGGGCCTCGCCTTGCAACGTGGTATGAATTGCTCACATTGGAGCCCATTTAGTTGTCAAACGAACCAGATGAGTTTCGATAAAAGTTGCATCAGAACAGCAAGTTTTCTGTCTAGTCCTTATATGAGGCGATTGCCCACAGTGATGTTCATGAAGATAATAAGAAATTGTGCAAGCTCATACTACCTCCTTGGATGAAGATATTTCTCTTATTTTCAAACAGAGGTGTGATCTTGACTACAGACAACCTAGCGCACACAATTGGCAAGGTAGTAACACTACTCTGGTCATTGAATCAAATTAACCTTAATGAATTAATCACTATTAAATATCTAATTTTGAGTGTAAGTTTGCTCGTGCAGTGTGGGTCGTAGTTCAAGTAGCTTCAAACCTTTACCCCCCCCCCCCCCCCCCCCCCCCCGCGCCCCCTCTCGTAGTGTACGTAGTATGTTTGACAACTGAATGCAGGGTATTGACAAACAATTTTCTGCACATATTCTTGTGGGAGTGCCAACAATATGTTGGCTTATGTGGCTTAGCAAAAATGATGTGGTTTTCAACAAAAAATGTGGTTCATCTCGTATGTAGATTATCCATGCATGTACATCATGACTCTATACTTGATCCACCCTATAGTGGCTGGATGACAGAAATCTTTTTATGATGGCGTCTACCCGGGTGGAGCATACGGATAGTAAGGTTTTCTTCCATCATGGATGGCATAGTAATTTTCGGATAGAATCTTAAGCTACTTTTTTTTTTTTGTAAAACGTTATTTTTTTTAGGTTGTGTTGGACATGTCGGTTGTTGTGCATCGTGTTATGTAGGGGTCGGGCACTCCCTTCATTAGGTTGTATCATCTCGATATATAGATTGAATGGAAATGTCCTTTATATAGAAAATGCAGTTCCAAGATAGTGAGTATGCAAAGATTGCATCAGGTCCGCACTGATGACACCCTGATTACCTGCTTCCGTTCCAAGTAAAGGAACCATCATGTGAATTTAATTGAGGTTAGACGTTTAATAAAAAACTAAATTATACACGGGTGTGAACATAGATGTGTGGACACACCATTCTAAGCATATCTGTTGAATTGACGAAAACCAGAGGTAGATCCGCGGATCTGAGTTCCACCACAAAAAAAAATAAAGATCCAGCAATATCAGTTGACAGGAAATTGATCCGTCATCTAAAAATTCAATAATAGTGGTCATATTTGATGCTATTTTCTTATTGGTAATGCATTTTTTGTTTGTTTTTTTGTTGGTAATGCATATTTAAAGTGTCCCTGCAAAGAATAAAAGTTTACGAGCAACAGGTCACCGATGGTATTCACCTCAGGGAGACGAAATGAATTTCCGACCTATTCCACACTTCCGAAAATATTGTTTCGGTCCGTCTCTTCCTTTATATATACGGCCCATATCACCAAACTATACAGTTCATCCATTGGCACTTATATCCTGTATCAGACATATATACGGCCCTTATCAGACATATATACACTAGTACAAAACAGGGCTTTGGTCCAGGCCAGATAATTGCATTAGTCCCGGTTCTGTTACGAAACCGGGACCAATGGGTGCATCAGTCCCGGTTTGTGAGGCCAGGGCGTCGGCCGGGCCACGGCAGGCACCAGTCCCGGTTCGTCTGACCCCTTTAGTCCCGATTCCAGACAGGAACCGGGACTAAAGGTCCTCGCTGCTGGCGCAGCCCCTTTAGTCCCGGTTGGTGGCTAGAACCGGGACTAAAGGTGTGTCTTCTGTCCCGGTTCTAGCCACGAACCGGGACTAAAGAGATGCCTATATATATGCTCTCCCCTGTCCGCTCACTCCTCTGTTTTTTGGCCGGCCGGTGTGGGAGGTGTGTGCTGCTCTGCTCTCACCTCCTATGCACATGAGGTGTTCGATGAAATGCCCGAGTCACACTTAAGCTTTCTCCTCTCCAAGCTCGACCTCCAAGCTCCATTTTCCTCAAGATTTGTCTAGGTTTGGCGGTGCACCAACTACACAAGTGTTGTAAAAGGTTAGCAACTTCATCGTTTCATCTCTCACTGCTAGTTTAGCTCATTTCAAATGCTGTAGAAGTAGAGTGGTTTGTGGGTTTTAGTGGAGGAGTGTATGTGGGAGTTCTTTTGATTTAGATGCACAATTTGAGCTGAAATTAACTTCTTAGAGTCTGCACATGTGTAGGGTGCCGTCCCCGTCCCCGTCCTCACCGCCGTCGATCGCCCGCGCCGATCTCGTCGCCGGCACCACCGTGGTGAGCCTCTTGTTCTTATCTTCTTTTTAAAAGAAAAAAAATTCTTACTTGTATGATTTAGATAGATACTTGTATAATTTTCTTACTTTTATTATTGTTTGTTATTATATAGTGCCATGACTTTGGTATCCACCCCCGTCGGCCCTCGTCCTGTCTATGATTCGGATGTGGTATATTATCTTTTATTATGATTTCTTTCATGTAGTGTTTATGACAATTATGCCGACCAACGTGACATAGATGTTTTTATCTAGGAGGTATGTGAACCGGAAATTCCAACCGACCCTCTTGTCGAGAGGTTAAATTTAGTTGAAAAAGAAAACAATTACTTGAAGAAAAAATTGAAAAGAATTGAGGAGGAGAAGATGGAATTGGAGTTGCATGTTGCCGATGTCGTCGATGATCACAAGATCAAGATCGATGCAATGCGCTTGAAGATTAGAAAGATTAGAAAATATGCCATTCATAATGAGGCTTGGTATCATTATGCCGTTGGATCAATTGTTACCTTAGTTGCCATTATGATCGCATTTAAATGTTTTTCATAGTTTCAATGTATGTTTTAATTAGATGCTCTAGAGAGCTATATGTTGTTCTATGAGAACTATATATGTCTGAACTTTATGTATTTATTTTTTCAATAATAACATTTGATCACTACTGTACTTTGGTTTTAATGTGATGATGAACTTGTATTAATTTGGTCACTTCTCTATTCATGATGTTCTGTAATGGTTTTTGATACACTTAATTATATAATGCACGCAGATGAACCGGCAATGGATGTATGGTGACCGACGCACCTCCGAGTATCTTGTGGGCCTGCATAAATTTCTCGAAGTGGCTGAGGCAAACAAGCAGAATGGTTTTATGTATTGTCCATGCCCTGTCTGTGAGAATACGAAGGATTACTCTAACTTGAAAACCCTTCACGTCCACCTGCTTGAGAAGGGTTTCATGCCACACTATAATGTTTGGACCAAGCACGGAGAAAGAGGGGTTATGATGGAAGACAACGAAGAAGAAGAGGATGATGACAACTATCCCCCTGAATACGGTGATACTGCAACGGGGGAAGCTGAAGATCAAGAGGAACCAGACGATGTGCCCGATGATGATCTTCGCCGGGTCATTGTTGATGCAAAGAGACAATGCCAAAGTGAAAGGGAGAAGTTGAAGTTCGATCGCATGTTAGAGGATCACAAAAAAGGGTTGTACCCAAATTGCGAAGATGACAACACAAAGCTCGGTACCACACTGGAATTACTGCAATGGAAGGCAGACAATGGTGTATCTGACAACGGATTGGGGAAGCTACTGAAAATAATGAAGAAGAAGCTTCCAAAGGATAACGAATTGCCAGACAGTACGTATGAAGCAAAGAAGGTTCTATGCCCTCTAGGATTGGAGGTGCAGAAGATACATGCATGCCCTAATGACTGCATCCTCTACCGCGGTGAGTACGAGGATTTGAACGCATGCCCGGTATGCGGTGCATTGCGGTATAAGATCAGACGAGATGACCCTGGTGATGTTGAGGGCGAGCGCCCCAGGAAGAGGGTTCCTGCCAAGGTAATGTGGTATGCTCCTATAATACCACAGCTGAAACGTCTGTTCAGAAACAAAGAGCATGCCAAGTTGATGCGATGGCACAAAGAAGACCGTAAGAAAGACGGGAAGTTGAGAGCACCCGCTGACGGGTCGCAGTGGAGAAAAATCGAGAGAAGGTGGGGGGACTTTGCAGGTGACGCAAGGAACGTATGGTTTGGGTTAAGCGCAGATGGCATTAATCCTTTTGGGGAGCAGAGCAGCAATCATAGCACCTGGCCCGTGACTCTATGTATCTATAACCTTCCTCCTTGGTTGTGCATGAAGCGGAAGTTCATTATAATGCCAGTGCTCATCCAAGGCCCTAAGCAACCCGGCAACGACATTGATGTGTACCTAAGGCCATTAGTTGAAGAACTTTTACAGCTGTGGAATGGAAAAGGTGTACGTGTGTGGGATGAGCACAAACAGCAGGAATTTGACCTACATGCGTTGCTGTTTGTAACCATCAATGATTGGCCTGCTCTCAGTAAACTTTCAGGATAGACAAACAAGGGATACCACGCATGCACGCACTATTTAGATGACACCGAAAGTATATATTTGGAGAAATGCAGGAAGAATGTGTACCTGGGACATCGTCGATTTCTTCCGACCAACCATCACTGTCGAAAGAAAGGCAAGCATTTCAAAGATGAGGCAGATCACCGGAAGAAGCCCGCCCTCCGTACTGGTGATGACATACTTGATATGGTCAAGGATTTACATGTAATCTTTGGAAAGGGTCCTGGCGGACAATCTGTTCCGAATGACGCTGAGGGACGCGCACCCATGTGGAAGAAGAAATCTATATTTTGGGACCTACCCTATTGGAAAGACCTAGAGGTCCGCTCTACAATCGACGTGATGCACGTGACGAAGAATCTTTGCGTGAACCTGCTAGGCTTCTTGGGCGTGTACGGGAAGACAAAAGATACACCGGAGGCACGGGAGGACCAGCAACGTGTGCACGAAAAAGACGGCATGCATCCAAAGCAGTATGAAGGTCCTGCCAGCTACGCTCTTACCAAAGAAGAGAAGGAAATCTTCTTTGAATGCCTGCTCAGTATGAAGGTCCTATCTGGCTTCTCGTCGAATATAAAGGGAATAATAAATATGGCAGAGAAAAAGTTTCAGAACCTAAAGTCTCATGACTGCCACGTGATTATGACGCAACTGCTTCCGGTTGCATTGAGGGGGCTTCTACCGGAAAACATTCGATTAGCCATTGTGAAGCTATGTGCATTCCTCAATGCAATCTGTCAAAAGGTAATCGATCCAGAAATCCTACCAAGGTTAAAGAATGATTTGGTGCAATGTCTTGTCAGTTTCGAGCTGGTGTTCCCACCATCCTTCTTCAATATCATGACGCACGTCCTAGTTCATCTAGTCGACGAGATTGCCATTCTGGGTCCTGTATTTCTACACAATATGTTCCCCTTTGAGAGGTTCATGGGAGTCTTAAAGAAATATGTTCGTAACCGTGCTAGGCCAGAAGGAAGCATCTCCATGGGCCGGCAAACAGAGGAGGTCATTGGGTTTTGTGTTGACTTCATTCCTGACCTTAAGCCGATTGGTCTCCCTCATTTGCGGTATGAGGGGAGACTGACTGGAAAAGGCACGCTAGGAGCGGATTCAATAATATGTAGGGACGGGCATTCTTGGGCTCAAGCACACTACACAGTTCTACAGAATTCTACCTTGGTGACCCCGTATGTCAATGAACACAAGAATATTCTGCGCTCCAAACACCCGGAGCAGTGTGACGACTGGATTACATGTGAACACATCAGGACTTTCGGCAGTTGGTTGCAAACACATCTCATGGGTGACAACATTGTTGGAGATGAGCTGTACTCGTTGGCCAGGACACCATCTTCGAATACATCATACGATGAGCCAAAGCGCCACATAGTTCTTTCAGGGAAAAGAGACATCGTGAGAGTGGAGGGCAAGACAGACATGTCTGAAGATTATGAAAAGTTTCATGAAATTCCTCCCTTCAAAGTGAAGGCTGACCCAAGCACCCTGTTAAACGGGGAAGATTATCCATGGTTACGGCGCAATAAGCAAGGGACACACGCGAAGAAAAAATGAAGACTTTCTCTCCACAACTATTCTGATGATGGCTTTGATCTAGAATATCACTGCAGTTACATGTCAAGAAATGAAATGCCTTTTGTAACATATGAGTTTTCGTCCGAAACCGTGATACTTCGAAAGAGATTGTCCATTTTGTACACGAAGTGCATCCAGTTTTTGCCATAACCCTCTCAACTTTTTAGCACATGCTATGTGGGTGAAATGATGATACCATGCCAACTTTCAACCTTTTCAGAGTTCATTTGTACTGCTTTTCAATTTCAGGGTCATTTAGCTAAAAAAATCAGTAAATGCATGAGAAATAGCAAATGAAGTCAGAAAGGGTTGAAAATTGATGATGTGGCTTTGAATGGTGCATGTTGAACGCACAAAAAGTCAGGAGTTGAAATAAGTTAAAAAAAAGAAATGCCTTTGTAACATATGAGTTTTCGTCCGAAACCCTGATACTTCGAAAGAGATTGTCCATTTTGTACACGAAGTGCATCCAGTTTTTGCCGTAACCCTCCCAACTTTTTAGCACATGCTATGTGGCTGAAATGATGATACCATGCCAACTTTTA
This sequence comes from Elymus sibiricus, assembly GCA_039707655.1. Lineage (NCBI taxonomy): Eukaryota > Viridiplantae > Streptophyta > Magnoliopsida > Poales > Poaceae > Elymus > Elymus sibiricus. The sequence goes on along the minus strand of CM077676.1, from coordinate 60,514,609 downwards.
ACCTTTTCAGAGTTCATTTGTACTGCTTTTCAATTTCAGGGTCATTTAGCTCAAAGAATGAACTAATAGCAAAAAGAATTAACTAAAAAGCTTTTATAAACCTCTAATTATTATAAAAGTACTTTTGAAACTAAAATTAAATAAAATTTATGCAACTAAAATTATCAAAGTATTTTTTGTTCAAAACTTTAATAGCAAAAAGAATTTTCATAAAGTATTTTTTGTTAGAAACTTTAATAGCAAACTAAAATAACAAAATATATTTTTGATTAAAACACCCATTTAAAATAACCTAAAAATTACCAAATTGAATATAATGATAAAACACACTAATACTAAACAGCAGGAAAAAGAATCACTCAAAAATCTATTTTTAAAGTAAAGTTATTCACCGGGATTAAAAAGTAAAAATAAAATAAAAAAATTGCCGCCTACTGGGCCACCACGGCCTGCATACGACTAGAAACCCAACCCGCTAGTTGGGCCAGGATGCAGGCCCGCAGCAGGCCCACTAGGCCCACAGGCAGAGAGAGTGTGTTTAGGCCCGTAGGCCTGCATAAGAGAGGAGCTCGAGAGGATTGGCGCAGCCGCGCTTATAAACCACTCTCGACGCCTCTCAGCTAGCGAGGTGGGACTAAACATCCACCCGCCCGACGCCGTGCCAGCCGCAGGCCTTTGCTCCCGGTTCGTGGCTCCAACCGGGACTAAAGGCCCCCCTTTAGTCCCAGTTGCAGCCACCAACCGGGACTAAAGGTCATTTTCAGCACCAACCGGGACTAAAGGTCTCTGCTTCCCGCCCTTTGGGCTGCTGAAAATGACCTTTAGTCCCGGTTGGTGGCTACAACCGGGACTAAAGGGGGGCCTTTAGTCCCGGTTGGAGCCACGAACCGGGACCAATGCTCTGGGTATATAAGCAGCACTTAGGAAGTTTTCAGAGTTCATCTGCAGTTTCCCCCGACGACGCCGAGCACCTCGACGCCACCAGGCTACCCCGACGCCGTCGCCCGCTTCCCTTCCCGCGCCCTGCCCCGACGCCGTTGCCGCCCCCGAGCCCGCGCCCCTGCCCCGCCCCCGAGCCCCCGCCCCCGCCGTCGCCGTCGCCATCGCCGTCGCCGTCGCCGCCCCCGAGCCCGCGCCCCTGCCCCGCCCCCGCCGTCGCCGTCGCCGTCGCCGCCCCCGAGCCCGCGCGCTCTCCCTCCTCCCCGAGCCCTCACCGCCGCCGCTGTGAGCCGCCGCCGCCCCGGCCCGCTGTCCATTTTTTTTGTTTATTAATTATGTTTATGTATTTTTTTGTTCATATCTAATGTAGATGTATATGTATGTATGGATGTATGTATATAGAAAATATTGATATGATGAATTTTTTTGTTCATAGAATTTTTTATGTTCATAGAATTAATATCAAGTGGCACTTTCAGGATATTGAGCAAGTGCCCCCGATATGTACATGTATGTATGTAGATTTTGAGCAAGTGCCCCCATATGATGATTTTTTTTTTCATAAAATTTTTTATGTTCATAGAATTAATATCAAGTGGCACTTTTCAAACAAAGTTTTGAGCAAGCTAATGGACTCTAGCAGAGATGCAATTGATACTATCTTGTAGATCATAGGAGAGTGATCAATATTGATATAAGGCACTAACCCATAGGATGTACAGAACAATAGTTGTAGCCTTTGAAAAACAACTAAGTGATGTTTAAAACTGTGGAATTCTCAGACTTAGCAGAATTTTTAGGATATTGGTAAAACTTTAAAAATTCGTAGAAAATTAACCGTAACTCCGATGAAAATAATTTATATATGAAAATCGATCAGAAAAATATGACGAATCCGAATATGCCCTATGTTCGTCTGTCACAAGCAGATAGCATAGAGAACCGGGAACCGTCCCCCTCCGGTTCATCTGTCCGAAAATGCAGACTTCGGGAAAACATTCTCGGATGTTATCCCCCTTCACCTATATCGTGTAGTGCCGCATTAGAACACCCCTAACTCTCTCGGGAATTCAACATATCCCCGATAACCTCGACATGAGGGGGGGGGGGCGGTCCGCAAAGTATCCTCTCTCGAAAGTATAACCCCCGATAACTTTGCATGATGTTTGTGACTAATCCATTGCTCATATATGTGCATATGATTCCTTGTTGTGATTAGCTAGGTGTATGTTTGCCACTAATCCATCTCTCAAGGTTGTATATTGCCATGTTGTAATATTTGCAGAAACTATGGACAGAGACTTAGAAAAAGAAGAGTTGTTGGGGGATATAATCCGCAACGAAGGTGATATCACCTTGTCGTTTCTCAACGACACCGATGGTCAGGAAAGAGAGGATGACGGCTCCGGTGATCCAATGGAGGAGGAAGGAGATCATGACGGCTCCGGTGACCGAATGGAGGAGGAAGGAGATCATGACGGCTCCGGTGACTGAACGGAGGAGGGAGCCTTAACTGTTGCAAAGTCCGGCGAGGTATATATACATATATTAATTAAGCCTCTGCTGACTTGATGCATTAATTGTTTTGTATGTACATATATTAACGCTTCTTTCTTCTTTTAATTAGCCCTCCGGATCGAGCCAAACTTCCGTAAGGAGACGAGGCCCGAAGAAAAGGTTGCACCAGGATGAAAGGTTCACGATCGAAGAAGTCGGTCGAGATGGCCAACCGATTGCTCCCAAGCGGAGCAGGGACACATTTATACAGCAGTGCGGAGTGGTTGTTAGGGACATCGTCCCGATCAGCATCCAAGAATGGAATAAGAAGAAGGACCCTGAAGTTTCTTATGTTCACGATAGACAGAAAGATGATCTTTGGACCTCGCTGATGACAAATTTCAGCCTACCACCAGAGGCGGATCCGAATAAGGTCAAGGCGTTTGCTCTTAAGAAGATGGCAGAACTATTCAAGAACTGGAAGAAAGATTTGAACAAAAAGTTTGTCGAGAAAGACAAGACTCCAGAATTCACCGGTCCATATGAGAAGATAAAAGATCACTGGCCCGCATTTGTGGCCTACAAGAAATCGGACAAGGGCAAGCAAAGGTCAGCAACAAATAAGCTAAATGCTGCAAAGAAGAAGTATCACCATGTTACGGGGTCAGGTGGCTACAGCAAAGCCCGGCCTACGTGGGGCAAAGCTGAGCAAGACTTGCTTGCTAAAGGGGTCCAACCAGTGACATTGCACTGGCCAGATCGGTCAAGGACTTGGTTCTTCGGGGTTGGGGGAACTTTGGACCCAGACACAGGGGAGTGTGTTTGGATGAAAGCTCAACTTGCAATACCCGTCAAGAAGCTATCGGAAGCAATCCAGGCAGCGCAGGAAGGGAGGTTACATCCTGACAGAGAGAATGACGAGCTGACACAGTCCCTCGGGAATCCTGAACACTCTGGACGAACACGAGGCACATCAGGCTTTGTTCCATGGGTGTATGGGTTTCCCGACAACAGTGGTTATAGAAGCCGAGAGAGAAAGAAGAAAGCGGAAGCAAGCGAAATGCAGAAGCTCAGTGCAAGATTAGCGAAACTAGAGGAACTTGAGAGCCAGTGAGCTACCGGCCAACTATCTCAGCGGCACGAAGATCCTTCCTTCGACACTGCTCCAGAAGCTACCCCACCATCTCAGCGGAGAAGCAGCGTGGCTTCCACGGAGCTTGTTCAGCCTGATTTCACGGCTCCTCGCTACCCCGTGGATAGTATCACGGAGGCTGAACATTGTGTGCTAATGGCGAAATGCCAGAACCTGACCTTGAAGGCGGCGGTCGGCTCTGTTTTACCTCCTCGACCTGAGGGAACTTTCCATTGCCGTCCAATTCCACATGGCTATGCTATTGTCACGGTGGATGAAATAATGGTGGGATTTAAGGGGCTGGAGCTTGACTACCCTACAGGTGAAGGGGATAATCTTCTGGAAAATGCCTTAAGGAGTACCTGTCTATGTAGAAAGGAGAACATCAAGCTTCCAAACTGGACGCCGCCTCAGCAGACGCAGCCGGATCCTCAGCAGACTCCTCCTCACAGTCCAGCTGTGCTATCTCCGCTGCCTGAGTCGTCTCCAGCGCGTCATCCGTCTCCACCGCCTCAGCGGACTCTAACGGAGGAGGCCCCTCAGCAGAATCCTCCTCCGCCTCAGCTGTCTCCGGCGCGTCAGCCGTCTCCGCTGCCGCAGCTGTCTCCGGCGCGTCAGCGGTCTCCGCCGCCTCAGCGGGCTCGGGCGCGTCAGCGGACTCCGCCGCCTCAGCAAAAGCGGAAGAGAGCCGCCGCCGCCGCTCCGGCGGCTAGCAGTACAAAAGGCGGGAAGAATTTTAAATTTGGTCCAAGCCTCAGGGTTCCTCCAAAGTTACCATATGAGAGGACTGACGAGGAAAACAAGGACATCAGTGCTGCCGAAGTGCAGGCCCATTTTGAACGGAAACGTCCACCTCCGAAGGAAACAATAGATCCGGTGAAAGCGAAGCGCACTCTGGATGCCCTTAAGCGACCACCACCGCCTCCGCCGCAATCCAACTATGACCGCTGTATTGAAAAGACATATGATGAAGCGCGGCGGTCGGGAAGTACTGCCAGTGCTTCAAGACGAAGAAGTGGGAAAACAATTCCCCAGCTCGGCGAACAGGAGAAGCAATCGTGCCCCCCGCTCAAGGTGTCTAGCGATATCGCTAATCATCCGGGGCTACTGCCCGGTACCACTCTTGGTGATTACGTTGGCGATGATGTACAGTTTGAAACGGCTGAGGTAGTAAAGATCTTTAGATACGAGCACGAGAAGCCTCTCGTCAAACCTGATCATCCTCCTCTAACAACGATGATGCGAAGATTGCATGAGTGGTACTTGGAAAGCTGCAGGAAGAATGGGTCCGATAGTTTGATGGTCAGAATTAAAGATGAGCATGACCTCATTGGAGTCGACCTGATGCCTGTTGAATTTGTGGAGTTATTTCAGTTATTCAATCAAGAGGCCCTCGACAAACAAATCATGACTTGCTACTGTCTGTAAGTATTACTTTTGTAATTAAGTCTCTAGCTCAGCTCGTTCATTGCATGTATATATAATTATCCTCACTATATTATGCAGATTGAAGATCGTCGAATGCCCAAAGAGACAAATCTATGACATTGGGTTCATTAGCCCAAATACCGTAAATGAATGGACGGTACAAAACAGAGTTAAAGAAACCGAGGAAAACTTGCTAAAAGCGTTCCTTCGACATCAAAACAAAAGGGAAATACTCTTTCCTTACAACTTCAAGTGAGTGTTACTGTCTTGTGCATATTCGGTTTCACTTACTCGAGGTTAAGTACCGTAATTGATGAGTTATGCGTGCGCAGGATCCACTTTATTCTGCTATCCATTAAGCTTGACGGGGGAGTAGTAACTGTCTTAGACTCGAGACGTAAAGATCCCAAGGATTATGCGGACATGACTGCAATGCTCCAGAAGTACGTTCAATCAATACCGGGACCATATCGGCAACTTTCGTTCATTTCCTGATATCAAGTAATCATTTTCTTTGCCTGGCAGGGTTTCGAAACAGTTCACCGGAAAGGTTCCGGGTCTGAAGAACGAGCTGCGATTTACACACCCCAAAGTAAGTAGTACTAGCTAGTTCCGCGCATCTCTCATTGATTCTAGTTTCATCAATACCATTATCGTGCTTGATTATCAGTTTGATTGAACTCTATTCTCGTAAAGTTCTTGTGGCAGGAACCCGGGAATAATTTATGTGGATACTACGTTTGCGAGTACATTCATCACAGGACCTCTGAGCGGGGCAGATCTGAAGAACAATTTGAAATATGTAAACAATATTCACAATTTTATTTTATTACCATCAATTGTGTTGAGTTTCATTCATATATATGTATTGACCCCCTTCTTTAAATTAGATCTGGCAGATGCGGGATGAACTCCTACCACATGATCGCATACGAGCAATTCAAGAGGAATTGGCGGGATTCTTTCTTGACCACGTCATACATGAAAAGGGAGAATACCATACGGAAATTCAATGGGAGTTTGGCGCTTGATGATGTCAGGGATGTTATATTGTATATATGTAGTAGCGTCGGATAGATATACGAAAACTTGTTGTTCGACCAAGCACGGAGAAAGAGAGGTCACTTCTCTCTATATATGTTCATGACGATCTTGTGTAATTAATGGTTTCCTTTATTTGCTTACTAGCTAGCGTCGAGTTCTCTCTATATGTAGTAGCTAGCGTCGACCAAGCACGGAGAAAGAGAGGTCACTTCTCTCTATTAGCTAGCTAACACAATATGAAACCCCTAAACCCTCCAAAACCCCTAAACCCCCCTTTCAAAAAAAAAAAAAACCCCAGCGCCTGCGAGCTGCTGACACGTGGATGCCTTTTGGTCCCGGTTGGTGTTACCAACCGGGACTAAAGGTCCTCCTGCCTGAGTGCTGCGAAGCGGCCACGTGAAGCTCCTTTAGTCCCGGTTGGTGTTACCAACCGGGACTAAAGGTCCTCCTGCCTGGGCTCCCCACAGCGGCCACGTGGAGCACCTTTGGTCCCGGTTCGTAGGCCAACCGGGACTAAAGGTTTTAGGCATTAGTCCCGATCGTTTTGTCCCGGTTCCAGAACCCGGACTAAAGGCCATCTGGAACCGGAACAAAAGCCCTGTTTTGTACTAGTGATATTTGGACATTAGATTGATGGGAACTAAATAAATAGGTGACCATGCAAAGTGAACCAGAGAGAGATGCATGGTTGTATATGCAGGAATATGAGACATCGGGTCATTAGCAAGCCGCGCTTTTGGCAGATTATGCGGTTCAAATTGTTATGTTCTCGATATGTTTTATGACAGGTGCCACCTAGCCCTAGTACCACTGGACTAGCTACAAGCTAAGATACCTCAACAGGACCCTCCTCGATATAGCTGGTTGCTTTGTTTCTCGTTCTTGACAATAACATCACGAATCCCGGTTATTAGCTCATTGAAAAGAAAATATGATTGTGATGGCTTGTGTGAAGAGGGGCAGAAGGGATACGAAAATGTTGTGGTCATTCGTGGGTCTTCTGGGACCTTAACCTCTTCAAATACAAGATGTTTTTCATCAAACAACTGACAGTCTAGGATCTCCGCATTATAGTGCGGCTCTCAACACCCATCCTCCTAAGATGTGAAGTTGCCTACTCCTTTTCCATGATTCACATATTTGGTTTACCTGAATTACTATAGAATAATGAAGGCTTTCATTAAACAACTCTATGCACATAGAATACCAAGGTTGTCTAAGGATTGTCGACCAATAATCCTAATTTGTGATCTCCCTATGACCTCCAACAAATTTTCTCTCTTCACAGATTCATCAAAATATGAATATTGATGCACACACTTACTTGATTAGATGTTGATTAGAAAAAAACACATGATCGTACTAATGGCGACCAATTCGAACAAAGGACATACACGGGAGAGCTATGAAAAATGACACTTCATTAGAAGAATAATATACAAGGTCCCATGCACAACATTAGGCTGCTTCGTGCATTTGGGACCCAACATCATCTTGCCAACCTCTTCAAACAACAATAGCACAATGTCACACGAACTCTTTACAAGAAAGGACCAAAAGAAAAAGATATGAAATAATGTTAGAATTAGGTCAAACATGCATATCTATGAGTGAGAAGGGATCGGCAGAGCATGCAGACCTACGGTAGATGGCAGTGGAAGAGCTCGGCCTCTAGCGGCCCAGCATGCAGGGGGCAAGCCATGAACATGGCACACTAGTCTATGTACACACGTGCGTTGCAGTCTTGTTTCTTCACCGGTGACGCCGACAAACCTAGTGGTGACAATGAAGTGTTTTATCGGCTAGTGCTCAGCCTCCGACGGCACTCCGTCTCCACCATGAACATGGTTAGCAGTGTGCTCTGTTCCTCCGTGCCGTGTTTCTTTTTCGGATGTGTCGGCCATGAAGAGAGGCAGCATGAATCGGCGGTGGTTCTCATCGAAGCATGAGTATTTGGCCGAGGAAAAGGTATTCATATGCTAGTGCTAGGCCCAGCCCATCCTTGCCCAACTTCTACTTGCCCATGGGCAACCGGTGCTTTGCTAACCACACAAAGTTCCCCTCAAAAATGGTTTTGAGAGGATTCACTAGCGACTGACCTGCACCCCACTACCAGGCCGGTCTTCCCCGGGCGCAGCAAGATCTTGACCGGCGTGGTCGTTGTCAAGGAGCATGTACTCAAGACAAACTTCAGTAAGGCTTCTAATAGCACAACGACAGAGAAATTATCCGTGGCACACACAAATTGCTTTTCTATAGGTGTATGTGTTGGCCCAAATCTCCTCTCCCATCCCCTTCTTTCCATACCTCCTCCCCCCCTCACCCTTTCTCCCTAGCTCCCTCTCTCCTCCCTAAATATCGTTTCTCCCCTAGATCCCTTGTAGATGCGTTTATGAGGATTACACCTGTAACATTTCTTGTTGAGTCAGTTCTTCGAAGTCATTTTTTTTCTGGGAAACTTTCGATCTATTCATCTCCAATCATGGCGGTACAGCGAACACAAGAAATAATAAAAATTACATCCAGATTCGTAGACCACCTAGCAACGGCTACAAGCACTGAAGCGATCCGAAGGCGTGCCGCCGTCATCGCCCCTCCCTCACCGGAGCCGGGCACAACTTATTGTAGTAGACAGTCGGGAAGTCGTCGTGCTAAGGCATCATAGGACCAACACACCAGAACAGCAACCGCCGCCGATGAAGAGAAGCTTAGATCGGAAAGATCCAACCTGAAGACACATGAACAAAGACGAACAAAGACCGGATCCGAGTGGACACACCAAAGACAACCACCGACCGAATCCTGCGAGATCCGCCGGAGACACACCTCCACACGCCCTCCGACGATGCTAGACGCACCACCGCCGACGGGGGCTAGGCGGGGAGAACCTTATTCCATCTTCAAGAAGCCGCCGCCGTCTCGTCTTCCTGAGTAGGACACAAACCCTAACAAAACTTGAAGAAGCACCTAAGAACGGAGCTCTCCCGCCGGCAAGGGCCGGGATCCACCCCCGCACCCATGGCCCTAAGGCCACAGGAGACGTGGCAGATCGGCGGCGCCGCCGACGGGAGGCAAAAACCCTAGCCGCCTTTCCTTAGAGGAGAGACAAAGGGAGGAGAGATGCACTACTATGTTCGAAGTCATTATTTAGATAGCGGGTCCCACCTAACATAATGGTTATTTGATGAAAAGAGGTAAATCATGAATAGTGTTGCTTAAATGGGGATAATTTGGAGATTTTTTCGACAAAGGGAGTAAAATGTTCACAAATGCACAAGTAGGGGTTTACAAAAGTAGTTTTTAATATTTATTTCTTCTAATTATTGGTCATAGTGCTCCCATAGTGTTATACCAATAACGCATCCATACCACTATATAGTGTATGAATAAGTTTGAATATGGATCGTTGGATGAACTCAATCCGACGGTCAAGAGGTGGCCAATCCGAGCGTTGCTGACCATTAGATTTCGTATCAATTACATCAGATTCTGCCTGCCATGTGTACTATCTAGATTTCGTATCAATTACATCAGATTCCAATAATTTAAAACTTAGTACACCATTGTACTTGTTACATACACTATCTTTACGCACTTATTTATTCTAGAACCTTCCATGCATGATCTTCCTCCCTTATAGTTTCTCGCTTAAATAAAAATGTATCCATTTATGATTTAGTCTAGAATCTTTCATGCGTGCTCTTGTTCCATTAGAGTTCTCACTTGAATAAAAGTGTATCCATTTATGAGATTACTTGTGAATTTTTACTCAAGGTGAAGCACTTGTGATGAACCATTTCTTACAGTCTATATACCTTTTCAGAGCATTTCAACCAAATATCGCAACACTATCTTTGCATATTCATGAAATTTAACCCTTAAGGTCCATATATATAATCTGTTATATACACTTATTGGAGCACTATGCGGCTAAGGTTTTCCTTTTCCAATGGGTTTAGCTATCATTATTAACAAATTTGTATCTTGGACTTCATGCACGTAATATGTAAGTGCCAGTTGTCTGTCAACATTGTCTTGTAACGATATCTCACAACTCACGTGCAAAGCACATGCAACTCACTCGTTTTTGTAAGAAGTATGAATGTTTTTAGAATTACCCAACAGAACATATAGTTTAGGTCCAGACCCACGGTCGTGCGGCCCATGCAACCGCATAGGGCCACTATTTTATAGGGCCTCTAGTTTTTTAGTTTTATTTTTGAGACAAACCTCTAGTTTTTTAGTATTGTTTAGCTAGTCCTAATTTGGCCCATTCGGGAATAGACCCACAGAGGCCCAATTAGGGTCACCGGCCGGAGGAAAGCTAGAGGCCCACATGTAGCCCATCTACAGGCCCATGCGGCCAGCAGCGTTGTCACGCATTTAAGCGGCACATCGTGCGTTTCTTAAAAAAAGACACGACAAATCGTATGTTACCGCGTGGGTGTGTTGCCTGTTGCCCTATTGGCTTCTTGCCTCCTCGCGTCGCCTTGAATTTTCAGCCTGTCGCCCACCTACTCGTCGTGGAAGCATCACTCGTTACACTCGCCTGGATTGTTAGAGAAAACTAGAGAATACCCTGCGCGTTGCTGCAGAACTCGACTGCAATATATTTCAGTGATTTGGTTGTATGAAACATGCGTAGTTGAATTAATAATATATATGAACTAAAACTTAAACTAAATATTATACATTACATTTGATTATGGTGTAGTCAAAAAATATTTGAATATAAGTGACATAATATAATAAAAAACTTTTTCCCATGCGTGTTGAGTGGACCTTTAATAAGGTGACATGTGTGGTGATATAAGATGTGTGCATGGAATCAACTAATAATGAAAACATTTTTCTCATGCATATTGTGGTGGGCCTATGGTGAGGTGGCATGTGCATGTTAAGATAATAGAGGTAGTGCGGATGAACTATTTAGGTATACTAGATGATACCCCGCGCGTTGCTGCGGGAACTGTTAACAAATAATTTGATGTTTAAAAACATGAAGAAGTTTATGAGACATAGTATAAGTTTATGATAAAGAATTTTGTTTGAAAAAAATATTGTTTAGAGTAAGCATCTAAAGAAAATTTGATGTAAAAGCAAAAAAATTAAGTGTGATTTTTGTACTGTTAATTTATTACATTTACAATATATCGGTGACACGATATGAGATGGAAATAACGTTGAGTAGAGACATTGGTGACATCTCAGCCTTTGGCTAAACCTAAAACAACGATATCAACTACAGATTTGCATTCGTAAAAGGAACGTAGGTCACATAGTAAATCATGAGGCCCACTATTGAGTAAATCATGCTTCTCACCAGATCAACCATGTGCAATGTACTGCAACCATTCACCATAATACCCAGGTAGCTCTGATTCCTTTTATTTGTCTTGTCCGATGCGCAAGCATGCATGCTTCCCAATTAGGTGAAGCTTCATTACATCGTAAAAAGCCTGATTAGCTACCTGGTTGTATGCAATGGAACCAAATTTAGATTAAAAGGTTGCATGGGAACAGTGGATTCTTAAAAAAAGAAAAAGAAAATTTATGAGCTACATCTTTGTATGCAATGAAATCAACTTGATATTAAAAGATTGCCTGGAACACTGGAGGTTTGAGGGAACCAAGGCATCTAGTGCAATTCTATGGCTAGTGAGGAGCAAAAGAGACATGGACATCAACGTGAGAGAATGACAATGAGAAAAGATGGTCGTTTGGGCTCTCGGAATCAGAAGATCGCATTAATGAAACATGAGGCCTAACCAAATGGTTGAACGGAGACTTGTGCTGGACGTCTGGAGTGGATCGGATGGCATCAAATAGGAAAAGAAACCTAGCATGATGTGACTACTGGAGAGTGCATGAAAAATAGTTGGTTATTTGTGGTGGGCTGCATGCGCATGAAAAGTTAGTGGGAGCATGTGCATAAAGGGTTAGTGGGAAAACGTTTTTACATGGTGGGCCTACTTGATGATGTGGATAGATTGCATGTCAAGATATATAAGATAGTGGGGATGAATCTCTTAGGTATATAGGACAGGATATAGGATTGGATATGTACGACAAGGCAAGTCACCACTCTCACACTTGCGTGACTCCGTGCATTCAGCTCGTGGAGAAGGAATGGAGACACCACCAAACTCCCCCACTTGCGTGAGTAATGTTCTCCGTGCATCTCGCCCTTTATATATATCACTCCCATATTCACCAAACCATATTGTTCCCCTCCATCCACAGTTCTACTTCTAACTAGTGATTCTCTTACTGTTCATCCATCCACAGTTCTAACTATATTGCCTATAAGATAGATGGCAACCAAAAAATAGAGAGTATACCATGATAAAAGAACCAGAGAGATATGTATGGACATAATGCGGGAATTAGAGACATCAGGACATTAGCAAACACTTTTTCACAGGTTCGATGGACAGATTGAGTGATACATGCCTGCAAGACAAAGTCGGGAAGGTGGGACTGCTCAGCTTCACAGGGAACTCAAGCTGAATCAAGTCACTAGTGCACCAAAATGAGTTGTCTTACAATTTCGAAAGGTGGAGAGGCAAGGAAACGAATTAGGGTTCAAAAGGCAGAAAGTGGGAAGAGAATGCTAGCCCAGTGCATCTTCTGGAAGCTTGTTTGGTCTCTAGGATTGCAGATGTGACGAAGGTTAATCATGAGATTGCTGACCAAGCAAGCCATGCAGGACTAGTAAGTTTCACACAAGGTTGTTCGACCTGAATTAAGCCACTAATGCATTGGTATTGGTTGTGGAAGCTTGAGGCAGGGAGCGAAATTAGGGTTTCAATGACGAACTGACAGCGTCATCATCCATTGCATCTTCTGGATCTTAGAGCATCTACAGCCGGGCACCCCAAACGTCTCGAGGCGGAACTTGGGCAGGAGCACTTTTGCCTCCCTCCGGGAGGGGGAAATCGAAGCGGAACTTGGGCAGGACCAATCTTAATCAACATCTTCACTAGCACCATCTCATCTCAAACCCTACTTCATCTCTTGTATTCAATCTTTGTCTCAAAACCTCAGATTGTTACCTGTGAGTTACTAGTAGTGTTGATTATATCTTGTAGTTGATGCTAGTTGGTTTATTTGATGAAAGATTATATATTCAGATTCTTAATGATATTCAATACTCCTCTGATCTTGAACATGAAGATGATTTGTGAGTAGTTACTTTTGTTCTTAAGAACATGGGAGAAGTCTTGTCATAAGTAATCATGTGAATTTGGTATTCGTTCGATATTTTGATGATATGTGTGTTGTTGCTTCCTTTAGTGGTGTTATGTGAACGTCGACTACATGACACTTCACCATACTTGGGCCTAAGGGAAGGCATTGTGGAGTAATACGTAGATGATGGGTTGCTAGAGTAACAGAAGCTTAAACCCTAATTTATGCGTTATTCCGTAAGAGGCTGATTTGGATCCATATGTTTCATGCTATGGTTAGATTTATCTTAATTCTTCTTTCCTAGTTTCGGATGCTTGCGAGAGGGGGTAATCATAAGTGGGATGCTTGTCCAAGTAAGGACAGCACCATAGCACCGGTCCACCCACATATCAAATTATCAAAGTAGCGAACGCGAATCAAATAAACATGATGAAAGTGACTAGATGATAATTCCCATGTGTCCTCGAGAACGCTTTACTTTATATAAGAGATCGTTACGGCTTGTCCTTGCTATAAAAAGGATTGGGCCACCTTGCTGCACTTTTGTTACTATTGTTACTTCTTACTTGTTACGAATCAACTTGCTATCAAACTATCTGTTACCGTTACTTTTAGTACTTGCAGAGAACACCTTGATAAAATCGCTTATCATTTCCTTCTGCTCCTTGTTAGGTTTGACACTCTTACTTATCGAAAGGACTACGATTGATCCCCTATACTTGTGGGTCATCAAGACTCCATTGGGACGTCATCGTCCTCCGGCTGCCTGCCAGCCAGCCAGTCGGCAGAAACGGTAGTCCGGCGTTAGCCCGTCCTAGAGAGCATTGGCGGGGGAGGAATCCATGGTGGGAGTGGTGCGGAGAGGAATCGGAGACTGACGACTGCGGCTATAGCCGGGGCAGCGGTTTATATAGCAATGACGAGCGGCAAAGGGACGGACGGGTGGCGCCGGAGGAGACGCCTTGGCAAACCGCGTGCCATCAATGTGGGCGACAGACGGACAGACGGGCAGCCGTCGTATCGTTTGAACGCGCAGTAGTCACCTGCATTGGGAAGCGGCGCGGGCGGCGCTCTTTCGGCCAGCGTGCCGCTTCAATGCCGGCCCCAGTGAGCGGTCCGCTCTGGCCAGGCATGAATGCGCATTGACGCTCTGGAGCGGTGCTGAACGTTTTGGGCGGGAAGCGCGCGCGGGAGGGAGGAGGGGTTTGGGTGGGCCAGGGCGGTCAGAAGCGGGCGTAGTAGCCGTCCGGACTTCCACAAAGCCCCCCACATTTGTCTCCGGTTTGCGGGAGAAAACGAGTCCGGACCTCCCTGTGGACCGATATAGGAGCGCGTTGGATGGCTTTCGCTGTCCGGACAGCGCGGTCCGGGAAGGTTTGCGTGTCCGCGTTGGAGATGCTCTTAGCCAGTCCGATAAAGTAGATGAGATAGTGTGCATGTTGATGGGCAATCCAACAGGCGGTGTTCAACTTCCCATTAAAAAAAACATCCCACATGTTTCGTCTCTTACTGATTTGCTGATGAACGGTTGAGATGATGCGTCCTTGCTAGGGCTGAGATTTTCACATATGACTTGGGTTCATAATATTTTCACAGTTTTGTCATAAATAAACAAGGTGAGTAACTAACCTTTGACTTAGGACAATCCTAGAATTTCAATTATTTTGAAACAATGGGAGTTAGTTTAATCATCCAAACTCTAGTTAGAAAGGCTATTGCTTTTGATCATCAACCCGCTAGGTAGAAAATATCCATGGCACGACGATTGGTTCAGAAGTTCATCAGCACGTCGCTGCAACATTAGTGCGTTACAGAGAATCCCTCGAAACAGAAAAAGAAACATGTCACACGCTTCTGCTCTCTTACAGGTTTGCCGACGAACCACAAGATGTGCAAGACAATACCATGTGCATTCCTTCCTAGACAACTAATTAACTAGCCTTCGCATGCGCACACGATCTAACTGGCTAGCTAACTCTCCTTATCCAGCTAAACAACTCATGCATGCTGGCCGGCTTTGTAGCCCATGCGCGCGCACACGCACATCGCACTAGCTAGCTACGGCCGCGCCACGACGCACACAGCGGACTGCGACTTCAACTCGAGCACGGACGCGGCCACGCACCGGCGTCCGGTCTAGACCTAGACACACAGGTCAGTCACCGCGGCGAGTTGTGATTTATTCTTAACAGATAATACTCTCCTTATTGATTCCATGGCTCGGGAAAATGAATGTGGAGAGGAGGAGAACGATAAAAAATCATGGATTCTCTCTTGTTAGAAGAAAAGTACCACATCTGCTAAAGTGGGGGAGTTCAGTCCTGACTTTGAGGCTGACATAAAAAATTCCAGCAATTACATGGTCCAATCGCCTGTTTCCTCTGTGGAGATAGAGAATGAGGCCGAGGCAGTTGTCAAGAAGAGAAATTGGAAGGTCTTCTTAAGAATGATGATCAGGAGGCTGGAATCTTAGCCTTGCCTAACATTTTTCTTTTTCATTAAACAAGCAACGCTCCATAAAGGACCTTAGCATTCTTATGTAGCCTGTCAACTCTCATCCTCCGAAGATTGTGGCCTATTATCTCGAAGCAGGCTTTAGCCCTGCTTTATATATAAAGCACAAACCACAAGTACACAGTCGAACGATATAACGATGGAGAGGACGCCCACAAAGAGAGCAGAACTTAGAAAACAACGGACAACATACATCGGGTCGGGACACTGCTATGTAGCCGAATACAAAGAACAGGACCTAAGGACTACACGGCGACGACCACCAACTCCTGGGTTCCCTCGGCAACGCCCTCAAGAGGCGGAACGACGCCACGTGTCGCCATCGCCGCGTCCCACGAAACGGACCAAGGTTTTCACCTGGAACACTGGCAGGGGAAGCAACTGCGACGGCGTTCTCAAGAGAAGAGCGGCACCCACAGGCGCCGTCGACGTCGGTACCGAAGCACGGAGCTTTCGTCCAGTTGGATCCAGCAGCCAAACAGGAGCTAAGTCGGTCACCGCGGTGTAGCCAAGAACTCCAGAACCAGAACTGGGCACCTCCCTAGCCGCGACGGAGAAGACGCCAGAACCTCCCAATGCCGCATCCCTCGCCGTCCGCACAACCGAGAAACGCACCCACCACCGCTACCCGGTGACATGCCGGAGAGCCCACTGAGTAGCCCGCAACCCAGAGCCTCCGCCCCGGCATCCCTCTCCGAACAACTCCCTGACGCCACAACACGTAAACGCCACCACCAGGCCGGGAAGCAACCACCTCCCCGCCAACCCGCAGAGTCCCAGCACGCAGCCAGCCGGAGAGGGGCCATAGCCGGGTAGCACCACCGCCACAGCTGCCCAGCGACCAAGCACTAGGCCGCAGGACTGGAGAAAGCCCGGACTGGGCAGGGGACCTCGCACCCCGCATCCGAGCCCACGTCGCCGGCCATCTGCCAGCAGCACCTGGGGAGAGCGGTGGCAGCCAGTGCCCCGTCTGATATGGCGACTCCAAATCCCGACGGGGAGCCGCCCGGGCACCGGCAGCTCCGGTCGCCGGGCAGCCTCGGAAGCACCAGCCACGACCACCTCCATGTCTCCACGCCCGCGTTAGCTCCCACCGTAACCAACCACGGGCCGCCATCGTGCCCGCCTTCCTCGTCCACGTGCCCACAGAGAGTCGCGGAGCCCCGGCCACTGTCGGGTGCCAGCACCCACACCGCCACACCCAAAGACGTCGGCCTACCACCACTGGCCACCACTGCCACCGAAGCTGGAGCAGCTGCCGGCCCGCGCCGCCGCCTGGAGCCGGGTGCCAGATCTGAAGAAAACCCAGCACTACGCTATAGCAGCAGGAGACGCACCCCTCCAGCAAGCAGCCCGCCACACAGCTGAGCCCGCCGGCCGCCGTCGCCGGGAAGAGATCCGCCGCGCCGCCGCGTCCCACCCAAGCGCGGCGTCCCGGCCCATCGAGCCTAGCCCGCACCAAGCCCCATGCATGGGGATACGAGAGGCCTGCCGTCGCCGGGCGGAGATCCGCCAAGCCGCCGCGTCCCACCCAAGCGCGGCGTCCCGGCCCATCGAGCCTGGCCCGTACCAAGCCCCATGCATGGGGATACGAGAGGCCTGCCGCCGCCGCCGGCGGCCGGGCATTGCGGCTAGGGTTTCCCCCGTCGCTCGCGGGAATGAGGGGGGGAGGGGAAAAGGGGAGGAAAGTCCTTATCTCTTATAACTCCCATTCTCCAAAGATGTGAACTCTTCATATTCTTTCCATGATGCATGTTTGAGCCTTGTGTTAATCATCATTTTCAATAGAAAGTGTCACGCCCCGAGACCGGGCCTAGGCGGGACAGCCGCCGCGCGCCTATAGACCAGGAGGCCTATAGTCACGCAAGGCGTGATTAAGCAGGCATAAACCAGCAGTGGATCATAAAATTTCATAAATTCACTTTACAAAATTTATTTACATTTACAAATGGCTTGAATGAACTATTCTCTAGTCGTTTCCGACACACCGGTCCAGCCTAGCCTCAAAGGACGACATCTTCTGGACATGCTTAAATTACATCGTCTGCATCTAAAAAAGGGAAAAGGCAAGGGTGAGTACGACAAGTCATACTCAGCAAGTAGATACTTCACTATTCATCAAGGAGAATGGTGTGATGATATAGATCAACAGATGAATTGAATTTAAAGGATAAACAAGGTAATAATCATTGGAACATATTTCATGGAGATGTGTAAAATGAATAGCATAACCGGAAATGAACAAGGAAAAATATTGGCGTCACACATGACTGCAAGCTTCCCAACCCGGGAGTCACAGGGGTGAAATTTCACACTTTTACGCTCTTAAGAGGGGTACTCCGACGTCGACAGCCTCTAGTAGAACCACACAGGTTCTAAAAGAGCAGAGTCCTTCTGCCCACTAAGACCCGGACACCTTGACCTACTAATGTCGGCCGCTCCTACGGATCCATCACCGACACATTCCCGAACAAGGGTCGTCCCTAGTGGAGAACTCAGACAGTCCCATACCTGAACTGTGACCGGTACAATACGTTTGCCGTCGTGACACCAATATAGAAAAGCTTAGGATGAGTGGACGAATCGACGATAGATCGCCGGAATTATCAGCCAAGACAATATGCTCATGTCCTAACACACTAATTCCATCAATAAATGGATTATGAGGACAACGTGTCCCTCTCTCAATTAAAACAAAGATCAACGGAGGATCAATAAAAATCAAGATGCAACAATATAATCAGATACTCAATGAAGACAACAATAAAGCAAGATCAGGGAGTTTAGCAAAGCAACTACTTGCCTCAACGACAAAACAGTTCTTCTTCACGATATCAGATATATTTGTCCTCGATCGACCACTGTTATATAACGCCACATCGTAGTATATGTATGTTCTATACATAGCATATACAGCTCGATTGTCTTCGGCTATATTCTCATCTATCTGTAATACCCTCTATGATGTGCATGCATATCATCATCTCCTGCTCACTCTACCCTCTCATCTAAACTAGTTCTACACGGCCTTTCTTTCTCTCGGTGGGGTGTGAGGTGCAAGTGAGCAGCAGCAGGTATTTATAGGGGGTGAGCAGGTGTGAACATCGCCTAAATATCCAGCCGCAGGTGACCTTTCAAATTGACCTTTGGAGCTGGTAAAAATTGCTGGCCGACGTCTTCATGTATAAGCAAAAGGTCATTTGCTGCTGTTTGGTGACACGTAGGAGTCCACGTTCAGATTTGTGCTTCGTAACCTCTAGGATGCTGCCAGCACATGCATGCATCTGTCCATGCAAGGAAAAGATCTGCCGACTGCCATTTACACCTCAGCCAACACAACACAACTCCATCTAGTGTGAAGCCACGTTGCCACTCTCTCATGATTGCATGCTAGTCTACTAGTTAAAATAGTTCTCCTTTGTAATCTATGTGCATGTATGCATGCAAAGCTCCAGCACGTTTCCTATTCCTCTCTCATGCTTACTTAGCTAACAAGCGTTCTGAACAATGCAAACTACTACGAATGAATTGGGGTGTGGCCAGCTATTTCCCTCAAATTTTCTTGCATAAAAATGTATCTTTCTGTTATTATTTCTTTGAGACAATGGTCTAGCATATTTTATTAACTCAAATTTTTATTTATTTAATTTAAAATGATAATACAAATTCAATTAATACCCTAAAATTTCGGGTTATTACAGAAATGGCTGGCTCGAATGGGCTCACATCGTTGTTTTAGCAATTTTATTAGAATATACCCAACGCTTTCATTAGAAGGTAGTTTTCCAGTACTTACAAAACATAATCAATTGGAAAGACTATCAATCGATATGCCTAATGATATGTAATAAAAATTCTAATACCACAGAGTCATGAAAATTTTCAGGTGCGATGCCGACACATTACTTTCTTATGTGTCAAGGGACAAAAAAAACATGATCGTACTCATGGTGATCAATCTGAAACGGGGAAACTTTAGCATTATTATGATGCTTAGGCACAAGGAAGAATAATAAAAAGTTGGGATATTAGGCTGACTAGTGCATTTGGGACGCATCAAATCTTACAGTAAAAAACAACAGAGTATCACCATCCCCAAAGTGAATACAAGTTGAATATAAATCAGTTTGTAGGTACCTCCATGCTAAACTATAAATTACAGTATGGCAAAAAAGTTAAACGTCTTGTTGTGGGAGCCCATCATCATTTTTTGAACAGAAAAAAAAAATGTATTGTCCAAGAGGGAGAAAGCACGTCGAAGGCATAGAACGGGGGAGGCGATGTACAGAAGTGGCCATAGATGGGGTTAAACAGGGTCAAGAGAGTCAACATAAAAGTGAAGCCATTTTCTTTACTGATAATTAGATCTGTAACATCCCCCCGAAGACTGGGTGCCTACCAAGTTACCAGCATATAAATGACCACACTTATAGGCTACAGCAGGCCGTGAGCATTCATCTCGTGGAGAAGGAATGAAGACACCACCAAACACTCACACTTGTGTGAGCAATGTTCTGTGTGCATCTCGCCCTTTATATATACCACTCCCATATTCACCAAAGTATATTGTTCCTCCATCCACAGTTCTACTTCTAAATAGTGATTCTCTTATTGGGCATATACGTAAGCCCATAAGATAGATGGCAACAACAACAAAAAAAGAGTATATACCATGATAAACGAACTAGAGAGATATGCGTGGAAATAATGCAGGAATTAGAGACATCAGGACATTAGCAAACACTTCTTCAGCTGTTCTATCGACGCGTTGGATGTCACGTGTCTGCTTCTCCAAGAAAGACAGGTGGGGCTGCTAACATACACAGGGAATTCAAGCTGAATCTACTCACTAGTGCCCCAAAACCAATTGTGTCAAACAACTGAAAGGCGGAGGCAGGTAAACGAATTAGGGTTAAAAGGCGGGAAGCTGGGAGAGAATGCTATGGCCACCTGGCCCAGCATCTTCTGCCATCGTAATCTCGTGTACCATACATTACAACATTCTTATGGTGCCTGTCAACTCTCATCCTCCAAAGAGGTGAGCTCTTCCTCCTGTAGACTGGGTGCAGCACATGTATACAAGCAAATAAATCCAGCTGCTACGTCATGTAGGTGTTGCTGTCAATGCAAGTTGTCATTCCAATTAATTAGGACGCAGTATCCAGTTTTCCTGAACTCATGCCCATGGAATCAACTACGTCACTGCCTCCCCTGACGTCCTCTCCTCTGTTTCCTGAATCCTGATACAACAATGCAAATTAGTTTATAAAATACAATAATGATCTGCGTTAGAATAAGAGAATTAGCAGGACAACACCAATTAGATGGGCACTGTACTAGCCAGCACTGCGGGTCTGCCCCCACATGTAGACGATATTTACCCAGGTACCAATTTTTTGATGAATGGGAAGTCGAATCTTGGTTGTCCTGAAACAGCAGTGTGACATGGTAAGAGCGAGAGATATGCTTATATATGGAGATCTTGGTTGCTAGGGGAGTCTATAAGTCAAAATGATCTGCACAAAGTCTTGTCAAACTCAAAATTTGCAGATAGAAATTTGTGTCCGACGACAGATCAGAGCGTAGGCGATATTCTTCTGAGCAATCTGGATAGTTCCAAATGAAGACGCAGCTGTCCATTCCCGAGGAAAGAAGAGTGCCAAGAAACCTATAAGTATAGAAAAATCATGTCATGTTACTGCCCTTGCCTAGAAGACAACAACATTGACCAAATCGAAACAGATACAGTGGCAGCGCAGATCACACATATAAGATACTGGACATGGTAAACTTACTCTCAGGCAGCAAGCAACAGCTACCTCTGACCATGGCTCCACAGCTCTCCTCCCTCGCTGCATCCAGGGGCATGTGCTTAGTCTCAGCTCTTGCCACAGCCTGTACATCTTCTACACCATGGTGCTTCTGCATCAGAGAGTTCACCCAAAGAGCCCATGACCAACTGCCGCTCATCGGGACCATGTTCCGCCAGCTCAACAATTGCGGCAAGATCTTCAACGAGCATATGAAGTACACGCTCCTGCACCCCACTGTCAGGCTGGTCTACCCAGGGAACAGCGAGATCTTGACGGCTTACCCTGCCGTCATTGAGCACGTCCTCAAGACAAACTTCAGTAATGAGTGTGGATATGCTAAGCAACCATGTATCCACACCTGCTATCATGACCCTTGGTGTAGCATCTTACAAGCTTGAGATTTGTGTCTGATTGTGGGAGGCTGATGTTGGCCCAGTCCGCGTCACCGAGTACTTTCCGGCAACACGCAACGATCGACGACGAACAACGAGCTGACTGACTTGGTTCCTGCCCCAAGCGGTTAGATGTGCACGTACAAAGCTAACACCACAGCCCCTGATCGATTCCTTTGACAGAGACGTGCTGAGTTGGCTGTGGAAATCTTCTGCCGAGTCACCATGGTAGCTGTGCAGCAAGCATGCCTTGGTGGCGTCTTCGTCAGCACTTTTCTGGAGCAATTTTTTGGCGCGTCTGACTTTCTGAAGAAATTTGAAACCACCTTCCTGCTGTAAGACCAACAAAGTGGGGCTGGTAGCAGCATCTGGAGCCTCAATCAGAGTCACCCCTCCAATCTGCGCAGCTGTATTAGTGATCCTGTTCTCCCCAGTAGAATCAGTGCTAGAACCTGAGATGCAATCAGCCGCGTGATCGCGCTGGTCACCGGGGCAATGCTGTTTTTTCTATGTTGGTTCAAAAAAGGAGGATAGGCTCTGACAATAAGATGTACATTTAACTTGTTTACCACACTGTAGTTTACAGTTTGGGATAGAATTTCCAGAAAATGATTTTTATGCTACTTGTTTTACTTTGGAGGTGTTGACCGCAGTCGGAGCAGAACCCAGGTGCCCCCCGGATCACCCGTCTGGCGCATCTGAGAGTCAGGTGAGTGGCAGATCTTAGAACAAGAACTCGCAAAAAAAGAAGCAGGATGCTCTGAAGTATGTGCCTGCCCCAGCCTCTGGTCTGATGGCGTACTCTGATGTGATCTGCTACAACTTTGGTGATCCTGGGCACCATTTGGACAAGTGTGTTAAGCCAAAAAGCTGTTTCATATGCAAGATGGTTACTCATAAGGTTGACAACTGCCCGGTCAGGAAGAAACCGCACACTTCTGCTAGGTATGTGGGGAGTGCAGCTCCTGGACTGGGATTCTACCATGTTGATGCTCCTGATGTGAATGCCCAATACCATGGGTCCCTAAAAAACGTTGTAATTGTCCTTGTTGAGACCGGAGAGGTGTCCCAAACAGGAACTGGCTAATGAGTTTGCTGACATCTACAAGACGAACTGGCCATGGCCTATCAATGCTCTAGATGAGTGGACCTTCCTGGTAAAATTTCCACCTGAAATCGATGTAGTTCAGGTTGCTGGATACCCCTGCTTTGGTCTCAAAAAGGACAATGTCATTGTCAATGTAGAGGTTTGGAAAGGCAATGTGAAAGCTGAGGATGATCTCCATGAAACCTGGATTAAAATCAGGAAGATGAATCCAAAATGGTGTGAATGGTCTATGCTTGATCAAATCACATCTACACTAAGGGTACTTATTGATGTTGACCGGCAGTACAACTTTAAGTCCTTCTATGATACTGTCAGGGTTATGATCTCTTGTAAGGACCCTACAAAAATCCCAGCAGAAATGCTATTTGGTGTCCATGGCAAAATCTACAGGTTACTGATTGAGGTGGAAACACCTATGCCTGTTCCTGAACCAGGCACATCTGCCAATCATTCTTCTGGAACTCATATATCTGTTGATAATGATAATAGAGACAACACTTCTGAAGATGCTGGATCCAACAGGGGCTCTAGAACTGGATCTGACCATGGTTCTGTTACTGGCATGGGAGCCATCAATCCCAGAAGTCAGGCCCCGGGCCACAACCATTTGCTTGGGGAAAACACACCCACCTCAGTCCTGAAAACCCACCTCCCTGAGTCTCCATACTCACCTCAAGCCAGTAGTTTGGAGAAGCTATTGAATTCTGTTCAAGGAGATGCTGTTGGGTTCAATTTGCTCAGGGAGATGGAACTCTTGGATGATGATGACCTGATGAATGATGTAGACTCTGTAGATCTGCAGGAGAACCAAGAAGAACTTTGCATTCATGAAGCTGACTTGATTCCCACTAATGATGACCAATATGAAGCTGATTTTCCTGCATTGCCCAAGGGCAAGAATCCAGCCAAATGGGGCCATGTTCAGGCTACCAGGGCAAGCTCTAGGGTGGCAGGTGATAAAAGAACCATCATTGAGAAAGCACATCAATTCAAGGAGATTCAAAATCTGGAAGTGCATAAAACCCTGGGTAAGAAACAAAACCCTTTCTACCTCTTTAATGATCCTTCCTTTAGTTCTATTGCCTCTAGAATTGGTGTACACGTTACTTCTCATATTGATGAATGTAGTACTAGTTCCACCTTTGCTGCTGATATGACCTAGGACAGAACTGTGGGTTCTGTTCCAGGATCTGAATCAACATGCAACAACCCTAGTCTATTTTCTTCTGACTCTTCCGCTGGTCCCAATGAGGGACTTTGGTCTCTTATTTGCAAACATGGGCGGGGCAAGCACCCCAAGAATAGGGGTTCCCCATGAATGCCCTTTTCTGGAATGTCAGGGGCATATCTGCCCCTGGTAGAAAGCCCTTTATTGTGGATACCATTAATAAAACCCATGCTACTGTTTTAGGTTTCCAGGAAACCAAAAAAGAAGATTTTTCTACTTCTTATCTTAAAACCCTTATTGGGAATAGGGAATTTGCTTGCCATATGCTACTTGTGAGCTGCGTTGGGATTTCCCCGAAGAGGAGGGGATGATGCAGTACACTAGAGATAAGTATTTCCCTCAGTTCTGAAACTAAGGTTATCAATCCAGTAGGAGAATCACGCAACAACTCGTTAACAGTACCTGCACACAAAACAACAAATCCTCGCACCCAACACGAACAAGGGGTTGTCAATCCCTTGGCGGTTAATTGCAAGATTAAATTGTATGGTGATAGATAGATAGATCGAACAAAAATACAAAATAAAATAAATAAAGTAAAATTGCAGCAAGGAATTTTTAGGATTTTCAATATATGATAAAGGTAGACCCGGGGGCCATAGTTTTCACTAGAGACTTCTCTCTTGAAAATAGCATACGGTGGGTGAACAAATTACTGTTGGGCAATTGATAGAAAAGCAAATAATCATGACGATATCCAAGGCAATGATCATGTATATAGGCATCACGTCCGAGACAAGTAGACCGAAATGATTCTGCATCTACTACTATTACTCCACACATCGACCGCTATCCAGCATGCATCTAGTGTATTAAGTTCATAAAAAACGGAGTAACGCCTTAAGCATGATGACATGATGTAGACAAAGTAAACTCATGCATGAATAAACCCCATCTTTTTACCCTTAATAGGAACGATACATACGTGTCATGTCCCTTTCTGTCACTGGGATTGAGCACCGCAAGATCGAACCCATTACAAAGCACCTCTCCCATTGGAAGATAAATCAATCTAGTTGGCCAAACCAAATCAATAGATCGGAGAGAAATACGAAGCTATAACAATCATGCATAAAAAAGTTCAGAGAAAACTCAAATAATATTCATGGATAATCTGATCATAAACTCACAATTCATCGGATCCCAACAAACACACCGCAAAAAGTGATTACATCAGATAGAACTCCAAGAACATCGAGGAGAACATTGTATTGAAGATCAAAAAGAGAGAAGAAGCCATCTAGCTACTAACTATGGACCCGAAGGTCTGTGGTAAACTACTCATGCATCATCGGAAGGGTAGCAAGGTTGATGTAGAGCCCCTCCGTGATCGAATCCCCCTCCGGTAGAGTGCCGGAAAAGGCCGCCAGATGGGATCTCTCGAGAACAGGAGCTCGCGGCGGCGGAAAAAGTATTTCGTGGACTCCTCTGTTGGTTTCCCGATTTTAGAGAATTTATAGAGTTGGAATTAGGTCAAACGGAGCAGAGGTGGGCCCACAAGGCACCAGGGCGCGCCACCCCCCTAGGGCACGCCCTGGTGGCTCGTGGCCACCTCCTCTGTCTTCTGGCACTCTCTCGAAGCTTCTAATGTCTCTTATGTCCAGAAAAAAAATCTCCAAAAAGTTTTGTGGCATTTGGACTTCGTTTGGTACTGATATTCTGGAAAACCAAAAACAGGCAAAAAATAGCAACTGGCACTGGGCACTAAGTAAATAGGTTAGTCCCAAAAATTGATATATAATTGCTTGTAAATGTATATAAAACATCCAAGATTGATACTATAATAGCATGGAACAATCAAAAAATTTAGATACGTTGGAGACGTATCAAGCATCCCCAAGCTTAATTCCTGCTTGTCCTCGAGTAGGTAAATGATAAAAACAGAATTTTTAATGTGGAATGCTACCTACCATATTCATCACATATTCTTTTCTTTATAGCATGGACATTTGTACTTGAATGATTCAAAGCAATAGTCTATAGTTTGACATGAAGACATAAATACTCAAGCATACTAACAAGCAATCATGTCTTTCAAAATATCAACGCTAAAGCAAGTTATCCCTAGCCCATTATGCTCAATCATTGATCCATTCATGAAACACACTCAATATTAGCTACACACAATGCACAAGTATGACAATAGTGCTATCTAGTTGGTGCTTTGTAAGAGAAGATGGAGACTCAAAATAAAAATAAAAATTACATAAAATTAAATAGATAGGCCCTTCGCAGAGGGAAGCAGAGATTTGCAGATGTGCCAGAGCTCAAAGCTTAAATTAGAGAGATAAAATTATTTTGAGAGGCATGCTTTTCCTGTCAACGAAAACGACCGAGAATTCCCAATATCTTCCATGCTAGACACATTATAGGCGGTTCCCAAAAAGAAAATAAAGTTTATTTCCTTTCCACCATTCTTTCACAATCCATGGCTAGCCGTATCCACAGGTGCCCTCCATACCAACACTTTCCAAGGAATTTATTATTGTCATCATATTAAAAAAAAATCATTTCGGAACTGGGCATCCCTATTACCTTCCACTCTCTCGTGCAATGACAAGTGAATAAATACTCATCATGAGAATAACACACCTAGCATGGAAAATATTGGCCACCCCATGCCGCTTCATGAGCGGAACGGGCACACAAAACGGAAAATTATTTTGAAAATTTAGAGTTGGCACATGCAAATTTACTTGGAATGGCATGGACATACCGCATATAGGTAGGTATGGTGGACTCATTTTGCACAACTTGGGTTTAAGGAGTTAGATGCACAAGCAGTATTCCCGCTTAGTACAAATGAAGGCTAGCAAATAGATTGAGAAGCGACCAACCAAAAAGCGAAAACGGTCATAAACATGCATTGAACATAACTAGCACCGAATAATGCACCATAAGTAGGATATAATTTTGTTGCATAACTATTGACTTTATGTGCATGCATAGGGAATCACAAACCTTAACACCAATATTCTTACTAAATCACAATTACTCACTAACATGACTCACATATTATCATCTCCATATCGCAAAACTATTGCAAGGAATCAAACTTATCATATCCAATAATTTTTCATGAAAGTTTTTATAATATCCCTCATGAATATTCATCACTTTGGGACCAAATTCATATCTTGTGCAAATTACCATTACTATTATCAACTCTCAAAAAGATATAAGTGAAGCATGAGAGTTCAAGTATTTCTTCAAAATTTAATCTTATCAATTCTCAAAATAATATAAGTGAAGCATGAGAGTTCAAATATTTCTTCAAAATATAGCCACTGCCGTGCTCAAAAAGATTTAAGTGAAGCACCAGAGCAACTGCCTAGCTCAAAAGATTTAAGTGAAGCACATAGAGTATTCTAACAAATCATGATAAACGTGTGGCTCTCTCGAATAGGTTGATGAACCACAAGTATAGGGGATCAATCGTAGTCCTTTCGATAAGTAAGAGTGTCGAACCCAACGAGGAGCAGAAGGAAATGACAAGCGGTTTTCAGCAAGGTGTTTTCTGCAAGCACTGAAATTATCGGTAACGAGTAGTTTGATAGCAAGATAATTTGTAACAAGTGACAAATAGCAATAGTAACAAAGAGTGCAGAAAGGTGGCCAAATCCTTTTTGTAGCAAAGGACAAGCCGGAACGATCTCTTATAATAAGCAAAGCGTTCTCGAGGACACATGGGAATTTCATCTAGTCACTTTCATCATGTTTGTTTGATTCGAGTTCGCTACTTTGATAATTTGATATGTGGGTGGACCGGTGCTTGGGTGCTGTTCTTACTTGAACAAGCCTCCCACTTATGATTACCCCCTCTCGCAAGCATCCGCAACTACGAAAGAAGAATTAAGGTAACTCTAACCATAGCATTAAACATATGGATCCAAATCAGCCCCTTACGGAATAGCGCATAAACTAGGGTTTAAGCTTCTGTCACTCTAGCAACCCATCATCTAATTACTACTCCACAATGCATTCCCTTAGGCCCAAAGATGGTGAAGTGTCTTGTAGTCGACGTTCACACGACACCACTAAGAGAATCAACAACATACATATCATCAAAATATCGAACGAATACCAAATTCACATGATTACTTGTGACAAGACTTCTCCCATGTCCTCAAGAACAAAAGTAACTACTCATAAATCATATTCATGTCCAAGATCAGAGGGGTATTGAATAGCATAATAGATCTGAACATATAATCTTCCACCAAATAAACCAACTAGCATCAACTACAAGATGTAATCAACACTACTAGCAACCCACAGGTACCAATCTGAGGTTTTGAGACAAAGATTGAATACAAGAGATGAACTAGGGTTTCAGATGAGATGGTGCTGGTGAAGATGTTGATGAAGACTAGTCCTCCCACGATGAGAGGATCACTGGTGATGTCGATGGCGACGATTTTCCCCTCTCGGAGGGAAGTATCTCCGGCAGAATCTCTCCGCCGAAGAGCAAAAGTGCTCCTTCCCAAGTTCCGCCTTGAGACGGCGGCGCACCGTCCCGAAAGTCTTATCTATATTTTTTCTAGGGCAAATGGACTTATATACCAGAAAATGGGGGCCAGAGGCTGGCCAGGGGCCCCATGAGCCACCAGGGCGTGCCTGGGGGGTGGCGCGCCCTGGTGCCTCATGGGCACCTGGGTGGCCCCCTCTGGTACTTCTTGCTTCCAGTAATTTTTATTTATTTCAAAATAAATCTCCGTAAAATTTCAGCTCATTTGGAAATGTGCAGAATAGGTATCTCTGACATAGCTTTTTCAGGTCCAGAATTCCAGCTGCCGGCAATCTCCCTCCTTATGTAAATCTTGCATATTAAGAGAGAAAAGGCATTAGAATTGCTCCACAAAGTGTTATATTGATTAAAAACACTATAAATAACAGTAGCAAAACATGATGCAAAATGGACGTATCAACTCCCCCAAGCTTAGACCTCGCTTGTCCTCAAGCGAAAGCCGATATCGATAATCATGTCCACATGTTTAGAGAAAGAGGTGTCGATAAAAACAAAATACGGAGATAGTAGTATCATGATCATTATTATAACAGCAATATTTATTATCATAAAACTTCTCATGAGCAAGTAACAATTCATCACAACAATGGAGTATAAGGCATAAACTTTCTTGAAAACTAACAAACTATGTTCTCAGTCAACAATGCAATTGCAATTCATCATATTTTCAGGAAGGGTCTCATGTAGGAGCTATTTAGCAAGTCCACATACT
The DNA here is from genome assembly GCA_039707655.1 of Elymus sibiricus. Taxonomy (NCBI): domain Eukaryota; kingdom Viridiplantae; phylum Streptophyta; class Magnoliopsida; order Poales; family Poaceae; genus Elymus; species Elymus sibiricus. The sequence continues at coordinate 60,485,083 of CM077676.1, read as the reverse complement.
CAACCATCATTTAGTCTTCTATGATTACTAACACTCACGACATATATATGGAGCAAAAAGTTTCAGCCAGACACATAGAAAGATAGGGGCTTGTGAGTTCGCCTCCCAACTTATTCACCTCGAGGGTGATGTCAATGATAATAACTCATGATCACTCATATCCAACTGGATATATGTGCCTAGATCTTTCCCCACCACATGATGCTTGAAAAATAGAAAAATAAAAAGGAAGTAGAGGAGAACACTATTGACTCTTGCCTAAAAAAAAGTAAATACATAAAAGTAAAGGATAGGCCCTTTGCAGAGGGAAGCAGAGGTTGTCATGTGCTTTTTGTTGTTGGATGCACAAGCTCTTAATGCAAAGGAACGTCACTTTATATTGCCCCTTGTGATAGCAACCTTTATTATGCAGTATATCGCTTTTATTTCTTTACCATCACAAGTTCGTACAAAGTTTATTTCCCTTACAATAAAAGTTCAGACATATTTAGAGGCAATTTTTATTGCTTTTTGCACCGATGACAACTTACTTGAAGGATCTTATTCAATCCGTAGGTAGATATAGTGGACTCTCATGACATGAAACTGGGTTTAAGGGTTTTGGATGCACAAGTAGTATCTCTACTTGGTGCGGATTTTTGGCTAGCAAAGATATTAGGCAAGCACCACATGTTGGAGGATCTATAACAATATAACTTCTATGTGAATATGAACAAACACAATTCATTACGTTGTATTCCTTGTCCAACGTCAACAATTTGACATAAAATACTTAATGGGGGCTCACAATCATAAAAGATGTCCAAGATAGTGTATTTGCATGTGAATCTTCTCTTCCCTTATTAAGTTTTTCATGAATTGCATCATTGACTAATGCTATGTTTGTTAACTTCCAATAAATTTTACCACTTATACTTTTCTTTATGTAATGTCATTACTTTCCATAAGATTAGCATATGATCTTTTTCATTTTTTTAATTGCTAGAATTGGAACATGAAAGTAAAGAAGCAAAAACTCAAACTACTATTTATTATATAACTCTCAACTCGATTACATAGATAGATAGATCACGAAGCTAACACTCAAAAATAGATCATACTAAACTTTTATTCAACTAGATCACGAAATAACTAAGGATCAGACTAAGAATAGGTAAAGATAATAAAAGTGAAGGTGATACGATACCGGGGAACCTCCCTCAAGCTTGGCACAAGCCAAGGGGAGTGCCCATACCCATGTACTCAAGTTTCCTTCTTCGGTGATGGTGGTGATGATGAAGTGGTGGGCTTGTCCTTCAGTTTCCGCTTGAGAACATAGTTTTCTTCCTTCAACTTGCTAATTTCTTGTTCAAGCTCCACTATCTTCTCACACAATACGTTCTTGTTTTCCTGTAGAAGACGGAAAGGGATAAATTTGATCTTAGATTTGTTTACTGTGTTTGGTAGGCTCGACTTCTTGAATTCCACATGCATATCTCCGGGTTGAGGTAGAGGAACATCGTCTTCATCCGAGCTCGCGTCTTCCGTACCCTTCATGTTGACATCTCGCTCCTCCTCCGCGGACCATCCATAGGGATCCATATCCCCATAGATCCTTGGATTTGTAACATAATGTGATACGAAGCTCCCTCCATCTGAGTCCTTGGACGACATACTTTCGAATCTGTATGAAACAAGAACAGAGGAGATTTCTGCGATACTGTGGTCAAAACATACAGGAGTATATATAAAGATTTTTATTTTGCAAAACAAGTAATCCAGGAGAAAACGGTATCGGAAAGCTCACAAGGGGCCCACGAGCCACCAGGGCGCGCCTGTGGGGGTGGCGCGCCCTGGTGCCTCGTGGGCACCAGGTGGGTCCCCTCGGCTATTTCTTATTTTTGTATTTTTCTAATATTCCACAACTAACAGAAAGTATTTTTATGGAATTTTTGGAGTCGGTTTACTTACCGTATCACGTACCTCTTCCTTTTCAGGGTTCTGGAGTGTTCTGGAAGGTCTCTCTTATGAATTCCTCTGGTGTAATTGTTTCAATAATATTAGTTTCGACATTAATAGGAGTACCTGAAATATAGTGCTTAATTCTTTGCCCATTCACCACTCTCGGATTAGTGCCTTCGGAGTTGTTTATTTTGATTGCTCCGGAGCGATAAACTTCTTCGATGATATACGGTCCTTCCCATTTAGAGAGAAGTTTTCCTGCAAAGAATCTCAAACGAGAATTGTACAATAGAACTTGCTCACCTACTTTAATTTCCCGTTTTTGAATTCTTCTATCATGCCATCTTTTAACTTTTTCTTTAAACAATTTGGCATTTTCATAAGCTTGGGTTCTCCATTCATCTAATGAGCTAATATCAAATAACCTCTTTTCACCGGCAAGCTTAAAATCATAATTGAGTTCTTTAATTTCCCAATATGCTTTATGTTCTAACTCAAGAGGTAAATGACATGCTTTTCCATAAACCATTTTATTAGGAGACATACCCATAGGATTTTTATAAGCAGTTCTATAAGCCCATAATGCATCATCAAGTTTCTTAGACCAATTCTTTCTAGATCTATTAACGGTTTTTTGAAAAATTAATTTTATTTCTCTATTACTCAATTCAACTTGACCACTAGTTTGAGGGTGATAGGGAGATGCAATTCTATGGTTGACATCATATTTAGCAAGCAATTTACGGAATGCACCATGAATAAAATGTGAACCACCATCATTCATTAAATATCTAGGGACTCCGAACCTTGGGAAAATAACTTCTTTAAGCATTTTAATAGAATGTTATGATCAGCACTACTAGTTGGAATACCTTCTACCCAATTAGTTGTTGGAAATATGCCCTAGAGGCAATAATAAATTTGTTATTATTATATTTCCTTGTTCATGATAATCGTTTATTATCCATGCTATAATTGTATTGATTGGAAACTCAAATACATGTGTGGGTACATAGACAACACTGTGTCCCTAGTAAGCCTCTAGTTGACTAGCTCATTGATCAAAGATGGTTAAGGTTTCCTAACCATTGACATGAGATGTCATTTGATAACGGGATCACATCATTAGGAGAATGATGTGATGGACAAGACCCAAACTACGAACATAGCATATGATCGTGTTAGTTTATTGCTATTGTTTTCTGCATGTCAAGTATCTGTTCCTTTGACCATGAGATCATGCAACTCACTGACGCCGGAGGAATACCTTGTGTGTATCAAACGTCGCAACGTAACTGGGCGACTATAAAGGTGCTCTACAGGTATCTCCGAGGGTGTCTGTTGGGTTGGCATGTATCAAGACTGGGATTTGTTACTCCGTATGACGGAGAGGTATCTCAGGGCCCACTCGGTAATACAACATCACAATGAGCCTTGCAAGCAATGTGACTAAAGTGTTAGCCACGAGATCTTGTATTACGGAACGAGTAAAGAGACTTGCCGGTAACGAGATTGAACTAGGTATAGAGATACCGACGATCGAATCTCGGGCAAGTAACATACCGAAGAACAAAGGGAACAGCATACGGGATTAACTGAATCCTTGACATAGAGGTTCGACCGATAAAAGATCTTCGTAGAATATGTAGGAGCCAATATGGGCATCCAGGTCCCGCTATTGGTTATTGGCCGTAGAGGTGTCTCGGTCATGTCTACATAGTTCTCGAACCCGTAGGGTCTACACACTTAACGTTTGGTGACGATTAGTATAATTGAGTTATTATGTTGGTGACCGAAAGTTGTTCGGAGTCCCGGATAAGATCCCGGACATGACGAGGATCTCCGGAATAGTCTGGAGGTAAAGATTGATATATGTGATAATAGTGTTTTGATCTCCGGAAGGGTTCCGGAGTTCACCGGAAGGGGTTCCGGATGTTTACCGAAGTGTTCACAGCAACACTTTATATGGGCCAAAGGGATAAAGCCCACGAGGTATTGGAAAGTGCAAAAGTAGTTTTGCTGCCGCGTAAGCGGTACTACCGCTTGGTGAAGCGGTACTACCGCCCGAGCGGTACTACCGCTTGTGTGAAGCGGTACTACCGCCCAAGCGGTACTACCGCTTGTGTGAAGCGGTACTACCGCTTGTGTGCGGCTGTGCACGGTTCGGCAAGGATCCGAGTTGGACTCTTTCCCTGCGGGCCAAACCGACCTTGTGCGGGCAAAACCGACCTGGAGGAGGCTTTTACTCCAAGTTTAGACCCCAAGGCTCAACATATAAATAGAGGGGCAGGGCTAGCACACGAGACACATCAAGATTTCCCCAAGCCGTGTGCGGCAACCCTAACCCTCTAGTTCCTCCGTCATAATCTCCGTAGCACTTGGCGAAGCCCTGCAGAGATTGTTCCTCACCACCATCACCACGCCGTCGTGCTGCTGGAACTCAACCACTACTTCACCATCGCTCGCTGGATCGAGGAGGTGAAGGCGTCATCAAGCCGTACGTGTGTTGAACGCGGAGGTGCCGTCCGTTCGGCGCTAGTTCGTGATCGGATCAAGGGACGACTTGCGATTTGGATCGCGGAGACGTTCGACTACATCAACCGCGTTTCTTAAACGCTTCCGCTTAGCGATCTACAAGGGTATGTAGATTCACTCTCCCTCTCATAGATGCTCATCACCATGGATAGATCTTGTGTGTGCGTAGGAAAAATTTTGTTTCCCATGCAACGTTTCCCAACAGTGGCATCTGAGCTAGGTCTATGCGTAGATGAGATCTCGAGTAGAACACAAACGAGTTGTGGGCGTGGGTGTATACATATTGCTTGCCGTTACTAGTTGATATTTGATTCGGCGGTACTGTGAGATGAAGCGGCCCGGACCGACATTACGCGTACACTTACGCGAGACAGGTTCCTTCAACTAACATGTAACTTCGTTGCATAAAGATGGCTAGCGGGTGTCTGTCTCTCTCACTTTAGTTGAATCGATTTCAATGAAGAGGGTTCTTTTAGAAGATCAAAAAGCAATCACTACACCACGTTGTGGTTTTGCGTAGGTAAGAACGGTTCTTGCAAACCCGTAGCAGCCACGTAAAATTTGCAACAACAATTAGAGGACGTCTAACTTGTTTTTGCAGGGTATGATGTGATATGATATGGCCAATTACATGATGAGATATATGTGATGTATGAGATGATCATGTGTTGTATAGAATATCACGACTTGCATGTCGATGAGTACGGCAACTGGCAGGAGCCATAGAGTTGTCTTTAATTATTGTATGACCTGCGTGTCAATCATTAAGCGCTATGTAATGCTTTACTTTATCGCTAAACGTTAGCAATAGTCGTGGAAGCAACAGTCGGCGCGACAACCTTATGGCGACACGTTGATGGAGATCATGGTGTCATGCCGGTGACGATGGAGATCATGTCGGTGCTTTGGAGATGGAGATCAAAAGCACAAGTTCATGGCCATATCATGTCACTTATGATTTGCATGTGATGTTAATCCTTTTATGCATCTTATTTTGCTTAGGACGACGGTAGCATTATAAGGTGATCCCTCACTTAAATTTCAAGATAAATTGTGTTCTCCCCGAGTGTGCACCGTTGCGAAAGTTCGTCGTTTCGAGACACGCCGTGATGATCGGGTGTGATAGACTCCACGTTCACATACAACGGGTGCAAGCCATGTTGCACACGCGGAACACTCGGGTTAAACTTGACGAGCCTAGCATGTACAGACATGGCCTCGGAACACAAGAGACCGAAAGGTCGAACATGAGTCATATAGTAGATATGATCAACATGAAGATGTTCACCATTGAAACCACCTCAACTCACGTGATGATCGGACTTGAGTTGGTGGATTTGGATCATGTTACACTCGAATGACCGGAGGGATGTCAATTTGAGTGGGAGTTTTTAAGTAATATGATTAACTAAACTCATTATCTAGAACAATAGTCTAAGTTGTCTTTACTATATTTATGTTGTAGATCATGGCTCGCGCAGTAGCACCCCTGAATTTTAATGCGTTCCTAGAGAAAGCTAAGTTGAAAGATGATGGAAGTAACTTTGTGGACTGGGCCCGTAATCTAAGGATTATCCTTACGGCTTCCCAGAAGGCTTATGTCCTTGATGCACCGCTTGGTGATCCACCCGCTCCAGTTGAGTCTCTAGACGTTGTGAACGCCTGACAGGATCGTTCTGATGATTACTCAATAGTTCAATGTGCAATGTTGTATGGCTTAGAACCGGGACTTCAAAGACGTTTTGAACGTCATGGAGCATATGAGATGTTCCAGGAGTTGAAGTTTATCTTTCAGAAGAATGCCCGGATCGAGAGATATGAGATCTCCGATAAGTTCTATGCTTGCAAGATGGAGGAGAACGGGTCTATCAGTGATCACGTGCTCAGAATGTCTGGGTACTCCACCCGTCTGGCTGAGTTAGGGATGCCCCTTCCGCCAGAGGCTATCACTGACAGAGTTCTTCAATCATTGCCACCTAGCTACAAGAGCTTCGTGTTGAACTATAACATGCACGGGATGAACAAGTCAGTCGCCGAGCTGTTTGCGATGCTGAAAGCCGCTGAGTCTGAAATTCAGAAGGAGCATCAAGTGTTGATGGTCAATAAAACCACTAGTTTCAAGAAAAATGGCAAGGGTAAGAAGGGTAACTCCAAGAAGAGTGGCAAAGCAGTTGCTTCTCTCGTGAAGAAACCCAAGGCTGGACCCAAACCAGAAACTGTGTGTTTTCATTGCAAGGGAACTGGACACTGGAAGCGGAATTGCCCCAAGTATTTGGCTGACAAGAAGGCGGCCAACAACAAACAAGGTATATATGATATACATGTTATTGATGTGTACCTTACCAACTCTCGTTGTAGTGCCTGGGTATTTGATACCGGTGCGGTTGCTCATATTTGCAACTCAAAACAGGAACTGCGGAATAGACGGAGGCTGGCAAAGGACGAAGTGACGATGCGCGTGGGAAATGGTTCCAAGGTTGATGTGATCGCCGTCGGCACGCTCGCTCTTCGATTACCGTCGGGATTAGTGATGAACCTAAATAAGTGTTATTTGGTGCCTGCGTTAAGCATGAACATTATATCTGGATCTTGTTTATTGCGAGACGGTTACTCATTTAAATCAGAGAATAATGGTTGTTCTATTTATATGAGTAATATCTTTTATGGTCATGCACCCGATGTGAGGGGTTTGTTCTTATTGAATCTCGATAGTAATGATACACATGTTCATAACATTGATGCCAAAAGATGTAGAATTGATAATGATAATACCACTTTCTTGTGGCACTGCCGTTTAGGTCATATTGGCATAAAACGCATGAGGAAGCTCCATACTGATGGACTTTTGGAGTCACTTGATTTTGAATCACTTGACACATGTGAGCCATGCCTCATGGGCAAGATGACCAAAACGCCGTTCTCTGGAACAATGGAACGGGCAAGTGACTTATTGGAAATCATACATACTGATGTGTGTGGTCCGATGAGTATTGAGGCGCGCGGTGGTTATCGTTATTTTCTCACCTTCACTGATGACTTAAGTAGATATGGGTATATTTACTTAATGAAACACAAGTCTGAAACATTTGAAAAGTTCAAACAATTTCAGAGTGAAGTTGAGAATCATCGTAACAAGAAGATTAAATTCCTACGATCTGATCGAGGAGGAGAATATCTGAGTTATGAGTTTGGCAGTCACTTCAGACAATGTGGAATTGTTTCACAACTGACACCGCCTGGAACACCACAGCGTAATGGTGTGTCCGAACGTCGTAATCGAACTTTATTGGATATGGTGCGATCTATGATGTCTCTTGCCGATTTGCCACTATCGTTTTGGGGTTATGCATTAGAGACAGCTACATTCACTTTAAATAGGGCACCATCGAAATCCGTTGAGACGACGCCATATGAACTTTGGTTTGGCAAGAAGCCAAAGCTGTCGTTTCTTAAAGTTTGGGGATGTGATGCTTATGTCAAAAAGCTTCAGCCTGAAAAGCTGGAACCCAAAGCGGAGAAATGCGTCTTCATAGGATACCCAAAAGAGACAGTTGGGTATACCTTCTACCTCAGATCCGAAGGCAAAGTGTTTGTCGCTAAAAACGGAACATTTCTTGAGAAAGAGTTTCTCTCGAAAGAATTGAGTGGGAGGAAGATAGAACTTGATGAGGTTGTTGAACCTTTACTTCAACCTGAGAGTAGCGCAGCGCAGAAAGTTGTTTCTGTGGAGCCTACATTAGCTGAAGAGGAAGTTAATGATGATGATCATGAAACTTTGGATCAAGTTGCTATCGAACCTCGTAGGTCGACAAGGACGCGTACTGCTCCCGAGTGGTACGGCAACCCTGTCTTAGAGGTCATGTTGTTAGACAACGATGAACCTACGAGCTATGGAGAAGCGATGATGGGCCCGGATTCCGAGAAGTGGTTAGAGGCCATGAAATCCGAGATGGGATCCATGTATGAAAACAAAGTATGGACTTTGGAAGTATTACCTGAAGGGCGTAAGGCCATTCAGAACAAATGGATCTTTAAGAGGAAGACGGACGCGGACGGTAATGTCACCGTCTATAAAGCTCGACTTGTGGCAAAGGGTTTTTCACAAGTTCAAGGAGTTGACTACGATGAGACCTTCTCACCCGTAGCGATGCTTAAGTCCGTCAGAATCATGTTAGCAATAGCTGCCTTTTTCGATTATGAAATTTGGCAGATGGATGTCAAAACAGCGTTCCTTAACGGTTACCTTAAGGAAGAGTTGTATATGATGCAACCAGAAGGTTTTGTCGATCCAGAGAATGCTGACAAAGTTTGCAAACTCCAGCGATCCATTTATGGACTGGTGCAAGCATCTCGGAGTTGGAATCTTCGTTTTGATGAGGTGATCAAAGCGTTCGAGTTTATACAAGTTTACGGAGAAGCTTGTATTTACAAGAAAGTGAGTGGGAGCTCTATAGTGTTTCTAATATTATATGTGGATGACATATTACTGATTGGAAACAATATAGAAATGCTGGAAAGCGTGAAGGAATATTTGAACAAGAGTTTTTCAATGAAGGACCTAGGAGAAGCTGCTTTCATATTAGGCATCAAGATCTATAGAGATAGATCGAGACGCTTAATAGGACTTTCACAAAGCACATACCTTGACAAAGTTTTGAAGAAGTTCAAAATGGATCAGTCCAAGAAGGGGTTCTTGCCTGTATTGCAAGGTGTGAAGTTGAGTAAGACTCAATGCCCAGTGACTGCAGAAGATAGAGAAAAGATGAGTGTCATCCCCTATGCTTCGGCCATAGGCTCTATCATGTATGCAATGCTGTGCACAAGACCCGATGTCAGCCTTGCCATAAGTATGGTCGGAAGGTTTCAAAGTGATCCAGGAATGGAACACTGGACGGCGGTCAAGAATATCCTGAAGTACCTGAAAAGGACTAAAGACATGTTTCTCGTTTATGGAGGTGATCAAGAGCTCGTCGTAAAGGGTTACGTCGATGCAAGCTTTGACACTGATCCGGATGACTCTAAGTCGCAAACCGGATACGTATTTATTCTTAATGGGGGTGCGGTTAGCTGGTGCAGTTCCAAGCAAAGCGTGGTAGCAGATTCTACATGCGAAGCGGAGTACATCGCAGCCTCGGAGGCGGCGAAGGAAGGTGTCTAGATGAAAGAGTTCATGACAGATCTTGGAGTAGTGCCTAGTGCGCTTAACCCAATGACTCTGTTTTGTGATAATACTGGTGCCATTGCTCTAGCCAAGGAACCAAGATTTCACAAGAGGACCAGACACATAAAGCGACGTTTCAATTCCATCCGCGATTACATCAAGGAGGACGACATAAATATTTGCAAAGTACACACGGATCTGAATGTTGCAGATCCGATGACTAAACCTCTTCCAAGGGCTAAACATGAACAACACCAGAACTGCATGGGTGTTCGATTCATTACAATGTAAATCACATAGTGATGTGAACTAGATTATTGACTCTAGTGCAAGTGGGAGACTGTTGGAAATATGCCCTAGAGGCAATAATAAATTGGTTATTATTATATTTCCTTGTTCATGATAATCGTTTATTATCCATGCTATAATTGTATTGATTAGAAACTCAAATACATGTGTGGGTACATAGACAACACTGTGTCCCTAGTAAGCCTCTAGTTGACTAGCTCATTGATCAAAGATGGTTAAGGTTTCCTAACCATTGACATGAGATGTCATTTGATAACGGGATCACATCATTAGGAGAATGATGTGATGGACAAGACCCAAACTACGAACATAGCATATGATCGTGTTAGTTTATTGCTATTGTTTTCTGCATGTCAAGTATCTGTTCCTTTGACCATGAGATCATGCAACTCACTGACACCGGAGGAATACCTTGTGTGTATCAAACGTCGCAACGTAACTGGGCGACTATAAAGGTGCTCTACAGGTATCTCCGAGGGTGTCTGTTGGGTTGGCATGGATCAAGACTGGGATTTGTTACTCCGTATGACGGAGAGGTATCTCAGGGCCCACTCGGTAATACAACATCACAATGAGCCTTGCAAGCAATGTGACTAAAGTGTTAGCCACGAGATCTTGTATTACGGAACGAGTAAAGAGACTTGCCGGTAACGAGATTGAACTAGGTATAGAGATACCGACGATCGAATCTCGGGCAAGTAACATACCGAAGAACAAAGGGAACAGCATACGGGATTAACTGAATCCTTGACATAGAGGTTCGACCGATAAAAGATCTTCGTAGAATATGTAGGAGCCAATATGGGCATCCAGGTCCCGCTATTGGTTATTGGCCGTAGAGGTGTCTCGGTCATGTCTACATAGTTCTCGAACCCGCAGGGTCTACACACTTAACGTTTGGTGACGATTAGTATAATTGAGTTATTATGTTGGTGCCCGAAAGTTGTTCGGAGTCCCGGATAAGATCCCGGACATGACGAGGATCTCCGGAATAGTCTGGAGGTAAAGATTGATATATGTGATAATAGTGTTTTGATCTCCGGAAGGGTTCCGGAGTTCACCGGAAGGGGTTCCGGATGTTTACCGAAGTGTTCACAGCAACACTTTATATGGGCCAAAGGGATAAAGCCCACGAGGTATTGGAAAGTGCAAAAGTAGTTTTGCTGCCGCGTAAGCGGTACTACCGCTTGGTGAAGCGGTACTACCGCCCGAGCGGTACTACCGCTTGTGTGAAGCGGTACTACCGCCCAAGCGGTACTACCGCTTGTGTGAAGCGGTACTACCGCTTGTGTGCGGCTGTGCACGGTTCGGCAGGGATCCGAGTTGGACTCTTTCCCTGCGGGCCAAACCGACCTTGTGCGGGCAAAACCGACCTGGAGGAGGCTTTTACTCCAAGTTTAGACCCCAAGGCTCAACATATAAATAGAGGGGCAGGGCTAGCACACGGGACACATCAAGATTTCCCCAAGCCGTGTGCGGCAACCCTAACCCTCTAGTTCCTCCGTCATAATCTCCGTAGCGCTTGGCGAAGCCCTGCAGAGATTGTTCCTCACCACCATCACCACGCCGTCGTGCTGCTGGAACTCAACCACTACTTCACCATCGCTCGCTGGATCGAGGAGGTGAAGGCGTCATCAAGCCGTACGTGTGTTGAACGCGGAGGTGCCGTCCATTCGGCGCTAGTTCGTGATCGGATCGAGGGACGACTTGCGATTTGGATCGCGAAGACGTTCGACTACATCAACCGCGTTTCTTAAACGCTTCCGCTTAGCGATCTACAAGGGTATGTAGATTCACTCTCCCTCTCGTAGATGCTCATCACCATGGATAGATCTTGTGTGTGCGTAGGAAAATTTTCGTTTCCCATGCAACGTTTCCCAACATTAGTAACGTAATCAACAGCAATTAAAATATGTGTATACCCATTGGATTTAGGAAAAGGTCCCATATAATCAAATCCCCAAACATCAAATGGTTCAATAGCAAGTGAATAATTCATAGGCATTTCCTGATGTCTACCAACATTACCAATTCTTTGACATTCATCACAAGATAGGACAAACTTACGAGCATCCTTGAAAAGAGTAGGCCAATCAAAACCAAATTGTAATACCTTGTGTGCAGTTCTGTCTCCCGCATGGTGTCCTTCGTAAGCCTCGGAATGATACTTCCGTAGGATTTGTTCCTGTTCATGCTCAGGTATACAACGTCTAATAATACCATCTACTCCTTCTTTATAAAGATGTGGGTCATCCCAGAAGTCATGTCTTAAATCAAAGAAGAACTTTTTCTTTTGTTGGTATGTGAAACTATGTGGTATAAATTTAGCAACAATATAATTAGCATAGTACACATACCATGGAGTATTACGAGAAGCATTTATGACAGCTAATTGTTCATCAGGAAAATCATCATTAATAGGTAGTGGGTCATCAAGAACATTTTCCATTGTAGACAAATTATCTGCTACGGGATTCTCAGCTCCCTTTCTATCAATAATATGCAAGTCAAATTCTTGTAGCAATAAAACCCACCTAATGAGTCTAGGTTTAGCATCTTTCTTTTCCATAAGATATTTAATAGCAGCATGATCGATGTGAACAGTTACTTTAGAATCAACTATATAAGATCTGAATTTATCACATGCAAACACAACTGCTAGAAATTCTTTCTCAGTAGTAGCATAATTTCTTTGGGCACTGTCTAGAGTTTTACTAGCATAATGGATAACATTTAATTTCTTATCAACTCACTGTTCTAGAACAGCACCAACAGCGTAATCACTAGCATCACACATAATTTCAAAAGGCAAGTTCCAATCAGGTGGTTGAACAATAGGTGAAGTGGTTAAGGTTTTCTTAAGTGTTTCAAAGGCTTCTAGGCAATCATCATCAAAAACAAATGGAACATCTTTTTGTAAAAGATTGGTAAGAGGCCTAGAAATTTTAGAGAACTCTTTAATAAATCTCCTATAGAAACCAGCATGACCCAGGAAACTTCTTATACCTTTAATATCTTTAGGACATGGCATTTTCTCAATAGCATCAACCTTAGCTTTATCAACTTCAATACCTCTTTCAGAAATTTTATGCCAAAAGACAATGCCTTCATTCACCATAAAGTGGCACTTCTCCCAATTCAAGACAAGATTAGTTTCTTCACATCTCTGCAAAACTCGATCAAGGTTGCTTAAGCAATCATCAAAAGAAGTTCCGTAAACGGAGAAATCATCCATGAACACCTCAACAATATTTTCACAAAAGTTAGAGAATATAGCAGTCATACATCTTTGAAAGGTAGCAGGTGCATTGCATAATCCAAAAGGCATACGTCTATAAGCATAAGTTCCAAAAGGACAAGTAAAGGTGGTTTTCTCTTGATCGGGTTGTGATACGGGTATTTGAGAAAAACCAGAATAACCATCTAGGAAACAAAAGTGTGTATGCTTAGACAATCTTTCTAACATTTGATCAATAGAAGGTAAGGGGTAATGATCTTTTCTAGTAGCTTTGTTTAATTTTCTAAAATCAATTACCATCCTATAACCAGTTACAATTCTTTGTGGAATGAGTTCATTTTTATCATTAGGAACAACGGTAATACCTCCTTTCTTAGGGACACAATGAACGGGACTTACCCATCTACTATCAGCTATGGGATAGATTATACCTGCTTCCAGAAGTTTTAATATTTCGGTTCTTACCACCTCTTTCATCTTAGGATTTAATCGTCGTTGGTGGTCGACAACTGGTTTAGCATCAGACTCCATATTAATTTTGTGCTGACATGGAGTGGGACTAATGCCCTTAAGATCATCAAGAGTATATCCAATAGCAGCTCGGTGCTTCCTCAGAGTTTTTAGTAATCTCTTTTCTTCATGCGCTGAAAGGTTAGCACTGATAATAACAGGATATATCTTCTTTTCATCAAGATAAGCATATTTCAATGTATCAGGCAATTGCTTCAATTCAAATACAGGATCACCCTTAGGTGGAGGAGGGCCTCCAAGAGTTTCAACAGGCAAATTGTGTTTAAGGATAGGTGGTTGATCAAAGAACATCTTATCTATTTCATTTCTTTCATTCATATGCATATCGTTTTCATGGTCTAGCAAATATTGTTCTAACGGATCAGTAGGAGGTACGGCAATAGAAGCAAGACCAATAATTTCATCTTTACTAGGCAATTCTTTATCATCAGGTTGTCTACGAAACTTGGAGAAATTAAACTCATGAGATACATCACCAAACTTAACTCGAACCTTTTCTTTAACAGAATCAATCTCAGTATTAACGGTATTCAAGAAAGGTCTACCAAATATAATGGGACAAAAATTATCTTGTTGTGAACCAAGTACTAAGAAATCAATATGGTATTTGATTTTACTACACAAGACTTCAACATCTCTAACAATCCCAAGTGGTGTAATAGTATCTCTATTCGCTAGCTTAATAGTAACATCAATATCTTCAATCTCAACAGGTACAATATCATGCATTACTTCTTGATATAGAGAAAATGGAATAGCACTCACACTAGCACCCATATCACACAAAACATGAAAGCAATGATCTCCAATCTTAACAGAAACAACATGCATGCCAACTATGGGCTTGTTCTTGTCTAACATATCTCGTTCATTTCTAACAGGTTTAGCAATTCTAGCAGCCTCATCACAAAAGTAAATAACATGCACATCTATATTATCGACTAAGAGATCTTTAACCATAATAACATCTGGTTCAACTTTAATTTGTTCAAAGGGTCTAGGTGCTCTAATATTAGTTTTGTTAACCACAGTTGAAGCTTTAGCATGTTCCTTAATCCTAACAGGAAAAGGTGGTTTCTCAATATAAGCAGTAGGCACAACTGAATCAGCATGGTAAACAATTGTTTCTTCTTTAACACTAACGGGTTCCTCAATCTTTTCTTTAACAGGGGGATGATATTTAAATCACTTCTCCTTAGGGAGATCAACATGAGTAGCAAATGATTCACAAAAGGAAGCTACTATCTCAGAGTCAAGTCCATATTTAGTGCTAAACTTATGAAAAGCATCAGTAGCGATAAAAGATTTAACACAATCGAACTCAAGTATTATACCTGACTCATTACCTTTGTCGAGTTCCCAATCTTCAGAGTTGCATTTAATTCTTTCCAGAAGATCCCAATTGAATTCAATAGTTTTCTTCATAAAGGAGCCAGTCGAAGAAGAATCGAGCATAGTTTGATTATCATGAGAAAGCCGAGCATAAAAATTTTGTAAGATAATTTCTTTTGAGAGCTCATGATTGGGGCATGTGTACATCATGTACTCAAGCCTCCCCCAAGCTTGAGCGATGCTTTCTCCTTCACGAGGCCAAAAATTATATATATAATTCCGATCACGATGAACCAAATGCATAGGATAAAATTTCTGATGGAATTCTAGTTTCAATCGGTTCCAGTCCCATGTATCAGTATCATCACATAGCTTATACCATATCAATGCCTTTCCCTCCAAAGATAAAGGGAATACTTTCTTCTTAACTCCATCTCCGGATAAACCTGCAAGCTTAAACAATCCACAAATTTTATCCACATAGATCGAGTGCATATCAGGATGTACCGTTCCATCTCCTGCATAAGGATTAGCTACTAGTTTCTCTATCATACCCGGAGGAATCTCATAATAAATATTTTCAATAGGTGCAGTAGCTTGAGGAGCAACTATTTGTGTTTCCGGTCGAGGTGAAGATACCCCGAACAAACCCCTCAAAGGATTACTTTCCACAGTGACAAGTAATAGTAAAGTTCAGCACGTAATATAAATGTTTCCTTACCAAATTCCACTCACCAAAGGCGCTTCACTCCCCGGCAATGGCGCCAGAAAAGAGTCTTGCTGAACCACAAGTATAGGGGATCAATCGTAGTCCTTTCGATAAGTAAGAGTGTCGAACCCAACGAGGAGCAGAAGGAAATGACAAGCGGTTTTCAGCAAGGTGTTTTCTGCAAGCACTGAAATTATCGGTAACGAGTAGTTTGATAGCAAGATAATTTGTAACAAGTGACAAATAGCAATAGTAACAAAGAGTGCAGCAAGGTGGCCCAATCCTTTTTGTAGCAAAGGACAAGCCGGAACGATCTCTTATAATAAGCAAAGTGTTCTCGAGGACACATGGGAATTTCATCTAGTCACTTTCATCATGTTTGTTTGATTCGCGTTCGCTACTTTGATAATTTGATATGTGGGTGGACCGGTGCTTGGGTGTTGTTCTTACTTGAACAAGCCTCCCACTTATGATTACCCCCTCTCGCAAGTATCCGCAACTATGAAAGAAGAATTAAGATAACTCTAACCATAGCATTAAACATATGGATCCAAATCAGCCCCTTACGGAATAGCGCATAAAGTAGGGTTTAAGCTTCTGTCACTCTAGCAACCCATCATCTAATTACTACTCCACAATGCATTCCCTTAGGCCCAAAGATGGTGAAGTGTCATGTAGTCGACGTTCACACGACACCACTAAGAGAATCAAGAACATACATATCGTCAAAATATCGAACGAATACCAAATTCACATGATTACTTATGACAAGACTTCTCCCATGTCCTCAAGAACAAAAGTAACTACTCACAAATCATATTCATGTCCAAGATCAGAGGGGTATTGAATAGCATAATAGATCTGAACATATAATCTTCCACCAAATAAACCAACACTACTAGCAACCCACAGGTACCAATCTGAGGTTTTGAGACAAAGATTGAATACAAGAGATGAACTAGGGTTTCAGATGAGATGGTGTTGGTGAAGATGTTGATGAAGACTAGTCCTCCCACGATGAGAGGATCACTGGTGATGTCGATGGCGATGATTTCCCCCTCCCGGAGGGAAGTATCCCCGGCAAAATCTCTCCGCCGGAGAGCAAAAGTGCTCCTGCCCAAGTTCCGCCTCGAGATGGCGGCGGACCGTCCCGAAAGTCTTCTCTATATTTTTTCTAGGGAAAATGGACTTATATACCAGAAAATGGGGGCCAGAGGCTGGCCAGGGGCCCCACGAGCCACCAGGGTGCGCCTGGGGGGGGGGGGGGTGGCGCGCCCTGGTGCCTCGTGGGCACCTGGGTGGCCCCCTTTGGTACTTCTTGCTCCCAGTATTTTTTATTTATTCCAAAATAAATCTCCGTAAAATTTCAGCTCATTTCGAAATGTGCAGAATAGGTATCTATGACATAGCTTTTTCAGGTCCAGAATTCCAGCTGCCGGCAATCTCCCTCCTTGTGTAAGTCTTGCATATTAAGAGAGAAAAGGCATTAGAATTGCTCCACAAAGTGTTATATTGATTAAAAACACTATAAATAATAGTAGCAAAACATGATGCAAAATGGACGTATGATAGGTGTGTCAGCAAAGATGATTGTGACAAACTAAAAAGCAAAGAAAGAAAAGGCTCATATAATACACGACGCTCCAAGTAAAACACATATCATGTGATGAATAAAAATATAGCTCCAAGTAAAATTACAGATAGTTGGTAGAAGAAAGAGGGGATGCCTTCCGGGGCATCCGCAAGCTTAGACGCTTGAGTCTTCCTTGAATATTACCTTGGGGTGCCTTGGGCATCCCCAAGCTTAGGCTGTTGCCACTCCTTATTCCTTCATCTATCGTGATCTCACCCAAAACTTGAAAACTTCAATCACACAAAACTCAACAAAATCTTCGGGAGATCCAATAGTATAACAAATAAATCTTTAACTTTAAGCACTATGGTAAATTGATTCATATTTAATATTGGCATAATGCTACTGTACTCCAACTTCTCCATGACTCATACCCCCCGATACGACCCATCGATTCATCAAAATAAGCAAACTATGCAACAAAAACAGAATCTGTTTAAAACAGAACAGTCTGTAAAGATCTATTTAAAAGCCATACTTATTTAACTTCAAAAATTCTGAAAAATTGGGACAACTTGGGAAATTCATATACCAATACTGTGTAAAAATTTCAGATTTTAATGACGCTCCAGTACAGAATTACAATTCCAGCACTGGACGCAAAACTTTCTGTTTTCCAAACAGCATCAATTATACTATCTTCCAAATCATCCCAAAGGCATTACTTGGCACAAACACTAATTAAAAAATAAAAACACAATCATAACAGTAGCATAATTTTTCAAACACACAAGAACATAAATAAAAAGAAAAAAATTATTTTATTCATTGGGTTGCCTCCTAACAAGCGCTATTGTTTTATGCCCCTATCTAGGCATGATGCATAGTTTCAAGTATTATCATCCTTCAAATTGATTCCATAAGTGGCCCTCATAATTGATTCATAGGGTGCTTTAATTCTTTTCCTTGGGAAGTGTTCCATCCCTTTCTTTAATGGAAATTGAAATCTTATATTACCTTCTTTCATATCAATAATAGCACCAATAGTTCGTAAGAACGGTCTACCAAGTATTATGGGGCAAGACGGATTGCAATCAATGTCAAGTATAATAAAATCAACAGGCACATAGTTTCTATTTGCAAGAATAAGAACATCATTAATTCTACCCAATGGCTTTTTAATAGTGGAATCCGCAAGATGCAAATTAAGAGAACATTCATCTATATTGGTAAAACCTAGCACATCACATAGAGATTTTGGAATTGTGGAAATGCTAGCACCCAAATCACATAAAGCATTGCACTCATAATTTTTAATTTTAACTTTAATGGTGGGTTCCCACTCATCATATAATTTTCTAGGAATTGAAATTTCTAGTTCTAGCTTTTCTTGTAACGCTTTCATCATTGCTTCTACAATGTGTTTAGTAAAAGCCTTGTTTTCTTCATAAGCGTTGGGTGAACTTAGCATGGATTGTAATAAAGAAGTACACTCAATCAAAAACAACTATCATAATTAAAGTCTTTGTAATCCAAGAGAGTGGGCACATCGTTAGTTAAAGTTTTTACCTCTACAGACCCACTTTCATCAATTTTTTCATCAAGATTTTCACCCTCCGAATTATGAGGACGCCTCCTAGCTAAAGTTGACTCTTCTTCAGTCCCCTTTTCATCAAGTTTTGTATTGCTAAAAAAGGAATCAATGGATGAAACACCAATCATTTTAATATCCTCATCATTACTATGATAGAAACCGGGAGGAATCGCTTTTTCTAAAAATTCTCGTTTAGCTTTTAGCATGACGGTTCTTTTCCTACTCTCATCCATGGTGAATATCTTAAGATTTTCCACATCATGAATAATTCTATCAATGCTCCTAGTCATATCATCAAGTTTACTTAATTTTTCTTCTATCGTAGTGTTGAAAACTTTTTGAGCATTAATAAATTCTTTAATATTAATTTCAAGATCAGACGGTATCCTATTATAGTTATTATAAGGATTACCATAAGAATTGCCATAATTATTAGAGGAATTTCCAGGAAACGGCCTAGGATTAAAATTACCTCTATAAGCATTATTATTAAAATTGTTTCGCGAGACAAAATTCACATCTACGGGATCATTGTTTTGCTCAATTAAGGTGTATAAAGGCACATCATTAGGATCAATAGGAATATTTTTGTTAGCAACCAATTTCATAAGCGCATCAACTTTATCACTCAAAGTACTAACTTCTTCAACAGAATTCACCTTTTTACTAGTAGGAACTCTTTCAGTGTGCCATTGTGAATAATTTGCCATAATATTATCAAGCAATTTAGTAGCGTCCCCCAATGTAATCTCCATAAAAGTACCACCCGTGGCGGAATCTAAAAGATTTCTAGAAACAAAACTTAATCCCGCATAAAAATTTTGTATGATCATCCACAAATTTAAACCATGAGTAGGGCAATTTATAATCATTAATTTCATCCTTTCCCAAGATTGGGCAACATGTTCATGATCAAGTTTCTTGAAATTCATAATTTGATTTCTAAGGGAAATAATTTTCGCGGGAGGAAAATACTTGGTAATAAAAGCATCTTTACACCTATCCCAAGAATCGATACTATTTCGTGGTAAAGATGAAAACCAAATTTTTGCACGATTCCGCAATGAGAACGGGAATAATTTTAATCTCACAATATCATTATCCACATCGTTTTTCTTTTGCATATCACACAATTGTTAAGATGGGATGCAACATCTTCATTAGGACTACCAGAAAATTGTTCTTTCATGAAAAGATTTAACAAAGCGGCATTAAAATCATTATTATTAGTATTGGAAAAATCACACAATTTTGTATTTTCTTGAGACATCGTGGCTATGCAAACAAGATAACAAGCAAGCAAAGAAGCAAACTAGAAAAAGGCAAACGGAAAATATTTTTGTATTTTTGTAAAAACTTTTTTAGAAGTGGGGGAGATGAAAGCAAGAGGCAAAGGAAAATAAAATAAATGCCAGGAGATGAAGGTTTATGCGTAGGTACTTGATAGATGTTGATGATGTCTTCCCGGCAACGGCGCCAGAAATTCTTCCTGCTACTTGTGAGCTGCGTTGGGATTTCCCCGAAGAGGAGTGGATGATGCAGTACAGTAGAGATAAGTATTTCCCTCAGTTATGAAACCAAGGTTATGAATCCAGTAGGAGAATCATGCAACAACTCGTTAGCAGTACCTGCACACAAAACAACAAATCCTCGCACCTGATACGTCTCCAACGTATCTATAATTTTTGATTGTTCCATGCTATTATATTATCAATCTTGGATGTTTTTATATACATTTATAGCAATTATATATCATTTTTTTGGGACTAACCTATTAACTTAGTGCCCAGTGCCAGTTGCTGTTTTTTTGCCTGTTTTTGGTTTTTCAGAATATCAGTACCAAACGAAGTCCAAATGCCATGAAACTTTTTGGAGATTTTTTTCTGGACGTAACAAGTACTGGAAGCTTCGGGAGAGGGCCAGAAGATGAAGCAGTGGCCCACGAGGCACCAGGGCGCACCCTGGTGGCTTGTGGGGCCCACACAGCTCCGTTTGACCTAATTCCACCACTATAAATTCTCTAAAATCGGGAAACCAATAGAGGAGTCCACGAAATACTTTTTCCGCCACTGCAAGCTTCTGTTCTCGAGAGATCCCATCTGGAGGCCTTTTCCGGTACTCCGCCGGAGGGGGAACCGATCACGGAGGGGCTCTACATCAACCTTGCTGCCCTTCCGATGATGCGTGAGTAGTTTACCACAGACCTTTGGGTCCATAGTTAGTAGCTAGATGGCTTCTTCTCTCTTTTTGATCTTCAATACAATGTTCTCCTCGATGTTCTTGGAGTTCTATCCGATGTAATCACTTTTTGCGGTGTGTTTGTTGGGATCCGATGAATTGTGAGTTTATGATCAGATTATCCATGAATATTATTTGAGTTTTCTCTGAACTCTTTTATGCATGATTATTATAGCTTCGTATTTCTTCTCCGATCTATTGATTTGGTTTGGCCGACTAGATTGATTTATCTTGCCATGGGAAGAGGTGCTTTGTAATGGGTTCGTTCTTGCGGTGCTCAATCCTAGTGACAGAAAGGGACATGACATGTATGTATTGTTGCTATTAAGGGTAAAAAGATGGGGTTTATTCATGCGTGAGTTTACTTTGTCTACATCATGTCATCTTGCTTGAGGCGTTACTCCGTTCTTTATGGACTTAATACACTAGATGCATGCTGGATAGCAGTCGATGTGTCGAGTAATAGTAGTAGATGCAGGCAGGAGTCGGTCTACTTATCTCGGACGTGATGCCTATATACATGATCATTACCTTCGATATCGTCATGATTATTTGCTTTTCTATCAATTACCCAATAGTAATTTGTTTACCCACCGTATGCTATTTTCTTGAGAGAAGCCTCTAGTGAAAAAAATGGCCCCCGGGTCTATCTAAATCATATATTAAAAACCCTAAAATACCTTGCTGCAATTTTTCTTTATTTATTTTATTTTATATTTTAGTTCAATCTATCTATCTATCACATACAATTTAATCTTGCAATTAACCGCCGAGGGATTGACAACCCCTTGTTTGCGTTGGGTGCAAGGATTTGTTGTTTTGTGTGCAGGTGCTGCTAACGAGGTGTTGCGTGATTCTCCTACTGGATTGATAACCTTGGTTTCATAACTGAGGGAAATACTTATCTCTACTGTACAGCATCTCCCTTCCTCTTCAGGGAATTACCAACATAGCTCAAAGGTAGCAGCACCCAATGCGAACAAGGGGTTGTCAATCCCTTGGCGGTTAATTGCAAGATTAAATTGTATGGTGATAGATAGATAGATCAAACAAAAATACAAAATAAAATAAATAAAGTAAAATTGCAGCAAGGTATTTTTAGGATTTTCAATATATGATAAAGGAAGACCCGGGGGCCATAGTTTTCACTAGAGGCTTCTCTCTTGAAAATAGCATACGGTGGGTGAACAAATTACTGTTGGACAATTGCTAGAAAAGAAAATAATCAAGACGATATCCAAGGCAATGATCATGTATATAGGCATCACGTCCGAGACAAGTAGACCGAAACGATTCTGCATCTACTAATATTACTCCACACATCGACCACTATCCAGCATGCATCTAGAGTATTAAGTTCATAAAGAATGGAGTAACTCCTTAAGCAAGATGACATGATGTAGACAGAGTAAACTCACGCATGAATAAACCCCATCTTTTTACCGTTAATAGCAACGATACATACGTGTCATGTCCCTTTTTGTCACTGGGATTGAGCACCGCAAGATCGAACCCATTACAAAGCACCTCTCCCATTGCAAGATAAATCAATGTAGTTGGCCAAACCAAATCAATAGATCGGAGAGAAATACGAAACTATAACAATCATGCATAAAAGAGTTCAGAGAAAACTCAAATAATATTCATGGATAATCTGATCATAAACTCGCAATTCATCAGATCCCAACAAACACACCGAAAAAAGTGATTACATCAGATAGAACTCCAAGAACATCAAGGAGAACATTGTATTGAAGATTAAAAAGAGAGAAGAAGCCATCTAGCTACTAACTATGGACCCGAAGGTCTGTGGTAAACTACTCACGCATCATCGGAAGGGTAGCAAGGTTGATGTAGAGCCCCTCCGTGATCGAATCCCCCTCCGACAGAGTGCCGGAAAAGGCCTCTAGATGGGATCTCTCGAGAACAGGAACTTGCGGCAGCGGAAAAAGTATTTCGTGGACTCCTCTGTTGGTTTCCCGATTTTAGAGAATTTATAGAGGTGGAATTAGTTCAAATGGAGCAGAGGTGGGCCCACGAGGCACCAGGGCGCGCCACCCCCCTGGGGCGCACCCTGGTGGCTCGTGGCCACCTCCTCTGTCTTCTGGCCCTCTCCCGAAGCTTCTAGTGTCTCTTATGTCTAGAAAAAAATCTCTAAAAAGTTTCGTGGCATTTGGACTTCGTTTGGTACTGATATTCTAGAAAACCAAAAACAAGCAAAAAACAACAACTGGCACTGGGCAATAAGTTAATAAGTTAGTCCCAAAAATGGATATATAATTGCTTGTAAATGTACATAAAACATCCAAGATTGATACTATAATAGCATGGAACAATCAAAAATTATAGATACGTTGGAGACGTATCAGCATATTCTTCCATCAAAAGGCTCTGCTGGAGGCATCCTGATGGGAGTTGACCTAGACATTTTCGAAGTCATTTCCTGGTCTCATCTAGATTTCTCTGTTAGCTGTTTAGTCAAGATGAAATCTAATGGACATACTTTCAGGATTATTACAGTTTATGGCTCTCCTTATGATGAAGGAAAAGAAGCCTTTATCTCTGAACTGCATACCCTGTTTATAGATAGTAATGTTCCCACACTGATTGGAGGGGACTTTAATTTGGTTAGAAATGCTAGTGATAAAAGCAATGGTATTATTAATCATAAGTGGAGTGACAATTTCAATGCCTGGATTGAAATTTGGAGCCTCCTTGAGATTAAACTCTCTAGTAGAAAATTTACCTGGGCTAATAACCAGGTGGATCTAATTATGTCCACTATTGATAGACTTTTCTGTGATACAGAACTAGATAAATTTTTCCTCTTTCTACTTGTAAGGCTTTACCAAGATGTGGTAGTGATCACACCCCCCTTCTCTGGGACTCCGGGGTTAATCAACTCCCCAAGAAAAGTAGTTTCAAATTTGAAAAATGGTGGCTCCTTAGAGAAGATTTCTCTGACTTAGTGAGGAATATCTGGTCAGAACCTACTGGAACCAGCTGCCCCCTTGAAAGCTGGCAAATTAAGGTTAGAAAATTTAGGAGAGCTACTAAAGGCTGGAGCTCTAATGAGGAAGCCAGCCTTAGGAGATATAAAAAAATTCTTCTGCAAGAATTTGACTCTCTTGACATTAAAGCTGAAGCTAGTGACGTAACTGTGGCTGAAATTACTAGGATGAATTTCATTCATGGGGAGCTTAAGAAAATTTGGCTTCAAGAGGAAGTCAAAGCTAAACAAAGATCTAGAGATAGGGATATTAAAGAAGGTGATAGGAATATAGCTTATTTTCATGCTGTTGCTAATCAAAGGAGGAGGAAGACTCTCATTCACACTCTAGATGGCACTGATGGCCCTGCCACTGACATTAATGATATGTTGAAGGTAGCTAGTGACTTTTATAAAGACCTCTTCAAAAAAGAGAACCCCTCAGGTTTCTCTCTCAAGAGGGACTTTTTCTCTGATGCAGAAAAAGTATCCCAGGCTGTAAATGAGATGCTTGAGGCTCCTTTCTCAGAAGAGGAGGTCAAGGAGGCTGTCTTTAGCTCCTACCCAGATGGGGCTCCTGGCCCTGATGGGATTCCTTTTATTTTTTATCAACACTTCTGGGATTTGATCAAAAATGATCTGATGAAACTCTTTCAAGTCTTTCATAGAGGAGAACTTGATATTTTTAGAATTAATTTTGCCATGCTCTCTCGTATTCCAAAAGAGGCTGAGGCCACCTCTATGAAAAAATTCAGGCCTATTAGCTTGATTAATTGTAGTTTTAAAATCTTTTCCAAAGTTCTTACCACTAGGATCTCTAGGGTTTTGCAAAGGTTGATTGCTAGCAATCAATCTGCCTTCCTAAAAGGGAGGTATATTCTTGAGAGTGTAGTCACTGCTCATGAAGTCCTCCATTCAATCCACTCCAGCAATAAAAAAGGCTTGGTACTCAAACTAGATTATGAGAAGACTTTTGATAAGGTGGATCTAAACTTCCTCATGAAGCTCTTAGAGCTTAGGGGCTTTGGAAGTAAATGGACTCAATGGATCCACCAACTTATCCATGGTGGCTCTGTTGGGGTGAAGTTGAACAGCACAGAAAGTGATTTCTTCCTGACTGGTAAAGGATTAAGACAGGGTGACCCCATTTCACCCCTTCTTTTTAATCTAGTAGTTGATGTGCTCACTAAAATGTTAGCTAAAGCTGCTAGTCACGAACTGATTACTGGTCTGTGTCCTGAGGTGAATCCTGGAGGGATTATCTGCCTTCAGTATGCTGATGATACTATCCCGTTTCTTGATAATGACACTGTTCATGCTAACAACTTGAAAACTGTTTTAACTTGTTTTGAACAAGTGTCAGGCATGAGGATTAATTACTCTAAAAGTGAACTCATCCCCATCAATGTAGATGATCGGGAGTTTGATGACTTCCTTTCCATTTTAGATTGCAGTGGAGGCAAATTCCCCATTAAATATTTAGGGATACCTCTCCACTATGACAAACTTAGAAGGGAAGACATCCAGCCTCTTTTAGACAAAATTCTTAAGAGAATTGCTGGGTGGAGAGGGAAGCGCCTCTCCTATAAAGGAAGACTGATTCTCATTCAAGCCTGCCTTGCCAGCATTCCTATTTATCTTCTTTCTTTTTTCAAGTTCCCTAAATGGGCTGTGCATCTCATCAACTCACAGATGGCTAACTGCTTGTGGAATGATTTTGAGGGGCACAGGAAACTCCATCTAGCTAACTGGGGTGTAGTTTCCATGAAAACGGACTTTGGGGGACTGGGTATCCCCAACCTGCACGAGATTAACATCTGCTTGCTAGGCTCTTGGATCAAAAGGTATTATGATGGGGATAAAAACCCTGGAAGATGCTTATTGATCACAAGTATATGGCCAACAGGCCTAACATCTTTGCTGCCACCTCTGTCCAAAAAACTTCTAGATTCTGGAAAGGGCATAAGTCTATTGTCCATGCTTTGAAATTTGGTTATAGGTGGAAAATTGGTGATGGTAGTAAAATTAGGTTTTGGGAGGATACCTAGTTTGGTACTTCCCCACTGGCAGTTCAATTTTGGCCTGTCTACTCTGTTTGTAATGAACAAAATAAATGTGTCAATGAGGTTTGGGATGGCCAACAACTCAAACTTTCGTTTAGAAGGAATTTTGATGATAAACTTATGGAACAATGGTTCCAGCTGGAAGAGATTGCTAGTAATATTGTTCTTTCCACCGATCCAGATTCTCTCGTTTGGCAATTAGAAAACAAAGGGCACTATTCTTCTAGTTCTCTCTACCATGTTATTAACTTTAGAGGGGTTCAGCCTGTGTTTGTTCCAGCCGTCTGGAAGCTTAGGGTTCCCCCAAAAATCCATGTCTTTCTCTGGTTGCTTTCTTACAACAAATTGATGACCAGAGATAATCTAAGGAAAAGACACATTATCAAACCCCTTGATTGTGTGTTCTGTGCTGAACAGGAATCATGTTCTCACCTTTTCTTTGAGTGTATAGTAGCCAGGAATTTGTGGCTTTTTATTATTGAGCACTTTAGCACTCAAATTGGTGTGAGCTTTGAATCTGTTGCCAGGTTCTGGATTTCTAACAAAAAGCACTCTGCTTTGAATACTGTTAGCTCAGTTGTCCTGTGGTGCCTTTGGAAATATAGAAACTCTATGATTTTCAATAACACCACTTGGATTTCTGTTCCCCAGGTCCTGAGACTGATCCTGAACACCATCAGGAGCTGGGCTATCCTGTCTCCCGAGCCAGACAGGGAAAGACTGATGGTCTTTTCGACACACCTAGCAAACTACCTCTTGGAGCCTTTGATGATCACAAGTGGCTGAAACCACATCTTGCTGCTAAGGACTCGCTGGTCCTTGACCCATGGGAGAAGCTCAAGATCACTGATGATGATGGAGGTTTCCTATCCCCCAAGAAACGAGACTTCAACGACAAGAATGCTCCAACCAGCCCGGTGCCTACTCTCATCGCTTGCTGGTCACCCCAAGCCGCTGCTGCTCCCCCACTGAAGGCCATGAAAGCATCTCTGGGGGTCGCCTGCGTCCAGTAGCTATCTTCATAGAATTGTAGCTTTTGCAGCCCGTCTGGGGCGCTCTTTGGCACGTAATTTCTCCAAGTTTAAACTTTTTTGTTCTTTCGGCTGTACTTTCCTCTTTGAACTGCTCCTCTCAGTGAGCTGTTGTACGACACTGTTTTGGGTTTGGTTTCATTCTGGCAATGGAACCGGGGAGGGGCTCCCTGTTCTTCTAAAAAAACAGCATTGTTCAAGAGGGAGAAAGCACGACGGAGACATATAATAGGGGAGGAGCTGTACAAAAGGGGCTATCAAGCGAGTCCACCCAACAGTTTGATAGTTAGATTTGAAACATCCCTCCAAAGTCTGAGTGGTTACCAAGTTACCACCATGTGAAGGACCACACTTATAGGCTACATCAGGCCATGAGCATTAATCCCATGGAGAAGGAATGAAGACTCCACCAAACCCCCACAGTTGTGTGAGTAATGTTCTCCGTGCATCTTGCCCTTCATATAAACCACTCCCATATTCACCAAACTATATCGTGCATCCATCCACGGGTTCTAACTAGTGATTCCCTTAGTGTGCATATATGTAAGCCCATAAAATAGGTTGCAACGACAAAATAGAGTATACCATGAAAAGTAACGGAGAGATATGTAGCGACATAATGAGGGAATCAGAGACATTGGGATATTAGCACGCACTTTTTCACAGGTTCTATCGACAGGTTGGGTGGTACATGCCTCCAAATAAGAACAAGGCGGGCGAGACTAGGGCTGGACACGAGCTGAGCCGAGCCGAGTTCGGTCCGAGCCTGGCTTTGGCACGTCCATAAGCGGGCCGAGCTCGGCTCGACTTGCTGGTTGAACGAGCCTGCTTTTGGATGCTCGTCTCTTCTTGCGTCTGGCTCGGTTCAGCCCGAGCCGGTCGTGTGTGTGTTTGCAGTGCATGCGTGGATGTTCGGGTCATCTTGAGAAGAGGAGGGCAAGAACGGGAGGGAGGCAGGGAGGTCATTTCTGCTTGTGCTAGGGGCGGCGGACGCTGGGGACGGCGGCATGCTTGGCTAGGAACCACGGGAGCAACAAACTGCGACATCCGACGAAGCGAGAAAAGATCGTGTCCACCGTCGGGGCCGAGAGCGAACCGTCGTTCAGTGACTGGCGCAGCGAAGAAGACGCCGTCATCGGGTGTGGCAAGGAGGACGACGGCGTTGGTTGGTGGTGATAGCGTTACTTTGGGAGCAGTGGACGGCCTCGGGTGCACTAACTCGCTAGGATGATAGTCGGGGGTGCTTCATAGTGGGCTTGGGCTGGTGGTGTAGGCTGATATGTCTTTACATTGGGCTGCAAATTCCCTAAAAAAATTGACTAGGCTGCGAAACGGGCCATCGAGCTGCACTGAGCGGAAACAGGCTCGGTTCGATCGCAAATCTAAGATGGGCACTTTCAAATATTTGAGGGATAGAGTTTGGGAGAAGGTGAGAGGGTGGATGGAGAAGTTACTATCTGCAGCAGGCAAGGAAGTGCTCATTAAATCAGTAGCTCAAGCAATCCTAGTCTATTCCATGGCTTGCTTCAGGTTACCAAGAGGATTGTGTGAGAATATTACTTCTAGCATAAGGCAGTTTTGGTGGGGGAGTAAGCAAGGCAAGAGGAAACCGTGCTGGGTCTCATGGGATGTGATGACAAAACCAAAACACCTCGGTGGTTTGGGTTTTAGAGATATAGAAATCTTCAATCTTGCACTACTAGCGAGGCAAGCATGGAGGCTACTGGATGAGCCCAACTCCCTTAGTGCAAGAATTTTGAAGGCAGCTTACTACCCAAACCGGTCAGTTTTAGAAGCTGAACTTGGCAATCAACCTTGCCAGATTTGGCGAGCAATAATAGATGGAAGAGACATCCTCAAACAAGGCATTATTCGAAGGATTGGGAATGGCCAGACTACTGATATATGAGAGAACAACTGGATACCTAGGGTCGGCCCTATGCGCCCGATCACGGCACTTACTGAAAACCCACCGAGGCTGGTCTCGGAGCTGATCGACACCACCACGGCGTCATGGAGGGAGGACCAGATCCGTTCGGTTTTTTTACCCTTTGATGCGAACGCCATCCTGGCTATCCCATTGTGCATCCGGAACGTGGATGATTTCTGGTCATGGAGCTGCGAGAGGAGCGGGAAGTTTACAGTCAAATCAGCTTACCGTATGATTTTGAATACCAAGGAGCATAGGGAGAACTGGCTAGAGGAGAATGCGGGAGCATCGGACTTGAACACGAGCAGCAATGCATGGACATCTCTGTGGCATATGAAGGTCCCGTCGAAGCTCAAGTTATTCGCATGGCGACTGGCGCAAGAATCGATCCCGACGGCGGAGCTACTGCATCACCGTAACATGGTCTACTTCACCGTCGTGTTTGCTTTGTGGAGGAGAGGATTCGTGGAGGCACGCCCTCCTAGACCGCACGATGTCTCGGTGCATCTGGGCACTAACTGATGAATGCTTGGTGGAGAAGATGAACTTGAACCAAAATACCAATGCCAAGAACTGGCTGTTCGAGTTACATGATGATCTATCGCAGAAGGAATTCATGCTCTTGGTGGTAACACTCTGGGCAGTGTGGAGAGCAAGGAGAAAGGCCATCTATGAGGACATTTTCCAAAGTCCGGCGTCAACAAACATGTTTATACTCTCATACATCGCGGATCTGGAGGCCATTGATAAGCCCAGTGCGAATACAAGGAGGGAACCAGTAGTGCGCCCAACTCACTGGATGCAGCCACCTGAGATGTTTTTCAAGATCAACGTCGATGCCTCGGTGGCCAGGAACAGGGGGCGCGGGGCTGTTGCTGCCATATGTCGCGACCACGAGGGCAAGTTCCAGGGTGCCTCATCTATGGTGATCAGAGGGGTCACTGATCCTCCATCTTTGGAAGCATTGGCAGTTCGGGAGGCGCTAGCCCTCGCCGATGATCTAAACCTGCAAAGAATTCACGTGGCTTCCGATTGCAAGGTGGTGGTGGACGACATTAAGCATCGGAATATGGCTAGCTACGGAGCTATCATACATGAAATCATAGAGCATAGTGGTTCTTTTAGCTTATGCAATTTTGTCCATGAGTTTAGGAGCTCGAATTTCAAGGCTCACAATCTAGCGAAGCGAGGTCTGAATTTAGGGGTGGGCCACCATGTTTGGTTAGGGCACCCCGGTGATCTTGGTTTTGTCCCTGTAAACATTATGACAACTTGAATAAAGCTTCGCGAGATTGTCTCAAAAAAAAAATTTGTTGCTCGGCTCGGCCTGTTTCCTTGTCGGGCCAAGCTGAAGCGAGTTTCAGGCCAAGCCGAAATGCTGGCTTGAGCGTCCACAGGGATCTCAAGCTAAATATAGTCACTCGTGCGCCAAAACCAGTTGTCTCAAAGACTGAAAGGTGGAGGCACGGAAACAAATTAAGGTTGGAAAACAGGGAGATAATGCATTGGTTGCCCCGTGCATCATCTGGAATCGTAATCCCTTGTTCTGTTTGTCAACTCTCGTCCTCCAAAGACGTGAGCTCTTCTTCATGTCACATAAAAGGTTGGCCTAGCACATGTATACAATCACATAAATCCAGCTCCTACGTATGTCGTTGCTGTCAACGCAAGTTGCCATTCCAGTTAATTACTCCCTCCGTTCCTAAATATATGTCTTTCTACAAATACAAGACAAATTAGATGGGGCACAGTACTAGCCACTACTGCAGATCTGCACCAACATGTCAGCGACATTTACCGGATAACAATTTTTTGATGAATGGGAAATTGAATCTTGGTTGCCCTGAAACTGCAGTGTGACATGGTAAGAGTGAGATGCTTATCAACTCTCATCCTCCAAAGATTGGGCCTATTAACTCCCATCCTCCAGAGATGTCAACTCTTCGTATTCTTTCCATGATGCATGTCTTAGCCTTGTGTCACCCAACAATTTCAATAGAGATGGTTGGCACAAATGGACTCCCATCGTTGTTTTAACAATTTTATTAGAATAAACTCGACACTTCCATTAGAAAGTCGCTATCAAGAACAAACAAAACTTAATCAAAGGGAAAGACTACCAATCGATAAGCCTAATATAGAGAGTCTCTAAAATCTGTAATAAAACTTCTAATACCACAGAGTTATTAAAATTATCAGGTCTGATGCCCATAAATTACTTTCTTATGTCATGGAATTGAAAAAAAAAAGATCCTACTCATGGTGACCAATTTGAACAAAGGAAACTTAAGCATTATTATGATGCTTAGGCACAAGGAGGAATAATAAAAGTCGGGATATTAGGCTGCCTAGTGGATTCGGGACCCATCCCCAAAGTAAAAACAAGTAGAATCGGTTTGTGGATAACTCCATGCTAACCTATAATGGCAAAAGCTAAATGTCTTGTTGTCGGAGCACATCCACCTTCCATGAACCAAAAAAAAAAGACATTGTGCAAGAGGGAGAAAGCACGTCGAAGATATAGAAGGTTGAAGCCGGTGTACAGAAGTGGCCATATATGGAGGTAAACAAGGCCAAGAGTGCCAACACAGTAGTGAAGCCAGCTTCTATTGGGCACCTACCAAGTTACCAGCATATAAAGGACCACACCTGTAGCTACACGAAGGCCATGAGCATTCATCTTGTGGAGAAGGAATCAAGACTCCACCAAACTCTCACACTTGTGTGAGTAATGTTCTTTGTGCATCTCACTCTTTATATATAGCACTCCATCTTCACAAAAAAAATGTAATTGTTCCTCCACCCACAGTTCTAACTAGTGATTCATAAGATTGGTGGCAACCACAAATACAGGGTGTATACGATGATAACGAGCCAGAGTGATAGACATAATGTGATGATAAAGAACCAGAGTGATATGTATGGACATAATGCGGGAATCGGAGACATCAGGACATTAGCAAACACGTTTTCACTTGTGTTGGATCCTAGACTCACTTTTTTAGGTGTTCTGTCGAGAGTTTGGGTGGTACATGCCTTCGAGACAAAGTAGGGAAGGTGGGACTGCTAAGCTCCAAATGGAACTCTAGCTGAATCAAGTCACTAGTGCGCCAAAAGTAGTTGCCCCAGAAGACTGAAAGGTGAAGGCGCGCAAACGAACTAGGGTTCAAAAGGTGGAAAGCAGGGAGAGAAAACTATGGTGACCATAGCATCTACAGGAATCGTAATCTCAGTGTACCATGCAAAATTCTTATGTGGCCTGTCAATTCTCATCCTCCAAAGACATGAGCTCTTCCTCCTGTCACAAAAGGGTTGCCCTAGCACATGTATACAAGCACATAAATCCAGCTGCAACGTACGCTGTGTAGGTGTTGCTGTCAAGTTGCCGTTCCAGTTAATTAGTGTTAGCAGATAAGCCTGATAGCTGTAAGTTAGTTAGTATCTAGCAGGTTGTTAGCTAACTTGTACCATACGTACTGATCGTATCTTTCCGTTGTAAACGATCGGTGATGTAATCTGCATATAAATAGCAATCAGCGCCATCTGTTTGGATGTGCGATCCAATCTATCTCTTGTCTTTTTACAGGGTAACAAGAGCCTAGGCTTCGACGCACGTCCACAATCTTCATCCCTCGCCGCGATTCTCCTCGCCGCGATGACCACCTCTCCAAACACCTCCGCTTCCACCGCATCGACAACCATGAGCTCCCACCTTTCCGGCACTGCTGGTGCTCTCACCAATTCCTCCGTTCCAGTTGGGTCGATGATGACCGGGCAAGTCGCCGTGCCCAACCTCGCACAGCTTGTGACCGTGAAACTCTCACGGGAAAACCACCTGCTCTGGAAGGCCCAGATTGTCCCCATCCTGCGGGGGCATCAACTCCTCGGCTTCGTCAACAGCGAGAGCACCCCTCCGGCACGCCTCATTCCTGCCTCCACCGCTGAAGGGGCGGAGATGGTGATCAACCCAGCCCACACGGTCTGGCACGCCCAGGACCAGCTGCTTCTTGCCGGGATCCTCTCCACGCTCTCGCCCGACGTCATCGCGCGCACGCTGAACTTCACGACCTCGGCGCAGATATGGGCGGCACTCGAGCGCATGTACGCCTCGCAGTCTCGCTCCAGGATCATGCAGCTCAAGAGGCAGCTCACGCACGCCCAGAAAAAGGACATGAACATGGCTGATTATTTTGGCTGTGTCAAGGGTCTTGCTGACCAGCTTGCTGCGGCCGGCAGCCCTGTAAACGATGATGATGTGATCGACTACATGTTCACAGGCCTTGACAACTCGTACGATGCCCTCGTCACATCGATCAATCTGCTAAAGGCCAATGGCGGCATCTCTCTCGATGAAGTGTACTCGCACATGCTGGATTACGAGGCGCGTCAGGACAATGCCAACACCGGCTATCAGTTGTCGGCCAATCTCGCGGGACGAGGCAACGGCGCACGAGGCGGCAGCAACGGTGGAGGTGGCTCCTCCGGCGGCAGCGGCGGCCGCAACCGCAACAATGATGGCCGCAACCAGCAGGGAGGCAACCGTCGCAACGGCGGCGGCGGCGGCAACGGCGGTGGCGGCGGCAACGGCAGCGGCGGCGGTAACTCTGCTGCAGGCAACGGCTCCAATGGCCAACCAGCCGGCGGTCACCAAGGCGGCTACAACAGGAGGAACTCCAACTCCGATCGTCCGCGGGTGCCGTGCCAAATCTGCAACAAGCTCGGCCACTCTGCAAGGACCTGCTATGATCGCTATAACCACAACTCCCAGCAAGAGGATGCACGTTTCGCCAACAACATCTCCACCGGCTCTCCGGCACTTGACACAGCATGGTACATGGACTCTGGCGCCACCGACCACATCACCGGCGACTTAGACAAGCTGCACATGCGTGAGCAGTACACCGGCAAGGACCAAGTGCATACAGCAAATGGAACTGGTATGACTATTACTCATGTTGGAAAAGCCCTTCTTCCTACACCGCATGCACCTCTTGTCCTTAACAATGTTCTTCATGTTCCACATACCACAAAAATCTTTTGTCTACTGATCGACTCACCTCTGATAACAATGTTTGCGTTGAAATTCATCCTCTTTATTTTCTTGTCAAGGATCGAGCTTCGAAGAGGGTTCTTCTTCACGGACCTAGCGAAGGTGGTCTCTATCCAGTTCGTCCCCTGCAACCAAGTAGGAATAAAACGGCATTCTCTGCCGTCACCAAGCCCAGTCATGATCGGTGGCACTGTCGACTCGGTCACCCCTCCTCACGGATAGTAGATCATGTCTTAGGTCATTTTAATCTTCAGTTCAGTCGTGAGTCAAATAAAACACATGTGGGTGATGCATGTCAGCAAGGGAAGAGTCACCAACTTCCTTATGCCAGTTCTTCTAGGGTTACTTCATTTCCTCTTGAGCTTATTTTCTCGGACGTTTGGGGGCCTGCGTGCACCTCGTCGGGAGGTTTTAGCTACTATGTGAGTTTCATAGACGATTTTAGCAAATTCACTTGGTTGTTCTGTCTTAAGCATAAATCCGATGTTTTCAATATTTTTCATCGCTTTCAATCTCATGTTGAACGTCTCCTCAATCGCAAAATCTTGCAGATTCAGACCGACTGGGGAGGGGAGTACCGTAAGCTTAATACTTTCTTCCAAAACATCGGCATTGAACACCACTTATCCTGCGCACACACACACCAGCAAAACGGATCAGCGGAAAGAAAACACCGCCATGTCGTCGAAACCGGCCTCACCTTGCTTGCCCAAGCTTCCATGCCATTACGATTTTTGGGATGAGGCGTTTCATACCGCATGTTTTTTGATCAATCGTCTTCCTACCCGTACTATTAATATGAATACCCCCCTGCAACGCTTGTTCGGCACCGCTCCAGACTATACTTTCCTTCGTACTTTCGGCTGTGCTTGTTGGCCGTGCCTTCGTCCCTACAACAATCATAAACTCCAGTTTAGGTCCAAGCGTTGCGTCTTTCTCGGGTACAGTAGCACACACAAGGGTTACAAATGCCTTCACGTTTCGTCTGGCAGGGTGTATATCTCACGTGATGTTGTATTCGATGAGCAGTCTTTTCCCTATGCTGATCCATCTCAATCAGACTCACTACCCCCGTCATATGACGAGCTCCGTCTACTTGCTCCACCTAAAGCTTTTGATCCTATCATATCAACTGCTGCGGTGGAAGAAGAACCTTCTCCTATGGGTGATATTGTATCTATTTCATCTAATGTAACGCATGAGGATCCTTGTTTGGTTTCTGTTTTTCCTGTGCAGGCGCCTACATCAACAGTGCCATGCAGCCGATGTGATCCCATCATGCAGGAACCAGCCAGGGTGTCATCCCGCCCAACTGACTCGGGCTCGGCTTCCCCCGTCCGGACGACTTCAGCTGGACCAGTCTCGCCGGCTGCCTCTCCACCATCGGGGTCCGACTCCTCCGAGCTGCTTCAGCAGCCGGTTTCGCAGCATGAAGTGCACGCACCCGCTCCAGCCGATGCGCCTCCACGGTATGCCACTCGCCTTCGCGACGGCACTCGCCGTGAGAAGGTGCGCACCGATGGCACCATACCATATGGTGCACAACGACAACGGCGGCAAGTTTCGCTGGCCATGGTTGAACCCGCCAATCATCTTGATGCTCTTGCAGACCCTCATTGGCGGTCCGCCATGGACGTGGAATACCAGGCGTTGCTCAAGAACCAGACCTGGCACCTTGTTCCTCGGCCTCCTCGCTGCAACCTCATCGACTGCAAATGGGTTTTCAAACTCAAGTATCGCGCTGATGGCTCCATTGATCGTCATAAGGCGCGTCTCGTCGCCAAAGGGTTCAAGCAACGCCACGGCATCGACTATATAGAGACATTCAGTCCAGTAATTAAGCACACCACTATTCGGCTGGTTCTTTCTCTTGCGGTCTCACGTGGTTGGGTGCTTCGCCAATTGGACGTGCAGAATGCGTTCCTCCACGGCATTCTCGAAGAAGATGTATACATGAAACAACCACCAGGGTATGTTGATCCACAGCTTCCGCAGCACGTGTGCAAATTGGACAAATCACTATATGGTCTTAAACAATCCCCCCGGGCCTGGTTCTCTCGGCTGAGTACAAAGCTTCAGGAGCTTGGTTTCCATCCCTCTCTTGCTGATACGTCCCTGTTTATCTATCAGCAAGGGGGCGTATGTATGTACATGCTGATCTATGTCGACGATATCATCATTACCGGTTCGTCGCCGAAAGCGCTCACGTCGTCTGCATGAAGCTTTCTCCCTGAAGGACCTAGGCGACCTCCACTATTTTCTGGGAATTGAGGTGCAGCGCTAGGGGGAGTCTATACTTCTGAAACAGGCCAAATATACAGCTGATCTTTTGAGTAAAGCAGGTATGACAGATTGCAAGCCAGTTACTTCACCAATGTCCACCTCTGAAACTTTGTCTCGTGAAGGAGGACAACTTCTGTCACCGGAAGCAGCCACGAGATATCGGAGTATTGTAGGGGCACTACAATATCTGACTTTGACACGTCCAGACATTAGTTACGCCGTGAACAAAGTATGCCAATATCTCCACTCGCCGGCAGAAGAGCACTGGACGGCAGCAAAACGTATCCTGCGATACCTGAGACACACATCAGGCATAGGACTGAAAATCAGCAAGTCTACATCCACTTTGCTCAGTGTGTTTTCAGACGCTGACCGGGCTGGATCGACCGATGACAGGCGCTCTACCAGTGGCTTCGTATTATTTTTCGGCTCTAATCTGGTGTCTTGGAGTGCGAGAAAACAGGCTACGGTATCTCGGTCAAGTATAGAAGCCGAATACAAGGCGCTGGCAAACGCAACAGCAGAGCTGATTTGGCTTCAAACTCTACTCGGCGAGCTCGGCATACGGCAATGGAGACCGCCAGTGTTGTGGTGCGACAACATAGGAGCGACGTACTTGTCTGCCAATCCGGTATTCCATGCACGCACTAAACATATTGAGGTTGATTTCCACTTTGTTCGAGAGCGAGTAGCTCGCAAGGCATTGGACATACAATTCGTGTCGACCCAAGATCAGCTTGCCGATGGCCTGACCAAACCGATTGGCGCAGCATAGCTCCGACTTCTACGACACAATCTTAATCTCTTGGGAGCTGAGATTGAGGGGGAGTGTTAGCGGATAAACCTGATAGCTGTAAGTTAGTTAGTATCTAGCAGGTTGTTAGCTAACTTGTACCATACGTACATATCTCTAAAACTGATCGTATCTTTCTGTTGTAAACGATCGGTGATGTAATCTGCATATAAATAGCAATCAGCGCCATCTGTTTGGATGTGCGATCCAATCTATCTCTTGTGTTTTTACAATTAGGACGCAGTATCCAGTTTTGCTGAACTCATGCCCACGGAATCAGCGATGTCGCTGCTTCCCTTGACATCCTCTCCTCTGTTTGCTAACACAACAATGCAAATTAATTAGTTCATATCATACAACAATGATCTCCATTAGAATCAGAGAATTAGCCTGATAACGCAAATTAGATGGGGTAATGTACTATCCAGCACTGCGGGTTTGCCCCCACTTGTCGGCGACATTTACCCGGGTACCAATTTTTTTATGAATGGGAAGTTGAATCTTTGTTTTCCTGAAACAGTGTGTGACATGGTAAAGAGTGAGAGAGATGCTTATGGAGATCTTTTTTGCTAAGCCTTTAAGTCAAAATGATCTGTACAAAGTCTTACCAAACTCAATATTTGCAGATACAAATTTGTATTCGACTACCGATCAGCGCATAGGTGATGTTCTCCCGAGACATCAAGATAGTTTGAACAGAGCTTATCCATTTTCTACGATACAAGACTATTCAAAACCTGAAAGTATAGAAACATTCATGTCACTGTCCTATCCTAGAAGACAGTGACATCGACCAAATCGAAACACATACAGTGGCAGTGCAGATCACATATATAAGATGCTGGACATGGTAAACTTACTCTTTATTAAAACGAACATGCCCATGGGAAACATATATAAGATCACATATATAAGATGCTGGACATGTCTAACAATATCCAACGTGAACCGTTACGCCACATCAGCTTCTGCGGGACCCACATGTCATAATCGTTAAAACGGCTAAAACCGCCAATCACTGATTTCTGAAGAAAAAAATTAGGCTCCAAATTAGTGGTTTTTGGCATAAACCTGTAGAAGCGTGTTTCCTGCAACCTAGACTTCAATGTCGACGGTTTCTGCGATTCACTCTCCTCCTGTCACATAAATGGTTGTCACAGCACATGTATACAAGCAGATAACTCCAGCTCCTACGTCGTGTATGTGTTGCTGTCATGTTGCCATTCTAGTTAATTAGGACGCAGTATTCAGTTTTTCTGAGCTCATGCCCATGGAACCAGCTATGTCATTGCCTCGCCTGACGTCCTCTCTTTTGTTTGCTGATACGACAATGTAAATTACTCCCTCCGTCCCATAATATAAGAGCGTTTTTGGTGTCAAAAACGCTCTTATATTATGGGACGGAGGGAGTAGTTCCTAACATACAACAAGGATCTGCATTAGAATCAGAGAATTAGCCCGAAACAGCGCAAATAGAATGCAAATTATACAGGCATTGCTAGCCAGCACTGCGCTTCTGCGCCCACATGTCGGCGACATACCTGGGTGCCAAAATTTTGGTGAATCAGAAGTTGAATCTTGGTTTTACTGAAACAGCAGTGTGACATGGTAAGAGTGAGAGAGATGCTTATTAAGTCCCATCCTCCAAAGATTGTGGCCTATTAACTCCCAACCTCCAGAGATGTGAACTCTCTATATTCTTTCCATGATGCATATTTGAGCCTTGTGTCACTCATCAATTTCAACAGAGATGGTTGGGTCAAATGGACTCACATCGCTGTTTTAACAATTTTATTAGAATAAACTCAACACTTTCATTAGGAAGTAGTAGTGAAGTACAAACAGAACTTAATCAAAGGGAAAGACTATCAATCGACAAGCCTAATATAGAGTGTCTCTAAGATCTGTAATAAAACTTCTAATACCACATAGTTATCGAAATTGTGAGGTGTGATGCCTACAAATTACTTTCTTATGTGTGATGGGATTGGTAAAAAAATATGGTCGTACTCATTCTGACCAATTTGAACAAAGGAAACTTTAGCATTATTATGATGCTTAGGCACAAGGGCAAATATTAGGCCGCCTTGTTGATTTGGAACCCATCAACATCTTACAGTAAAAGCAACAACAGCAAACTGTCGCCATCCCCAAAGTAAAAACAAGTACTCCCTCCGATCCCAAATAAGTGTCGCACTTTTGAACTAAGGTTAGTTCAACCTTAATTCAAAACTGTGACACTTATTATGGATCGGTGGGAGTAGCATATAAATCAGTTTGTGGATAACTCCATGCCAACCTAGAAATTACAGTGTGGCAAACAAGCTAAATGTCTTGCTGTGGGAGCACATCATCCTTTTATGAACTGAAAAAAACATTGTACAAGAGGGAGAAAGCACATCGAAGACATAGAAGGTTGATGCCCATGTACAAAGGAGACCATATATGGAGGTAAACAAGGTCAAGAGAGTCAACGCAATAGTGAAACCATTTTCTGTACTAATAATTAGATTTGAAATATCCCTCCGAAGATTGGGTGCCTACCAAGTTACCAGCATATAAAGGACCACACTTGTAGGCTACAGCAGGCCATGAGCATTCATCTCGTGGAAAAGGAATGAAGAATCCACCAAACTCTCACACTTGTGTGAGTAATGTTCTCCATGCATCTCGCCCTTTATATGTACCACTCCATCTTCACAAAACTGTACTTGTTCCTCCACCCACAGTTCTAACTAGCGACTCTCTTACTGGGCATATATGTAAGCCCATGAGATAGGCGTCAACCACAAAAACAGAGAGTCTAAGAACCGGAGAGGTATATGTATTGACATAATGCTGGAATTGGAGACATCAGGACATTAGCAAACACACTTTCACTTGCTTTGGCTCCTGGAGTGGACAGTTTTTCAGGGGTTCTATCGACAGGTTGGTTGGCATGAGCCCAAGTCTTTAAAGCTGCAGGAGAAGATTCAAAGAAGAACTCTAAGTGGATTCTGTTCAGAGCACAACGACATTCTTATCACAATTTTGAATCTTGGATCCACTCTTTGAGATAGTGGTCCTTTAGACTCGGTTGTGTCTGTTGTATAGTTTCTTTTCTTTCTTTTTTTAGGTTTTTTTTTCCTTTACTGTTGTATAGCCTTTGTTCTTTTGCTGAACCTATCTGGTTCAACACCCCTTGTACTATTTATTTGAAAATTAATTAAAATACGAAGCAGAGTTCTGTTGTTTCCCTCAAAAACAGAAAGCAGGGCAGATGGAACTGCTAAGCTCCACAGGGAACGCAAACTGAATCAAGTCACTAGTGCCCAAAACTAGTTGCCCCACAAGACCGAAAAGTGAAGGCGGGAAACGAATCAGGGTTCAAAAGGCGGAAAGCCGAGAGAGAATGCTATGGTCACCCGGCCCAGCGCATCTTCTAGCATCATAATCTGGTGCACCATACAGCATTCTTATGCGGCCCTGTCAACTCCCATCCCCCAATGACGCGAGCTCTTCCTCCTGTCACATAAAAGGTTGGCTAGCACATGAATACAAGCAGATAAATCCAGCTGCTACGTACGCTGTGTAGGTGTTGCTGTCAATGCAAGTTGCCGTTCCAGTTAATGAGAGCGAAATTAATATCCAGTTTTGCTGAACTCATGCCCACGGAATCAGCTATGTCACTGCCTCCCCTGACGTCCTCTCCTCTGTTTGATGATACAACAACGCAAATTAGTTCATAACATACAATAATGCTCTGCACTAGAATCAGAGAATAATTAGCCAGAAACTCCGCAAATACAACACAAATTAAATGTGGCACTGTGCTAGCCAGCACTGCGGGTCTGCGCCCACATGTCGGCGGTATATACCCGGGTACCAAATTTTTGGTGAATCGGAAGTTGAATCTCGGTTGTCCTGAAACAGCAGTGTGACATGGTATATGCATATGGAGCTCTTGGTTGCTAGGAAAGCCCTGTAGTCAAAATGATATGCACATACTCTTACCAAACTCAATTTGCAGATACAAATTCATAGTCAACAACTGATCAGTGCATAGGCGATGTTCTCCCAAACCATGGAGATAGTTTGAACACAGGTTAATCATTTTCTACGACACTGTCCAAAACCTGAAGGTATAGAAACATTCATGTCACTGTCCTAGCCTAGAAGACAGTGACATCGACCAAATCAAAACAAATACAGTGGCAGCGCCGATTACATATATAAGATGCTGGACATGGTAAACTTACTCTCAGCAAACAGCAGCTAGCTCTGATCATGGCTCCCCTGCTCTCCTCCCTCACTGCATCCACGGGCATATGTGTAGTCTCAGCTCTCGCCATAGCCCTGCTGGTGATCACCCTCCACATCCTAGGCACCGCCGGATCCTTTGCCGTCTTCTGCATCAGAGAGTTCACCCAGAGAGCCCATGACCGGCCGCCGCTCATCGGGACCGTGTTCCGGCAGCTCAACAACTTTGACAAGATCTTCGATGAGCATGTTAAGTATGCGCTCCAGCACCCCACCATCAGGCTCGTCTATCCAGGGCACAGTGAGATCTTAACCGCCGACCCTGCCGTCGTCGAGCATGTCCTCAAGACAAACTTCAGTAAATACAGCAGGGTAGTTTTCCTTTGCTCATCATTTTTGTGCCTTCTCTCTTTCTTGCTAACCAGTAATATGGTGGTAGATGATTCAGTCTGCTTGTCTGATGTTAAACTGGATCCTGCAAAATTTAAACAGAGGATGGTCAAAAGTCAAAACTTGAGTAGTCTGTAGAGCATATTGTCATGTGCTATCAACCTTTGAATTCAGATTCATGCTAGTCAGACTAATCATATTCATGCTATTTAGAGAGTAAACTGAATGCCTGTGGCAATTTACAAAAAGTAGAAGACAATACTGAGTCTGACTACAATTTGATAATGATGGATCCTATTTCACAGGGGACCTTCAACACGGAAATCGTGAAGGATCTCTTTGGAAATGGTATTTTCGTGACAGACGGGGACAAGTGGCGACACCAGAGGAAGCTAGCAAGCCACGAGTTCTTAACCAAGGTGCTACGCGACTACAGCAGTGATGTTTTCAGAATGAATGCTGTAAAACTGGCAGAGAAGACCTCATCTGCAGCAGCTAACAGAATTGCCATAAACATGCAGGTACTTCCATGATTATCACCAATATAAATAGGATAGTATTGTAAGTGGTAATATCATATTTATAGCTTTAATAGTTCAGTCTACGCCTGTCAAATTTACTTTAGAACTTCTGAGTTGGGTTATGCATTACTCTGATTTCTGAGTGAGCAAAGTAAAGATAAGAATTAATTGACTCCGAGTTTGAAGTTTGAGGTAGCACACTTGTACCAAAAGCTGATTGACTTGATGTGCATTTGCTGGCAGTTCTCTAAATTTGTACCATTTCCTCAGGACCTTCTGATGAGAACAACTATGGATTCAATATTCGAAGTGGGATTCGGTTTTGAGCTTAACACGCTATCTGGATCAGATGAATCCAGCATTGAATTCAGCAAGGCCTTCGATGAGGCAAATTCTCTTGTTTACTATCGGTATGTTGATATGTTCTGGAAGCTGAAAAGGTATCTTAATATTGGGTCAGAAGCCAAACTGAAAAAGAGCATAAAGATAATCGACCACTTTGTGTTACAGTTGATCCATCAAAAGAGAGAGAACATGAAAAACATAAGTGGCCATGTAAGCAAAACTGTACGGTAGTTTGTTACAACTATTTCAAAATTTTACATATGTTCAATTATATCTTTTATGATAATAAATGCAGAAAGCCAGAGATGACATACTGTCAAGATTCATACTGGAAAGTGAGAAGGATCCTGAGACGATGAACGACCGTTACCTTCGTGACATAGTCCTCAGTTTCCTGATTGCTGGTAAAGACACCACAGGAAATACCCTTACATGGTTCTTCTACATGCTCTGCAAGAACCCAGTAGTGCAGGATAAGGTTGCCTTTGAAATCAGAGAATATGTTGAGTGGGCGCAAGAAGATACCAGCATGGAAATGTTCACCGCAAGATTGAAACAAGGTGCTATTGACAAAATGCACTACCTCCATGCTGCGATTACC
This sequence comes from Elymus sibiricus, assembly GCA_039707655.1. NCBI lineage: Eukaryota > Viridiplantae > Streptophyta > Magnoliopsida > Poales > Poaceae > Elymus > Elymus sibiricus. Next base: position 60,441,687 of record CM077676.1, on the reverse strand, counting down.
GAGACTCTCCGGCTGTATCCTGGTGTTCCGGTGGTACAAATGATTCCTATTTCTATTCATTTTAAGAGTAGAGTCCAAAAATAACAAGTCCAGATAGCTTCGACATAATTTAATTTGGATCTGGCATACAGAGTAACTTATTTTGTGGTACACTTTCAGGATGGTAAGATGGCAGATGAAGATGATGTACTACCAAACGGCCAACGAGTGATAAAGGGAGATGGAATGAACTACATGATTTATGCCATGGGGAGGATGAAATACCTTTGGGGTGAGGATGCCGAAGAATTCAGGCCTGAAAGATGGCTTCTGAATGGAGTCTTCCAGCAAGAGAGCCCTTACAAGTTTATAGCTTTCAATGTAAGTACTACAGAGAAGACATGATTAGAGGGCCTATAATAATTTTACTAAGTGAACATGTCTAATTAATAGATTAGATTTGTGTTGGGCACAACCTAGATCATCACCAAGAGTTGGCAAAGAACCTAGAAAACAGTAACATTAGTGGTATTTAAATCTGGCCTTCTGTTGCTAAAGCAGAAAATCAAGCATATAATATTGCATTTCAATTAAAGTAGGGAATACCATGGTACTTAACTACTAATCACTTGCACTTTAAGAAGAGTACGGGAACTAACAGCAAGCGGTCACACACACCCTAATACAAAAAGTTGCATGGGTTTAACATCAGTTCTCAAGTTATAAATTCATTTTTCATATAGAGTATAAATAACCATTTTCATTTGACGAGTCTTCTTCCAATGACCAGGCGGGACCTCGTATCTGCTTGGGGAAAGAATTTGCATATAGACAGATGAAAATTGTGGCTGCTACCCTGATACAATTCTTCAGGTTCAGACTGGAAGATGAATCCAAGGGTCCAATATACAAAACAATGTTTACCCTCCACATGGATATCGGCCTTCATCTATTTGTGTACCCTCGTGAAATTTAAGCTTGAACATCAGAACAAGCTACTAGATCCTCTGTTGTTCCACTGAACTATGTACGTTATCAACATCTACTTTTGCAAGTTGTAAAAATAAATGTCACCAGTTGAAGCTCCATTCAGGTTAGTCAGATTATTCATACTATATTTAACTTTGCACGAAACAGAGTAAATTAAACTGTCAGAAAACAGAGAGATATCCAGACTGGTGTGTTGTCAACCCCAAATTTGTATGTTTTGGATGCTATTCAGCTAGATTCCATTTACATGAAATTTGTGTTGATCCTAGCAAGGTACTTTTCCTCCATATTTAGTTCAGAATGCATCAAACTGTAGGTGTTCAGTGAGCATACCAGGAGTATTAACCTGGATTGTCCCCCACATCAATGTCATGCATAGAAGTACAAACAGATGGATCTAAGTCTAACTGCTGTGTCATCATGTAGATGTCACTGTCAAGTTGTGAGTCCTTGACTGCCAATCCACTCGAGAAATAGTTTTGGTCTCACCACTATCTAGTAAAGTGGTATTGTGTCACCATCAATTCCACAACTCTTATCTCATCTCATTTTGTGATACATCAAAAACCTGCAAAGCGTCTAAATACATGCACAGTTGACAACACTAAATTGTTAGTTAATTAACAGCATATATTCATCTACAAGTGTCGTTGGTGCCTCTAAACTACAGATTACCAGAGCAAGTGGATATTATTATTCTAGACAGAGTCAACCCAACTCTTTTATTCCTTTCCTGTTGCCCATTGGGGTCTATGCAAAGACATTGCCATTTTGTTATCTATTGGTGCATATGCGAGCAAAGACGCCAACACCCTCAATACTACACAATACCAGCAACAAATACATTGGCCTCCCTTTGTACAATGATTGATAGGCTGGACCAGTCACTTGTGGACACCTATCAGGGCCCGATGTCCCCAGTTACGGAAATCGGGACTAAGTACCCCACTCCCCTTATTTCTCTCGGATTTTCAGGAGGTTGGCCTCGAGATCAATTCCAACACTCTTATTTCATTTCAGTTTGTGATACATCAAACACCTGCAAAGCGTCTAAATATACATAGTTGATGAAACTTAAATTTTTAGTTAATTGACAACATATTAGTAGACAAAGTGTAGTAGCGTCAGGCGTTCGAGCGCGACGGCATCGACGGCGTATGTCGCCGGAACGCCAGGCGTGTGTTGCCGGCGAAGAAGAAGGTGGAGGCCGTAGCAGCGGCAATGGCAACATCGACGACGACGGACCCGTCCTCCTCTAGGTCACGGCTTAGGGGGTTATTGTTGGGAATAAGTCGTGATAGAGCACGGTGGCGACCGGCGTCAGTGCGCTAGGTTGGGTCCGTGACGGTGCAGACCGGCGTGAGCGCGCCAGGTGGGTCGCGAGGCTGGGTCACGGCCGTGTGTACGTGTGTAGCGTGTGTGTGCACCCCGAGTCCTGCGCGTAAGGCAGCGGCCGTTGGCGAGAGTTGCGTGCGCTGGCCGTGCATGGCCGAGAGTTGCGTGCGCTCCAGTCCACACAAAGGGCACATATTAGAAACCTCAAGTTTCCGTTTATGTTTATTTTCAAGCGTGGCCAAAGAGTTCGTCGCAACCCTCCATGCAAAAAATCGTACAAATATAATTTCACTTCTGCGTGGAGCATATACAAATATGATTCATTGGCATATAATTTCAGTTAAACTACATGACCTTCAGGACCTTGACACCACCGTTGAGCCTTTTCGCATCCGAATCCACTCCTGCCTAGTACAACATCTTCACCCAAAACCCAAGCATTTCCTCCAAGTAGTTTCGCGTATCCCATCCATTAGCAAACATATATATACAGCCAGTTCAATTGCTCCGATGCAAATGCTTTTGGCTTCTTTGCGTTGGTCAACACTAACAAACTAAATATGCCAGCAGTGAAAGGGTTGCATTGATGTGCCAACACATTTTTCTTCTTCCTGTTGAGGAACATGCACTTGCTCATACTTAGCAGGTTACGAGCTTCATACATAACCTTCTCCTCCATGCCAAACCACTCGAAAGACCGTTACCCCTCTTCTATTGGCTGGTGCTAAAGCAAGATCATCGCGGTGTTGCTTTATTTCTTCATTGGGGAAGGGGGGGGGGGCACAAAAAGAGTCGCGCAAACATGAATCCTAAAGGAACATCACTACCGAAGGGTGTGTGCTCTAATGATCACACTGGCCCTATAGCCCACCTCTCTTCCACTGTATTGCCACCGAAATAAACATGGAGGTGGTGGTTTGGCCCAACTCAGTAGCTTGTTTGAGTTAACATTTTGGCGCACCCCCACATAATACTGTAGAATACTCTTTGGTGAACATACACAACTAACGTCCCATTGATGGTCGGCTTCTACCTGTCATTGGTGTCAAAGGCGAGGGCGCTAATAATAATTCCCACTAGCGGGCTAACGGAATCATGGTGGTGTCACTATATTCTTGCTTGTATATGTGGATGACGTTATTGTTGCCGGGTCTTCTCCTACTTCTACTACCAAGCTGCTTGCTGATCTCCGGACGTCTTTTGTTCTTAAGGATCTTGGTCCCTTGCATTATTTACATGGTGTTCAGGGGCGACCTTCACCAGGGGGAGTAGTTCTCCCTCAGCAGAAATACATTGGCGATATTCTTCATCGTGCCAGCATGGAAAACTGCAAGATCTCCACTACACCTATGTCTTCAAGTAAGAAGATCATCAAGGACAGTGGATCACCTCTTTCGCAAGATGATAGCACAAAGTATCTAAGCCTAGTTGGCGCATTACAATATTTGACACTCATGAGAACAGATATTTCCTTTGCGGTAAATCGAGTGTGTCAATTTTAGCATGCACCAACCACTATTCACTTCTCTCCAGCCAAACGCATTCTGTGGTATTTGAAGTACACTTGTGACATGGGGCTGTCTATACGCAAGTCTCCGTCCATGTTACTTAGTTGCTTCTCAGACGCGGACTGGGCTGGGTGCAGTGATAATCGCAGGGGAGGTTTTGCAATATTCCTTGGTCCTAATCTTGTGTCATGGAGCTCAAGGAAGTAGGCTACTGTTTCACGGTCTAGCACAGAGTCAGAGTACAAAACTCTTGCAAATGGAACAACTGAAGTAATCTAGATACAATCAGTCCTTGGAGAATTGGGAATCTATATGCCAAGACCACCAGTCGTATGGTGTGACAACTTGGGAGCTACCTATTTATCGGCTAATCATATGTTTCATGCCGGAACAAAGCATATAGAAGTGGACTTTCATTTTGTTCGAGAGAGGGTTGCAGCTAAGGCATTGTAAATTTGGTTCATTTCTTCCGCGGAACAAATTGCTGACATATTCACCAAACCTTTGGCTGAGGCCCCATTTGTATCAAATAGATTAAATCTTAATCTTCTTTGTGGAAGTTGAGATTGAGGGGGAATGTTAAACATGTACCGTAGTTGAGATATAGTTGTTAGGATAGTAACAACCTATGATCTCCCTGTTGTAACAGAACGTGTAATCTGGCCTCGCCGAGGTGCCCTAGTGCACATATATAAATACATCCCAAGGCCATCGTATTTGTTGTGCCGATCCAATCTCTCTTCTCTCTATTTTCACACAGGCTATGCCTCTAAGTCCGTCCTTCGACCAGAAGTTCGACGTCAATTGCTCAAGGACCCTTGACCCCATGAGTTCTATTTTACTTGGGAGGTAGGCCCCATTTAATGTTTGGCACAGAGCCCCTGATTTTGCCGGCTCGGCCATGCATGGTAGAGTCCTAGACACGCACGCGCATGCTCACAGCCTACTAAAACTAGAGTTCGGGGGGGGGGGGGGGGGGGGGGGGGACTTTTTTTGTAAAAATATGCATATAGAGAAAATTTAGTTGTTACAGTATTGTGCATACCCATCGAAGTATCAAAAAATTCCCAACCGTTTGAAAATTTGAGGCCAATTTCTATTTATTGATGATGAAGCCCCTTTCTGTAAAAGAACACTTACCAATATGTAGAAGTCCACCAACTTGTGGAGGGAAGGATAGGTCAGGAGAAACCGTGAAGCCAACCTTGTGCTACAACAGTACATTGACATTCACCTCGTGGAAGGAATGAATACTCTACCAACTGTACCACTTGAGCAACTCAAAAAAAAAAAAAAACTCTACCACTTGAGTAAATGTTCTTTGTCCGTCTCTCCCTTTACATATAGCACTACATCCTTACCAAGCTATATATGTTGGTCATTCATCTGTGCAGTTCCTAGCAGTCTCTTATTAGGCATATATATTAGCACACATAAGTTATGTGAAAACCACATATATAGAGTAGAGCAATGACAAAAGAATTGGAGAGATATGTATGGACATGCGGGAATTAGAGACATCTGGACATTAGCAAACACGCCTTGGTGCTATGTAGCTGTTAACATTGTTTGGTTCTTGACTGATATGCCTGTAGTGCTACTGCTGAGCCACAGGAAAAGTTCTCTCAATCGGACACTCACTCATATAGGTGGTCATATTTTGGGAACGAATTGTCCAGTTATGTAGCTCCATGACAACTTCACTAATCCCTATCATTGGACGATGAAAGCTTGTTTGGTGTCTGGGGTTAATGGTGGGGATTGCAAACTAGACAAACCAGGCAGTACTGGTAGGATTTACATGACAGTGCTCAACTTTAATCAAGTCACAAGTGTAAAAAAATCAGCGGCGGCGGTTGCTATTCTAGTGCACTGGTCCGTTGGGTCTTAACACGACGACTTCCCGACTGTCTAATACAACAAGTTCTGCCCGGCTCCGATGTTGGAGGGGCGTTGACGGCGGCGTGCCTTTGGCATGCTCCAGTGCTTGTAGTTGTTGCTAGGTAGTCTACGGACCTGAATGTAATTTTTATTATTTCTAGTGTTCCTTGTACTGCCATGATACATGATGAATAGATCGGAAGTTTTCTCGCAAAAAAGGAATAAAAGACCTAGGAGAGCTCCAAAGTTTTTTCCGTGAAGTGGACTCCGCCTGTAAGAGTCTGGTTGAATCGTGGTTCCCGCAGGACACTAGGGCCACGTCCATGTAGCGCTATCTGCGTATTTTGCTGACGACTTTTTATTCGGTCGATTTATCAAGCTGTTTTTTAAATTTTTGTTGATTTTCATTAAAATACTTCCAATTTAATTAAAGTACTCCCTCCGAGTCATATTACTTGCCGCTTATTTAGTACAAATGCATACTAAATTAGCGACAAGTAATATGGATGGGAGGGAGTGAATAGGATTGCAAGCAAACACGCAGGTCTGTTGCCCATGTATAGCTATGCGCGTATACTGCTGAGGATTTTTTTTCCTCGGTCGGTTTATCGGCCGGTTTTTTATTTTGGTCGGTTTTTTATTTTGCAGCCCGTCTGGGGGTGCTCTTTGGCACGTAATTTCTCCCAGTTTAAATTTTTCGTTCTTTCGGCTGTACTTTCCTCTTTGAACTGCTCCTCTCAGTGAGCTGTTGTACGACACTGTTGTGGGTTTGGTTTCATTCTGGCAATGGAACCGGGGAGGGGCTCCCTGTTCTTCTAAAAAAACAGCATTGTTCAAGAGGGAGAAAGCACGACGGAGACATATAATAGGGGAGGAGCTGTACAAAAGGGGCTATCAAGCGAGTCCACCCAACAGTTTGATAGTTAGATTTGAAACATCCCTCCAAAGTCTGAGTGGTTACCAAGTTACCACCATGTGAAGGACCACACTTATAGGCTACATCAGGCCATGAGCATTAATCCCATGGAGAAGGAATGAAGACTCCACCAAACCCCCACAGTTGTGTGAGTAATGTTCTCCGTGCATCTTGCCCTTCATATAAACCACTCCCATATTCACCAAACTATATCGTGCATCCATCCACGGGTTCTAACTAGTGATTCCCTTAGTGTGCATATATGTAAGCCCATAAAATAGGTTGCAGCGACAAAATAGAGTATACCATGAAAAGTAACGGAGAGATATGTAGCGACATAATGAGGGAATCAGAGACATTGGGATATTAGCACGCACTTTTTCACAGGTTCTATCGACAGGTTGGGTGGTACATGCCTCCAAATAAGAACAAGGCGGGCGAGAAGGTTGGGTGGTACATGCCTCCAAATAAGAACAAGGCGGGCGAGACTAGGGCTGGACACGAGCTGAGCTGAGCCGAGTTCGGTCCGAGCCTGGCTTTGGCTCGTCCATAAGAGGGCCGAGCTCGGCTCGACTTGCTGGTTGAACGAGCCTGCTTTTGGATGCTCGTCTCTTCTTGCGTCTGGCTCGGTTCAGCCCGAGCCGGTCGTGTGTGTGTTTGCAGTGCATGCGTGGATGTTCGGGTCATCTTGAGAAGAGGAGGGCAAGAACGGGAGGGAGGCAGGGAGGTCATTTCTGCTTGTGCTAGGGGCGGCGGACGCTGGGGACGGCGGCATGCTTGGCTAGGATCCACGGGAGCAACAAACTGCGACATCCGACGAAGCGAGAAAAGAGCGTGTCCACCGTCGGGGCCGAGAGCGAACCGTCGTCCAGTGACTGGCGCAGCGAAGAAGACGCCATCATCGGGTGTGGCAAGGAGGACGACGGCGTTGGTTGGTGGTGATAGCGTTACTTTGGGAGCAGTGGACGGCCTCGGGTGCACTAACTTGCTAGGATGATAGTCGGGGGTGCTTCATAGTGGGCTTGGGCTGGTGGTGTAGGCTGATATGTCTTTACATTGGGCTGCAAATTCCCTAAAAAAATTGACTAGGCTGCGAAACGGGCCACCGAGCTGCACCGAGCGGAAACAGGCTCGGTTCGATCGCAAATCTAAGATGGGCACTTTCAAATATTTGAGGGATAGAGTTTGGGAGAAGGTGAGAGGGTGGATGGAGAAGTTACTATCTGCAGCAGGCAAGGAAGTGCTCATTAAATCAGTAGCTCAAGCAATCCTAGTCTATTCCATGGCTTGCTTCAGGTTACCAAGAGGATTGTGTGAGAATATTACTTCTATCATAAGGCAGTTTTGGTGGAGGAGTAAGCAAGGCAAGAGGAAACCGTGCTGGGTCTCATGGGATGTGATGACAAAACCAAAACACCTCGGTGGTTTGGGTTTTAGAGATATAGAAATCTTCAATCTTGCACTACTAGCGAGGCAAGCATGGAGGCTACTGGATGAGCCCAACTCCCTTAGTGCAAGAATTTTGAAGGCAGCTTACTACCCAAACCGGTCAGTTTTAGAAGCTGAACTTGGCAATCAACCTTCCCAGATTTGGCGAGCAATAATAGATGGAAGAGACATCCTCAAACAAGGCATTATTCGAAGGATTGGGAATGGCCAGACGACTGATATATGGGAGAACAACTGGATACCTAGGGTCAGCCCTATGTGCCCGATCACGGCACTTACTGAAAACCCACCGAGGCTGGTCTCGGAGCTGATCGACACCACCACGGCGTCATGGAGGGAGGACCAGATCCGTTCGGTTTTTTTACCCTTTGATGCGAACGCCATCCTGGCTATCCCATTGTGCACCCGGAACGTGGATGATTTCTGGTCATGGAGCTGCGAGAGGAGCGTGAAGTTTACAGTCAAATCAGCTTACCGTATGATTTTGAATACCAAGGAGCATAGGGAGAACTGGCTAGAGGAGAATGCGGGAGCATCGGACTTGCACACGAGCAGCAATGCATGGACATCTCTGTGGCATATGAAGGTCCCATCGAAGCTCAAGTTATTCGCATGGCGACTGGCGCAAGAATCGATCCCGACGGCGGAGCTACTGCATCACCGTAACATGGTCTACTTCACCGTCGTGTTTGCTTTGTGGAGGAGAGGATTCGTGGAGGCACGCCCTCCTAGACTGCACGATGTCTCGGTGCATCTGGGCACTAACTGATGAATGCTTGGTGGAGAAGATGAACTTGAACCAAAATACCAATGCCAAGAACTGGCTGTTCGAGTTACATGATGATCTATCGCAGAAGGAATTCATGCTCTTGGTGGTAACACTCTGGGCAGTGTGGATAGCAAGGAGAAAGGCCATCTATGAGGACATTTTCCAAAGTCCGGCGTCAACAAACATGTTTATACTCTCATACATCGCGGATCTGGAGGCCATTGATAAGCCCAGTGCGAATACAAGGAGGGAACCAGTAGTGCGCCCAACTCACTGGATGCAGCCACCTGAGATGTTTTTCAAGATCAACGTCGATGCCTCGGTGGCCAGGAACCGGGGGCGCGGGGCTGTTGCTGCCATATGTCGCGACCACGAGGGCAAGTTCCAGGGTGCCTCATCTATGGTGATCAGATGGGTCACTGATCTTCCATCTTTGGAAGCATTGGCAGTTCGGGAGGCGCTAGCCCTCGCCGATGATCTAAACCTGCAAAGAATTCACGTGGCTTCCGATTGCAAGGTGGTGGTGGACGACATTAAGCATCGGAATATGGCTAGCTACGGAGCTATCATACATGAAATCATAGAGCATAGTGGTTCTTTTAGCTTATGCAATTTTGTCCATGAGTTTAGGAGCTCGAATTTCAAGGCTCACAATCTAGCGAAGCGAGGTCTGAATTTAGGGGTGGGCCGCCATGTTTGGTTAGGGCACCCCGGTGATCTTGGTTTTGTCCCTGTAAACATTATGACAACTTGAATAAAGCTTCGCGAGATTGTCTCAAAAAAAAAATTTGTTGCTCGGCTCGGCCTGTTTCCTTGTCGGGCCAAGCTGAAGCGAGTTTCAGGCCAAGCCGAAATGCTGGCTTGAGCGTCCACAGGGATCTCAAGCTGAATATAGTCACTCGTGCGCCAAAACCAGTTGTCTCAAAGACTGAAAGGTGGAGGCACGGAAACAAATTAAGGTTGGAAAACAGGGAGATAATGCATTGGTTGCCCCGTGCATCATCTGGAATCGTAATCCCTTGTTCTGTTTGTCAACTCTCGTCCTCCAAAGACGTGAGCTCTTCTTCATGTCACATAAAAGGTTGGCCTAGCACATGTATACAATCACATAAATCCAGCTCCTACGTATGTCGTTGCTGTCAACGCAAGTTGCCATTCCAGTTAATTACTCCCTCCGTTCCTAAATATATGTCTTTCTACAAATACAAGACAAATTAGATGGGGCACAGTACTAGCCACTACTGCAGATCTGCACCAACATTTCAGCGACATTTACCGGATAACAATTTTTTGATGAATGGGAAATTGAATCTTGGTTGCCCTGAAACTGCAGTGTGACATGGTAAGAGTGAGATGCTTATCAACTCTCATCCTCCAAAGATTGGGCCTATTAACTCACATCCTCCAGAGATGTCAACTCTTCGTATTCTTTCCATGATGCATGTCTTAGCCTTGTGTCACCCAACAATTTCAATAGAGATGGTTGGCACAAATGGACTCCCATCGTTGTTTTAACAATTTTATTAGAATAAACTCGACACTTCCATTAGAAAGTCGCTATCAAGAACAAACAAAACTTAATCAAAGGGAAAGACTACCAATCGATAAGCCTAATATAGAGAGTCTCTAAAATCTGTAATAAAACTTCTAATACCACAGAGTTATTAAAATTATCAGGTCTGATGCCCATAAATTACTTTCTTATGTCATGGAATTGAAAAAAAAAAGATCCTACTCATGGTGACCAATTTGAACAAAGGAAACTTAAGCATTATTATGATGCTTAGGCACAAGGAGGAATAATAAAAGTCGGGATATTAGGCTGCCTAGTGGATCGGGACCCATCAACATCTTACAGTAAAAGCAACAACATAATGTCACCATCCCCAAAGTAAAAACAAGTAGAATCGGTTTGTGGATAACTCCATGCTAACCTATAATGGCAAAAGCTAAATGTCTTGTTGTCGGAGCACATCCACCTTCCATGAACCAAAAAAAAAAAGACATTGTGCAAGAGGGAGAAAGCACGTCGAAGACATAGAAGGTTGAAGCCGGTGTACGGAAGTGGCCATATATGGAGGTAAACAAGGCCAAGAGTGCCAACACAGTAGTGAAGCCAGCTTCTATTGGGCACCTACCAAGTTACCAGCATATAAAGGACCACACCTGTAGCTACACCAAGGCCATGAGCATTCATCTTGTGGAGAAGGAATCAAGACTCCACCAAACTCTCACACTTGTGTGAGTAATGTTCTTTGTGCATCTCACTCTTTATATATAGCACTCCATCTTCACAAAAAAAATGTAATTGTTCCTCCACCCACAGTTCTAACTAGTGATTCATAAGATTGGTGGCAACCACAAAAACAGGGTGTATACGATGATAACGAGCCAGAGTGATAGACATAATGTGATGATAAAGAACCAGAGTGATATGTATGGACATAATGCGGGAATCGGAGACATCAGGACATTAGCAAACACGTTTTCACTTGTGTTGGCTCCTAGACTCACTTTTTTAGGTGTTCTGTCGAGAGTTTGGGTGGTACGTGCCATCGAGACAAAGTAGGGAAGGTGGGACTGCTAAGCTCCAAATGGAACTCTAGCTGAATCAAGTCACTAGTGCGCCAAAAGTAGTTGCCCCAGAAGACTGAAAGGTGAAGGCGGGCAAACGAACTAGGGTTCAAAAGGTGGAAAGCAGGGAGAGAAAACTATGGTCACCATAGCATCTACAGGAATCGTAATCTCAGTGTACCATGCAAAATTCTTATGTGGCCTGTCAATTCTCATCCTCCAAAGACATGAGCTCTTCCTCCTGTCACAAAAGGGTTGCCCTAGCACATGTATACAAGCACATAAATCCAGCTGCAACGTACGCTGTGTAGGTGTTGCTGTCAAGTTGCCGTTCCAGTTAATTAGTGTTAGCGGATAAGCCTGATAGCTGTAAGTTAGTTAGTATCTAGCAGGTTGTTAGCTAACTTGTACCATACGTACATATCTCTAAAACTGATCGTATCTTTCTGTTGTAAACGATCGGTGATGTAATCTGCATATAAATAGCAATCAGCGCCATCTGTTTGGATGTGCGATCCAATCTATCTCTTGTGTTTTTACATGGTAACAAGAGCCTAGGCTTCGACGCACGTCCACAATCTGCATCCCTCGCCGCGATTCTCCTCGCCGCGATGACCACCTCTCCAAACACCTCCGCTTCCACCGCATCGACAACCATGAGCTCCCACCTTTCCGGCACTGCTGGTGCTCTCACCAATTCCTCCATTCCAGTTGGGTCGATGATGACCGGGCAAGTCGTCGTGCCCAACCTCGCCCAGCTTGTGACCATGAAACTCTCACGGGAAAACCACCTGCTCTGGAAGGCCCAGATTGTCCCCATCCTGCGGGGGCATCAACTCCTCGGCTTCGTCAACGGCGAGAGCACCCCTCCGGCACGCCTCATTCCTGCCTCCACCGCTGAAGGGGCGGAGATGGTGATCAACCCAGCCCACACGGTCTGGCACGCCCAGGACCAGCTGCTTCTTGCCGGGATCCTCTCCACGCTCTCGCCCGACGTCATCGCGCGCACGCTGAACTTCACGACCTCGGCGCAGATATGGGCGGCACTCGAGCGCATGTACGCCTCGCAGTCTCGCTCCAGGATCATGCAGCTCAAGAGGCAGCTCACGCACGCCCAGAAAAAGGACATGAACATGGCTGATTATTTTGGCCGTGTCAAGGGTCTTGCTGACCAGCTTGCTGCGGCCGGCAGCCCCGTAAACGATGATGATGTGATCGACTACATGTTCACAGGCCTTGACAACTCGTACGATGCCCTCGTCACATCGATCAATCTGCTAAAGGCCAATGGCGGCATCTCTCTCGATGAAGTGTACTCGCACATGCTGGATTACGAGGCGCGTCAGGACAATGCCAACACCGGCTATCAGTTGTCGGCCAATCTCGCGGGACGAGGCAACGGCGCACGAGGCGGCGGCAACGGTGGAGGTGGCTCCTCCGGCGGCAGCGGCGGCCGCAACCGCAACAATGATGGCCGCAACCAGCAGGGAGGCAACCGTCGCAACGGCGGCGGCGGCGGCAATGGCGGCGGCGGCGGCAACGGCAGCGGCGGCGGTAACTCTGCTGGAGGCAACGGCTCCAATGGCCAACCAGCCGGCGGTCACCAAGGCGGCTACAATAGGAGGAACTCCAACTCCGATCGTCCGCGGGTGCCGTGCCAAATCTGCAACAAGCTCAGCCACTCTGCAAGGACCTGCTATGATCGCTATAACCACAACTCCCAGCAGGAGGATGCACGTTTCGCCAACAACATCTCCACCGGCTCTCCGGCACTTGACCCAGCATGGTACATGGACTCCGGCGCCACCGACCACATCACCGGCGACTTAGACAAGCTGCACATGCGTGAGCAGTACACCGGCAAGGACCAAGTGCATACAGCAAATGGAACTGGTATGACTATTACTCATGTTGGAAAAGCCCTTCTTCCTACACCGCATGCACCTCTTGTCCTTAACAATGTTCTTCATGTTCCACATACCACAAAAAATCTTTTGTCTACTGATCGACTCACCTCTGATAACAATGTTTGTGTTGAAATTCATCCTCTTTATTTTCTTGTCAAGGATCGAGCTTCGAAGAGGGTTCTTCTTCACGGACCTTGCGAAGGTGGTCTCTATCCAGTTCGTCCCCTGCAACCAAGTAGGAATAAAACGGCGTTCTCTGCCGTCACCAAGCCCAGTCATGATCGGTGGCACTGTCGACTCGGTCACCCCTCCTCACGGATAGTAGATCATGTCTTAGGTCATTTTAATCTTCAGTTCAGTCGTGAGTCAAATAAAACACATGTGTGTGATGCATGTCAGCAAGGGAAGAGTCACCAACTTCCTTATGCCAGTTCTTCTAGGGTTACTTCATTTCCTCTTGAGCTTATTTTCTCGGACGTTTGGGGGCCTGCGTGCACCTCGTCGGGAGGTTTTAGCTACTATGTGAGTTTCATAGACGATTTTAGCAAATTCACTTGGTTGTTCTGTCTTAAGCATAAATCCGATGTTTTCAATATTTTTCATCGCTTTCAATCTCATGTTGAACGTCTCCTCAATCGCAAAATCTTGCAGATTCAGACCGACTGGGGAGGGGAGTACCGTAAGCTTAATACTTTCTTCCAAAACATCGGCATTGAACACCACTTATCCTGCCCACACACACACCAGCAAAACGGATCAGCGGAAAGAAAACACCGCCATGTCGTCGAAACCGGCCTCACCTTGCTTGCCCAAGCTTCCATGCCATTACGATTTTTGGGATGAGGCGTTTCATACCGCATGTTTTTTGATCAATCGTCTTCCTACCCGTACTATTAATATGAATACCCCCCTGCAATGCTTGTTCGGCACCGCTCCAGACTATACTTTCCTTCGTACTTTCGGCTGCGCTTGTTGGCCGTGCCTTCGTCCCTACAACAATCATAAACTCCAGTTTAGGTCCAAGCGTTGCGTCTTTCTCGGGTACAGTAGCACACACAAGGGTTACAAATGCCTTCACGTTTCGTCTGGCAGGGTGTATATCTCACGTGATGTTGTATTCGATGAGCAGTCTTTTCCCTATGCTGATCCATCTCAATCAGACTCACTACCCCCGTCATATGACGAGCTCCGTCTACTTGCTCCACCTAAAGCTTTTGATCCTATCATATCAACTGCTGCGGTGGAAGAAGAACCTTCTCCTATGGGTGATATTGTACCTATTTCATCTAATGTAACGCATGAGGATCCTTGTTTGGTTTCTGTTTTTCCTATGCAGGCGCCTACACCAACAGTGCCATGCAGCCGATGTGATCCCATCATGCAGGAACCAGCCAGGGCGTCATCCCGCCCAACTGACTCGGGCTCGGCTTCCCCCGTCCGGACGACTTCACCTGGACCAGTCTCGCCGGCTGCCTCTCCACCACCGGGGTCCGACTCCTCCGAGCTGCTTCAGCAGCCGGTTTCGCAGCATGAAGTGCACGCACCCGCTCCAGCCGATGCGCCTCCACGGTATGCCACTCGCCTTCACGACGGCACTCGCCGTGAGAAGGTGCGCACCGACGGCACCATACCATATGGTCCACAACGGCGACGGCGGCAAGTTTCGCTGGCCATGGTTGAACCCGCCAATCATCTTGATGCTCTTGTAGACCCTCATTGGCGGTCCGCCATGGACGTGGAATACCAGGCGTTGCTCAAGAACCAGACCTGGTACCTTGTTCCTCGGCCTCCTCGCTGCAACCTCATCGACTGCAAATGGGTTTTCAAACTCAAGTATCGCGCTGATGGCTCCATTGATCGTCATAAGGCGCGTCTCGTCGCCAAAGGGTTCAAGCAACGCCACGGCATCGACTATACAAAGACATTCAGTCCAGTAATTAAGCACACCACTATTCGGCTGGTTCTTTCTCTTGCAGTCTCACGTGATTGGGTGCTTCGCCAATTGGACGTGCAGAATGTGTTCCTCCACGGCATTCTCGAAGAAGATGTATACATGAAACAACCACCAGGGTATGTTGATCCACAGCTTCCGCAGCACGTGTGCAAATTGGGCAAATCACTATATGGTCTTAAACAATCGCCCCGGGTCTGGTTCTCTCGGCTGAGTACAAAGCTTCAGGAGCTTGGTTTCCATCCCTCTCTTGCTGATACGTCCCTGTTTATCTATCAGCAAGGGGGCGTATGTATGTACATGCTGATCTACGTCGACGATATCATCATTACCGGTTCGTCGCCGAAAGCGCTCACGTCGTCTGCATGAAGCTTTCTCCCTGAAGGACCTAGGCGACCTCCACTATTTTCTGGGAATTGAGGTGCAGCGCCAGGGGGAGTCTATACTTCTGAAACAGGCCAAATATACAGCTGGTCTTTTGAGTAAATCAGGTATGACAGATTGCAAGCCAGTTACTTCACCAATGTCTACCTCTGAAACTTTGTCTCGTGAAGGAGGACAACTTCTGTCACCGGAAGCAGCCACGAGATATCGGAGTATTGTAGGGGCACTACAATATCTGACTTTGACACGTCCAGACATTTGTTACGCCGTGAACAAAGTATGCCAATATCTCCACTCGCCGGCAGAAGAGCACTGGACGGCAGCAAAACGCATCCTGCAATACCTGAGACACACATCAGGCATAGGACTGAAAATCAGCAAGTCTACATCCACTTTGCTCAGTGTGTTTTCAGACGCTGACTGGGCTGGATCGACCGATGACAGGCGCTCTACCAGTGGCTTCGTATTATTTTTCGGCTCTAATCTGGTGTCTTGGAGTGCGAGAAAACAGGCTACGGTATCTCGGTCAAGTACAGAAGCCGAATACAAGGCGCTGGCAAACGCAACAGCAGAGCTGATTTGGCTTCAAACTCTACTCGGCGAGCTCGGCATACGGCAATGGAGACCGCCAGTGTTGTGGTGCGACAACATAGGAGCGACGTACTCGTCTGCCAATCCGGTATTCCATGCACGCACTAAACATATCGAGGTTGATTTCCACTTTGTTCGAGAGCGAGTAGCTCGCAAGGCATTGGACATACAATTCGTGTCGACCCAAGATCAGCTTGCCGATGGCCTGACCAAACCGATTGGCGCAGCACAGCTCCGACTTCTACGACACAATCTTAATCTCTTGGGAGCTGAGATTGAGGGGGAGTGTTAGCGGATAAGCCTGATAGCTGTAAGTTAGTTAGTATCTAGCAGGTTGTTAGCTAACTTGTACCATATGTACATATCTCTAAAACTGATCGTATCTTTCTGTTGTAAACGATCGGTGATGTAATCTGCATATAAATAGCAATCAGCGCCATCTGTTTGGATGTGCGATCCAATCTATCTCTTGTGTTTTTACAATTAGGACGCAGTATCCAGTTTTGCTGAACTCATGCCCACGGAATCAGCTATGTCGCTGCTTCCCTTGACGTCCTCTCCTCTGTTTGCTGACACAACAATGCAAATTAATTAGTTCATATCATACAACAATGATCTCCATTAGAATCAGAGAATTAGCCTGATAACGCAAATTAGATGGGGTAATGTACTAGCCAGCACTGCGGGTTTGCCCCCACTTGTCGGCGACATTTACCCGGGTACCAATTTTTTTATGAATGGGAAGTTGAATCTTTGTTTTCCTGAAACAGTGTGTGACATGGTAAAGAGTGAGAGAGATGCTTATGGAGATCTTTTTTGCTAAGCCTTTAAGTCAAAATGATCTGTACAAAGTCTTACCAAACTCAATATTTGCAGATACAAATTTGTATTCGACTACCGATCAGCGCATAGGTGATGTTCTCCCGAGACATCAAGATAGTTTGAACAGAGCTTATCCATTTTCTACGATACAAGACTATTCAAAACCTGAAAGTATAGAAACATTCATGTCACTGTCCTATCCTAGAAGACAGTGACATCGACCAAATCGAAACACATACAGTGGCAGTGCAGATCACATATATAAGATGCTGGACATGGTAAACTTACTCTTTATTAAAACGAACATGCCCATGGGAAACATATATAAGATCACATATATAAGATGCTGGACATGTCTAACAATATCCAACGTGAACCGTTACGCTACATCAGATTCTGCGGGACCCACATGTCATAATCGTTAAAACGGCTAAAACCGGCAAACACTGATTTCTGAAGAAAAAAATTAGGCTCCAAATTAGTGGTTTTTGGCATAAACCTATAGAAGCGTGTTTCCTGCAACCTAGACTTCAATGTCGACGGTTTCTGCGATTCACTCTCCTCCTGTCACATAAATGGTTGTCACAGCACATGTATACAAGCAGATAACTCCAGCTCCTACGTCGTGTATGTGTTGCTGTCATGTTGCCATTCTAGTTAATTAGGACGCAGTATTCAGTTTTGCTGAGCTCATGCCCATGGAACCAGCTATGTCATTGCCTCGCCTGACGTCCTCTCTTTTGTTTGCTGATACGACAATGTAAATTACTCCCTCCGTCCCATAATATAAGAGCGTTTTTGGTGTCAAAAACGCTCTTATATTATGAGACGGAGGGAGTAGTTCCTAACATACAACAAGGATCTGCATTAGAATCAGAGAATTAGCCCGAAACACCGCAAATAGAATGCAAATTATACAGGCATTGCTAGCCAGCACTGCGCTTCTGCGCCCACATGTCGGCGACATACCTGGGTGCCAAAATTTTGGTGAATCAGAAGTTGAATCTTGGTTTTACTGAAACAGCAGTGTGACATGGTAAGAGTGAGAGAGATGCTTATTAAGTCCCATCCTCCAAAGATTGTGGCCTATTAACTCCCAACCTCCAGAGATGTGAACTCTCTATATTCTTTCCATGATGCATATTTGAGCCTTGTGTCACTCATCAATTTCAACAGAGATGGTTGGCTCAAATGGACTCACATCGCTGTTTTAACAATTTTATTAGAATAAACTCAACACTTTCATTAGGAAGTAGTAGTGAAGTACAAACAGAACTTAATCAAAGGGAAAGACTATCAATCGACAAGCCTAATATAGAGTGTCTCTAAGATCTGTAATAAAACTTCTAATACCACATAGTTATCGAAATTGTGAGGTGTGATGCCTACAAATTACTTTCTTATGTGTGATGGGATTGGTAAAAAAATATGGTCGTACTCATTCTGACCAATTTGAACAAAGGAAACTTTAGCATTATTATGATGCTTAGGCACAAGGGCAAATATTAGGCCGCCTTGTTGATTTGGAACCCATCAACATCTTACAGTAAAAGCAACAACAGCAAACTGTCGCCATCCCCAAAGTAAAAACAAGTACTCCCTCCGATCCCAAATAAGTGTCGCACTTTTGAACTAAGGTTAGTTCAACCTTAATTCAAAACTGTGACACTTATTATGGATCGGTGGGAGTAGCATATAAATCAGTTTGTGGATAACTCCATGCCAACCTAGAAATTACAGTGTGGCAAACAAGCTAAATGTCTTGCTGTGGGAGCACATCATCCTTTTATGAACTGAAAAAAACATTGTACAAGAGGGAGAAAGCACATCGAAGACATAGAAGGTTGATGCCCATGTACAAAGGAGACCATATATGGAGGTAAACAAGGTCAAGAGAGTCAACGCAATAGTGAAACCATTTTCTGTACTAATAATTAGATTTGAAATATCCCTCCGAAGATTGGGTGCCTACCAAGTTACCAGCATAT
The DNA here is from genome assembly GCA_039707655.1 of Elymus sibiricus. Classification (NCBI taxonomy): domain Eukaryota; kingdom Viridiplantae; phylum Streptophyta; class Magnoliopsida; order Poales; family Poaceae; genus Elymus; species Elymus sibiricus. The sequence goes on along the minus strand of CM077676.1, from coordinate 60,422,643 downwards.
AAAGGACCACACTTGTAGGCTACAGCAGGCCATGAGCATTCATCTCGTGGAAAAGGAATGAAGAATCCACCAAACTCTCACACTTGTGTGAGTAATGTTCTCCATGCATCTCGCCCTTTATATGTACCACTCCATCTTCACAAAACTGTACTTGTTCCTCCACCCACAGTTCTAACTAGCGACTCTCTTACTGGGCATATATGTAAGCCCATGAGATAGGCGTCAACCACAAAAACAGAGAGTCTAAGAACCGGAGAGGTATATGTATTGACATAATGCTGGAATTGGAGACATCAGGACATTAGCAAACACACTTTCACTTGCTTTGGCTCCTGGAGTGGACAGTTTTTCAGGGGTTCTATCGACAGGTTGGTTGGCATGAGCCCAAGTCTTTAAAGCTGCAGGAGAAGATTCAAAGAAGAACTCTAAGTGGATTCTGTTCAGAGCACAACGACATTCTTATCACAATTTTGAATCTTGGATCCACTCTTTGAGATAGTGGTCCTTTAGACTCGGTTGTGTCTGTTGTATAGTTTCTTTTCTTTCTTTTTTTAGGTTTTTTTTTCCTTTACTGTTGTATAGCCTTTGTTCTTTTGCTGAACCTATCTGGTTCAACACCCCTTGTACTATTTATTTGAAAATTAATTAAAATACGAAGCAGAGTTCTGTTGTTTCCCTCAAAAACAGAAAGCAGGGCAGATGGAACTGCTAAGCTCCACAGGGAACGCAAACTGAATCAAGTCACTAGTGCCCAAAACTAGTTGCCCCACAAGACCGAAAAGTGAAGGCGGGAAACGAATCAGGGTTCAAAAGGCGGAAAGCCAAGAGAGAATGCTATGGTCACCCGGCCCAGCGCATCTTCTAGCATCATAATCTGGTGCACCATACAGCATTCTTATGCGGCCCTGTCAACTCCCATCCCACAATGACGCGAGCTCTTCCGCCTGTCACATAAAAGGTTGGCTAGCACATGAATACAAGCAGATAAATCCAGCTGCTACGTACGCTGTGTAGGTGTTGCTGTCAATGCAAGTTGCCGTTCCAGTTAATGAGAGCGAAATTAATATCCAGTTTTGCTGAACTCATGCCCACGGAATCAGCTACGTCACTGCCTCCCCTGACGTCCTCTCCTCTGTTTGATGATACAACAACGCAAATTAGTTCATAACATACAATAATGCTCTGCACTAGAATCAGAGAATAATTAGCCAGAAACTCCGCAAATACAACACAAATTAAATGTGGCACTCTGCTAGCCAGCACTGCGGGTCTGCGCCCACATGTCGGCGGTATATACCCGGGTGCCAAATTTTTGGTGAATCGGAAGTTGAATCTCGGTTGTCCTGAAACAGCAGTGTGACATGGTATATGCATATGGAGCTCTTGGTTGCTAGGAAAGCCCTGTAGTCAAAATGATATGCACATACTCTTACCAAACTCAATTTGCAGATACAAATTCATAGTCGACAACTGATCAGTGCATAGGCGATGTTCTCCCAAACCATGGAGATAGTTTGAACACAGGTTAATCATTTTCTACGACACTGTCCAAAACCTGAAGGTATAGAAACATTCATGTCACTGTCCTAGCCTAGAAGACAGTGACATCGACCAAATCAAAACAAATACAGTGGCAGCGCCGATTACATATATAAGATGCTGGACATGGTAAACTTACTCTCAGCAAACAGCAGCTAGCTCTGATCATGGCTCCCCTGCTCTCCTCCCTCACTGCATCCACGGGCATATGTGTAGTCTCAGCTCTCGCCATAGCCCTGCTGGTGATCACCCTCCACATCCTAGGCACCGCCGGATCCTTTGCCGTCTTCTGCATCAGAGAGTTCACCCAGAGAGCCCATGACCGGCCGCCGCTCATCGGGACCGTGTTCCGGCAGCTCAACAACTTTGACAAGATCTTCGATGAGCATGTTAAGTATGCGCTCCAGCACCCCACCATCAGGCTCGTCTATCCAGGGCACAGTGAGATCTTAACCGCCGACCCTGCCGTCGTCGAGCATGTCCTCAAGACAAACTTCAGTAAATACAGCAGGGTAGTTTTCCTTTGCTCATCATTTTTGTGCCTTCTCTCTTTCTTGCTAACCAGTAATATGGTGGTAGATGATTCAGTCTGCTTGTCTGATGTTAAACTGGATCCTGCAAAATTTAAACAGAGGATGGTCAAAAGTCAAAACTTGAGTAGTCTGTAGAGCATATTGTCATGTGCTATCAACCTTTGAATTCAGATTCATGCTAGTCAGACTAATCATATTCATGCTATTTAGAGAGTAAACTGAATGCCTGTGGCAATTTACAAAAAGTAGAAGACAATACTGAGTCTGACTACAATTTGATAATGATGGATCCTATTTCACAGGGGACCTTCAACACGGAAATCGTGAAGGATCTCTTTGGAAATGGTATTTTCGTGACAGACGGGGACAAGTGGCGACACCAGAGGAAGCTAGCAAGCCACGAGTTCTCAACCAAGGTGCTACGCGACTACAGCAGTGATGTTTTCAGAATGAATGCTGTAAAACTGGCAGAGAAGACCTCATCTGCAGCAGCTAACAGAATTGCCATAAACATGAAGGTACTTCCATGATTATCACCAATATAAATAGGATAGTATTGTAAGTGGTAATATCATATTTATAGCTTTAATAGTTCAGTCTACGCCTGTCAAATTTACTTTAGAACTTCTGAATTGGGTTATGCATTACTCTGATTTCTGAGTGAGCAAAGTAAAGATAAGAATTAATTGACTCCGAGTTTGAAGTTTGAGGTAGCACACTTGTACCAAAAGCTGATTGACTTGATGTGCATTTGCTGGCAGTTCTCTAAATTTGTACCATTTCCTCAGGACCTTCTGATGAGAACAACTATGGATTCAATATTCGAAGTGGGATTCGGTTTTGAGCTTAACACGCTATCTGGATCAGATGAATCCAGCATTGAATTCAGCAAGGCCTTCGATGAGGCAAATTCTCTTGTTTACTATCGGTATGTTGATATGTTCTGGAAGCTGAAAAGGTATCTTAATATTGGGTCAGAAGCCAAACTGAAAAAGAGCATAAAGATAATCGACCACTTTGTGTTACAGTTGATCCATCAAAAGAGAGAGAACATGAAAAACATAAGTGGCCATGTAAGCAAAACTGTACGGTAGTTTGTTACAACTATTTCAAAATTTTACATATGTTCAATTATATCTTTTATGATAATAAATGCAGAAAGCCAGAGATGACATACTGTCAAGATTCATACTGGAAAGTGAGAAGGATCCTGAGACGATGAACGACCGTTACCTTCGTGACATAGTCCTCAGTTTCCTGATTGCTGGTAAAGACACCACAGGAAATACCCTTACATGGTTCTTCTACATGCTCTGCAAGAACCCAGTAGTGCAGGATAAGGTTGCCTTTGAAATCAGAGAATATGTTGAGTGGGCGCAAGAAGATACCAGCATGGAAATGTTCACCGCAAGATTGAAACAAGGTGCTATTGACAAAATGCACTACCTCCATGCTGCGATTACCGAGACTCTCCGGCTGTATCCTGGTGTTCCGGTGGTACAAATGATTCCTCTTTCTATTCATTTTAAGAGTAGAGTCCAAAAATAACAAGTCCAGATAGCTTCGACATAATTTAATTTGGATCTGGCATACAGAGTAACTTATTTTGTGGTACACTTTCAGGATGGTAAGATGGCAGATGAAGATGATGTACTACCAAACGGCCAACGAGTGATAAAGGGAGATGGAATGAACTACATGATTTATGCCATGGGGAGGATGAAATACCTTTGGGGTGAGGATGCCGAAGAATTCAGGCCTGAAAGATGGCTTCTGAATGGAGTCTTCCAGCAAGAGAGCCCTTACAAGTTTATAGCTTTCAATGTAAGTACTACAGAGAAGACATGATTAGAGGGCCTATAATAATTTTACTAAGTGAACATGTCTAATTAACAGATTAGATTTGTGTTGGGCACAACCTAGATCATCACCAAGAGTTGGCAAAGAACCTAGAAAACAGTAACATTAGTGGTATTTAAATCTGGCCTTCTGTTGCTAAAGCAGAAAATCAAGCATATAATATTGCATTTCAATTAAAGTAGGGAATACCATGGTACTTAACTACTAATCACTTGCACTTTAAGAAGAGTACGGGAACTAACAGCAAGCGGTCACACACACCCTAATACAAAAAGTTGCATGGGTTTAACATCAGTTCTCAAGTTATAAATTCATTTTTCATATAGAGTATAAATAACCATTTTCATTTGACGAGTCTTCTTCCAATGACCAGGCGGGACCTCGTATCTGCTTGGGGAAAGAATTTGCATATAGACAGATGAAAATTGTGGCTGCTACCCTGATACAATTCTTCAGGTTCAGACTGGAAGATGAATCCAAGGGTCCAATATACAAAACAATGTTTACCCTCCACATGGATATCGGCCTTCATCTATTTGTGTACCCTCGTGAAATTTAAGCTTGAACATCAGAACAAGCTACTAGATCCTCTGTTGTTCCACTGAACTATGTACATTATCAACATCTACTTTTTCAAGTTGTAAAAATAAATGTCACCAGTTGAAGCTCCATTCAGGTTAGTCAGATTATTCATACTATATTTAACTTTGCACGAAACAGAGTAAATTAAACTGTCAGAAAACAGAGAGATATCCAGACTGGTGTGTTGTCAACCCCAAATTTGTATGTTTTGGATGCTATTCAGCTAGATTCCATTTACATGAAATTTGTGTTGATCCTAGCAAGGTACTTTTCCTCCATATTTAGTTCAGAATGCATCAAACTGTAGGTGTTCAGTGAGCATACCAGGAGTATTAACCTGGATTGTCCCCCACATCAATGTCATGCATAGAAATACAAACAGATGGATCTAAGTCTAACTGCTGTGTCATCATGTAGATGTCACTGTCAAGTTGTGAGTCCTTGACTGCCAATCCACTCGAGAAATAGTTTTGGTCTCACCACTATCTAGTAAAGTGGTATTGTGTCACCATCAATTCCACAACTCTTATCTCATCTCATTTTGTGATACATCAAAAACCTGCAAAGCGTCTAAATACATGCACAGTTGACAACACTAAATTGTTAGTTAATTAACAGCATATATTCATCTACAAGTATCGTTGGTGCCTCTAAACTACAGATTACCAAAGCAAGTGGATATTATTATTCTAGACAGAGTCAACCCAACTCTTTTATTCCTTTCCTGTTGCCCATTGGGGTCTATGCAAAGACATTGCCATTTTGTTATCTATTGGTGCATATGCGAGCAAAGACGCCAACACCCTCAATACTACACAATACCAGCAACAAATACATTGGCCTCCCTTTGTACAATGATTGATAGGCTGGACCAGTCACTTGTGGACACCTATCAGGGCCCGATGTCCCCAGTTACGGAAATCGGGACTAAGTAGCCCACTCCCCTTATTTCTCTCGGATTTTCAGGAGGTTGGCCTCGAGATCAATTCCAACACTCTTATTTCATTTCAGTTTGTGATACATCAAACACCTGCAAAGCGTCTAAATATACATAGTTGATGAAACTTAAATTTTTAGTTAATTGACAACATATTAGTAGACAAAGTGTAGTAGCGTCAGGCGTTCGAGCGCGACGGCATCGACGGCGTATGTCGCCAGAACGCCAGGCGTGTGTTGCCGGCGAAGAAGAAGGTGGAGGCCGTAGCAGCGGCAATGGCAACATCGACGACGACGGACCCGTCCTCCTCTAGGTCACGGCTTAGGGGGTTATTGTTGGGAATAAGTCGTGATAGAGCACGGTGGCGACCGGCGTCAGTGCGCTAGGTTGGGTCCGTGACGGTGCAGACCGGCGTGAGCGCGCCAGGTGGGTCCGCGAGGCTGGGTCACGGCCGTGTGTACGTGTGTAGCGTGTGTGTGCACCCCGAGTCCTGCGCGTAAGGCAGCGGCCGTTGGCGAGAGTTGCGTGCGCTGGCCGTGCATGGATAGGTTAGCTAGGTGCATGCATCAGATGGATATGTGCGTGCGTGTAGTTAGCTGGGTCATAGGTAGTGGCCGAGTGTGTGCCGGCCAAGTGACTAGTCGTGCGGTGTGGGCTGCATGTTGGGGAGCTGTTGCTCTGGGTGTGCCTATTTAGGCGTGGTTAGTGCCGTGGAGTAGATGAGAGCCAGAGATGAGGAAGATGTAGTCTCCGTCGGGACAGTGGTGTGCGCCCGGCCGGCAGGAGAGCTTTTCTGGGTAGTACTGCGTGTGTGCGTGTTTACCTCCATGTATGTGTTCGAGTCGTTGTGAGAAATAAAGCCAAGATACAGGCGTTCGTGCGCCGCGGCGTTCGTCGCCGGGAAAATTGTGGTGTCTCCTTCGTCTACCTTTGTCTGGCGTTTGTGTCGCTGAGAGGCCGCTCGGCATGTGTCGCCGAGGAGGGTTAGTTTGCCCCAACACATAGGAAATCACTTTCTTCCCTTTTGCAGCATCATCAATGGGGTGTTGTCGAATGTATAGCAGCGTGTTGATGTAGCTGGTTAAGAATCTGCTAGACGCTTCGACTGGAGGTGGTGGCTTGTCATGATACACCTCATTGCGCACATACCAGCTCCGCCAGAGCGTCATCAGCACTGGGAGCCTCTCGTCATCGTTGCAGCGGTCAAGTAGGTGGAGGATCCATTCCGGCCCAGTGTTGGAGACGGTCGCTAGTTTGGACATGCTCCATGTCTGCGCCATCTCCATCCATAGTGGTCGAGCCAAGGGACATCTGCATAAGGCGTGGAACGTGTCCTCGCGCTCCAGTCCACACAAAGGGCACATATTAGAAACCTCAAGTTTCCGTTTATGTTTATTTTCAAGCGTGGCCAAAGAGTTCGTCGCAACCCTCCATGCAAAAAATCGTACAAATATAATTTCACTTCTGCGTGGAGCATATACAAATATGATTCATTGGCATATAATTTCAGTTAAACTACATGACCTTCAGGACCTTGACACCACCGTTGAGCCTTTTCGCATCCGAATCCACTCCTGCCTAGTACAACATCTTCACCCAAAACCCAAGCATTTCCTCCAAGTAGTTTCGCGTATCCCATCCATTAGCAAACATATATATACAGCCAGTTCAATTGCTCCGATGCAAATGCTTTTGGCTTCTTTGCGTTGGTCAACACTAACAAACTAAATATGCCAGCAGTGAAAGGGTTGCATTGATGTGCCAACACATTTTTCTTCTTCCTGTTGAGGAACATGCACTTGCTCATACTTAGCAGGTTACGAGCTTCATACATAACCTTCTCCTCCATGCCAAACCACTCGAAAGACCGTTACCCCTCTTCTATTGGCTGGTGCTAAAGCAAGATCATCGCGGTGTTGCTTTATTTCTTCATTGGGGAAGGGGGGGGGGGGGGGGGGGGCACACAAAGAGTCGCGCAAACATGAATCCTAAAGGAACATCACTACCGAAGGGTGTGTGCTCTAATGATCACACTGGCCCTATAGCCCACCTCTCTTCCACCGTATTGCCACCGAAATAAACATGGAGGTGGTGGTTTGGCCCAACTCAGTAGCTTGTTTGAGTTAACATTTTGGCGCACCCCCACATAATACTGTAGAATACTCTTTGGTGAACATACACAACTAACGTCCCATTGATGGTCGGCTTCTACCTGTCATTGGTGTCAAAGGCGAGGGCGCTAATAATAATTCCCACTAGCGGGCTAACGGAATCATGGTGGTGTCACTATATTCTTGCTTGTATATGTGGATGACGTTATTGTTGCCGGGTCTTCTCCTACTTCTACTACCAAGCTGCTTGCTGATCTCGGGACGTCTTTTGTTCTTAAGGATCTTGGTCCCTTGCATTATTTCCATGGTGTTCAGGGGCGACCTTCACCAGGGGGACTAGTTCTCCCTCGGCAGAAATACATTGGCGATATTCTTCATCGTGCCAGCATGGAAAACTGCAAGATCTCCACTACACCTATGTCTTCAAGTAAGAAGATCATCAAGGACAGTGGATCACCTCTTTCGCAAGATGATAGCACAAAGTATCTAAGCCTAATTGGCGCATTACAATATTTGACACTCATGAGAACAGATATTTCCTTTGCGGTAAATCGAGTGTGTCAATTTTAGCATGCACCAACCACTATTCACTTCTCTCCAGCCAAACGCATTCTGTGGTATTTGAAGTACACTTGTGACATGGGGCTGTCTATACGCAAGTCTCCGTCCATGTTACTTAGTTGCTTCTCAGACGCGGACTGGGTTGGGTGCAGTGATAATCGCAGGGGAGGTTTTGCAATATTCCTTGGTCCTAATCTTGTGTCATGGAGCTCAAGGAAGTAGGCTACTGTTTCACGGTCTAGCACAGAGTCAGAGTACAAAACTCTTGCAAATGGAACAACTGAAGTAATCTAGATACAATCAGTCCTTGGAGAATTGGGAATCTATATGCCAAGACCACCAGTCGTATGGTGTGACAACTTGGGAGCTACCTATTTATCGGCTAATCATATGTTTCATGCCGGAACAAAGCATATAGAAGTGGACTTTCATTTTGTTCGAGAGAGGGTTGCAGCTAAGGCATTGTAAATTTGGTTCATTTCTTCCGAGGAACAAATTGCTGACATATTCACCAAACCTTTGGCTGAGGCCCCATTTGTATCAAATAGATTAAATCTTAATCTTCTTTGTGGAAGTTGAGATTGAGGGGGAATGTTAAACATGTACCGTAGTTGAGATATAGTTGTTAGGATAGTAACAACCTATGATCTCCCTGTTGTAACAGAACGTGTAATCTGGCCTCGCCGAGGTGCCCTAGTGCACATATATAAATACATCCCAAGGCCATCGTATTTGTTGTGCCGATCCAATCTCTCTTCTCTCTATTTTCACACAGGCTATGCCTCTACGTCCGTCCTTCGACCAGAAGTTCGACGTCAATTGCTCAAGGACCCTTGACCCCATGAGTTCTATTTTTCTTGGGAGGTAGGCCCCATTTAATGTTTGGCACAGAGCCCCTGATTTTGCCGGCTCGGCCATGCATGGTAGAGTCCTAGACACGCACGCGCATGCTCACAGCCTACTAAAACTAGAGTTCGGGGGGGGGGGGGGGGGGGGGGGACTTTTTTTGTAAAAATATGCATATAGAGAAAATTTAGTATTGTGCATACCCATCGAAGTATCAAAAAATTCCCAACCGTTTGAAAATTTGAGGCCAATTTCTATTTATTGATGATGAAGCCCCTTTCTGTAAAAGAACACTTACCAATATGTAGAAGTCCACCAACTTGTGGAGGGAAGGATAGGTCAGGAGAAACCGTGAAGCCAACCTTGTGCTACAACAGTACATTGACATTCACCTCGTGGAAGGAATGAATACTCTACCAACTGTACCACTTGAGCAACTCAAAAAAAAAAAAAAAAAAAACTCTACCACTTGAGTAAATGTTCTTTGTCCGTCTCTCCCTTTACATATAGCACTACATCCTTACCAAGCTATATATGTTGGTCATTCATCTGTGCAGTTCCTAGCAGTCTCTTATTAGGCATATATATTAGCACACATAAGTTATGTGAAAACCACATATATAGAGTAGAGCAATGACAAAAGAATTGGAGAGATATGTATGGACATGCGGGAATTAGAGACATCTGGACATTAGCAAACACGCCTTGGTGCTATGTAGCTGTTAACATTGTTTGGTTCTTGACTGATATGCCTGTAGTGCTACTGCTGAGCCACAGGAAAGGTTCTCTCAATCGGACACTCACTCATATAGGTGGTCATATTTTGGGAACGAATTGTCCAGTTATGTAGCTCCATGACAACTTCACTAATCCCGATCATTGGACGATGAAAGCTTGTTTGGTGTCTGGGGTTAATGGTGGGGATTGCAAACTAGACAAACCAGGCAGTACTGGTAAGATTTACATGACAGTGCTCAACTTTAATCAAGTCACAAGTGTAAAAACATCAACGGCGGCGGTTGCTATTCTAGTGCACTGGTCCGTTGGGTCTTAACACGACGACTTTCCGACTGTCTAATACAACAAGTTCTGCCCGGCTCCGATGTTGGAGGTGCGTTGACGGCGGCGTGCCTTTGGCATGCTCCAGTACTTGTAGTTGTTGCTAGGTGGTCTACGGACCTGAATGTAATTTTTATTATTTCTAGTGTTCCTTGTACTGCCATGATATATGATGAATAGATCAGAAGTTTTCTCGCAAAAAAGGAATAAAAGACCTAGGAGAGCTCCAAAGTTTTTTCCGTGAAGTGGACCCCGCCTGTAAGAGTCTGGTTGAATCGTGGTTCCCGCAGGACACTAGGGCCACGTCCATGTAGCGCTATCTGCGTATTTTGCTGACGACTTTTTATTCGGTCGATTTATCAAGCTGTTTTTTAAATTTTGGTTGATTTTCATTAAAATACTTCCAATTTAATTAAAGTACTCTCTCCGAGTCATATTACTTGCCGCTTATTTAGTACAAATGCATACTAAATTAGCGACAAGTAATATGGATGGGAGGGAGTGAATAGGATTGCAAGCAAACACGCAGGTCTGTTGCCCATGTATAGCTATGCGCGTATACTGCTGAGGATTTTTTTTCCTCGGTCGGTTTATCGGCCGGTTTTTTATTTTGATCGGTTTTCAATAAAATACTTTCAATTTAATTAAAGTAATTTGGATTGCAAGCAAACACGCAGGTCGGTAGCTATATATGTGCGTACTGCATTGACAATTCCCTTTCAAATTTTCAGCCAATTATTTTATTTCATCCGGTTTTTCTATTAATACCCGTTCAATTTTTCTAAATATATTCAGGAATCTTGTTTTGTGAATTTCTAAGAGTGTTTACAAATTTGAAGAAATGTTCGCAAATTTAAAGTAGTTCCCAAAATCAGAAGGATCGGTCTGCATGACTAGTCCAATAGCGTCTCTGAGGTCCGCGTTTGCTCGACCACCGCCATTGTATACGTTGTATATAAATTGCTATAATAATCATTAGCAGAAAAAATAAATTTAATTCTACGACTAAGAGCATCTACAACCACAAGGCCCAAATATTGGCCCTCAAACGCCCGCGGACACTCCCGTCCATTTTGACCCCTCACTTTTCATACAAACCAACCACACCCCCATATTGTCCTACCCACTTTCAGACATAACAACAAACACCTTGTGCGCGACACCGCCTGAGCATGCAGAGAGCACACAGAGACGGACACGGACGCACCTAGCACGCAGCCACAGACGCACCTAGCACGGCAGCAGGCGGCCAGCGCACGCCGAGTAGCGGCGGCTAGCACACGGTCGCCGGCCGAGGTGCGCCACGACGCGGGCCTTCTCCCTTGGCGCCACACTTGTCCTTGTCCTCGTCCTCGGCACGCGGGCGCAGGTGCAGCAACCCGGTCCTTGGGCGCGGTCGCGGGCGTCGGTGCAAGCTGTATCTCTCAAAGGCGGCGGCCGTCGGCAAGAACGGTGAGCACGGCGCCGGTGCCACCAAGGCCCGCGAAGGACGACATCGCACTAGTGCTCACTATACAGGACGTGGCCCTGGACGGCTTCTGCATGAGCCGTTGCGGCAGGCACGGGACCGTGGCCCTGACGCCAAGTCCGGCACGGCCTACATGTGGGCTGGCAACCCAGCGACGCAGTGCGCCGAGCAGTGCGAGTGGCCGTTCCACCAGCACACGGACTTGGCGAAGACGTGCGCGGCAGTGCGATGCGGCAGGACACGCGGGCGAGCACCCGGGGGCCTGGACGAAGATGTGCCTGGCGGCGTGATGCGACAGGAGACGCGGGCGTGCGGCTCCTCCCGTGGTCCGCAGCGGCGGCTGTGGGATCTAGCGCGATGGTGCACCTCCAGCGAGGCTGCACGGGTCGCGAACAAGGGCTGCGGCGCCGGATCAGAGAGCGGGAGGCAAGGCAGGAGAGGCTCGGGGCTGAAGAACTCCGACGGCACATGGAGGAAACGAGAGAGAAAATGGAGAGGTAGGCTGAGACGCTGCAGGTGGGGTATATGCGGGTTAGGTGGGACGTGAGCTGATGTGGAGGAGGTGTCCGGGCTGTCCGGGCAATCCTCATACTCAACGCATATATCGGTTGGATTTGAGAACTGCCGGTCTGTCCGGACACATATATAGGGATAAAGTGACGAGGGTGGTTAGGTGGCTTTTTTTTTCTCCTCTGGTCTGTCCGGACAGTGAACGGACTGCCCGATTAGACGTTTGAGGAGTCTGGCTGTAGTAGATGCTCTAAAGCATTTACAGCCAGACTTGGCAAATCCGGCCCCCTATACGTTCGCGGACGCACCCAATTATGCCCGCGGACGCATCCGGTGTAGGAGAGATATACCTTAGAGGCAATAATAAATGTTATTATTTATCTTCATGTTCGTAATTATGTTTGTGTTCCATGCTATAACTACTATGGTTCTCGAGTCTGCAATAACCACGAGGCTCGGAGAAAAACTCATATGGACATGTGGAATAATAAACGATAAAGTATATTCCTAGTCTGGCCTCTAAGACTAGATCAAGTATTGCATGATCATCACGTTTTCCTGATCATGGGCATGTCTATGCCAGGCAACTTTTGAGGGCACAATGTTAGGAGAACACTTGTGTTGAATCGACCCGATTTGATGTTATGCTATGAGATACATTCGTCACAAGTTTATGGTTAATAACACAAAGAAAGTTTATATTTGCATAATTCCTTAGACCATGAGAGTATTTAGTTCCTTCGCACTTGCTTCATGAACTTTGGGGTTTGTTAAACGTCATCCGTAACAGGGTGGCTATTACGACGACTTACGGGTTCATGAGAAAGTATGACAAGGAACTTGATAGCTCAATATTGGGATTTGCTCCTCCGATGATGGAGAGATATTCTTTGAGCCCTCTCGGTGTTACGGTATCAATCATCGTCTGGCCAGACACAATGTGATTTGATCACAGGGATGCCGGAATGCGGAAACGAGAAAAGAGAACAAAACCGGTAACGAGATAACTGGCATAGTGGGCAAAAGTTGTTGATCCACGGGGATGCCGATAAGTCTCACATCGGTTTTGTAAACATATCGCGAAGCAACAGGAATAGCACACGACAACTAGAGGTTCACTCGAATATTCATTCGTGTGGGTATAGGCATCAATATGGGTGTCCACGGTTCCGCTATTGATCATTGATCGGAAAGTGTTCCGGTCATGTTTATACTTCACCGAACCTACAGAGTCACACGCTTAAGAGTCATCTATCTGCTGAATACTAGACAGGGAGTCTGAGAGAAGTCACTGGAATAGTGTCGGTGACAACGGGATTGTTCCGGAGAGAACACCAGAAAAGTTTTGGTAAAACCGAAAAGTTGTTTCGGAGTAAACCATTATGCCAAATAGGTTTCGGCACGCGCCTGGAACATTTTGGAGGTACCAGAATTGTTCTGAGAACTTCTGAAATTTTTCCGGAGACAACCGGAAATGTTCCGGAGCAGCTGGAATTGCTATGGTTGCTTTTCCTTGAAGAAAAACATTGATCCGGAAATATTTTGGAACGCGTCCAGAATTGTTTTAGTGGGTACTAAAAATGTTCTAGGCCTACAGAAATATTGTCGGAATTAACGGTCGCGGTAAAATGTCTTTGTGAATAGTGAAAGTGCTTTTTGGGTTACTTTTTGGAAAGCCATCTTTTTTGGCTTTGTTCCAAAAGATCTAGGGGAACCCCTTTTGGGGGGGGGGGGGCATGGGGTGGCCGGCCAAGGGAGGAGCTCCTCCATGGAGCTCCTCTAGCCTTCCTTTTATGCCCTTGTGAAGGTCACATGGCATGGGCATTTTGGTATTATCAAGTACCACCCTACCCCTTGGGTTTTCCTATAAGAGGTGCTCTCCACACTCACTCTTCTCTCACATACAAATGTCATGCATGATCTGGCTTTCTCTCTCCCTCCCACGAAATAGTTTCGTAGAGACGAAAGGCTGTCTGGGTTCCGGTGGGAACTAGTTCTGAACGGCGAAGCCCTGCCGGATAGCTGACACCGTATGTGTGCAACTTGGTAGAGAGGTCGTAGTTTCAATCTTAGTTCGAGTGTGCCTCCCGAAGGGCTGTCCGAGTGACTGTCCGAGATTCTGAGAGAAGCTTTCTGAAGGGCTGTCCGAGGGAGTGTCCGAGGTTCTGTCCGAGTGCCTCCCGAAGGGCTGTCCGAGGGACCGCCTGAGGGGCTGTCTGAGGGAGTACATCCTCGCGGTTGGGAGGTCATAAAATCCTAGCTGCGCGGATCTGCACCAACGATCTTCGCCAACTCTACTTCCGCTACGCTATGAGTTGGTAACGATCAGATCAAAAACTTTGTATGCATCTCCATAGTGATCCTAGGTTGTTCATAGTGTGGAAATTTTTTGTTTTCTGTCGCGTTCCCCTACAGTGGCATCATGAGCCGTGATATGCGTAGTTGCAAGTTACGATCTAGAATACATGAGATGTATGGGTGTTGCACAATATAATTTTGAAGTAGATGAGATCTATTGCTGAAAACTATTTGTGCGGGTAGCAGATGAAATCTATTACCCGATGTTCTTGTTGCTTCCCTTGAATTTGTGTAGTCCTGATCTTGACAACATGGTAGAATCGGACAAAGTTCTAGCAATCCGCGATTCTTCCATGCTGCTCCTGAGTATGCTGGTTGACAGATCAACGAAGTGCTTCAGTGTCTTTGGGTTCTACCATAGTTAAGAAAGGTGGATGTTTCGCAGACTAAAGGGCAATGCAGATATGATTTGCACGGGGTTCTTGCGTATGACGAAGTTCAGTATGGGGCTCGAGATTTTATTATCTCATGTTTCATACGCCCCGCAAAGTTAATCTAGCGACTTGAATAATCATACATGATGATGAACGATGGTAGCTTCGGTTTGTTTCGAAACCTTAGAAGCCACGTAAAATAAATTTTTGCATAAACCGATTAGAGGCGTCTAAGTTGGTTTTGCAGGATGACATGAGATGTGCATAAGATGTGGTATAGTCTATATCATATTTAATTTGAGTATGTATGACATGACTATATAATGTAAATTAACATGACCTGCGTGTCATGATTCGGCATGATGGTTGGAGCCATATGATTGTCACTTTAATGACCTGCGTGTCAACCTTATGTAATGCATTTATTTTATTAGCTATAGAGATAGCAATATTATCTGGTGCATCGACAAGGTGGTGGCAATCTTCGCGAAGGTGAACACCGACGCAAATGCCGAAGACGAAGAATAAAAACTTCTCCGTCAGAAAGGGCTATACCATGTCATGCTATTATGAATGAATTGCCTGAGATGTTTATCCCTTTAATGCACCCTTTTGATTGCGCTGTAGTCGCTTTTTATTAGGGTGATCTATCACTTAAAATATCAGGTAGTTAGTGTTCTCCCAAGTGTAGCACCGTCACGGCACCTATCTCTTCGGGGCATCACATGATCTCTATGGGTGCGAACGATTAGAGAAGTGTGAGGCGGGTGAGTTGAGACCTCGCAGTGAGATCACTTGGTTGTCTTGACGTTCTGGCTTGATCGTCCTGAGCTCGGAACACGCCCATCGAAAGATAAACAAGAATCACATAGAGATGTAATTGGCAAGTTTGCCTACCGATTAAAATTCGCGCCATCAGTGTTCATCTCGAACAATGGCGTTGAATTGAAATGCGAGTCTTGTATCACTCACAATCAATTATGAGAGATATTGATTTGAGTGAGAGCGCACTTTAGAATTAATTATTTTAATTCTTAGTGCAATTAATTATGGACATAGTCTAAGTGTGAATTGCATAATAGTTGTAAAATAATGGCTCGCGTTTCCACCTTCTCTATTAAAATTGAATAAGCTGTTATTTATCTGGTTAAAACTTTACGGTTGGTAACGTAATGTGAGGATTGTTCTCAAGAGTGCCGAGAAGGACTTTGTCCTATCGCATGCTTTCGGTATTCTCCCGCTGATTCTATGGATGATGTGACTCTCGTCCATCAATCCAAAAGCTATAATTCCGTTTCGGTCAAGTACAATATGTTTGCTTCCATGAGACCCGAACTTCAAAAGTTTGGGATAGTTATGTGATAATCATGGAACTGAAAATTAGTTCAGATACAAACAAATGCTAAATGATTTGAGATATCCAGAGCAATGTTTGTTTGCGAATTATTAGTAAAGTATTTACTATGCATTGGACTGATAAAAGAGGGATCCAGAAGAAAGCATGTCATGTAATGAAGGTGAATAAAACAATAATTAAGAGAGGAGTTGTCCGAAGGGTGTCAGTAGGACTTTCACACCTAGGAAGTCCGGGGCTGACGCCACTCTTTATGTTGGGTGCTTCTTCTGAGAGTAGGAGAAATATTGGAATTAAAACTGTTAGAAGTATAAAGGCAAAAAGAGAGAAGACTGGAATGTCCGGCTCATGTATGAATGTCGTACAAGTTTATAGATGTATAGAAGGCTAGTCAAAGAAATAGTTCTTGGGAATTGTGATTAAATTGTTAGTCACTTATTCTTGGGCACTGTGATTGAATAACATTGATCACAGAGATACCCGCTCGATTGCATTCTGTTACGACTCGATGCAAGAACTATTACGGCCTAAAAGACTAGCTGGTAATGAGGTTTAAATACACGTTGGGAACATAGTAAAAGTTACTAGACCTTCTATCGGTATATTACCTCTGTATTTATTTTCATAATTCATTTTTGAAGTTTCATTCACTCTAGCCCATTGCATAATGTTTGTTGTAAGAAGGTTATTCATGAGAAAACAATTGTTCTTCGATGTTATGAATAACATAAGGGCCACACTCCCATTATGAATGGGATGTATGTTATGAATATTGATAATAATTTATTTTCATAATTCATTTTTGGAGTTTCATTCACTCTAGCCCATTGCATAATGTTTGTTGCAAGAACGTTATTCATGAGAGAACAATTGTTCTTCGATGTTATGAATAACATAAGGGCCATACTCCCATTATGAATGGGAAGTATGTTATGAATATTAATAATATGATACATATGTAACACTGACGCAAAATGTCCGAGACTAAAAGAATACCACATATGTGTGGCACTGCATTTGATCACATTGGAGAAACCCGCATGGAGAAATTCCATTATGATGGATTTTGAAGTCATTTGATTATCAGTCATCTGACACTTGCAACTTTCGTCCAGAAGAAGAGTGATTGAAATACCGTTCACAGGCCATAAGGAATGAGCAACGAACTTATTGGTGATCATACATTTTGATGTATGTAGTCTGATAAATGTTGTTGCTAGAAGTGGATTTGTCTATCTTCAGAAATGACTAAAGTAGATATATGGATATTTACTTGATGAGACATAAGTCTGGATCTTTTGAAATCATTCAAAAGGTTTTCAAAATGAAGAAGAAATTATTGTAACAAGAAAATTATGTTTCTGCATTTAGATTGCGGAAAGGAATATTTGAGTTACAAGTTTAGCGAATGTCTGATGAGTTGTGAAAGAAATTTCATAACTTGCACCTCCCAGAACACCACTGTGAGTGGAATGTCCGTGATGATGTAATCAAACCATTTGTGACATGGTAAAATCAAAGATGACATAAATCAATTTGCCATTATCCCTTTTAAAGTAATGCTTTAGAGACTTTGACTTTTACACTGAAAAGAGCGCCATCAGATCTGTTGAAAACAATCCATAATATGGTATGCCCAACCATGTTATGTCTTTTCTTAACATTTGGAATATGGGGCTTGTGTAAAGTATTTTACAAACCTATTCCAAATCAGACAAGTGCTACTTTGTAGGTTATCCCAAATTATTAGGAATTCCTCCATCACAATACCGAGGCAAAAGGTTTGCCACTAAGAACGGTATGATTTTGAAGAAAATATTTCTTGCAAAAAGGTGAGTGAGAGGACAGTGCAACTCGACGAGATAGCAGTATCTTCGTCGTCAGGTCAAGGGAAAGAAACATTGGAAGTAATTCTAGAGTTTCCTACTACGACTGATACGGAAGACTCTACATGAGATGTATGGACTTCGGTCGAACTTGCAGCTGAACCACGTAGGCAAAACTCGTGCAAACCTCACAGGTGCGCAAACGAGATATTGTTGTTAGACAACAGTATACCTACGATACACAAGGAAGCGTTGATGGGCCCTAACTCCGGAATTGGGTAAATGCCAATATAATCCGAGATAGTTTCCATATAAATGATTCAAGATTAGATCTTGATACACCCTTCGGAAGACTGAGAGTCTAACGAATATTAATGGAACTATAAACTGATATGGATAAAAATGTTTTATCCATAAAGCTCGACTTGTTGCTTATAACAAATTCAAGAAATTAACTACGGTGAGATTGTCTCTCCGTAGCGATGCTTAAAGTCGGTTCGGGTTAAACTAACAATTAATACATATTTCAATCATGAGATATGATATATGGATGCCAAAAGGAAATCCATGAGATGGAAATACAACTTAGGACTGGCATGTGATACAGTCCAAAGTATTTTGTCAAACCAGAGCATGCTAGTGAATGTGCAAACTTCAGAGTTCCAGTAATGAATAGAAGAGAGCATAATGGAGTTGAAATCTTCGTTTTGATGAAATAATCAAAAGAGTTTGATTTCATCAAAGGAGAGCGAAGATGCTTGTGGTTACAAGTAATTAAGTGGGAGCATAATAATATTTCTAAAAACTTGTGTGCCTGACACATTGTTGATTGGAAATAATATAAATTTCTTGACACGAATAAGTACTTCATTGAAAAATAGTTTTTTCGATGAAGAGCTTGGGCTAGATAGCCTCCATATTTGGCATATTTATCTACAGAGATAGAATTGCCAAATAGTGCTAAGCCAAAATACATATTGACAAGATGCTAAAACATTTTAGCATAAGAACGTCAAGGAGTAATTCTTGCCGAAGTCACATGGAAAGAGTTTTTGCAAGACTCGGTGTCCTAAAACACTGATGAGCAAAATACATGATGGAAATTCCACACACATTTGTGTTTGGATTAATCATGTATTCCATGGTATGTAAAACAACCAGATATGTCCGGTACTCCCAAGTAGTTGCGAGTATAGATACCAAAATGATCAAAATGCTGATCATGGGACAAGAGTGAAAAATGTCATTGAGTACTAAAGTAGCACTAATGACATGTTTTCTCGCAAGCGGAGATTATGAAGTGATCATTGTAAGTGATTACATTCATACAGTCTTCATAAATGCTCCATGCGATTTTCGATTTAATTTAAGGGTTTTTGTGTAATACACGATATGGTGGCACAGTAGTTGGAATTGTTCCAAAAACAGGTTACTGTGACGAATTCTATAACAAAGTCTAAGTATGTTGACCCTTTAGAAGCGACACAGAAAATGTTGAATCATATAGCTGATTCATGAACTAAGTAAGGTTCCAAGATGGCTTTGGTCAATGGGACACTATTGTAGATAGTTGCTCAATAGCTCAGTCTGAGGAATCTAGTTTCGACCTGTGATTCACATATATACAAAGCCAAGTCCACACAAAATATGAATTTTGTGAAAGCGTGAAAACACGAGGATATGCAAAGATACACACGGACCTGAAGTTGTCAGTTCCGTTGGACAAAGACTATACCACAAGCGAAGCATATTTTACACCGGTATGCCATAAGGTGTAAAGTGCACTAGCATTGACTAGATTATTGACTCTAGTGCAAGTGGGAGTCTGTAGGAGATATGCCCTAGAGGCAATAATAAATGTTATTATTTATCTTCATGTTCGTAATTCTGTTTGTGTTCCATGCTATAACTGCTATGGTTCTCGAGTCTGCAAAAACCACGAGACTCGGAGGAAAACTCATATGCACATGTGGAATAATAAACGATAAAATGTATTCTTAGTCTGGCCAATAAGACTAGCTCAAGTATTGCATGATGATCATGTTTTCCTGATCATGGGCATGTCTATGCTAGGCAACTTTTGAGGGCACAATGTTAGGAGAACACTTGTGTTGAATCAACCCGATTTGATGTTATGCTATGACATACATTCGTCACAAGTTTATGGTTAATAGCACAGAGAAAGTTTACGTTTGCATAATTTCTTAGACCATGAGAGTATTTAGTTCCTTCGCACTTGCTTCATGAACTTTGGGGTTTTTTAAACGTCATCCGTAACAGGGTGGCAATTACGGCGGCTTACGGGTTCTTGGGAAAGTATGACAAGGAACTTGATAGCTCAAGATTGGGATTTTCTTCTCCGGCGATAGAGAGATATTCTTTGTGCCCTCTCGGTGTTACGGTATCCATCATCGTCTGGCCAGACACAATGTGATTTGATCATAGGGATGCCGGAATGCGGAAACGAGAAAACAGAACAAAACCGGTAACGAGGTAACTGGCATAGTGGGCAAAAGTTGTTGATCCACGGGGATGCCGATAAGTCTCACCTCGGGTTTTGTAAACATATCGTGAAGCAACAGGAAAATCACACGACAACTAGAGGTTCACTCGAATATTCATTCGTGTGGGTATAGGGATCAATATGGGTGTCCACGGTTCCGCTATTGATCATTGATCGGAAAGTGTTCCGGTCATGTCTATACTTCACCGAACCTACAGGGTCACACGCTTAAGGGTCATCTATCTGCTGAATACCAGACAGGGAGTGTGAGAGAAGTCACCGGAATAGTCTCGGTGACAACAGGATTGTTCCGGAGAGAACACCGGAAAAGTTTCGGTAAAACCAAAAAGTTGTTTCGGAGTAAACCATTAAGCCAAATAGGTTTCGGCACGCGCCTGGAACATTTTGGAGGTACCAGAATTGTTCTGGGAACTTCTGAAATTTTTCCGGAGAGAAAACCGGAAATGTTCCGGAGCAGCCGGAATTGCTATGGTTGCTTTTCGCTGAAGAAAAACATTGATCCGGAAATGTTTCGGAATGCGTCCAGAATTGTTTTAGTGGGTACTGGAAATGTTCTAGGCCTACAGAAATATTTTCGGAATTAACGGTCGTGGTAAAATGTCTTCATGAATAGTGAAAGTGCTTTTTGGGTTACTTTTTGGAAAGCCATCTTTTTGGGCTTTGTTCCAAAAGATCTAGGGGAAGTCTTGGGAGGGAAGGAACCCCTTTTGGGGGGGGCCCCATGGGGTGGCCGGCCAAGGGAGGAGCTCCTCTAGCCTTCCTTTTATGCCCTTGTGTAGGTCACATGGCATGGGCATTTTGGTATTATCAAGTCCCACCCTACCCCTTGGGTTTTCCTATAAATAGAGGTGGAGAGGTGCTCTCCACACTCACTCTTCTCACATACAAATGTCATGCATGATTTGGCTTTCTCTCTCCCTCCCACGAAATAGTTTCGTAGAGCCGAAAGGCTGTCTGGGTTCCGGTGGGAATTAGTTCTGGACGGCGAAGCCCTGCCGGATAGCTGACACCATATGTGTGCAACTTGGTAGAGAGGTCGTAGTTTCGATCTTAGTTCGAGTGTGCCTCCCGAAGGGCTGTCCGAGTGACTGTCCGAGATTCTGAGAGAAGCTTCCCGAAGGGCTGTCCACTAGTAGAAAACAGACCTTTCGTCCGGCCCTTTAGTCCCGGTTTGATTACGGCCCGGGACTAATGTGACCATTAGTCCCGGTTCCAACGGCTAGGAGCGGTCGGGGGCACGGGCATCATTAGTCCCGGTTCATTTTCTACCTATAGTCCCGGTTTGTGATACAAACCGGGACTAAAGGTGTGGTGGCAGGCTGGTGTCAGGCCGGGGCCCCCACGAGCCCCTTTAGTCCTGGTTTGTATCACAAACCGGGACTAGAGGTGTACCTTTAGTCCCGGTTTCTCATACAAACCGGGACTAAAGGGGTGGTGGCAGGCTGGTGTCAGGCTGGGGCCCCCACGAGCCCCTTTAGTCCCGGTTTGTATCACAATATGGGACTAGAGGTGGACCTTTAGTCCCGGTTTGTATAACCAACCGGGACTAAAGACGTCCCTATATAAACCCTTCGTCCAGCCCGAGCCCATTCTCTCTGTTTTCCCCTTTCTCTCCTCTGTTCTTCCCCTTGCTCTCGAGCTCATCCTCCATTTTTGCCAAAGATTTGTCAAGATTTGAAGGCACCCCATCTATCCAAGTGTTCACAAAGGTTAGCAACTTTGTCCTTTCATCTCTCATTGCTAGATTAGCTCGTGCAATGCTCTATAAGTATAGTGATTTGTGGGTTCTAGTTTGGGAGTAATTATGTGGGAGTTTATTTGATTTATATGCAATTTGAGCTCAAATTAACTTCTTAGTTTGCATATGTGTAGGTGTGGTTTACTTAGTGCCTTCCCGTCCCCGTCCTAACCACTGTCGATCGCCCGCACCGTCCCGTCGCCGGCACCACCTTGGTGAGCCTCTTGTTCTTATCCTTTTTATAAAAAAAATCTTATTTGTATGATTTAGATAGTTAATTGTATAATTTTCTTACATGTATGATTGTTTGTTATACATAGTGCCATGACTTTGATATCCGTCCCCGTCGGCCCTCGTCCGGTTTATGATTCGGATGTGGTATATATATTCTCTTTTATAACCATTTGTTGCATTTCGCGTTTATGACCATTATGCCCATCAAGTTGACATAGATATTTTTATCTAGGAGGTATGTGAACCGGAAATTTCAACCGACCCTCTTGTCGAGAAGTTAAATTTAGTTGAAAAAGAAAACTATTATTTGAAAGAAAAATTGAAAAGAATTGAAGAAGAGAAGATGAAATTGGAGTTGTATGTTGCCAATGTCGTCGATGATCACAAGATCAAGATGGATGCAATGCGCTTGAAGATTAGAAAGATTAGAAACTATGCTGTTAATAAAGAGGCTTGGTATCATTATGTTGTTGGATCAATTATTACCTTAGTTGCGATTTTGATCGCATTTGTTGTTGCATTTAAATGCTTTAGCTAGATAGTTTTATGTTGTTTTATGAGAATAAGTGTGTATGAACTTTATGTATGAACTTGTATTAATTTGGTCTTTTGGGTGTTGTGTAATGAAGATGAGTCGGCAATGGATGTACGATGACCGACGCTCTCCCCAGTTCATTAATGGCGTGCATAGTTTTCTGCGTGCGGCTGAGGCAAACAAGCGGAATGGTTTTATGTGTTGTCCATGTGGTGTCTATAAGAATGATAGGAATTACTCTAGCTCAAAAGTCATTCACGTCCACCTGTTTACGTCTGGTTTCATGTCCGGATATAACTGTTGGACCAAGCACGGAGAAAGAGGGGTTCTAATGGAAGAGAATGAAGAAGAAGAGGATGATGACAACTATGCTGGGTTCCCTGAATACGATGGTACTACAATGGGGGAAGAGAATGAAGAAGAAGAAGCTGAAGAAGAGGCATCAGATGAGCCCGCTGATGATCTTGGTCGGGCCATTGCTGATGCAAAGAAAAACTGCGAAAGTGAAAAGGAGAAGTTGAAGTTGCAGCGCATGTTCGAGGATCACAAAAAATTATTGTACACAAATTGCGAAGATGACAAGAAAAAGCTGGGTACCACACTGGAATTGCTGCAATGGAAGGCAGAGAATTGTGTAGCTGACAAGGGATTTGAAAAGTTGCTGAAAATGTTAAAGAAGATGCTTCCAAAGGACAACGAATTGCCCGACAGTACGTACGAAGCAAAGAAGGCTGTCTGCCCACTAGGATTAGAGGTGCAGAAGATACATGCATGCCCTAATGACTGCATCCTCTACCGTGGTGAGGAGTACGAGAATCTGAATGCATGCCCGGTATGCGGTGCATTGCGCTATAAGATCAGCCGCGATGACCCTGGTGATGATGTTGAGGGCGAGCGCCCCAGGAAGAGGATTCCTGCCAAGGTGATGTGGTATGCTCCTATAATACCACAGTTGAAACGTTTGTTCCAAAACAAAGAGCATGCCAAGTTGATGCGATGGCACAAAGAAGACCGTAAGAAAGACGGGAAGTTGAGAGTACCCGCTGACGGGTCGCAGTGGAGAAAAATCGAGAGAAAGTGGCGGGACTTTGTAGATGACGCAAGGAACGTATGGTTTGGTTTAAGTGCAGATGGCATTAATCCTTTTGGGGAGTAGAGCAGCAATCATAGCACCTGGCCTGTGACTCTATGTATCTATAACCTTACTCCTTGGTTGTGCATGAAGCGGAAGTTCATTATGATGCCAGTGCTCATCCAAGGCCCCAAGCAACCCGGCAACGACATTGATGTGTACCTAAGGCCATTAGTTGAAGAACTTTTACAGCTGTGGGACATAAAAGGTGTACGTGTGTGGGATGAGCACAAACAGCAGGAATTTAACCTACGAGCGTTGCTGTTTGTAACCATCAATGATTGGCCTGCTCTTAGTAACCTTTCAGGACATACAAACAAGGGATACCACGCATGCACGCACTATTTAGATGAGACCGAAAGTATATATTTGGATAAATGTAAGAAGAATGTGTACCTGGGACATCGTCGATTTCTTCCGATCAAGCATCTCTTAAGAAAGAAAGGCAAGCATTTCAAAGGTGAGGCAGATCACCGGAAGAAGCCTCGCCACCGTACTGGTGATGATATACTTGATATGGTCAAGGATTTAAAAGTAATCTTTGGAAAGGGTCCTGGCGGACAATCTGTTCCGAATGACGCTGACGGACACGCACCCATGTGGAAGAAGAAATCTATATTTTGGGACCTACCCTATTGGAAAGACCTAGAGGTCTGCTCTGCAATCGACGTGATGAACGTGACGAAGAATATTTGCGTGAACCTGCTAGGCTTCTTGGGCTTGTATGGGAAGACAAAAGATACACCGGAGGCACGGGAGGACCAGCAACGTATGCACGGAAAAGACGGCATGCATCCAAAGCAGTATCAAGGTCCTGCCAGCTACGCTCTTACCAAAGCAGAGAAGGAAATCTTTTTTGAATGCCTGCTCAGTATGAAGGTCCAGTCTGGCTTCTCGTCGAATATAAAGGGAATAATAAATATGGCAGAGAAAAAGTTCCAGAACCTAAAGTCTCATGACTGCCACGTGATTATGACGCAATTGCTTCCGGTTGCATTGTGGGGGCTTCTACTGGACAACGTTCGATTAGCCATTGTGAAGCTATGTGCATTCCTCAATGCAATCTCTCAGAAGGTAATCGATCCAGAAATCCTACCAAGGTTACAGAATGATTTGGTGCAATGTCTTGTCAGTTTCGAGTTGGTGTTCCCACCATCCTTCTTCAATATCATGACGCACGTCCTAGTTCACCTAGTCAACGAGATTGCCATTCTGGGTCCTGTATTTCTACACAATATGTTCCCCTTTGAGAGGTTCATGGGAGTCTTAAAGAAATATGTTCATAACCGTGCTAGGCCAGAAGGAAGCATCTCCAAGGGCCATGAAACAGAGGAGGTCATTGAGTTTTGTGTTGACTTTATTCCTGACCTTAAGCCGATTGGTGTTCCCGAATCGCGGCATGAGGGCAGACTGAGTGGAAAAGGCACGCTAGGAAAGGATTCAGTAATATGTATGGACGGACAGTCTTGGGCGCAAGCACACTACACAGTTCTACAAAATTCCAGCTTGGTGGCTCCGTATATCGATGAACACCTGGATAGTGTACGCTCCAAGAACCCGGAGCAGTCTGAGCCCTGGATCAAACGTACACACATGGCGTCATTCGGCGGTTGGATGCAAACACGTCTCATGCATGACGACACTATTGGAGATGAGCTGTACTTGCTGGCCAAGTCACCATCTTCGACTATATCGACTTTCAAAGGGTACGAGATAAATGGGAATACATTTTACACGATCGCCCAAGATAAAAAGAGCACCAACCAAAACAGTGGTGTCCGCTTTGATGCAGCAAACACCAATAGGCCAAAGGACACATATTATGGTAACATAGAAGAGATATGGGAACTTGACTATGGACGTGATTTGAAGGTCCCTTTGTTTCGGTTCAAATGGGTCAATCTGACTGGAGGCGGGGTAAAGGAAGACCCGCGGTACGGAATGACAACAGTGGATCTCAACAATCTTGGGTACACAGACGAACCATTCGTCCTAGCCAATGATGTGGCGCAGGTTTTCTATGTGAAGGACATGTCTACCAAGCCGAGAAAAAGAAAAGATAAGGAAGCGAATACATCATACGATGAGCCAAAGCGCCACATAGTTCTTTCAGGGAAAAGAAACATCGTGGGAGTGGAGGACAAGACAGACATGTCAGAAGATTATGAAAAGTTTCATGAAATTGCTCCCTTCACAATGAAGACTGACCCAAGCATCCTGTTAAATGATGAAGATTGTCCATGGTTACGGCGCAAAGGGACACACGCGAAAAAAAAGTTTTATACCCCAATATCCCACTCTGGGATGTGAACGGCTTCACCGTCATCACTTTCTTCTCTAGTGAGTTTCCGGACTTATCTGGAAAGTCCCACTTCGGACAAACCGGAGGGAATCTTTGTAATAGTTAGGGTATATATATGTGTTTTGGCATTTGAAACGCGAAGGAACGCTATTTTTCCTGCATTTATTGATTTATTTTTGAGCAAAATGACCCTGAAATTGAAAAGCACTACAAATGAACTCTGAAAAGGTTGAAACTTGGCATGGTATCATCATTTCACGCACATAGGATGTGCTAAAAAGTTGAGAGGGTTACGGCAAAAACTGGATGCACTTCGTGTGCAATCTGGACAATCTCTTTCGAAGTATCAGGGTTTCGGACGAAAACTCATCTGTTACAAAGGCATTTTATTTTTTTAAACTTATTTTAACTCCAGACTTTTTGTCCGTTCAATATGCACCATTCAAAGCCACGCCATCAATTTTCAACCCTTTCTGACTTCATTTGCTATTTTTCATGCATTTATTGATTTTTTTTGAGCTAAATGACCCTGAAATTGAAAAGCACTACAAATGAACTCTGAAAAGTTTGAAACTTGGCATGGTATCATCATTTCACCCACATAGCATGTGCTAAAAAGTTGAGAGGGTTATGGCAAAAACTGGATGCACTTCGTGTACAAACTGGACAATCTCTTTCGAAGTATCAGGGTTTCGGACGAAAACTCATCTGTTACAAAGGCATTTCATTTTTTTAACTTATTTTAACTCCAGAATTTTTGTGCGTTCAACATGCACCATTCAAAGCCACATCATAAATTTTCAACCCTTTCTGACTTCATTCGCTATTTTTCATGCATTTAATGATTTTTTTGAGCTATAAAAATAAAAGAGCTAAACAGAATCTGTTTTTGATTAAAACACCTATTTAAATAACCTAAAAATTACCAAATTGAACATACTGATAAAACACACTAATATTAAACAGCAGGAAAAAGAATCACTCAAAAATCTATTTTTAAAGTAAAGTTATTCACAAACTAGTGATTCACACTAATTTCAAAGAATTCAAATTTAAACTATTCAAATTTGAAAACTACTGGCACTAACAGAAAGTTTATAATTTTTGTGACCTAAACCAAAAAGATTCACTCAAAAACTCTAAATATTTGGCTGTAAGTAGAAACAAAAGAAAAAAAATAAAGCAAAAAACAAAAAAAACTGGAAAAGACCTTTAGTCCCAGTTGGATCCACCAACCGGGACTAAAAAGTTGACATAACATATGCAAAAAAGAAAAAAATGCCTGCCTACAAGGCCACCACGGCCTGCATATGACTAGAAACCCAACTATATATGGGCCAAGATGCAGGCCCGCAGGGCAAGCAGGGCCCACAGGGCAGGGCGAACGTTAGGCATGTACTGCCTGCTTTAGAGAGGAGCTCGAGACGGCTATCGCAGCGGGGCTTATAAACAGGTGCGAGTGCCTCTCGCTTGGCGAGGTGGTACTAAACTTCCTCCACGCCAGGACCAACCCTTTAGTCCCGGTTGGATCCACCAACCGGGACTAAAGGCCCCCCTTTAGTCCCAGTTCGAGCCACCAACCGGGACTAAAGGCCTGGGCTTCCCGCCGCTTGGCCGGGTGAAATTCACCTTTAGTCCCGGTTGGTGGCTCGAACCGGGACTAAAGGGGGGCCTTTAGTCCCGGTTGGAGCCACCAACCGGGACTAAAGATCTCTGTATATAAGCGGCACTTACGAAATTTTCCAAAAGCCATCTAGTTTCCCCCGACGGCGCCGAAGACCACGACGCCGCCAGGCTGCCGCACCTCGACGTCGCCGTCCGGCCGCTCTGCTCCCAAGCGCCGCCCGAGCCCGCGCCGGCGCCGCCACGCTGCCCGCCGCCGCCGCTCCTCCGCGCGCGCCCGCCTCGCGATCGACGACCGCTCCTCCACAAGCCGCCGCGGCCCGAGCCCGCACCAACGCCGCTCCTCCGTCTCCGGCGTCCTCCCCGCCTCCCTTCGCCCCGACGATCCCGGCCGGTGAGCCTCTCCCTCCTTAATTTTGTTAATCTTTTTTTTTCATAGATTGTTTTTTTTCACTAGATGTTGTAGATGCTTAGTATATGTATGTATGTATACAATGTATGTATGTATGTAGATGAACGGTGGAATTTGCATAGAAAAAAGTTGCATAGAAAAAAGTTGACCATGTATTAAAAATATTTTAATGTTGTATCTTAAAAATATTGATCAAAAACATGTTAATATCTTATTTGGAAAATGTTAATATCTTAATATTGTATTTGCAAAAGTTTGTCATGTATTTGCAAAACCAAGTGAACAAGAATTACAAAAATCATAATCAAGCATTTAAAAAATGTTAAATTTGCATAGAAACATTTTTGGCGTCGACGATGCCCGGCCCGCATCCTCGTCGTCGACTCGGTGGCGACAACCTGCTTGAGAGGCGCCATGTCCGGGACTGGGCTCCGCCGGGCTGGCACTGGGAGGTGCTACCTTCCGGGGCGCGCAGCTTGGTGAGGAACCGGGCTCCCATCGTCGACCCGGAGCTTCTTTATCGTCGGTCGCGTGGGCCACTATCGGTGCGGATGCAGCCGGCCCCCGAGGAGGTGGTACGTCGCCGTGTCAGGGAGGAGGACGAGCACGTCCGTCGCTACATGGTTGCGTTGGACGTTAGGTTCTCCAATACCTGGCAGGTTTTTCAGGGATCTCACCCGAGCTATGATCCTGTGATGGTTCCTTCTCTTTGGGTGTCCACCGCCCGCGCCTCAGGAACCGCGAGTCAACTGGATTATTCGATAGTATTCGATCTGTATTAGCTAGTGATGTTATATGATAATATTTGAGATGTATTAGTGATAATACTCGAGATGTATTCGAGATTAGATTCGATAATATTCGATGATGCATTAGTGATAATATTCGAGATGTATTCGAGATAATATTCGAGATGTATTAGTGATAATATTCGAGATGTATTCGTGATAATATTCGAGATGTATTCGAGATTATATTCGATAATATTCGATGATGCATTAACTGGATTATTCGAGGTGTATTAGTGATATTATTCGAGATGCATTCTAATTTGAATACTAAAGTGTTTTATCTTTCTTCTGGATTAGTTAAGCTATGGACGCTAGCGGCAGAGACGACCATGATCAAGAGCATATCAACTTCGACATGATCCGAAACCCAGAGGGTGAACCTGAAGATGACGGCTCACAATATCTGAACGACGCCGGTGAGGGAATATTTGAGGAAGAACCAACAGACGAAGGGCACACAAACAATGATGGCGAAGGAAATGATCTTCAATTAACAAAGACCGGCGAGGTATATATAAGGCCTCTGGTGATCATTACATGTATTAATTGATTTGTATATATGTATATTAACGAATCTGTCTTCTTTTAGCCCTCCGGATCGAGCAAATCTTCTACAAGCAGGGCAGTACGAGGCCCGGCCAAAAAGTGGCCGTCTGGCATAAAGTACAACATCGATGAGATCAAACCAAATGGCGAACCACTTGCTCCTAAAAAGAATGCGGACAAATTTACTCGTCAGTGCGGAGTTATTGTCAGGGACCAAATCCCGATCTCCGTTCAAGAATGGAATAAGCCAAAGGGAGATCGAGAAGTTAGTTTTGTCGACGAAAGAGCAAAAGATCTGCTTTGGGAAACGCTCATGTCACATTTCACCCTACCAGAGCATTTAACAGATGCAGAACGGGAGAAAGTCAAGAAGAGTGCTCTTCAGAAGATGGCCACACAATTCCGCAACCACAAGAAAAGATTATGGGCCTGCTACGTCGAAGCAGGAAAGCAGACTCCAGAATTCACTGGAGCACTGGAGAAGGCAAAAGATCACTGGGACTTATTTGTGGAGTTCAAGGAATCGGAAGCAGCTAAGGAACGGTCGAGGATAAACAAGATCAATGCTGAGAAGAAATAGTTTCACCATGTTTTGGGGCCAGGTGGCTACAAGACTGGCCGGCCTAAGTGGGATGAATCTGAGGAAAAGATGATTGCTGCAGGGGTCACTCCAGCAACATTGGGTTGGCCCGACAGGTGCAGGACTTGGTTTTATGCGCATGGGGGAAAGATGGACCCAAAGACAGGGGATATTATGGTGCAGGCAAGTCTTAAAGAAGCCTCGGACGCTTTACTTGGTGCAATAGAAGCGGCTCGAACGGGGGCGTTCCAGCCCGAGAGAGAGAACGACGAGCTTACACGCGCCCTCGGGAATCCTGAACACCCGGGACGAACACGAGGCAAAGGCGTTGTTCCGTGGGTTGAGGGGTTTGCGGACTGGAACGTCAGTTACAGAAGCCGTGCTAGAAAGAAGAAGCAGGAGGAAGACAAGAAGAAGCAGGATGCAGACCGGCTTGAACAGATGGAATCAAAGCACGCGGAGTTGGAACGCGCTTTCATGCGGCAGCAGGAGCAGATCGACACACTTAGCCTGGAAAGGGCGTCTCAGCGGCAGCAGCAAGCAGATCCAGCATTGGATTGCACCATCCCATCTATGCCGAAAAGCAGCGTGGGTTCCACGGGGGTCTTGGTCGATGATGCACTGCTGGCTCGCTACCCCGTGGATGATATCGAAGAGACGACAAGTTGTGAGCTACACATGAAAGTGAAGAACATATCCATGAAGGTGGCGGACGGCTATGCTTTACCAAATCCCCCTGTAGCAACCTTCCACGGCAATCTGATTCCACCTGGCTATGCTCGTGTCGGGGTGGATGAAGTTCTGTCGGCATAACTCACTACAGCTTGACTTTCCTGGAGGTCAAGAGGAGCAGACACTGGGAGAAGCAATACGTGGTATCATTGTATGGAGAAAGGATTGCATCGTCTTTCCAAACTCGACGCCAAGGGCACCAACTCCTCCTCCAAGTCCGCCGCGTCAGCCGACTCCTCCTCCAAGTCCGCCGCGTCAGCCGACTCCTCCTCCAAGTCCGCCGACTCCTCCTCCAAATCCGCCGCGTCAGCCGACTCCAGCCCACCCCGAGACGGAGCCCAGCGCGAGTTCGCAATATCGAACTCTGCAGCGTCAGCGGACTCCCAAGCGGAAGAGAACACCAAACAAGAAACCCGAGCCTCCTGCCAAAAAGAAGTTAGCTTACGAGATGACTGAGGAGGAAAACAAACGGGTCGTGGATGCCGAAGTGAAGGCCCATTTTGCACCGAAACCGCCCCCGCTGCCGAAGGAGAAAATACCTGAGAAAGTCATACAACACTTTGTGGATCTTGCTAAACCGGCTGTGGAGAAAAGTGATTCAGACTATGAGCGCTCTATTAAGAAGTCATATCATGCACAAAAAGATAAGGAGTCGAGCCTTACAACAGGTAGTAATAAAAGCGGGAAAAATGTTCCCCAGCTGGGAGAACAGGCAGTGCAATCGATCCCCCCTCTCAAGGTGAGTACCACCGATAAGCCGGTAATAACCGATGCTGCTAGACAGATGGCTAGAGAGGCCGGTGTCACTGTTGAACAACTCCTAGGCATCGAGGATCTTCCCACGAATATTGATGAGAAGGATCTAGCATGGAAATACGTCCCCGGGAACCCTCTGGTCAGGCCTGAGGAGGTCGAGCTTCTACCAACACAGATGCGCAGATTGCATGACTGGTACCTGAGAGAAGTAAAGGCCGGACGAAAGAGCCTCATGGTGAAAGTCAAGCCAGAGCATTACTTCCATGAAAAAGATGTGTGGATTGACTTGCCAGAACTTTTTCAGTTATACAATCAAGACGCACTGGACAAATCTCTCGTCAGTTGCTATTGTCTGTAAGTGATTTCTTTCTGTAATTTAAGTCTCTAGCTCAGCTCGTTCATTGCCTGTAATTATCCTCACTATATTGTTTTGTGTGGTATTATGCACAATGAAGATTTCTGAAATGAAAAGAGATGGAGTCTATGGCATTGGGTTCATTGACCCAAATACCATTTATGAAAAAGTGTTAAAAGAAGAACCCAAAGACACAGAGGCCAACTTGCTAATGTTTTTGAAGGAACTAAATGCCAGACCAGAGATAGTATTTCCTTACAACTTCAAGTGAGTGTTACTGTCTTGTACTACAAATTCTATTTTGCTTACTCGATGTTAAGTGTAGTTGATGAGTTATGCATGCCCGCTTATACAAACGTGTGCGCAGTTTCCACTGGATCCTGCTAATCATTAGAGTTGACGAGGGAAAAGTTGAAGTACTGGACTCACTAACTAGAGACCCTAAAGAATACTACAACCTGAAGTTGATGCTCGACAGGTAATTTCAATCATTATCGCACTATGTCGGCCTCTTTAGTTCATTTCCTGATATCAAGTAATTAATAACTCCTTTATTCATTTTCTTTGCCGGGCAGGGTTTGGAAAAAGTTCATCAAAGAGGTTGTCGGTCCATGGAAACCAAGCCTGAAATGGTGGCGACCAAGGGTAATTAAGTAGTACTAGCTAGCTAGCTACGTCCGCGTATCTCTTTAATTCTAGTTTCAATACCATTATCATGCTTGATTATTATCTGATTGAATTCTATTCTCGTAAAGTGCTTGAGGCAGGCACCGGGGAATAATTTATGTGCATAGTACGTTTGCGAGAACATTCGCATTATTATCAACGAAAGGAGCAGAGATGCAAGAAATCTTTGGGTACGTAAACACTATTCACAATTCTTTTTATCATTATCTAATATATATACACACAACTAATATATTCATATTGATCTCCTTCTTTAAAGATGCAAGAGATGCGGGATCAGCTCCTACCAACGGACCGCATACGAGCACTTCAAGAGGAAATGGCGGGATTTTTGCTTCAGAAGGTTAT
The DNA here is from genome assembly GCA_039707655.1 of Elymus sibiricus. NCBI lineage: Eukaryota > Viridiplantae > Streptophyta > Magnoliopsida > Poales > Poaceae > Elymus > Elymus sibiricus. Next base: position 60,389,430 of record CM077676.1, on the reverse strand, counting down.
ATCTCCCGACGGAGAATACCATTTCACCTAATGCCTGCATGTAATGATCTGCAAGTTATAGGAGAAACTGTATATACCAAATTGTATATACCAAATTGTATGCATGGTCGTACGAGAAATTCTACGATATATGATTGGTTCTACGAGAAATTCTATTATATATGCATAATGTGTACAGTATGTAGTAGCGTAAAATATGTTTGAAATAAAAAAGAATTAAATGGAAAACACATAATGAAAAGAAAAAATAAACAATAAACCCTAAACCCCTAAACCTTTAGTCCCGGTTGGTGTCACCAACCGGGACTAAAGGTCCCAGCCCCCGCGGCCACGTCGCAGGGATTTAGTCCCGGTTGGTGTCACCAACCGGGACTAAAGGTCCTCCAGCCCCCGGCGCGCGCTCGCGGCCACGTGGAGGGACTTTAGTCCCGGGTCGTGGCCAACCGGGACTAAAAGGTGGGGGCCTTTAGTCCCGATTTATTAGTCCCGGTTGGTGAACCGGGACTAAAGGCCCTTCCCAACCGGGACTAAAGGCCGTTTCTCCACTAGTGGTCCGAGTGCCTCCTGAAGGGCTGTCCGAGGGACCGCCTGAGGGGCTGTCTGAGGAAGTACATCCTCGCGGTTGGGAGGTCATAAAATCCTAGCTGTGAGGATCTGCACCAACGATCTTCGCCAACTCTACTTCCGCTGCGCTACGAGTTGGTAACGATCAGATCAAAAACCTTGTATGCATCTCCATAGTGATCATGGGCTGTTCGTAGTGCGGAAATTTTTTGTTTTCTGTCGCGTTCCCCTACATCCGGACTGCCCCTCATATCTCGTGCCCGGCATCCACATACCTCAAATCCGGACTCTCAAATACATGCAAATTCATGCATGCCCATCATACACGTCAATGTTGCATGTAAATAACAAGTGTTGGTAGCGAAAATACATAGTTCTTACATAAATTTTAGTGTAATTGCACAACTCAAACAATAGCTCTTTGGTTTCCATTGTGGGTCCACATATGCTCCACAAGATGACTGAATACCTGCGCGTGCACCTGATGATCTCGAAGATTCTGATGCATCTACAGAAAGTTCATAAGCTGATTTGCATCTTGATCTTCCGGGATTTGAACTTGTTCTCCAGGCGCTTCAAAATCATTGGTTTGGGCAACACCATACTCCTCGTCCGACGAAGAATCGGAATTCATCATTTTCCCTTCAAATAAATCACAAAAACCCTGGCCGGACAATGTGTCTAACACATAGAGCGCAAGGGGCAACCCGAGAGTTGCCGGACGTACCGCGGTGGCATCCGGGCCGGCGACGATGTCCGCGGTGGCGAGCACGGGAAAGAGGACTGCTGTGCCGGTGCTGACGGCGCAGAGGCTCGGAACGGCTGCGGAGAAAGGGTGGCAGTAGAGCTGCAAAACGTCCGTCGCGGAGGAGGAAGAAGAGAGGAGAGAGCAAATGAATCCGGTAGGTCGAGGGGGTGGATTTGGTGCAATTTATGGTGGGATAAGCCTGTTGGGTTCGACGTGACGGACGTGCACGGGTGCGCCCGGACATTCCCATATCCGCCCTACATTTGAGCTGGATATGAGCGGTGCCGGTCAGTCCGGACGTTTGAGACCCGTGTGAGACGTCCGTCTAGGTCGGCTTTTTTTAACCGGTCACTAATCGAGACGTCCACATAAATGCATGGGGTTTTGAGGCGCCCGGCTGTAGATTCTCTGACAAACGGTGCGGCAAAGCGCTAGTACGCATTGAAGCACGTGAGCTTGGTACATAGCGATGCAGCACGAAATTCAGTCCATACTTATTAGAGTTCAGCGCAAGTCTGAGCCTTGTCGTTCCATATCACGGGCATTTGTCCATCTCTGTAGTGGGACAGCAGCGAACAAGTGTGCGCAGAGGGCCCGTCTCGAACCTATCTATGAGCCTACCAGGCCAACAGCCTGAGACAGCTTATATCACGGTAATGCCAGTAGTTAAACTATCCGGTCATCCACATATCTCGAGCTACAGGAACGAGGGCTAACTGCTGCCAGGATAACGAGGGCTAGCTTATAATAAACTTAAAAGAGAAGCAAGATCCAATCCGTGATAAGTTAGTTTATACAAAAAAAAATTGCTAGTTTGCTTATCCAAAACACTATCCTTGTAGTATATCGTATGCATGAGGCCAGCTTCGCTCCACTCCACTGTGGCACTTGAACGATCGTGTAGATCTAGATCCAGCCAGCTTTGCTCCACTCCACTGTGTGCAAGCAATGGCGCCGTGGCTGCCAGAGTTCGATCCGACAGACACGGTTGCCGGCCGTGGCTTCGTCGAGGGCCTCACCACCGAGTACCTCAAGCGGAACGCCCTCACCGAGTACCTCCGCCCCTTCCTCCTCCACCCGGATGGTGGCTTGCCACCGGACGGCGACCTCCGGGATAAATACCATTTTTTATGAAAGTTTCGAAGGGTAACCACACATGGAATTGAAGTGTCGGTGTGTCTGGCAGATTTATTAACTGACAAGAGAGAGGCCGATGTTTTCATTGTTCATCATGTGACAACAACAAATTCTATAGATGCAATATGCACCATTTAACATTTACATATCCAATTATGGATTCATTTGAGGTTGCTTTTTAATAAAAAGGCCACCTAAAATATAAGTACTGTAAATATATTAGCAGCGCTTACAGAGTATTAAACGCTGCCAGCGAGGAAACTAGCAGCGTTTGGGAGCAAACACAACGCTGCTGACGGACTAAAAGCATTTACATATCGAATCATTAATTTTTGCTTTGTATTTTGCTTTCCAACTTGTATGAAGAGATAGTTTTCGTGTGTAATACAAAACAAAACACAACAATTTAACATATAACAAGGGTTATTAAATATGAAATATAATTATTATCTTAGCAGCGACCACATCCAAATTAAACGTTGCCAATACTGCAACTACCTGCGATGTTCGCTATGCACAAACGCTGCTAGATCTTTATTGCCTGGTACGGTAGGATCATGCTCCACATTAGCAGCGTCTGGCTGAACAGAACGCTGCTAGAAGTTATGTCTCTGTGACGTTCGGCTCGAAGTCAAACGCTGCCGGTAATTTGTGAAAATAGTTGCCGCGTTCGCTTTTAGCCAAACGCTGCTAGTAGCGAAATCCTATAAGGGGTTTTTCTACTAGTGTTGAGGAGTTCAGAACTAGGATGCATTTTTTTTGTAAAAATATGCATATAGCAAAATTTTAGTCCTTACAGTATTGCGCGTACCCATCGAAGTATCAAAAAGTTCCCGACCTTTGAAAATGTGAGGCCAATTTCTATTTATTGATGATGACGCTCCTTTTTTGGGGGAAAACAGCAGGACTCTGCTGCGTATTTTTATTGATTTTCTGATGACGCTCCTGTCTGTAAAAGAACACTTACCAATATGCAAAAGTCCACCAACTTGTGGAGGGAAGGCTAGGTAAGGAGAGACCGTCAAGCCAACCTTGTGCTACAACAGTACATTGACATTCACCCCGTGGAAGATATGAATACTCCACCAACTCTACCACTCTCGCAACCTAAAAAGAAAAAAGACTACCACTTGAGGAAACGTTCTCTGTCCATCTCCCTTTACATATAGCACTACATCTTTACCAAGCTATATAGTATGTTGGTCATTCATCTGTGCACTTCATAGCAGTCTCTTATTAGGCATATATATTAGCACATAAATTATGTGAGCCCCGCTAAAAAAAACACAAGTTATGTGAAAACCACATATATAGAGTAGAGCAACGACAAAAGAACTGGAGAGATATGTATGGACATGCGGGAATTAGAGACATCTGGACATTAGCAAACACGCCTTGGTGCTATGTAGCTGTGAACATTGTTTGGTTCTTGACTGATTTGCCTGCTCATGCATGCCTCTAGTGCTACTGCTGAGCCACAGGAGAACTTCTCTCAACCGGACACTCACTGATATTGGTGGTTATATTTTGGGAACCAATTGTCTAGTTATGTAGGTCCATGACAACTTCACTAATCCCAGTCGTTGGACGATGAAAGCTTGTTTTGTTTCTGGGGTTAATGGTGGGGATCGCAGACTAGACAAACCAGGCAGTACTGGTAAGATTTACATGACAGTGCTCAACTTTAATCAAGTCATAAGTCAGCGGTGGCGGTTGCTATTCTGGCGCGCTGGTCCATTGGGTCTTAGCACGACGACTTCCCGACTGTCTACTACAACAATTTTTGCCTGGCTCTGATGATGGAGAGGCGATGACGGCGGAGCGCCTTTGGCATGCTCCAGTGCTTGTAGTCGTCGCTAGGTGGTCTACCGACCTAGATGTAATTTTTAATATTTCTAGTGTTTCTTGTACTGCCATGATATATGATAAATAGATCGGAAGTTTTCTCGCAAAAAATGAATAAAAGGCCTAGGAGAGCTCCAAAGTTTAATTAAAGTACTCTCTCCGATCCATATTACTTGAACTGGAGAGAATAAATAGGATTGCAAGCAAACATGGAGGTCCGTGGCCCATGTATAGCTATGTGCGTATACTGCTGAGGATTTTTTTTTCTTGGTCGGTTTATTAACTGGTTTTTTATTTTGGTCGGTTTTCATTAAAATACTATAAATTTAATTAAAGTAATTAGGACTAGTAAGTATGCCCGTGTGTTGCAATGGGAGAAAAAAAATACACACCTAACAAAATAAGCATGAGTCAAGACTCAGAGGCTGATTGGTTTGCTACCAACATTTGGCATTGCCAATATTTGGCAAGCCAACATTTGGCAAAATCAAAAGTTGCCAACATTTGGCAACCTTTTGTGAGATTGGCAAGCAACCAATCTCTAGCCAACATTTGGCATGCCAACTTTTGGCATCAAACCAATTATGCTCTCACCCCCACCACATGTCTTTTATTTTGACATGACACGCCATCCATGTCGCTGCTTATCCTCCTTCTAGCCCTCGTCGACCAGTTGCCACCACTTGTAATATGAAAGAATAGTACATGATCATTTTCTTGAATGTCTATATATGTTTTGTACATTGTGAAAGTACTATTGGATTTCTCAATAAAACAACAATAAATTTAAGAGAGAAACAAATATAGGCAATCCGCCGTCCACATAAGACATCTCGGAAGCCATGGTTGCCTACATAAGGGACACCGGCGACACCGCGTTCCAGCGCACGGAGAAGGCCGGGGTTCGGCACCGAACTGTTTAATTATGAGGCCAAGGCCAGTTCAGAAAAGAAGAATTTTTTGATAAATCAAAAAGTGTGTGTCTCTAATAAATTTCATTAATGAATGCATTTTTTTTTTGCAAGATATACACCTAATATCTTGACCAATGCTATAAAATGTTTCGATCAAGCTGTCAAAACTGCTATATTTAAACTGCAAGATGAAATAACCAAAATAATACTCCGGATGTACTCACTCCCCAAGGAATGTGAATTTTTCCATCTGCTGCCATCCAAAACGCCCAGACAGTAAGAGCAAGGTGAGCATTCTCCAAAATTCTCTATTTATCAAAGCACCAAACTCAAACTCATCAAAAATTCAGATTCCATTACTCACTCCTATCACAGCTTGTTGACACCTTCAATTCAGCTTTTTCAGTGGAATTAAGCCTAACATAAAAAAACAGTAGTCAATTGGAAGTTTGGCGCCGGCGACAGTCCTCATCGTCCGCCGCGAGCGCACAAGAGCCGGGTGGCCAGCACGATCCTGATGCATGTGACGGCGGGACGCAGCGAAGGTCGACGGCCAAGCGCGCAACACATATTCTGTATTTCACGATCCTGATGCATGTGACGGCGGGACGCAGCGAAGGTCGACGGCCAAGCGCGCAACGCATATTCTGTATTTCTTGGGACATACTGTTACGGTGCGCATATTCTGTAGTTCTTGGGCTGGATGTGGCATTGCGTTTTTTGGGCCTCTTCTTTTTTCCAATCATGACCAGACGCATAGGCAACCTGTGCATGTTTCCTTAACGTGTGCATGTCTTATTCCATCATGTCTCAGGAAACTATGCATCGACGTAATTCCTCTTGCCAGGCAAGGGTAAGCCTTCCTTTTCCCTCGTTAATTAGCCCGCTTGCCGTGCAGCCTTCCTTTCCCCTCCCTCGTTAATAGTCGGGCAAGGGCAAGCCTCGTCAATTAGCCCGCGTGATTCCTCTTGCGGGGCAGCCTTTCTTTTCCCTCGTTAATAATTAGCCGCTATATTTGGTCTCTCTTCCTTCAGGTGATCCTTTCCCCTCGTTATCTCTCTCTAGATCGTTTGAAATCCTCTTGATTCCTGAGACACCACCTTGAGCCCTTTTGACTTCTTTTTTTGTTTTCCAAAAAAAATAGGACCAGGCCCAGTTCGGCCCATAGGGGTGACGGACGGACTAAACCAACGTTTTAACTGGATAGGGTGGACGGATAAAAAACGGACGAAATTACGGTGGTAAGAAACGCTTCTCACTTTATTAGTAAAAAAAAGTATATATTCAGGAATCTTGTTTGGTGAATTTCTAACAGTGCTTACAAGTTTAAAGAAATGTTCGCAAATTTAAAGTTGTTCCCAAAATCAGAAGGATCGGTCTGCATGACTAGTCCAATAGCGTCTCTGGGGTCCGCGTTTCCTCGACCACCTCCATTGTATGCGTGGTATATGAATTGCTATAACATTAGAAGAAAAACTAAAGTTAATTCTACGGCTAACAAACGGCGCGGCAAAGCGCTAGTACGCATTGAAGCACGTGAGCTTGGTACGTAGCGATGCAGCACGAAATCCAGTCCATACTTATTAGAGCATCTCCAATAAAAGATGTAGATGCAAAAATAACTACCTTTTGCATCTCCGAGGCATAAAAACAGCACTCCAACAGATGATGTAGATGCAAAAAAAATTACATCTCCGCCTCCTGGAGATGTAAAATATAACACTTAAAGTTGCAAATTTGCATCTCCACCATATGGAGATGTAAAAACGCAACCGCCTGCCAATCGCCCAACTACCTTTCCATTCTGTTCCGCGCAACCAGCCGCCGCCCGAGGCCCGGCCGTCCGCCTCCCGCCCGCCGCCCGCCACCGCCATGGCCGACGCCGATGACCCCGCCGCCTTCTCCGCCGCCGCCGCCGCCGGTGGGCTGACCCATGTCGCCGCAGCCGCCGCCTCCACGGCCAATCCGGCCTCCGTCCCCGCCTTCATGCCACCGCCTCCCGCCCGCCGCCCCGGATTTGCCCCAGCCCGGCCGGTCGCCGTCGCGCCGGAGCCGCCTTGCGAAGAATCCCCGGACAGCCAAGCCACGAGGTGGAGGCGTCAAGTGGCCGGCTTCGCGGGGGCGCAACCCGGCGGCCAACGCAACTCGGTCGGCCAAAATTTTGAAGCCGGACGCGGCTCCGGCGGGCAATTGGCAGCCACCGCCGGCCGTTGGCGTCCTCCACCAGCCAAGGAGGCCCTCCTCCACCTCCGCCGCCGCCACCGCCGGCCGTTGGCGTCCTACACCAGCCAAGGAGGCCCTCCTCCACCTCCGCCGCCGCCACCGCCGGCCATGGAGGAAGACGTGGCCACGCCGACGGCAACCGCATCCAACGTGTTTGACGATATGTCGCAAAGGTTAAAAAAAATCTTTTGTGCTCTTGTTTGTTGTTTCAATTCTCGATTCAAATAGAATGCGAGGTTGATTACGTGCACTTTTGGTTGTAGGATTTCAAATTATGATTGATGATGCACTGTTGTTGGTAGAAATTTGAACTTAGTGCTATTTCAATGTGAAAATGCGGCTGTACAGCGGCTGTGTGTAGCCGCACGGCCGGCGGCCGGTTTTTTACATCTCTACTTTGCATCACCTATTGGAGATGCTCTTTTACATCTTCAAAATACATCTTCTGTTGGAGTTGACACTTTTTTGAAGATGCAAAAAGCACTTTTTGAAGATGTAAATTTTTACATCTCTTGTTTTACATCTCCAAATATGCATCTTCTATTGAAGATGCTATTAGAGTTCAGCGCAAGTCTGAGCCTTGTCGTTCCATATTTTGTCCATCTCTGTAGTGGGACAGCAGCGAACAAATGTGCGCAGAGGGCCAGTCTCGAACCTATCTAAGAGACTACCAGGCCAACAGCCTGAGACAGCATATATATGACGGTAATTAGTTAAACTATCCGGTCATCCACATATCTCGAGCCACAGGAACGAGGGCTAAGGCCCAGTTCTTTTGGCCGATTCTTTCAGAATCTTGAAAATCGACCCTTCACCCAGCTTCTTACAGAATCTTGAACCTATATTTTTTTTTACAATCCTTGCTAGTTAGGATGTAAACAACTAGGATTGTAAAGAAAATATGTGTTCAAGATTCTGGGAGAAGCTGGGTGGAGAGTCGATTCTCAAGATTCTGGGAGAATCGGCCAAAAGAATTGGGCCTAACTGCCAGGATAACGATGTAGGGACGCGTATGCTTTATAAATCCACGTCTAGCAAGATCCAATCTGTGCTAAGTTAGTTTATACTGCTTGCAAAACGATCTTATACTTATATTATGGGACGGAGGGAGTAGCTAGTTTGCTTATCCAAAACACTATCCATGTATATCTTATGCATGAGGCCAGCTTCGCTCCACTCCACTGTACCACTTGAACGACCGTGTAGATCCAGATCCAGCCAGCTTTGCTCCACTCCACTGTATGCAAGCAATGGCGCCGTGGCTGCCAGAGTTCGACCCGACAGACACGGTTGCCGGCCGTGGCTTCGTTGAGCGCCTCACAACCGACGCCGCCGCGCTCCAGCAAGAGCTCCTCGCAGAGATCCTCAAGCGGAACGCCCACACCGAGTACCTCCGCCCCTTCCTCCTCCGCCCTGATGGCGGCTTGCCACTGGACGGCGACCTCCGGGAGGCCTTCAAGAAGCTTGTGCCTGTCTCGGGCTACAACGACATCAAGCCGTACGTGGATCGCATCGCCTCCTCCAGCCGCGAGTCGTCCACCAATCTCCTCTGCTCCGAGCCCATCACCCACCTTCTCAGAAGGTAAATTGTGGGATTAATTAAGCTGATCCCGTGCGGTGCGGCCTCTCTCAGCATGTTTTTAATTTAATTATTATGCACCTTCCTTCTTTGTCATGGCGTGCAGCTCGGGCACGTCCGGGGGGAAGCAGAAGATCTTCCCGTCCACCGCGGAGGAGCACGACCGGAATCTCTACTTTCATGGCGTCCAGGCACTCGTGAGGAACATGTACGTGTAAGCATATAGTTATTATAGTAGTTGGGTGATCTCAACAAGAGACTAACCAATTCGGCGTGGCGTGCCGTGGTTCGATATAGGCATCTGCATGCTGAACAGGAGGGCAAGCGCGGCATGGGGATGCGCCTCACCTTCGTCCGAGCCATCGAACACACAGCATCCGGCCTGCACATCCAGGCGGCCACCACCGCCTACTACCGCAGCAGCCAGTTCCAGGACCACGAGGTTGGCGGGTTCGACCGGTGCACCAGCCCCATGGAGGCGATCCTCTGCCCGGACGGCGAGCAGAGCATGTACTGCCAGCTGCTCTGCGGCCTGCTCCACCGGGACGCCGTGGACCACGTCGGCACCTCCTTCGCCAACAGCCTCGTCCGAGCCATCAAGTTCCTGGAGCACAACTGGGAGGAGATGTGCTCCGACATCCACACTGGCAGCCTCAGCGGCCAGATAACGCACGCTCCGCTGCGCAACGCCGTCATCCAGCGGTACCTACGAGAACCCGACCCGGCGCTGGCGGACGAGGTCGCGTCGGAGTGTGCCGCCAGGCCCTGGGACGGGATTGTCACCAGGCTATGGCCGCGGGCACAGTGTGCCCTCACCATTGTTACCGGGTACCGGCTCCATGGCGCAGTACATTCCGATCCTCCGGAGCTACTGCGGTGGCCGGTTGCCGCTCGTCTCGCCCTGGTATGCGTCTACTGAGTGCGCCGCCGGAGTCAATCTAAGGCCTCTCGACCCGCCCGGCCGTGCGTCGTATGCGTTGCTTCCCAACATCGCCTACTTCGAGTTTGCCGAGATCCAGCCTCGTGATGAAGAAGCTGCTACCGTTGATGACAATGGCGATTCGGGTGAGACGAAGCTTGTGAAGCTTGTGGATGTCGAAATTGGTCGGTCCTATGAGCTGGTTGTCACCACCTTTGCAGGTTAGCTACCTCGCTGTTACTCATTTTATTACCTTCCAGATATACTCTTGGCTCACTTCTCAAATCTGAAATACCTTGATTTTGTATATTCCCCTACTTCACTTGGTATTTCATTTCAGATATTCTTCTTTTTCTGGCGTTCTCTTTGTAAAAGTAGGCTTTACATAAGTCTCTAGTCCCCTGGGAAATTTAAAAAAATCTGAAATATGCTCTTGTCCGTAATCCTGAGCCTGCAACCGGTCAGGTCATCGTTAATACCGTTTTTTCAGGTGAGACCAAATTAATCTGGAGGGTTTTGACACATGAGGAACTAAGAGGGTCAATTTTCAGGACAACGATGAAGGATTCCCATAATAATAATTGCTAAAAAGCAATATCAATTATTGTGCTCACTTTAGTCCAACTTCCATAAGATAATTAGTTTGGTAGCTATGATTTGACTTAATACATGTCATGTGCATACCATACCAGGTCTTTACAGTTACAGGTACAGAGTTGGTGACCTTCTCACCGTGAGTGGCTTCTACAACGCAACGCCGCTGTTCCTCTTCTCTGGACGGCATGATGTCATCTTAAGCATAGACCATGAGAAGATAAGCGAGGGGGAACTACTCAGGGCCATTTCACAGGCTACCGAGCTCCATCTTAGCCCTCTTGGATACATGCTTGGTGGCAGCACCGCGTTTGCAGACATATCTGACTTGCCAGGCCACTACGTCCTGTTCTGGGAGCTAACCAACGCAAGGAGTAACCACGTCGCTGGCGACATCCCCGATCAAACTGTCATGGAGAATTGTTGCTCGACAGTTGAAGAATGCTTCGACCAAATGTACTGCAAAATCAGGCAGCGCGCGGACATCACCGCGCTGGAGATAAGGGTGCTTGAGCAGGGCGCGTTCGACGCTCTAATGGACTTCTTCGTGTCTAGAGGCGCATCGGGGGCCAGTACAAGACTCCAACGGCTATTCGGTCAAAAGAAGCGATGATGGTGTTGGAGGAGAGGGTGGCGGGGAGGTTCTTTAGCAAAGAAATTCCCCGCGGTTCTCTATATAATGATTACATGAAGAAATGATTGATGCCCTGATGGGATGATTAGGAGGCTAGTATTATACTCGAGCGTACCGATACATATGTATTAATTCCCGTGGAAATGCAATAAATATGGTTAGGCGCAACAAAAACATAAAAGATGTGACATTATTTCTGTATTTAGTTTCCGTATTTTTAGGATTGCATGTTCTCATCTCTGCAACAAACGATTTTTGCAAGAGAACCAAATCCAAGTTGGTGAAGATCATGATTTGGACTGGCACACATCTTCTATATCTAAATAGGAGCTCCCCACTACCCGATTTCTCTTGACATGTGGCGTGTCCACATCAGCATCAACATGTAGCCTTCCACCTAAGCAAATCTGCCACCTCAACAATTCCTTTTTTTTTTTCTTTTTGAATGAAACGAAGCGTCTGATTCCCCGTCGCACTGATTGCTGCCCCTTCCTTTCATCTCCCCTCAAGCAATAAATCTCCATCGTGGTGTTCCCAATTCTTCTCCTTCCCTCTTTATTTATGCCATACTTCTCATATTACCTGTTTGGATAAAGATTAAGGAGGTGCTTTCAGGTAGAGCTAATGAATTTCTAATGTGCAATTCAGCGCCTTCGGAGTAGTACTCTGCAAGATTTTTTATATGATAAAAAATAATGTATTTTTGAAAGATTTGTGGCTGGAGTTTTCCTTTCATTTTGGTTACACATTCGTTCAGTTCTCTCCCTTTCTCCGAATGTAGTAACATATGACTTGATGGTGATTAGTTTGTAACATTTGTGAAGCCAGGCTATGTGTACAAGTTTTGCGGTTCTTTCTAGACATGCCCAGGGTTACTCTGGGATTTGTTGGTTGATACCTTTCTAAATCCGCTTTATTGAAATAATATATAATCTAATGTTAGGTTATTTTTTTTGCTTTCACCCACTTGATGATGAGAAGGCAAGCAATAGGAACAGATAGGCATGTGTAGTATCGAATTTGCAGTTGGATATAGTACATTTGTCTTCACCGTTTAGTTATTCAAGAATAATTTATTTGTCCCAGAGTGAATTTTATCAACCTATGTTCCCTTGCTATTTCGCATACATTGTTTGAGTACTGCTGTAAAAAGTCAGTATTTACTCAAGTTCCTAGGGCTGGGTTAGTATCCTAATATTGTTCAACAAGAGCTCTATGAATTGCAAAAAAAAAAAAAATATCACTCATTCTCTTTTTATGCAGATCTAGAGAGCTGTGGTATGGAGTGCTCTAGTTATTATTTAATTTACTGAAAGTGATATTGGAAAATTTCCACAAACAAGATTCTTTGGTTTTCAGTGGCCATTTAAATAAGATGCTCTATTCATGCTTTTAAATTTGTGGATTGAATCCACCAACTAAATAAGCAGCTGGCATACTCTATGTTGTTCCCAAACCATCAGCGGAGCCTCAGATGTTGTGCCTCGGCCAGCAAGCTTGCTCCAACCAGAAATATGAAGAGGCAGGTGCGGGAGACATCAAAGGGGAAACTGTGGGTACAGTTTTCTTGTGAGCTGTGTTGTGTGTTCAGTTTGCCATCTATAGTTGTATGTGATGTATCCAACCTTTGCTCACCTTTCTAAACTATATCTGCAAGAGCCACTGTTAGTTTCCCTTCTTTTGGATGATGGGTTTCATTTTCAATGGAAAATAGAAGCGAGGTGTTCTAAAAACATGTTTGTTCTGTTAGAAAATCCATTTGTCTAAACCAAGTGAGCATCACATAGTTTTCCTATGGGAGTTTCCAAGTTTTGCTTACTGAGGTAGGATATATAGCATGTCGGGATATATTTACAACACATTTTTTCCATGAATGTTCCATTATTTTGGTATGCTAAGGGGTTTAAAGCTTTGTTAGGTCGATCGCATGACAAATCTTTTGTTTCCTCGCAGTCACGCTCACCACTTTGACACTTCCAAAGTTCCAATAGCCAGTTTATGAATTGTGTTATGCTCTAAGAGATGCACAACAACAACAAAATACAAATTTCCGCAGCAATGCGCGGGGTATCTACAAGTTACTATAGGTCCAGTCACTGCCTCGCGTGACAGTCTTCTCTTTTGTTTGCTGGTGCCTTGCAGCTAAGGAAGTTAGTTCAAAAGATACGACAATGATGTCCATTTCCATAAAAAATTAGCCCAGAAATATCGCAGATATGCACACTAAAGAAAAGGTACTATTCTACGGGAGCCTAAGCATGGAGCACTGGGGCCACAAGTCCACAAGTCACTGGCACACCTACATACCGCTATTGTGGATGCTGACTTTCATTTAGTGAAAATTTCTGGAACTCCCTCAAACAAAAAGTGAATCATGAACTTCCTTGTCTAGTAAGTATGGAATAAGAGTGGCGTGTTCTTCTCCATCATATGCCTGGGTCATCCCAACCAAGTTTTTCATCCTGAAACAACAGTGTAACATGTTAAAAGCCAGTGGCGGATCCAGTGGGGGTGCCGTGGCTGCCCAGGCACCCCCTCTAAAAATGCAAAACATTTTTTATCTAGTATCAGTTAGTCTAATCCTATGTGTTTTATAAAGTTAGAATGATACACTGACAATTTTTTATGGTTATACATGTCATTTTCATTGTGAGTGATAAAGTTGGCACCCCCTTTGATCAAGCTCTAGGTCCGCCATTGTTAAAAGTGACAACTTTGCACAAAATATGATGTCCATGCCCGATGAGCGCATAGGCGATATTCTTTCGAGCATTCGGCACCGTTTGAATACATGATTTGTCCAGTTTCTATGACACAAAACTGTGCATAACCTAACTGTACATAAACACTCATGGTTGTTGTCCTTGCGTAGGAAGACAGTGACATTGATCATAACGAAACAAATATAGTGTCTCCATAGATCAGATATATAAGATGAACATGGTAAACTTAGTCCCTGTTTGTTTGAGCTTCGGGACCAGATTCAGCTTAGTGAAGCTGAATTTGGAATCTCAAACAAACAACTATTTAGTTTGAGATTCATGGACCAGATTCAGCTGCCACTGAAGTTGAATCTGGAAGTTGAAACAAATAACTATTTTGAATCAGCTTTGCCAGTGAAGCTCGATCTGGATTTGGGCCATTTTCAGTGCAATTCCATGAAGCACCTCAAAGTGGAATTAGCTTTGCCAGTGAAGTGAATCAAGTGAATCCACAGATGATTCGAATCTAATCAAACCTGAAATAAACAGGGCCGTAGAATCAGGTTTGCCAATGAAGCGAATTCACAGGTGATTCGAACCCAATCAACGCTGAAACAAATAGGGCCTTACCACTAGTACAAAACAGGGCATTGGTCCAGGCCAGATCAGAGCAACAGTCTCGGTTCTGTTACGAACCGGGACTAATGCGTGCATCAGTGCCGGTTCGAGCGGCCAGGACGCCGGCCGGGCCTCGGCAGGAACCAGTCCCGGTTCGGCTGGGACCTTTAGTCCCGGTCCAGCCACCAACCGGGACTAAAGGGCCTCGCTCCTGGCGCAACCCCTTTAGTCCCGGTTGGTGACTGGAACCAGGACTAAAGGTCAGTCTTCTGTCCCGGTTCTAGCCATGAACCGGGACTAAAGAGATGCCTATATATATGCTCTCCCCTGCCCGCTCACTCCTATGTTTTTTGGCCGGCCGGTGTGGGAGGTGTGTGCTGCTCTGCTCTCACCTCCTATGCACATGAGGTGTTCGATGAAATGCCCGAGTCACACTTAAGCTTTCTCCTCTCCAAGCTCGACCTCCAAGCTCCATTTTCCCCAAGATTTGTCTAGGTTTGGCGGTGCACCAACTACACAAGTGTTCTAAAAGGTTAGCAACTTCATTGTTTCATCTCTCACTGCTAGTTTAGCTCATTTCAAATGTTGTAGAAGTAGAGTGGTTTGTGGGTTTTAGTGGAGGAGTGTATGTGGGAGTTCTTTTGATTTAGATGCACAATTTGAGCTGAAATTAACTTCTTAGAGTCTGCACATGTGTAGGGTGCCGTCCCCGTCCCCGTCCTCACCGCCGTCGATCGCCCGCGCCGATCTCGTCGCCGGCACCACCGTGGTGAGCCTCTTGTTCTTATCTTCTTTTTAAAAGAAAAAAAATTCTTACTTGTATAATTTAGATAGATACTTGTATAATTTTCTTACTTTTATTATTGTTTGTTATTATATAGTGCCATGACTTTGGTATCCGCCCCTGTCGGCCCTCGTCCTGTCTATGATTCGGATGTGGTATATTATATTTTATTATGATTTGTTTCATGTAGTGTTTATGACAATTATGCCGACCAACGTGACATAGATGTTTTTATCTAGGAGGTATGTGAACCGGAAATTCCAACCGACCCTCTTGTCGAGAGGTTAAATTTAGTTGAAAAAGAAAACAATTACTTGAAGAAAAAATTGAAAAGAATTGAGGAGGAGAAGATGGAATTGGAGTTGCATGTTGCCGATGTCGTCGATGATCACAAGATCAAGATGGATGCAATGCGCTTGAAGATTAGAAAGATTAGAAAATATGCCATTCATAATGAGGCTTGGTATCATTATGCCGTTGGATCAATTGTTACCTTAGTTGCGATTATGATCGCATTTAAATGTTTTTCATAGTTTCAATGTATGTTTTAATTAGATGCTCTAGAGAGCTATATGTTGTTCTGTGAGAACTATATATGTATGAACTTTATGTATTTATTTTTTTCAGTAATAACATTTGATCACTACTGTACTTTGGTTTTAATGTGATGATGAACTTGTATTAATTTGGTCACTTCTCTATTCATAATGTTCTGTAATGGTTTTTTGATACACTTAATTATATAATGCACGCAGATAAACCGGCAATGGATGTACGGTGACCGACGCACCTCCGAGTATCTTGAGGGCCTGCATAAATTTCTCGAAGTGGCCGAGGCAAACAAGCAAAATGGTTTTATGTATTGTCCATGCCCTGTCTGTGAGAATACGAAGGATTACTCTAACTTGAAAACCCTTCACGTCCACCTGCTTGAGAAGGGTTTCATGCCACACTATAATGTTTGGACCAAGCACGGAGAAAGAGGGGTTATGATGGAAGACAACGAAGAAGAAGAGGATGATGACAACTATCCCCCTGAATACGGTGATACTGCAACGGGGGAAGCTGAAGATCAAGAGGAACCAGATGATGTGCCCGATGATGATCTTCGCCGGGTCATTGTTGATGCAAACAGACAATGCCAAAGTGAAAGGGAGAAGTTGAAGTTCGATCGCATGTTAGAGGATCACAAAAAAGGGTTGTACCCAAATTGCAAAGATCACAACACAAAGCTCGGTACCACACTGGAATTGCTGCAATGGAAAGCAGACAATGGTGTATCTGACAACGGATTTGGGAAGCTACTGAAAATAATGAAGAAGAAGCTTCCAAAGGATAACGAATTGCCCGACAGTACGTACGAAGCAAAGAAGGTTCTATGCCCTCTAGGATTGGAGGTGCAGAAGATACATGCATGCCCTAATGACTGCATCCTCTACCGCGGTGAGTACGAGGATTTGAACGCATGCCCGGTATGCGATGCATTGCGGTATAAGATCAGACGAGATGACCCTGGTGATGTTGAGGGCGAGCGCCCCAGGAAGAGGGTTCCTGCCAAGGTGATGTGGTATGCTCCTATAATACCACGGCTGAAACGTCTGTTCAGAAACAAAGAGCATGCCAAGTTGATGCGATGGCACAAAGAAGACCGTAAGAAAGACGGGAAGTTGAGAGCACCCGCTGACGGGTCGCAGTGGAGAAAAATCGAGAGAAGGTGGGGGGACTTTGCAGGTGATGCAAGGAACATATGGTTTGGGTTAAGCGCAGATGGCATTAATCCTTTTGGGGAGCAGAGCAGCAATCATAGCACCTGGCCCGTGACTCTATGTATCTATAACCTTCCTCCTTGGTTGTGCATGAAGCGGAAGTTCATTATGATGCCAGTGCTCATCCAAGGCCCTAAGCAACCCGGCAACGACATTGATGTGTACCTAAGGCCATTAGTTGAAGAACTTTTACAGCTGTGGAATGGAAAAGGTGTACGTGTGTGGGATGAGCACAAACAGCAGGAATTTGACCTACATGCGTTGCTGTTTGTAACCATCAATGATTGGCCTGCTCTCAGTAACCTTTCAGGACAGACAAACAAGGGATACCACGCATGCACGCACTGTTTAGATGACACTGAAAGTATATATTTGGAGAAATGCAGGAAGAATGTGTACCTGGGACATCGTCGATTTCTTCCGACCAACCATCAATGTCGAAAGAAAGGCAAGCATTTCAAAGGTGAGGCAGATCACCGGAAGAAGCCCGCCCTCCGTACTGGTGATCACATACTTGATATGGTCAAGGATTTACAAGTAATCTTTGGAAAGGGTCCTGGCGGACAATCTGTTCTGAATGACGCTGAGGGACGCGCACCCATGTGGAAGAAGAAATCTATATTTTGGGACCTACCCTATTGGAAAGACCTAGAGGTCCGCTCTGCAATCGACGTGATGCACGTGACGAAGAATCTTTGCGTGAACCTGCTAGGCTTCTTGGGCGTGTATGGGAAGACAAAAGATACACCGGAGGCACGGGAGGACCAGCAACGTGTGCACGAAAAAGACGGCATGCATCCAAAGCAGTATGAAGGTCCTGCCAGCTACGCTCTTACCAAAGAAGAGAAGGAAATCTTCTTTGAATGCCTGCTCAGTATGAAGGTCCCGTCTGGCTTCTCGTCGAATATAAAGGGATTAATAAATATGGCAGAGAAAAAGTTCCAGAACCTAAAGTCTCATGACTGCCACGTGATTATGACGCAACTGCTTCCGGTTGCATTGAGGGGGCTTCTACCGGAAAACGTTCGATTAGCCATTGTGAAGCTATGTGCATTCCTCAATGCAATCTCTCAAAAGGTAATCGATCCAGAAATCCTACCAAGGTTAAAGAATGATTTGGTGCAATGTCTTGTCAGTTTCGAGCTGGTGTTCCCACCAGCCTTCTTCAATATCATGACGCACGTCCTAGTTCATCTAGTCGACGAGATTGCCATTCTGGGTCCTGTATTTCTACACAATATGTTCCCCTTTGAGAGGTTCATGGGAGTCTTAAAGAAATATGTTCGTAACCGTGCTAGGCCAGAAGGAAGCATCTCCATGGGCCGGCAAACAAAGGAGGTCATTGGGTTTTGTGTTGACTTCATTCCTGAACTTAAGCCGATTGGTCTCCCTCAATCGCGGTATGAGGGGAGACTGACTGGAAAAGGCACGCTAGGAGCGGATTCAATAATATGTAGGGACGGGCATTCTTGGGCTCATGCACACTACACAGTTCTACAGAATTCTACCTTGGTGACCCCGTATGTCAATGAACACAAAAATATTCTGCGCTCCAAACACCCGGAGCAGTGTGATGACTGGATTACATGTGAACACATCAGGACTTTCGGCAGTTGGTTGCAAACACATCTCATGGGTGACAACATTGTTGGAGATGAGCTGTACTCGTTGGCCAGGACACCATCTTCGACTGTATTGACTTACCAAGGGTACGAGATAAATGGGAATACATTTTACACGATCGCCCAAGATCAAAAGAGCACCAACCAAAACAGTGGTGTCCGCTTTGATGCAGCAACCAACAGGGGAAAGGACACATATTATGGTTACATAGTGGACATATGGGAACTTGACTATGGACATGATTTTAAGGTCCCTTTGTTTCGGTGCAAATGGGTCAATCGGTCAGGAGGCGGGGTACAGGTAGACCCGCAGTACGGAATGACAACAGTGGATCTCAACAATCTTGGGTACACAGACGAACCATTCGTCCTAGCCAATGATGTGGCGCAGGTTTTCTATGTGAAGGACATGTCTACCAAACCGAGAAAAAGAAAAGATAAGGAAGCAAATACATCATACGATGAGCCAAAGCGCCACATAGTTCTTTCAGGGAAAAGAGAAATCGTGGGAGTGGAGGGCAAGACAGACATGTCTGAAGATTATGAAAAGTTTCATGAAATTCCTCCCTTCAAAGTGAAGGCTGACCCAAGCACCCTGTTAAACGATGAAGATTATCCATGGTTACGGTGCAATAAGCAAGGGACACACGCGAAGAAAAAGTGAAGAGTTTCTCTCCACAACTATTCTGATGATGGCTTTGATCTAGAATATCACTGCAGTTACATGTCAAGAAATGAAATGCCTTTGTAACATATGAGTTTTCGTCCGAAACCGTGATACTTCGAAAGAGATTGTCCATTTTGTACACGAAGTGCATCCAGTTTTTGCCGTAACCCTCTCAACTTTTTAGCACATGCTATGTGGGCGAAATGATGATACCATGCCAACTTTCAACCTTTTCAAAGTTCATTTGTACTGCTTTTCAATTTCAGGTTCATTTAGCTCAAGGAATGAATTAATATCAAAAAGAATGAATCAAAAAGCTTTTATAAAACTCTAATAGCAAAAAGAATGAACTAAAAAGTTTTCATAAAATTCTAATAGCAAAAAGAATCAATTAAATATAATATTTTTGAATAGCAAAAATAATCAACTAAAAATAATCAAAATAATATTAACTAAAATTATCAAAGTATTTATTTGTTAAAAACTTTAATAGTAAAAAGAATTTTTATAAAGTATTTTTTGTTACAAACTTTAATAGAAAACTAAAAAGCTTTTATAAAACTCTAATAGCAAAAGGAATCAACTAAAAAGAATCAATAAAAAATAAAACTTATGCAACTAAAATTATATAAAATTTATGCAACTAAAATTATATAACTAAAAATAACATATGCAAAAAATACATTAAAAATTTAAAAACATAACATATGCAAAAAATTAAAAAAAAAGGCCCACCTACTAGCCACCACGGCCAGCATACGACAAGAAACAAAAGAAAATAAATAAAGCAAAAAAACAAAAATTAAAAAAAAATGCCGCCTACTGGGCCACCACAGCCTGCATACGACTAGAAACCCAACCTGCTAGTTGGGCCAGGATGCAGGCCCGCAGCAGGACCAGTAGGCCCACATGCAGAGAGAGTGCGATTAGGCCCGTAGGCCTGCATAAGAGAGGAGCTCGAGAGGGTTGGCGCAGCCGCGCTTATAAACCAGTCTCGACGCCTCTCAGCTAGCGAGGTGGGACTAAACATCCACCCACCCGATGCCGTGCCAGCCGCAGGCCTTTGGTCCCAGTTCGTGGCTCCAACCGGGACTAAAGGGGGGCCTTTAGTCCCGGTTGGAGCCACGAACCGGGACCAAAGGTCTCTGCTTCCCGCCCTTTGGGCTGCTGAAATTTACCTTTGGTCCCGGTTGGTCGCTCGAACCGGTACTAAAGGGGTACCTTTAGTCCCGGTTGGTGGCACCAACCGGGACTAAAGGGGGGGCTATATAAGCGCACACTTAGGAAATTTCCAATCCCCATCTACAGTTCCCCCGACGACGCCGCCAGGCTGCCCGAGCTCGCCGTCGACGCCCTCGCCGTCAGGCTGCTCCACCTCGCCGTCGACGCCCTCGCCGACGCCCTCGACGCCCTCTGCCCCGACGCGCGCCCTACCCCGACGCCGGCGCCGCTCCCCGCGCCCCTGCCCTGCCCCGACGCCGCCGCGCCCCTGCCCCTGCCCCGACGCCGCCCCCAGTGAGCCCCCTCTTCCCCCCGCCCCTGTCCTGCCCCGACGCCGCCGCCGCCGCCGTCCTAGCTGCTCTGCTTGCCGCGCCGCCGCCCCTGCTTTTTTTTTTGTTCATAGTATTTTTTTTGTCCATTGATGTATGTATGGATGGTGTATGTATGTATATGCAGATGTATGGATGT
Organism: Elymus sibiricus; assembly: GCA_039707655.1. Classification (NCBI taxonomy): domain Eukaryota; kingdom Viridiplantae; phylum Streptophyta; class Magnoliopsida; order Poales; family Poaceae; genus Elymus; species Elymus sibiricus. The sequence continues at coordinate 60,368,425 of CM077676.1, read as the reverse complement.
ATGCATTGATGTATGCTTTTTTTTGTTCATAGAAATTTTTTTGTCCATTGATGTATGCTTTTTTTGTTCATATTAAGTTTACTAAGTTCATGATGATCTTGCTAAAACTCATATTAAGTTTACTGAGTTTTACTTTGCCTAAATCGGGGAGAGGCAACTTTACTAAATGTTCATGATTTTTTTTGTTCATACAAAAATTTTTTGTACATAGAAATTTTTTTTGTTCAAAGAAATTTTTGTTCATGATGATCTTGCTAAAACTCATATTAAGTTTGAATATATGAGCAATGATGTATGGATGATCCATGGATGTATGCATATTGTTTTTCTATATCGGGGAGAGGCAACTTTACTAAATGGGCATGATGATCTTACTAAGTTTTACTTTGCCTAAATCGGGGAGAGGCAACTTTACTAAATGGGCATGATGATAATGAAATTTACTAAGGTTAATTATGGGAGAGAGGGAGTAACAACTCATATATTCAAAATTTACTCCCGGTCCGCTCGCCTACCTATTTGTCGAAGGTGGCAGGTGGGGTCATATATATAACGCTACAACAATAATATCATATAGCACTGTTGTTATGTATAATACTATTGACGTCTAATGTCAAGTTAACAAATTCTGTTCCATTAAAACATAACCCCGATAACTTCGACATGAGGGGGGGGGGGGGGGTAGTTAAAACATAACCCCGATAACTTCTTCATGAGGGGGGACGTCGGACATGCATGAGAGAGGCGGTCCGCAAAGTATCCTCTCTCGAAAGTATAACCCCCGATAACTTTGCATGATGTTTGCGACTAATCCATTGCTCATATATGCATATGATTCCTTGTTGTGATTAGCTAGGTCTATGTTTGCCACTAATCCATCTCTCATGGTTGTATATTGCCATGTTGTAATATTTGCAGAAACTATGGACAGAGACTTAGAAAAAGAAGAGTTGTTGGGGGATATAATCCGCAACGAAGGTGATATCACCTTGTCGTTTCTCAATGACATCGATGGTCAGGAAGGAGATCATGACGGCTCCGGTGATCGAGTGGAGGAGGAAGGATATCATGATGGCTCCGGTGACCGAATGGAGGAGGAAGGAGATCATGACGGCTCCGGTGACCGAACGGAGGAGGGAGCCTTAACTGTTGCAAAGTCCGGCGAGGTATATATACATATATTATTTAAGCCTCTGCTGACTTGATGCATTAATTGTTTTGTATGTACATATATTAACGCTTCTTTCTTCTTTTAATTAGCCCTCCGGATCGAGCCAAACTTCCGTAAGGAGACGAGGCCCGAAGAAAAGGTTGCGCCAGGATGAAAGGTTCACGATAGAAGAAGTCGGTCGAGATGGCCAACCGATTGCTCCCAAGCGGAGCAGGGACACATTTATACATCAGTGCGGAGTGGTTGTTAGGGACATCGTCCCGATCAGCATCCAAGAATGGAATGAGAAGAAGGACCCTGAAGTTTCTTATGTCCAGGATAGACAGAAAGATGATCTTTGGACCTCGCTGATGACAAATTTCAGCCTACCACCAGAGGCGGATCCGAATAAGGTCAAGGCGTTTGCTCTTAAGAAGATGGCAGAACTATTCAAGAACTGGAAGAAAGATTTGAACAAAAAGTTTGTCGAGAAAGACAAGACTCCAGAATTCACCGGTCCATATGAGAAGATAAAAGATCACTGGCCCGCATTTGTGGCCTACAAGAAATCGGACAAGGGCAAGCAAAGGTCAGCGACAAATAAGCTAAATGCTGCAAAGAAGAAGTATGACCATGTTACGGGGTCAGGTGGCTACAGCAAAGCCCGACCTACGTGGGACAAAGCTGAGCAAGACCTGCTTGCTAAAGGGGTCCAACCAGCGACATTGCACTGGCCAAATCGGTCAAGGACTTGGTTCTTCAGGGTTGGGGGAAGTTCGGACCCAGACACAGGGGAGTGTGTTTGGACGAAAGCTCAACTTGCAATACCCATCAAGAAGCTATCGGAAGCAATCCAGGCAGCGCAGGAAGGAAGGTTACATCCCGACAGAGAGAATGACGAGCTGACACAGGCCCTCGGGAATCCTGAACACCCTGGACGAACACGAGGCACATCAGGCTCCGTTCCGTGGGTGTATGGGTTTCCCGACAGCGGTGGTTATAGAAGCCGAGAGAGAAAGAAGAATGCGGAAGCAAGCGAAATGCAGAAGATCAGTGCAAGATTAGCGAAACTAGAGGAACTTGAGAGCCAGCGAGCTATCGGCCAACCATCTCAGCGGCACGAAGATCCTTCCTTCGACACTGCCCCAGAAGCTACCCCACCATTTCAGCGGAGAAGCAGCGTGGCTTCCACGGAGCTCCTTCAGCCTGATATCACGGCTCCTTGCTACCCCGTGGATAGTATCACAGAGGCTGAACATTGTGTGCTAATGGTGAAATGCCATAACATGCCCTTGAAGGCGGCGGTCGGCTCTGTTTTTCCTCCTCGACCTGAGGGAACTTTCCATTGCCGTCCGATTCCACATGGCTATGCTATTGTCACGGTCGATGAAATAATGGAGGGATTTGAGGGGCTGGAGCTTGACTACCCTACAGGTGAAGGGGATAATCTTCTAGAAAATGCCTTAAGGAGTACCTGCCTATGGAGAAGGAGAACATCAAGCTTCCAAACTGGACGCCGACTCAGCAGACTCAGCCGGAGGAGGCCCCTCAGCAGACTCCGCTGCCTCATTCGTCTCCGACGCGTCAGCTGTCTCCGCCGCTTCAGCTGTCTCCGTCGCGTAGGCCGACTCCGGCGGAGGACGCCCCTCAGCAGAATCCTCCTTCGCCTCCTCCGCGGCGTCAGCGTTCTCCGCCTCCTGCGCCGCGTCAGGAATCTCCGCCTCCTCCGCCGCGTCAGCGAACTCCGCCTCGTCAGCAATGGCAGAAGAGAGCCGCCACCGCTCTGGCGGCTAGCAGTACAATAGGTGGTGGGAAGAAATTCAAATTTGGTCCAAGCCTCAGGGTTCCTCCAAAGTTACCATATGAGAGGACTGACGAGGAAAACAAGGACATCAGTGCTGCCGAAGTGCAGGCCCATTTTGCACGGAAAGTTCCACCTCCGAAGGAAAAAATAGACCCGGTAAAGGCGAATCGCACTCTGGATGCCCTTACGCGACCACCTTCGCCTCCGCCGCCATCAAACTATGACCGCATTATTGCAAAGACATATGACAAAGCTATGAGTCGGTCGAGAAGTAGCAGTACTGGTGCAAGAAGTGGGAAAACAATTCCCCAGCTCGGCGAACAAGAAAAGCAATCGTGCCCCCCGCTCAAGGTGTTTACCGATACCCCGGGGGTAGCGGCCGTTGCTCCTGGTTTCAATCCTGCTGATTACCTAGGCGATGATGTACATTTTGAAATCGCTAAGCCGGTAGACACCTTTAAATACCAGCACGGGAAGCGTCTCGTCAGAAGTGATGATCTGGAACGAGATCTACCAACGATGATGCGAACATTACATAAATGGTACTTTGGAACCTGCAAGGATGGGACGGGCAGTATCTTGGTGGGAATTAAGGATGAGCACGACTTCGTTGGAGTCGACTCGATCTTCGTTGAATTTGACAAACTCTTTCAGTTATACAATCAAGCCGCCCTCGACAAAAGTCTCGTGGCTTGTTATTGTCTATAAGTATTATTTCTGTAATTAAGTCTCTAGCTCAGCTCATTCATTGCATGTATATAATTATCCTCACTATATTATGCAGATTGAAGATCGTCGAATTTTAAAAAGGACAAATCTATGACATTGGGTTCATTAACCCAAATATCGTAAATGAATGGTCGGTACAGAAGATCCCCGAGGAGACTGAGAAAATCTTGCTCAACTTGTTCCTTCGACACCAAAACAAAAGGGAAATACTCTTTCCTTACAACTTCAAGTGAGTGTTACTGTCTTCTGCATATTCTGTTTCGCTGACTCGAGGTTAAGTGTAATTGATGAGTTATGCACGCGCAGGTTCCACTTTATTCTGCTAGCCATTCAGCTTGACGAGGGAGCAGTAACTGTCTTGGCTCGAGATGTAAAGAGGCTACGGAGTATGCGGACATGATTGAAATGCTCCAGAAGTAAGTTCAATCATTATCGCACTATATCGGCAACTTTCGTTCATTTCCTGATATCAAGTAATCATTTTCTTTGCCGGGCAGGGTTTGAAAAAAGTTCATCACGCGGGTTAAGGGTGAATGGAGACCGGAGCTGAGATTTAAACAACCCAGAGTAAGTAGTACTAGCTAGTTCCGCGCATCTCTCATTGATTCTAGTTTCAATACCATTATCATGGTTGATTATCATTGTGATTGAACTCTATTCTCGTAAAGTGCATGTGGCAGCAACCCGGAAATGAGTTATGTGGATACTACGTTTGCGAGTTCGTTCACCAAAAGACCACCGAGAGGGGCTTCACTAAACAACAATTTGAAGTACGTAAACAATATTCATAATTTTATTTTATCACCATCAATTGTATTGATTTCATTCATATATATATATATATTGACCCCCCCTTCTTTAAATTAGACCTGGCAGAAGTGGGACGTACTCCTACCAGCTGATCGCCTACGCGCAATTCAAGAGGAGTTGGCGGGATTCTTTGTTGACCACGTCATTCCTAAAGACGGAAAATGCCATCGGGAATTGCAAACCTGTTGAATAGATATATGCATCAACGTGTACTATCTGTAGTAGCGTCGAATAGATATACGAAAACTTGTTGTTCGACCAACAAGCACGGAGAAAGAGAGGTCACTTCTCTCTATATATTGATCATGCATGACGATGTTGTGTAATTAATGGTTCCTTCATTGCTTACTAGCTAGCGTCGAGTTCTCTCTATATGTAGTAGCTAGCGTCGACCAAGCACGGAGAAAGAGAGGTCACTTCTCTCTATTAGCTAGCTAACACAATATGAAACCCCTAAACCCTCCAAAACCCCTAAACCCCCCCTTTCAAAAAACAAAAAAAACAAAAAACCCAGCGCCTGCGAGCTGCTGACGCGTGGCTGCCTTTTGGTCCCGGTTGGTGTTACCAACCGGGACTAAAGGTCCTCCTGCCTGAGTGCTGCACAGCGACCACGTGGCGACCCTTTAGTCCCGGTTGGTGTTACCAACCGGGACTAAAGGCCCTTCTGCCTGGGCGCCCCACAGCGGCCACGTGGAGCACCTTTGGTCCCGGTTCGTAGGCCAACCGGGACTAAAGGTTTTAGGCATTAGTCCCGATCATTTTGTCCCGGTTCCAGAACCGGGACTAAAGGCCCTCTGGAACCGTGACAAAAGCCCTATTTTGTACCAGTTAAAAGATCGTGGATGTCGCCTAGAGGGGGGGGGGGTGAATAGGCGCTTTAAAATAATTACTGTTTAGGCTTGAACAAATGCAGAATAAACCTAGCGGTTAATTTGTCAAGCACAAAACCTACAACAACTAGGCTCACCTATGTGCACCAACAACTTATGCTAAGCAAGATAAACAACTAAGTGATAGCAAGATATATAACATGAAACACTATGGCTATCACAAAGTAAAGTGCATAAGTAAAGGGCTCGGGTAAGAGATAACCGAGGCACGCGGAGACGACGATGTATCCTGAAGTTCACACCCTTGCGGATGCTAATCTCCGTTTGGAGCGGTGTGGAGGCACAATGCTCCCCAAGAAGCCACTAGGGCCACCGTAATCTCCTCACGCCCTCGCACAATGCAAGATGCCGTGATTCCACTAAGGGACCCTTGAGGGCGGTCACCGAACCCGTACAAATGGCAACCCTTTGGGGCGGTCACCGAACCCGTACACTTTGGCAACCCTTGGGGGCGGTCACCGGTACCCGTCAAATTGCTCGGAGCGATCTCCAGAACCTAATTGGAGACCCCGACGCTTGCCCGAAGCTTTACACCACAATGATTGAGCTCCGAGGCACCACCAACCGTCTAGGGCGCCCAAGCACCCAAGAGGAACAAGCTCTAGGGTACCAAGCACCCAAGAGTAATAAGCTTCTCAAACTTCATTTCCACGTATCACCGTGGAGAACTCAAACCGATGCACCAAATGCAATGGCAAGGGCACACGGAGTGCCCAAGTCCCTCATTCTCAAATCCCACCAAAGCAACGAAAGCTATGGAGGAAAATGAGAGGAAGAACAAGAAGGAGAACACCAAGAACTCCAAGATCTAGATCCAAGGGGTTCCCCTCACATAGAGGAGAAAGTGATTGGTGGAAACGTAGATCTAGATCTCCTCTCTCTTTTCCCTCAAGAACTAGCAAGAATCATTGGAGGGATTGAGAGATAGCAAGCTCGAAGAAGGTCAACAATGGGGGGCAAACACGAGCTCAAAGGGATTAGGCTCAAGGGGGAAGAAGACCCCCTTTTATAGGAGGGGAAAAAAATCCAACCGTTACCTAGCTCTCAGCCCGCACAGAGCGGTACTACCGCTCGGGCGGTAGTAACCCAAAAGCAGTGCAATGGCACGAAGCCACGAGGCGGTAGTGCAGCCGGAGCGGTACTACCGCTCGCCCCAGCTGTAGTACCGCTGGGATTGCAGCTCGGGTTACTCAGAAGCAGAGCAGGAACAGGGGAGAAGCAGTAGAACTGCTACAGTGGTACTACCGGCCACCTGAGCGGTACTACCGCTTATAGGCAGTAGTGCTGCTCTCCGCTGCCGCTTCACTCAAGATATTGTTGAGCGTGGACTTCCCTTCATGACACTTTTGCAAGTCTTTCTTCAATGAAGTGACTTGGGCCTTGAGCTCTTTGATTTCCTCTACATGGTTAGTATCAACACAAGTACTAGAGGAAGTATAAGCATCATTGTTAGAGCAACAAGGCAAGGAAAGTAATTCATCACAAGATGTAGCAACATTATGAGTAGATGAATTATAAGGACTAGCACATGGCAAAATAGCATTTTGACTAGAAGTAGTGCTAATGTCCACATGAGGCTCACTAGATGTTACCTTAGTAATCATAGCTTCATGAGCCATCTTTAGCATATTATGAGATACTAGAAGATCATCATGAGAGCTTGTGAGCTGTACATGACTTTCTTCCAATTTCCCATAATTGCTAGATAGCAACTCAAGTTGAGCCCTTAGCTCAACATTCTCCTTCAAAATGGATGCTTCACAAGAAATAGAGTTAGTAGCACAAGCATCATCATTAACAACAAGAGGAGAAGGCACTTTGGCAAGCTCTTTTAAATATGAAGCTTTAAGTTGAGCATGAGACTCGGTGAGTTCGATGAGCTCACTCTTAATGGCCCTTGAGCCATTTTCGAGGTGCTCAAAGTCCTCAAGGAGTTTAGCATGAGTAACTTCAAGCTTGTCATTTTTAGTTTCGAAATCATTGGCCACCTCAAGAGCTCTATCACGGGATTCCCTCACTCTAGATAATTCTAGAGTAAAAGTCTCCTCAAGAGATTCCTTGGTGGTTTGTTCAAGTTCAAGAGCTTGAGATAGCTCCGCGATCTCATTAGTGTAATCACGCTCATGACCTTCCATTTTCTCAATGGTGACCTCATGCTCCTCGAGATGAGATTCCAACATCTCAATGTATTTCTTGCCCTCAATGGCAATAGACATAATTTCCATGAAGTTGGAACGAGCAATTTTATTCTTATGAAGAGCCTTAAAAATAATTTCCCCCTTAATTTTTAAGGAAGCAACATTATCATTATCTTCATCATTATCCTCATCATTATTATCATCAACATCATCATCAAGAGACATATTGGGGTTCAAAGTAGGAGATACCTTTGAAGCCTTAGCCATGAGGCAAAAAGCAATAGATGATGATGTAGGATCCCTTGAGGCACCATTCAAGACCACATCTTGTTCCATGGAGTGTTGGGTTTCCTCTACATTGTTAGCACAACAACTCGAGGAAATAGATGCATTTTTATTATGGCAACAAGACATAGCAAGCATATCATCATGAGATTTAGTCAAGCAAATTCTACATGATATGCAAGGACTATCAACACAAGCATGTGAAACATTTGGAGTGCTCGAAGTGTTAAAGTCCAAAGAAGAAGTATTGCAATAAGATAGTGATGAAGGATCATCAACAATAAGCCCACTATCATCATTGCAATGATCAACACTACTCACCATATCATTACCTTGTGGCAAACCACATATAGGTGAAGTAGAGGAAGTTGAGAAGACAACACGACCGGAGGTGGAGGGAGAACAATCATCCCCACAAATCTTGGACACACTATATTTGTCTTGAAGCTTTGTCCACAACTCATGAGCATCCCGAAACGGCATGAGTTGAAATATAACTACATTGCTCAAAGCATCGAAAAGCACATTAGAAGCTTGAGCATTGAGATAAGAGTTTTTCTCATCCTATAAAGATAAGTTTTGAGAATCCTTTGGAGGAGAAAAACCCATATCTACAATTCTCTCTAAACACGGGTCAATGGCCCGAAAATGATTAAGCATGCGAATTACCCAAACATCATAATTTGTGCCATCGAAACTAAGAGTGTCAAAGAATCCTAATCCCCTAGTCGACATCTTTACTCTCTAGGCGGTAAAGCCTAATAATGAGAGACGAGGCTCTGATACCAATTGAAAGATCGTGGATGTCGCCTAGAGGGGGGGGTGAATAGGCGCTTTAAAATAATTATGGTTTAGGCTTGACCAAATGCGGAATAAACCTAGCGGTTAATTTGTCAAGCACAAAACCTACAACAACTAGGCTCACCTATGTCACCAACAACTTATGCTAAGCAAGATAAACAACTAAGTGATAGCAAGATATATAACATGAAACACTATGGCTATCACAAAGTAAAGTGCGTAAGTAAAGGGCTCGGGTAAGAGATAACCGAGGCACGCGGAGACGACGATGTATCCCGAAGTTCACACCCTTGCGGATGCTAATCTCCGTTTGGAGCGGTGTGGAGGCACAATGCTCCCCAAGAAGCCACTAGGGCCATCGTAATCTCCTCACGCCCTCACACAATGCAAGATGTCGTGATTCCACTAAGGGACCCTTGAGGGCGCTCACCGAACCCGTACAAATGGCAACCCTTGGGGGCGGTCACCGAACCCGTACACTTTGGCAACCCTTGGGGGCGGTCACCGGTACCCGTCAAATTGCTTGGGGCGATCTCCACAACCTAATTGGAGACCCCGACGCTTGCCCGGAGCTTTACACCACAATGATTGAGCTCCGAGGCACCACCAACCGTCTAGGGCGCCCAAGCACCCAAGAGGAACAAGCTCTAGGGTACCAAGCACCCAAGAGTAATAAGCTTCTCAAACTTCACTTCCACGTATCACCGTGGAGAACTCAAACCGATGCACCAAATGTAATGGCAAGGGCACACAGAGTGCCCAAGTCCCTCACTCTCAAATCCCACCAAAGCAACGAAAGCTATGGAGGAAAATGAGAGGAAGAACAAGAAGGAGAACACCAAGAACTCCAAGATCTAGATCCAAGGGGTTCCCCTCACATAGAGGAGAAAGTGATTGGTGGAAACGTAGATCTAGATCTCCTCTCTCTTTTCCCTCAAGAACTAGCAAGAATCATTGGAGGGATTGAGAGATAGCAAGCTCGAAGAAGGTCAACAATGGGGGGGAAACACGAGCTCAAAGGGATTAGGCTCGAGGGGGAAGAAGACCCCCTTTTATAGGAGGGGAAAAAATCCAACCGTTACCTAGCTCTCAGCCCGCACAGAGCGGTACTACCGCTCCACAAAGCGGTACTACCGCTCGGGCAGTAGTAACCCAAAAGCAGTGCAATGGCACAAAGCCACGAGGCGGTAGTGCAGCCGGAGCGGTACTACCGCTCGCCCCAGCGGTAGTACCGCTGGGGTTGCAGCTCGGGTTACTCAGAAGCAGAGCAGGAACAGGGGAGAAGCAGTAGAACTGCTACAGTGGTACTACCGCCCACCTGAGCGGTACTACCGCTTATAGGCAGTAGTGCTGCTCTCCGCTGCCGCTTCACTTCCGCTGAGAATGCATCGAGACCTGGAGGGAGCGGTAGTGCAGCGGTAGTAGCGGGCGGTACTACCGCTTATAGGCGGTACTACCGCTTCGCACTACCGTTGCACTTCCGCGCAAACCCGACACGAAAGTCGAGTTCCCAGAAACAGCGGTAGTAGCCGCGGAACTGGATAACGGTACTACCGATAATAAGCGGTACTACCGCTTACCAGAGCGGTACTACCGCTTGTTGCCTCCAGCTCACAAGCACAGCAACAGATGGCTAGAAGAAAACTAGAACTGCCATAACTTCTGCAAATGAGCTCCGAAAAGAGCAAACTCAAGCTTGTTGGATAGAGGACGACGAGTACTATCCAACAGCGAGATATGCCTAAGATATAGAGATGAAAAAGCTCTATGAAAGAAGAACCGGCATAAACTCCAACATCGAAAACATCATAGAAGATGCATATATGAACTACGTTTTCGATGAACTCGAGCTTGTCATGAAGATGACCATAAGCTCAAAAACTCACAAAGAGAAACACCAAATAAGAACCAAGAAAGATGATGCAAGGATGCAATGGTTTGAGCTCTCTAGGAACGATACGATCAAGCTACTCACTTGAGAGCCCCCCTTGATAGTACGGCTATCGATCCTATAACCCGGTCTCCCAACTACCACCATGAGACCGGTAAAATAGAAAACCTATCAAGGGCAAACCTTTGCCTTGCGCATAGTCCACTTGAGCTAGATGATGACGATCTTGACCTCCTCAAGTTGGACCACCTTTCTTGATTGCGTCGGCTCGATGAAGACTAGTTGATTGCTCCCCCATACTCCACTATGGGTGAGCCACTCTTCGGCACTTCTTCACAAGTCCATTGTCACCACAATGGACGGCAAGCTTCAAGCATGTGATCTCTTCGTGATGCTCCACTTGAACTTGCACACCGCAATCTTGATGACGATCACCACTTGATGTCATACTCCATGGGTTGAATGAGATCTTCCTCTTGACGCAAGCCCATGGACACATACCTAACCCCACATAGAACTCTCACGTAGACCATGGGTTAGTACACAAAGCATAATGGACAATGCTTACCATACCATGAGATCACTTGATCTCGCTTGGTACATCTTCTACGCTTTGTGTGTGTTGATCAACTTGAATCACTCGTTGTACTTATTCTTGATCAACCTTGTATCTTTTCAACTCTCTTCATTAAGATGATGTCTTGAAGGTAAACATGAATGTCCACACAATCTTCTTCTTCAAGACATGCTTGCAATAGGCTCATCTCTCACATGACCAATTTTTGGATAAATCCTTGAATAGCACCTTGGTCAACACATATTCTTCTTGAAACCAACAAATGGACTTCAAGAAATGCCTATGGACAAACCCTTCAATATAACTCATGGCAACCATTAGTCCATAGAGATTGTCATCAATTACCAAAACCAAACATGGGGGCAGCACATGTTCTTTCAATCTCCCCCATTTTGGTAATTGATGACAATCACTTTCAAGAGAGTTTATATAAGGAATTAAGCATCACCATGCTAAGCAACAACTAATAATGCAAGAGCATGAGATGCAAATGCTTAGGAACAAAACCAAAGCATGAAGAAATAACTCTCTAAACTTCTCCACAAAACTCTCTAAACTTCTCCCCCATTGGCATCGATTGCCAAAATGGGCGAAAAGCTTAGAAGGCCAACATAATATGTGTTCCTCCGTAAATTGTGTATTTCTCAAAATATGAGTGGAATACAATACACATATCCAAGGATACGCAAAAGGAGGAAGACAAACTATATTGAGGATCCAAAGATTGCAAAAGGAATGATATGACACAAAGACATACCAAGAGAGAAGCAAGCAATCTAAGGATACCAATTGAACCAATCAATCAAAAGATCCGACGAGCCACGCGAATAAAAGATATTATGATATGAGCATAGGAGTGTTCTAAAGAACATAGAGAAGCTCCCCATGATTTGTGCATTATTTAGTTTTGTATTTGGATACAACGTGCACAAAATAGGATCATCACTCCCCCAAAATCAATAGAAACTCACAACAAGTGCAAGTGAGCAAATAGGAAACTAAGCATAGCACTTGCAACAAACACATGGTTGAGCAACATGAAAGAGAGGCAACTTAGGAATAGGCTCAACCAAAACGATGTGGGTGAGTCATGGCAAAGCACTTGAGAAGACTAATATAAGGATGAGCATTAAGCATCAACATAGTCTTGAATAAATGAGATACAAGGTGCAAGACACATCCTTTCCACACACACACAACTAGCAAATGGGTTCACAAGCTCACTAATAAGCACATTAACAACAAAGCTTGTGACAACCCAAGATGAAGAGAGAAAATGATAGCTTTGTCAAGAGGAGGGATACCAATTGACATGGTGAAAGCCTCGTCAAGACAAGCATGAGGAAAACAATCTTAACCACAAAAGAGTGCATCAAGATGCAACGATATAAGACCCGCTCTCAAGGCCAACGATTTCACGGAGCCACCAAAGAAATAATACAAGAAAGACAAGGTGGTCGTGAAAGAAAGGATATCATCTAGAGATGTAATTTCTCTCAAGTGTATAAGGTTCTAGGTAGATGAAAATCATGATGATATCAATCCACAAAGAAGGATATACACACAAAATAGTTACAAACACGAAGGAACAAGATATCCAAAAGGAAGTCATAAATATACCAATAAGATCTTTGCTTGAAAGCATAGCACATGGCTTAATATTGTCTTATTGTATATCAATGAACTCCATACACACAAACATCAAAGACATCACAACTCGTACCAAGATATCATTGTTGGGATTCTTTGAGAAAGGAAACAAGTATCACAAGAACGAATCAAGAAATTCATGCCATGATGCAACGTACACAGGGTTGAATGCAAGAAATGTATGCATGAAGTTGATACTTGTTACCGAGATAGCATTGGATTGATGTAGTAGATACCAATTGAATGTAGTAGATTGTAGTTCATTGATCATCCTAGCTTGACTCCAATAAGCACATGGTGACAACACCGTCCTTGTGAGTGAGCCGAGCATCCAATGCATCTCCAATTGTTCCTAGAACAACACCACAAACAAAATGGTGCCCAAACTCATTGGGACCAAAGAGTTAGAGAACCAACAACACATAGGACAAACTCCACATAAATATGTGCATATGGATATGAAATTGAATTTCATGCACATCTGATCCAATTTGAGACTTGGTGGAGTTTCCCCTATATATTGGGTCAAAGAAAGAAAGCATGCCAACGAAATGCATGAAGTAAATATTTCTTACTAGCTCCGTCGGGTTTATAGGGCATGCGGCGTAGTTCTAGGTCGACAATTTAACTATCTAAATATGTTTTATATGTGATAAAAAGTATATATTTAGAAACTACATCCGCATATGAATCTAATGGTATACTTTTGATGACATATAACACATGTTCAGTTTGTTAAATCGATGACCTAGAACTACGCGCATGCCCTATACACCTTGACGGATGTAGCATATGTCTAGGGAATTGCACAAAAGAAACCACATGATATCATTTTTTAATGCTTAGGCACAAGCATGCATAAAATTAAAGGCTAGGACTTATATTAGACCACCTAGTGCAATTGGTACCCATCAACATGTTACGGCCTCTTCAGACAACAATAACACGCTGTTACCATCTCCATAGTAAAATAAGTAACAAATAAATCTTTTTCCCGATAGCAGGCCAAACTACAAATTACAGTATGGCAAACAATTGAACTTTTTGTTGTCAAACCGAAATATAAAACAACATTGCACAAGAGGGATAAAGCATGTGGGCAACGCAGAAGAAGGGAGGCACTGTACAAAAGGGGCTATACAAGGAGGAACACAGCAAGGTCAAGAGAGTCAACCAAATAGTGAAGCAATTTTCTTCACTTATAAATAGATTTGAATCATCCTTCCAAAGTCTAAATGATTACCAAGTTACAACATATAAAGGATCACACCCAACATGCCATGAGCAATCATCTCGTGGAGAAGGAATAATGACTCCAAATTTTTGTGAGTAATGTTCTCGGTCTATCTCGCCCTTTACATATATCACTCCATCTTCACCAAACTATATTGCTCCTCCATCTATTCTTCCAACTAGTGATCCTCTCATTGGGCATACATGTTAGCACATGATATAAGTCGCAGCCCCAAATATAGAGTACACCCGGAAAAAAGAACTGGGGACATATGTGTGGACATAATGCGGTAACCAGAGACATCAAGACAATAGGAAACACGCTTTTGCGGGCAATATATCTGAGACGGGGCAAGGCAGGCAGGACTACTAAGCTCCATAGGAAACTCAAGCTGAATTTAGTCACTACTGCAGGCCGGGGCCGCCTTCACACCAAAGGCATGAGCCAGTCCATCTCCCTACTAACATAACACATGGGTTGACACTATCCGTGGTCTTGCTATTTTATATCTCTACTCTCCCACTCTTCTTCCACATGGATGCATGGGTTGGCTACTGGGCCTAGTGTACCACCGGACCCATACACGTAACTACTCCATAGCAATGCACATTCGGTTTTCCCCTTCTCCTGGATGTTAGGTCTTTATTTTGACTTTAGCTCCTAGTCCTCTAAATGCCATTTGCCATTTCTGGACAAAGAAGAGAATCTTTACTCACAACTTTGCGGGCCTATTCCTTAACAGTTTTGTAGGATCGAAGTATGTCTACCAGAGTGGGGGGTGAATGGGAGTTTTAAATTTTTCTCGGAAATATCAAAACTCTCGGAACCCAGCAGCGGAACGAATGAAAATACAGTAAACAGTGAGCGAATACAAACTACCGAATGGAAACTGATCACATGTACCGAGGTAAATCACATGATTGAAATATGGCATGTTGCAGTTCGAATATAAAGAAGGGTAGTAGAAGTGACCAGTGATGCTCGATGGCGACAAGGTGTTTGGTAGACCAGTTCGCCCTTCTGCACAAGGACTACGTCTGGTTGGAGGGGTTGTGATTTAACACAGAAGATAAACTCTCTTCTCCCTATTCTCCTCGACAATTGGTTCGTCAACCAATGCCGATTACTCGTGGTAGATGCTTGACGGCGATCTCCAAACCTTCACTGAAGATAAACTCTCTTCAGCTCTCTTCGCGAACCACAATACTCTTGGTTGCTGAAGATTTTGCTCGGTGAAGACAATACTCTTCGACACTCGAGCGGACACCTATCCGTCTAGAGAGTTGCAGCTCTCAAGAGTAATAGGCGGAGCGTACTGGACTTAGATTCTAGTGATGCTGAACCACTATCTAATTTTTCGGCTCTAGGGTTTTTCTCTCGGTGGATTTTAAACTCAAATCTCTCGGAGAGGGGTTGCTCAACAATCTTCTCAGAATCAAAACGGAGCAACCATCGGACAACGCCGGCGCGGGGTGGCTATTTATAGCCGCAGCCTTCCCTGGTGGGAAATGACCATTTTGGACACGCGGTCCAGCCAATGGCCAACCGACACGTTCACAACGGTCAGATTTGGGAGCAACGGTAACATTACTTGCGGAGCAAGAAATGCTAACTCCTCGGTCAGAGTCAAATCTCTCGCAGCGAAGAAGATCACAGTCTCTTGCTGGCAAGTATTAGCTCGGAACACAAAGAGATTTCTCTCGCATCTTTCATAGGATTTGGGTTTAGCATCAGAGAATCAAAGCTTCGAATGCTACACCCCTCTTAATAGTACGGTGGTCCTATGACTCAATGAAAAGAAATGAAACAACGAAAAGAATGCTACGTCTTCTCTTCGTCTTCAATTTCTTCGGCTGCAGTCACTTCCTTCGGACAGGCACCGAACCAATTGCTTCACGTCAGCAATTTTTTAGGGTCACTCTTGTCGTCATATCCTTCGGTGATAACTTTCACTACAACGCAGGGGATAAACTTCGGAGATATGAATCCAAACTTCTCTCAACTCCAGGGACCTGTTACTCTGTGTGCACTAGCAAACACATCAGTCCCTTACTGTTTGTCAACAATCTCCAAAACATAAGGAGGCAACATTATTGCACCAACAATCTCCCCCTTTTTGGACGATTGATGACAAAACAGATAATCATCGAAGTGAAGATAGATAAATATAAAATGGGTCAGACAAGAGTGAGTAAGCGTTACTTGCTCGAATATGAAATGAACTCCCCCTAAATGTATGCAGGGATGAAAGATATGAGATAGATTCTCCTGCAATAATTGAAATATATGGAGGAAGTTTCAATCATTCGAGACATTTGATTCGCACTGATGAGATATAATCCATCGAGATCTTAGTGCAATCAAAGTTAACTTCTGATAATAATTCCACCTGCAAGACAAATACTTCGAGAGAAATGGTGCAGCAGCAGGGGTTATTAATATTACACCACAGAAGTTAATCGAGTTTGACAACAAGGAGCAAATGGACTTGAACCGAAAGTTTCAAACTCGAACGAAACCAAAACAAATGAAACACCAAAAGCAAATCTATCGAGACTCGATGTAATTCTCCCCCTTTTTGTCAACAAGTGTCAAAAAGGTGACGAATAACATGAGTGAAGAAACGCAGATCTTGGATCAATCAGTGGCATCTCCGGATGAGCTGTTCGAGGAGATTTCTTCTTCGGAAGTGACTGGAATAGCTTCGTCTTCAGCAACAACAGATTTGTCTTTAAGAACAAGAGCTTGAGGTTGTGCAGACGAAGGAATAGCTGGAGTGGCCACTGGAGGAACACGAGACTGCACATTGCCTTCGGTAGGTTTCTCTGTTGGTGATGTGGCTTCAGATTCATCAAGCAATTTACGCAGCCTTAGATGAAGAAGATCAGTGGTAGGCTCACGAGCAGGCAGAGAAGGAGTTCTATCTTGAAAATATTCGATAGTGAAGCCTTTGTCAATATAATCATAAAGCTCTTGGAGATTGACGTTCAGGAGTTGTTTTTCAGTAAAGAACTTGCGAAGCAATTTCCAGAGTCTTTTCTTATTTTCATCAGCAATCAGATGCATTATCCTCGTGCGATTGTTAATTGCATTCAGCTCGGAGGCAAGATGTTCTTTCTCACGTCTATCTTCTGCAATATGTTGCATGAGCAGCTGTTGAGTACACAAACTGACTTCGAGTTGCGATGGAGGTTGAGGCGTAATCTTTCGGTCGCGCTGAGGCAGACGAGGCCCATCAAAGTGCTTGTGATAGTCGCGGGAGCTTGAAGCAATCGACTTGCCCGAAGAAATATCTTCCATAACTTGTAGTGTATCACGAACTGGAGGAATGAAGCTTTTGTGGCTTTCCTTCGCAAGATACACTGTTCGCATCGCATGATCAATAACTTTCTGTATCCAGGGTGCATATACCTTGATGCAAAATGGATACTGAGCAGAATCCTTCAGGATATGCAGGAACATGTCTTCGACATCGAAAATATATCGTTCAGAGATTGCATATATCGCATTACGAAGAACATCTGATATTGACTTATCTGGATTCATGCCGGCCATCGGACAAATAGTGTAAGAGAGCATGTGAAACAATGTCTGATTCTCAAATGTCAAATGTTCAGGACGAGGAGGACCAGAGTAGTCACGAATCTTGTCTTTGTCCATAGTGCACCGAAAAACTTCATCTGAGATAACGTCAATGTTGTGAACTTGAATGTTAGTGTTACCATGCTCGAATCGAGGAAATTGGAAGTGCGAGACAAAATCCGTTAAAGTACACTTGATGCGTTTTCCTTCGGTCATCCATTCCATGATCCATTTTGAGCTATCATTTTCATCACCAGAGATGTACAAAGTTGCATAGAATTGAAGAATGATTTCCCTGTTCCATGGGTGCTCGAACTCAAAAATCTTTGTGAGGCAGAAATCATCTAGATACTGTAGCAATTGATTAAAGCATCCAATAGTTCGCATAGCAGGAATATCAAAAAATTCATGAGGAAAAATCTTCTTGCTCTCATAAAGGACCCGAGAGTAATAAATTGCTTGTTCCTTGGACCAGAACCGAGGTGATTCAGAAGTGCGCGGGCCATCATACGGACTGGCCTGAAAGAATTTTGGATGCGCATTCCGATTGAAAAGCGGTCCTTTTGCGCCTGCGGCTGTCGAGAACAATGGCAATTCTTCGCGAGGATATGGATATTTAAGTTCTTCTTCGGGAGAAATAACTTCATCACCGTACACAACTGAGTCATATCGGCGGACAGAGACAGATTTGCGCTCGGAGGGACCAACATCTGCCATTCGTGCGACTGTATCGATGGATAATTTTAGCGGGGAGGGAGCAGGAGGCACAACAGATGGTGCAGCAGGGGCGGTTGGTACTCGAGCAGGTTCATCAACTTGTTTGTGCCCGTCGACAGATGGAACTGGGACTTGCGGCGCTTCATGAGCTGGAGAGGTTTGAGGTTCGGAGCGAGGAATTTCAACCCGAGCAGGGGAGGCCACAGGCACTGATTCAGTTGTCCTTGGCGAGGGAGGAGCATCCGAGTCCTTAACAGGTAGTGGCGAAGGAATAGCAGGCTCAGGAGATTTTTCTTTCTGAGACTGAGCATCTTGACGGACAGGAGACGGTTCCTTCGGAGCCGGAGGTACGTTTTTCTTCGCCATTTTCTTTCTTTGCTTAATCTTTTGCTTCGCAACTTGATCAATATGGCCTTTAACCAGATCATTGTAGCCAGTTACTTTGGCTTGATGTTCATCACAAATTTTTTGAACAATTTCATCAAGATCTGTGTGAAAGCGCAACCTTCGGTTACGTAGAAGACTCATGGCTCGGTTGATATCCTTGTAGGAATCTTTGAGTGTGTTGATGATAAACTTTGATGAGGCAGTTTTCATTCGCTCATTAAGATCCAGTAGTTCGGCAGAGAGGGAATTAATCTCAACTGCATCATCTCTCAGTTCTTGCACTACTGATGTTGCTTGAGCAATAACTTCGGCAGGGATAGGCAAAGATGCCACTTCTCCATCAAAAGGGTTCTCCACAAACTTATCGAGCTGCTCCATGATAAATATATGATCATAATAATGAGGTGCATCTGTCTTGCCAGAGGGAGCAGTCTGAACAGGAACATGAACTTGCTCGGAAGGTGGCTTAGAAGCCAATGGTTGAGTCAGTGTAGGTGCAAATTTAGCAACCTCTTCCTTCTGAGCAGAGGATTGAGAAGCATCTTGCTCGGTAGACGTCTTGATCTTCCTCACTTCAGGGATGGGAATGTTTTTGCCAGGCTTCGCAGTATTCACTGGAGCATCAACTACCAAATCCTTCAAGTCAATTGCATCTGGATGCGGAGTTGTGTTTACGTGTTGTTTCATGGTGACAGTGGTAGCTGGCGTTTTTCTGGCAGGCATCTTTTTCGATGGCGCCAAATTGATTCGAAGATTAGGCAGCACGGTTGAGGTGGTAATGTTCACATCCTCGCTGAGAGCAGTAGCAACCTCTTCTTTGGTGAGTGGAGGATCATCTTCATCAGCCGAGGAATCATCCATATTTGCTTCATCTGCTGGTACAGCCTTTTTCTTCTTCGGTGCACGCTTTCTCTTCGGAGTAGTAGCATTGGGATTATGCTTATGTTTGGTGCGTCCTTCAGACATCCCTTCGGCCCTTTTCTTTTCCAAATCATCTTTGAGAAGACGAAGGTTTTCTTCTTCTCGAGCCTTTTTCTTTTCTGCTCTCTCAGCTCTTTTTATAGCATTGCGTTGACGCTTAGCAAGTTCATCGGGATATGAGGCCGGAGTGCGAAGAGAGGACTCATGAGTATTTGCCGGAGGAGATGGCCTCTCTTGAGGTCCATTTGACTTGATTAGAGAAAGTTCTCGACAGTCACCCCACGGTGGATGGAATGCAAAATTCAGAGCAAAGCGAGGGGCAACGAACTCATAATTGAACCATTTGCACACCCAGTGGCGTGGAATCCATTGCTGTCGTGTATCTCGTTCGTGTTTTGATTCGCCTGGAACTGTGTTGTATCGGTCATGAAAAATATATTCAGCTGTGTTTGTGATGAAGAGGTAGATGCAGACTTTGAGAAATGTTTCGGGCGAAAGAAATGTAGAGAACGAACTAGTAGGTTCGAAGAAAATACTAGTAAGCGTGCTAAGCATTCCGTTCGGACGAGACACATCACAAACCCTAGATCTGAAATTTTTCGGATGCGAGGGACAACTACAAACCACATCCACAAAAGTTACCTAGCAGTAAGGATCTGAGAAATTGTAGTAAAAACAAGGCTATTTCTACCGCGGACGAACTTGAACTGGATGAACGGAAGAACATGTTCGCACTGCACACACCCTAACTTGGTGATGTGCAGCAACTACGGCGGCGCGGAGACGAAGATGATCCGCGGCGGCGAGGGAGGACTCCGGCGACCCCTTTCCGGCAGTGAAGCGGCAAAGGTGGTCGGCGTCGTCGAGCTCGAGGAGGAGCAGTGCGGTAGGGCTTCGGTGAGTGGCGATGGTGGAGACGCGAAGTGAAACGAGGAAGGGGGCGGCGCAGTATATATATGCAAGGGGAAAATGACCGCACCCTGAATCTGATCGGACGGACAGAGTCAAGGGACGTTTGCGATTCAACGGATAGGATAAGCTGGTAGTTGATGATGAGCACGTGGCAACCGTCATCAAAGAACGTGGTCCAGACCTGGGCGGGAAACCCCAAATTTTGGACGGCTTTTGCCAAAACAGATTAAGTTCAGACCGAACCTTTAACGTGGTCAAGGACACCAGATAAAGTTTCGTTCACAGATGAAGTTTGTGCATTCATAACAGAACAGCATAGACTGGAAGAGATAGAATAGAGGGAAAACAGGGTCCTAGATATTTCACTCAGACGAAGAAACACAAATACCCGAAAAAAAACAAGCTATGAGTGAAATACATTCGGACAAACACGAAATCCTCAAGTGCAGCTCATCCAAGAGAAATTGTGGTGGCGTTACCCACCGTATAAGAACTGTATGACCCCGAGCGTCGCACAATTATCGTGGCACCCGGTTAGTCTAGTTCTTCGTTAATGTATTCACTCTCAGAAAGAAAATTTCACTTTGTCGAAATTTTCAAACTCTTCGAGTGTTATGCACCCATTCCTTCTAAGATGTGGAAGTGTTGGTACGGGTGCCGAGTCCAGCTTACTGCATGTTTGCGGAATCTAGGATATTTAGCTCACACCGTAACGCACAGAATCTTTTCTCGTCGAGAGGCTTGGTGAAGATATCGGCGAGATTCTCTTCGGTGTTGACGTGACTGATAACAATATCCTCTCGAGCAACATGATCGCGTAGGAAATGATGTCTGATCTCAATATGCTTGGTGCGAGAGTGCTGCACAGGATTGTGTGCAATTTTGATAGTACTTTCATTATCGCACAATAGAGGGATCTTCTTGACCTTGATGCCATAATCCTTCAGAGTCTGCTTCATCCATAATAACTGAGTACAACAAGCACCAGCAGCAATATATTCGGCCTCAGCCGTAGAGAGTGAGACACAATTCTGCTTCCTTGACGACGAACAAACCAATGATCTACCGAGGAAATGACATGTCCCTGAAGTAGATTTCCTGTCAACACGGTCACCTGCATAATCTGAGTCTGAATAGCCAACGAGGTCAAACTGTGCTCCCTTAGGATACCATAAACCTAAGGTGGGGGTGTGAGCCAAATATCTCAGAATACGCTTGACCGCTTGGTGATGCGATTCTTTCGGTGCAGCTTGAAAACGAGCACACATACAAACACTCAACATAATATCAGGTCTGGATGTATATAAGTAAAGCAAAGAACCAATCATCGAACGATAAGCTTTCTGATCGTAATCTTTACCGTACACATCTGCGTCCAGTTGGCCATTTGTGGGCATGGGAGTTTTGTAACCCGTCTATTTGCAATCTTGCATTTTGAACTTCTTAAGACAGTCTCTCAGGTATTTCTCCTGAGATATGAAAGTGCCATTGTCCCGTTGACGAATTTGCAGTCCGAGAAAGAACTTAAGTTCACCCATCATTGACATTTGATACTTCTCGGACATCATTCGCCCGAATTCCATGCTGCAAGCATTGTTAGTACAACCGAAAATAATATCATCCACATAGATTTGACACACGAATAGATCACCATCGATAGCACGAGTGAAAAGAGTGGAATCAGTGGATCCTGGCTTAAACCCTTTGTCGAGCAAAAACCTCTTTAGAATGTCATACCAAGCTCGAGGGGCTTGCTTCAATCCATACATCGCCTTTTTCAACCTCAAAACTTTGTTAGGAAACTGAGGATTTTCAAAGCCAGGTGTCTGCCTAACATATACTTCCTCATCAATTTCACCATTGAGAAAAGCACTTTTCACATCCATTTGATAAAGCAGAATATCATTGTAATTTGCATAAGCGAGAAGAATACGAATTGCCTCAAGGCGAGCAACAGGAGCATAAGTTTCACCGAAATCAATACCTTCAACCTGTGTATACCCTTGAGCGACAAGACGTGCTTTGTTTCTCACAACAATGCCATTTTCATCTTGCTTATTTCGGAAAATCCATTTTGTGTCGATGATATTGTGCTTCTTAGGATTCGGTTTGTCGACCAATTCCCACACATCATTTAATTCGAATTGCACCAACTCTTCTTGCATGGCATTCATCCAATCGGGATCATTCATGGCTTCCTCATACTTGGTAGGCTCTGTCAATGAGACGAAAGAGAAACTGCCACAGTAGTTAGCCAAACGAGTGCGAGAACGAGTTGTGGGTCTGTAACCTGGATTCTCGAGATCTTCGAGGATTAATGCAGGGTCAACTCGATTTGCCACTCGTGGGTGAGGATTTTCTTCTTGATTTTCATTTTCCTCAGTATCAGCATCAGGATTGGCATTAGTATCGCCATTTCCATCATGATTGCCATTTTGGTCGACATTAGGATTTGGGTTGCCATTTGTGTTTGGTGCGGCATTTGCTTCGGCAGTAGCTTGGCGTGTTCGTCGAGCTATGGGAGCATCATCATCGGAAGAATTAGGTATATTTCCTTCGACTGGCCTGACATCTCCAATAGCCATTTGCCGAATAGCATCCGAAATCGGAGGTTCATCTATCACATTAGGCAGGTGCTCCTTTTGGGAGCCGTTCGATTCATCAAACCGCACATTTACCGTTTCCATAAATTTCCCGTGGTGAGAGTTATAGACATGATAAGTATGCGAGTTCGAGCCATAACCAAGAAGAAAACCTTCATGTGCTTTGGGTGCAAACTTAGAATTATGGTTCATGTCACGAATGTAGCATGGTGCACCAAAAACACGTAGATAAGAAACATTCGGTTTCTTGCCAGTGATAAGCTCATATGAAGTTTTCTTAAGGAATTTGTGAAGATAAACACGATTCACAACATGGCAAGCAGTATTAATAGCATCGGCCCATAAACGAATAGGAGTTTTATACTCACTGAGCATTGTTCTTGCCATTTCAATAAGAGTTCTATTCTTTCGCTCAACAACTCCATTCTGTTGAGGAGTGTATGCGGCAGAGAATTCATGAGTAATACCATTTTCATCGAGAAAATCTTCGATATGAGTATTTTTGAACTCAGTGCCATTGTCGCTTCTGACATGTTTAATACGCACTTCATATTCATTTTCAGCTTTCTTGGCGAATGTTTTGAAGATGTCTTGGGTGCAAGTTTTGTCTTCTAGAAAGAATACCCAAGTGTATCGAGAAAAATCATCAACAATAACCAGACCATAATGACTGCCTCCGAAACTTGCATAGTTTTGAGGCCCGAATAAATCCATATGAAGAATTTCCAGTGGTCTTGTTGTGGTCATAACAGTTTTTGATGAATGATGCTTCTTGGCCAATTTACCAGCCTCACAAGCAGCACAAAGACGATCCTTGTCGAATTTCACATCAGGAATACCACGGAGATGATTTTTCTTCACGAGTGTGTGCAAGTTTCTCATACCTGCATGACCAAGTCTTCGGTGCCACAGCCATCCTTCGGTTGCTTTCGCAAGCAAACAAGTTCGGACTGAGGGACCCTTAGAGAAATCCACAATATATAAATCACCTTTTCTATTTCCTTCGAATACGAAGGAATTGTCAGTGGCCATGAAGACAATGCATTTGAATTTAGAAAATAGAACTAGCATGCCTAGATCACACAGCTTGCCGACAGACATAAGATTGAATCCAAGAGACTGAACAAGTAAAACATCATCAATGTTCTTATCCTTGGATATAGCAATTTTACCTAGCCCAAGTACCTTTCCTTTGTTGTTGTCGCCGAAAGTGATGTACTTCTCAGATGAAGCAGTTAAATTTGGGTCGACAAACAACGACTTGTCTCCGGTCATATGACTAGTGCATCCACTATCCATTATCCATTCGGTACACCTGGAGACATAGTCCTGCAGAGAAATCAGGCTTTCTTAACCACCCACATCATTGTAGGTGGCTTCGAAACATATGAGCGAGCAGGATATGATTTCTTTCGAAAGTTATGTGAATCGAAAGAATAAGCATTGAAGTTTCTTCCTGACGAATGAGTATAGTGGTTTGGTGAAGCAAGTATGTACTCATTCCGTCGAATCTTTTCAAGGATATATCGAGCATTTTCTTCCTGCATGGTTAGTAGTCTAGTGACAGGTAATGCCTTGATAGTTTTCCTGGGCACCCAGATAGATTCCTTTGGGGGGCCATTCCTGCTGTTTGGACCAACATAGCGAGCAACAGCTTCACCACGTTGGTTTTTGAACAACTTATAGTTGTCCAGAGAATCATCATATGAGTATTCGGGGATTGGCGAGTCATATCCCGAAAGTAAAGCTGGATCGAGCGTTTTGCTCTTAGCAGGCACCCACACAGTGCGAGGATATTGATCCGGTTCCCAGTAGGAGCCATTCTCATTTAGTTTCCTTTCGAAACCGATACCTTCCTTCCTGGGGTTTTTGTGAAGAATGGATTTCTTCAGAACATCACACAGGGTTTGATGCCCTTTGAGAGACTTGAACATTCCTGTCTGAAGAAGATCCTTCAACCTAGCATTTTCATCAGAAACAGAACCATTTTCCTCGACCGAGGGGTTAGCATTCACAGAAGATTCAGCATTTGATTCAGCATTACTGCGTTCGAGACATTTTAAGCAAGGAGGTACAAACACTTCAGGTTTTTCTTTGAGTTGTTGGGTGAGAAGAGAATTTTCTCTAATCCAATCATCATGAGCCTCTCTCAGCGACTCGAGTTCCTGTTTCCGTTTCAGGTAATCATAAGTCAATCTTTCGTGGTCAGCCAAGAGAAAATCATGACGATCTGAGTGATCCTTCATTCGAGACTCGAGAGCGGAATACTCTTCGGTCAACGACTGATTTTTCTCCATCTCCTCAACCAACAACCCTTCAGACTTCCTGAGGGTTTTCTCAATTTTCTCGAGAGAGTTTTGTTGTATATTAGCAATTTTGATCAGTTTAGCATAGTCATCCTCATCAGAAGAATATTGATCACTGGAGTGAACCTTGTGATGTTTGGAGGATACCTTTTCTTTCGAAGCTTTGGCCATGAAGCAGTACACAGGAGACACGTTGTCGCTCGAATGATTTTCGAAGAAGTTCGATGCAGGAGTAGAGCCACATGCTATGCCAGCCATGCCAGAGTCGGAATCCTCCTCTGATTCATCAACCTCTTCGTCGTCAGAAGATGCTTCTTCTTCGGAATCCATTTCCTTGCCGATGTACGCCTTGGCCTTGCGTGAAGTGTTCTTGCGGTTGGACGAGGACTTGGAGGGATTCTTCGAGGAAGATCTTGACGAGGACTTGGAGGAATCCTTCTTCTTGAAGAACTTCTTCGTTTTCTTCTCATCATCGGAGTCGTAGCTCTTGCTCTTGCTTTTGCCATGGTTTCCTGAATCATATCCTCCACTAGCACGGATTTCAGCTTCCCAGAGAGGGCAGTCCGAAATGAAATGACCTGGTTTTCTGCACTTGAAGCAGGTGTAGTCTCCTGTTGGCTTTGATGAAGATTTGGAGCCGCCAGAGTTGCTGGATCCTTTCCTCTGAAACTGATTTTTCCAATGAAGACGCTGGAATCTTTTCATGATCAATGCGAGATCCTGACTAATCCTTTCGGTGTCATCCGAATCTTCATCGGCATTTCCTTCCGAGGAAGAATCAGGCACAGCCTTGAGAGCATGACTTTTTCGGTGACTTGAGCCATAGAGATCTCTCTTCTCTTCTTCTTGTTCTTCGTGGGTGTTTAGCCTTTCCATGATATCAGCAGAGTCGAGAACTTTGAAATCAGCCCGTTCCCGAATCATCAGAACAAGTGTGTCGAGCGAACTGTCAAGAGACCGGAGCAACTTCTTCACAACTTCATGATCAGTGATGTCTTTGGCGCCGAGACCCTGTAGCTCGTTTGCAATGTCACTCAGACGATCGAAAGTTTGCTGACAGCTTTCATTTCCAATGCGCTTGAACCGATTGAACTTGGCCCGAAGTGTATCAATGCGAGCTTCTTTCTGAGTTGAAACACCCTCGTTTATCTTTTCGAGAATGTCCCACAATTCCTTTGCAGTTTCATATTGACAGTAGCGAAGAAATTGAGCACAAGAGAGATGGCCACCAATTTCATCTTTAGCTTGAGCATCCATCTGAATGAGTTTCTTCTCGTGGTCAGTGGGGACCTGGGGTACTTCAACTGTGAATCCATTCTGCACCACATTCCACATATCAACATCAATAGCTCGGAGACGGATCTTCATCTTCTCCTTCCAGAAGGGATAGTCCGTCCCATCAAAGATGGGAATCTTGAGGTGCGACTTGTAGCTCACTGAAGACATAGTTAAACTCCAAGGTGGTTAGACCAAAATGAGCAGAGTCAAGGAGTACCTCGCTCTGATACCAATTGTAGGATCGAAGTACGTCTACCAGAGGGGGGTGAATGGGAGTTTTAAATTTTTCTCGGAAATATCAAAACTCTCGGAACCCAGCAGCGGAACGAATGAAAATACAGTAAACAGTGAGCGAATACAAACTACCGAATGGAAACTGATCACATGTACCGAGGTAAATCACATGATTGAAATATGGCATGTCGTAGTTCGAATATAAAGAAGGGTAGTAGAAGTGACCAGTGATGCTCGATGGCGACAAGGTGTTTGGTAGACCAGTTCGCCCTTCTGCACAAGGACTACGTCTGGTTGGAGGGGTTGTGATTTAACACAAAAGATAAACTCTCTTCGCCCTATTCTCCTTGACAATTGGTTCGTCAACCAATGCCGATTACTCGTGGTAGATGCTTGACGGCGATCTCCAAACCTTCACTGAAGATAAACTCTCTTCGGGTCTCTTCGCGAACCACAATACTCTTGGTTGCTGAAGATTTTGCTCGGTGAAGACAATACTCTTCGACACTCGAGCGGACACCTATCCGTCTAGAGAGTTGCAGCTCTCAAGAGTAATAGGCGGAGCGTACTGGACTTAGATTCTAGTGATGCTGAACCACTATCTAATTTTTCGGCTCTAGGGTTTTTCTCTTGATGGATTTTAAACTCAAATCTCTCGGAGAGGGGTTGCTCAACAATCTTCTCATAATCAAAACGGAGCAGCCACCGGACAACGCCGGCGCGGGGTGGCTATTTATAGCCGCAGCCTTCCCTGGTGGGAAATGACCATTTTGGACACGCGGTCCAGCCAATGGCCAACCGACACGTTCACAACGGTCGGATTTGGGAGCAACGGTAACATTACTTGCGGAGCAAGAAATGCTAACTCCTCGGTCAGAGTCAAATCTCTCGCAGCGAAGAAGATCACAGTCTCTTGCTGGCAAGTATTAGCTCGGAACACAAAGAGATTTCTCTCGCATCTTTCATAGGATTTGGGTTTAGCATCAGAGAATCAAAGCTTCGAACGCTACACCCCTCTTAATAGTACGGTGGTCCTATGACTCAATGAAAAGAAACGAAACAACGAAAAGAATGCTACGTCTTCTCTTCGTCTTCAATTTCTTCGGCTGCAGTCACTTCCTTCGGACAGGCACCGAACCAATTGCTTCACGTCAGCAATTTTTGAGGGTCACTCTTGTCGTCATATCCTTCGGTGATAACTTTCACTGCAACGCAGGGGATAAACTTCGGAGATATGAATCCAAACCTCTCTCAACTCCAGGGACCTGTTACTCTGTGTGCACTAGCAAACACATCAGTCCCTTACTATTTGTCAACAATCTCCAAAACATAAGGAGGCAACATTATTGCACCAACAAGTTTAATAGAACAACTACAAAACAATTCTATGCCAAGTGATCCCATGGAGGGGTTGCTTCATGAAAGAAAATCGTTTTGTATGACTAACAGTGCACATGTGTTGATCCGACGCGGCCATATCTAAAGTAGTGTTATTTAGCCACATCCCACATCTACATTACCTTTTTAATAAATGCCTACTTCTAATCTTGATCGTTGATTTGCATAAAAAACATAAACTTTTTAAGTGAGGCATAGCAATACAAACCTCAAAGAAGTAACAACATATCAATTTCTGGATAACTCCATGCCATGCTACAGTTTGCATTGTGGTAGATGAGTTCAATGACTTGTTGGGGGAGTTCATCCTTCTTGCCCGGCGAAGATCGACAAAGGATCTTGCTGATATGTCATGACACATCAGATCTGCGGAAGTAACAAAACAGTTGCAACCATTAGTGTTAGTTTTTTAATGTTGAGGGTATAGCCCAGCCTTTGCATCGGTTGATGCACGCAACAATCTATTGTTTTGAAGTTTCAAGTGTACCGTATTCAAGCCAAAGTCAAACATACAAATATAACTTAGATAATGTTATATTATTAAGAAGATAATGTTACTCGGATTAGTTGGACACCAATTTTGTAATCTTAACATACTCCCACCTTTCCAAATTAATTCAAGTTTTACTTTTGTCCTAAGCCAAATTTCATGGAAGTTTTACCAAGTATATAGAACAATATGCTAATATCCATAATATCCAATATATATAGCATGAAAATATATTTTATAACCTATCCAATAAAACTAATTTGGTATCGTAGATGTTAACATTTTTTTCTATAGACTTGACCAAACTTTACAAAGTATGACTTGGGACAAAGTAAGAACTTCAAATAATTTGAACAAAACGAGTACCCCCAGTCAAAAGGTCGAACATATTCCCGACCAGGGTTGTCTTCACATTTTTAGCTTTCATAATTGCCAAGGTGTCCAACAAGCATCCACATGAGCTTTAGGAACTTGACACCACATTGGAGCCTCTTCACATGAGAATCCACTACCTGCGTGGTATAACATCTCGACCCAAAACCTAAGCATTTCCTCCAAAGGTTTCTCATCTCCCATCCATTAGCGAGCATACATATGGTAAGTTCAATTGCTCTGCTTCAAGTTCTTTTGGCTTTTGCGTCGGTCGACACTAACTAAATAAATATGCCAGCACTGAAAGGGTTGTCTTGTTGTGTTGGTACATCTTTCTTCTTCCTGGTTGAGGAACATGCACATTCTTATAACTAGTAGGTTACGAGCTTTGTACATAACCTTCTCCTTTGTGTAAAACCACTCGAAAGGATGTTACCCCTCTTCTATTTGCTAGTGCTAGCGGAAGCAGGATCAACGGGGTGGTTGTTTTGTTGCTTCATGTGGGAGACGATGCATACAAAGAGGCTCATGAACACGAGGCCTAACGGGACATCACTATTGAATGGTGTGTGCTCTACCTCGGGTGATCATCGATGATCACCTTGGGCGATACCCTATCGCTCACCTCTCTTCCACAATCTTTCCACGAAATGAAACATGGAGGTGGTGGTGTGGCACAACTCGATACCTTGTTTGGATTAACATTCATACACCACTAACATCCAATATTGATGGATGGCTTCTACCTGTCAGTGGTGTCAAAGGCGAGGGAACCAGTAACAATTCACACTACCGGGCAGAGGCTCTCTGACGGTTTTTTACTGGTTCTAGCCACCAGTTATTGTTGTGTCGACTACAACCATCAATGGTTTATTGAGTACTACCGACAGCCCCTTAGTGCGGACTGTCACTTGTATTTCTTGGTCGGCTGAGGTTGTGGGCAAACTATCACCAACGGGTGTGTCCAGGATGACCGTCAATGGTACCTATAGTATATAACCGGCAGTAGTGAGATCGTTTGCCTCCTCTGGTAGGAGGTGAGGTCAACCCCGCCACCATCGTCAAATCTCCTCCCCATTTCCCTTCTTTCCCTACCCCCCCCCCCCCCCCCCCCCCCCCTCACCCTCTCTCCTCCCTAAATGTAGTTTCTCCCGTAGATCCCTGCTAGATGCCATTATGAGGATTACGGCTCTCACCTGTGAGTTGAGTCAATTCCCCCAGGTCATTCTAATAGTGGGTTCCACCTAGCAAAATGGTGATAAGATTCAAATAGGTAAAACATGAACACCATTGCTTAAATGGGTAATTTGGAGAATTGTTTGGTAAACATGATAAAATGTTTCACAAAAGCACAAGTAGGGGGGATTAGAGAAGTAGTTTAATTATTTATTTCTTCAGATTATTTGTCCTAGTGCTCATATAGTGTTATACTAATACTGCATTCTTTTACAAGAAGTATGGGTGTTTTTAAAACAATCCAGCACAACGTAGAGTCCAAGACCGAGCCCAGAGGCATAGGACCCGTACGACCGCACAGGTCCCCCAGTTTGTAGGGCCCCCAAATTTCTAGTACTACTATTTAGCTAGGAGTAGTTTAGCCCAGCAAGAAATAGACCCACAGAGGCCCAACCGGGGTCACTAGACACCGCCAGAAGAAAGTTGGCTTCTCGCTTGTTGCCCTTGAACTATCGGCCTGCCGCCCACCTAATCACTAAGCGTGCGAGCATCACAGGGCACAGGCACCGCCATAGCCTGCTTGCCTGGATTGTTAGAGAAAATGGGTACCACAAGGCAAGTAGCCACTTTTTCTCAAGTGCTTATATTTATTTTTAATTCTTGCTTTCCAAAGGTCCATATCGTATGGCTCGGGTTTCGACTTTGAAGAGTGCCGCATGTCAGAATTTGATGAACATGTTTTTTTTTTTTTTTTGGGGAGTAATTCATATATGTCAATGTATGAGTAATGCGCCTCGATGATTGTGTCTCCTCGTCTTCGTCTGGTCTATTGCCGATCGATCTCGTGTGACGATGTCTCACCTCTAGGCTGCTCGCCTCTACCTCCGTCCCTCACCCGGGAGCAGTTTGACCTGCATTGCTCAAGGACCCGAGACCCCGTGAGTTCTATTTTTCTTGGGAAGTAGGCCCCCCTTACTGTTTGACACAAGGCCCCTGATTTTTCAGGCTCGCCCTTGGTAGAGTCGTAGACACACACGCACATGCTCACACACCAACTACTAAAAATAGAGTTGCTGGGGAGTTCATATTTGGGACTCCCCAACTCCTAAACTTTTTTTTTTTATCTTTGGGACTCCCCTACTAAAATATTTTTTGATACTTCGGTGGGTACTCACAATACTGTAACAACTAATATTCCGTGTACACACCAAAGTACAATTTTTTTTCCCAAACTCCAACTCAAAAAAATCCAACCTTCGAAAATGTGAGGCCGCTTTCTTTTTACTGATGAAAATTTGAAACCCCTGTCCACGAACACTTTCCAATATGTAATGTAAATGTCCAATCTTATACTACAACGGTACATTGACATTCACCTCGTGGAGGAAATGAATACTCTACCACTTCAGCAGCTCAAAAAAAAAAACGCTACCACTTGTGTAAATGTTCTCTGTCCGTCTTTCCCTTTACATATAGCACTAATTCCTTACCAAGATATATATGTTGTTCATTCTGGTGCACCTCCTAGCAGTCTCTTATTGGGCATATATCTCTACTCCTAATGTCTCAGTTGGTAGGATCGTACCCCCACTTTTCAACCGGTTTATTTCGACAGGTTTTTTTTCGTCCCCTCCCAACCCCCCACCCCGCCCCCCCCCCCACCCGCACACACACAAAAAAAACCCGCACAGACAAAAAAAAAAACCCGCACTCCCAATCTCTCCCCACCGGTTTTCTCTCTGCCGATTTTCTTTTCTCCCTCCAATCGACTCTATCTTTGGTAAACAAATAATTCAAATAAGGTAACCAAGCGCAATCAATCCAACGCAATCAATTCATGCATGGTAATCAATTTATTTATGACGGTGATCAATCTCCTTCCTTATTTCAATCAAACGGTGATCAATCTCCTTCCTTCTTTCAATCACTTCCTTTCTTACGTTCCCACCTTTCGTCCATCCTCCTCGTATGACCTCCCATACTATTAAACAATCAAACAAGAACTTCTTTAAGTGCACCCCACAAAATGTACACGAACCGATTACCACCGTATGATTAGACCCGCTGAACTTAATCACGGGCGCATCCAATTATTAGGAAACTAATCACAGACGCATCCTATTATTAGGAAAATAATCACGGACGCATCATCTACACTACTATTAAACAATCGAGTTGTGGCAGAAACATTATATCTCAGCCACACACCCACCATCTCTCAATGGACCGGATTGCCTCAATGTTGTATCACATCTAATTCACATCATTTACTATAATTAATTTTATTTTAATCATAATCAATTAGCAATAATTACCACGATCTCCGTCGTCATAATTAAGCAATAATTACCCAGATTTCGCTCCAACCTAGAGACCTCCACCTCGCGTCGTTCAGGCCTATTTTAATCATAATCAATTAGTAATAATTACCACGATCTCCGTCATCATAATTAAGCAATAATTACCGCGATCTCGCTCCAACCTGGAGACCTCCACCTCGCGTCGTCCAGGCCTCGCTCAAACCTCTCGATCCGGATTTCTCAGGCAGCCCTCCTCGCGCCGTCCAGACCTCCTTGCTCCAACCCCTCGCCGTCCTCGCTTTGTGGTTGTGCTCTCACTGTGCCATCGACCAAGTCTCACCACCACGTCCACATCCACATACGTGTGTAGACATCACCATCGGCCCTAGGAATCCATACCCGCTGCTGCCTTGATTACTGAGGTGCGTGTTCTGATTTCAGCTTCAAGTTCACACGGATATGAATTGAATGATCACGAGAGAAATAACCACGACGTGGCCGGGCTTCATGTACGATCCGTACGTCTATGGTTACAAGTGCACGTACCTCTAGCTAGACAAGAAATCAATTAACCTGCCTCTCTGCTTGTTTGAGGCTAGCTTTGCGTACGTGTGCTGGTGCTGCTCTGTGAATTGGTTTAGCGTTCTGAATCCACCATATTTTTTATATTGATGTTTTGCCGGGTGTTTCAACAGCCCTGAGCGGCTACGTCGACGAGCGAGCGAACAAGCGGACGTGTTACGTCTGATATGCAGTCGGGGATCAAATCCACTGGGACCGATCAACAGAATTCAGAGGTGTGTGTATTGACCAAATCAATTCAACTCAAATTGTCACTGTTGTAGTTAGCTCCCTCATTTTTTACTGATCATTAGATCTTTCGGAATGTGATGTACTGATTATTAAAGGTTTCGGAGTGTGCGTGCTGGAAGTTGTTTTTTTATGACATTATCGATCTCACTTTTACTATATAGTTCAGTATTCTTAATGTCTGCATTATGTGTCCTCTATGTAGGGTCTTGTAGACACGATTGCTGCTGGTGAGTCATGTGGTGATCGGATTGGTAAAAGGATTGTGCTCCCAAGGACATTTCCTGGTGGTGATAGAGATATGCAGAGAAGGTTCCTAGATGCAATGGCCATAGTGCAGCGATGGGGTAAACCAGATTACTTTATCACGATGACATGCAACCCGTACTGGGAGGACATAACAACAGAGCTGATGCCCGAACAGCTACCACAGGACCGGCCAGACCTGGATGATGCAGGTTCGTTCTTCTTTGATTTATTTTTATTCACGCTATTTTGTAGTCAACCATACTTTGTTAGCTTTTTTATTTATTTTTATTTGAATCATCATTTTATTTAAATACATATGGGCATGCTATGAATTCTGAAATATTTTTAGATGGTTTTCGATTTCTGAAATGTGTTTAGAATTCTGAAATGGTTTCATGTTGTGAATTATGAAGTAGTTACCTATCGCTTATGCAGATATGACCTTCCTAACTACTGATTTGCCACATACATGACTTTCCTAACTTGCTACTGATATTAATCAATTTATATTCCAAAAATAATTTGTGGGGTTAGGTATGTCTTTCACTCCTAAATAATATCAATGTTTACCTAAAATAAAAATGGATTCTATGGAGTTAATGGCTTGGCAGAACTCTTGCTAAATTACATATAAACACTGCAATCTGATCCAACTTTACACAATGCAGATATGAAAGGGAAAACCCAAATTGCTATGATCTGGGATTCACACTGATGTTTCATGAGCTTTGGTCTCTGTAATACTGGAACTAATCCAGTCGCTTGTTCAGGTGTCAAATAAGAGGATGTGCATGTTTCCAACACTTATCTTCAGGAGTGAAATTGTTTTGCCGCTGAAAAGGAGCATGTGTCATTTGTCTTCCATGTCATGTCAAAAACATGTTTAGTTCCCTTAAATTAGAGTGAAAAACAGGGTAGCCTGTTGCCTAAGGTTAATGTGATATTTTATTTTTGTCAAATGGCTTGAAATTTCTTTAACATCAATTTTAATGCTAATGTCATGTACCGTCATATTTTGTTTCCAAACTGTGGCATGAAGTTATATTGCCAGTTTCTATCATGTTTGGTTCACAAATATATATTGCCAGTCCGTGGCTTGAAGCTCTGTTGCCAGATTCTGTCATTTACAGTGCATAAAATCTATCTGTACTTTTACTGTCAAAATTGACTTGTACACAATTTGACATTTCCAGACATTGTGCTTACCTGTGCTTGTTTTCGCTATATTTAGTATAGATAGTGTTCTAACAGATTTTATAAAGTAGGTCAATAGTTGGATCGTGTATCCTTGACTTGATAGACAAGTTCAAAGGATTTACATTCTTCAGAGTGCATGACTGACACGCTAGATCCTAACTTCGACTGCTTGCATAATCAACTTTCAGTCCAAGGAAGCTTCAGGTCTTACCTTGGAAATTTCTTTTGCCTCTTCCATCCAGCACGAACATGTTTTCCAATTATTGATTACTAATTGTAAACAAAAAAAGTTCCCAATAATCTCTTCTACAATAGTCCAACATAATCAAAGGAGTCACTAAAAGTAGCTGGGAAATACCAAGGAAACCTGCAGGCATGGCTGCACGGGCATCCTCAATCTCCAAAAAAAAAGGCATGGGACATCTTCTTCGTGTGACTGCCGCAATAATCAATCCTCCTCCCTCGACACTTATGTCGCCGCTCCCCTTCCCGCGATCCAATTTTTTCTCTCTTCCATAATTCTATTGATAGTTTTGTAATAGATGTTTAGTTCGAACATCGCTCAGTTTGTTACATGGACATGTCGTTAATCTTTCTTTTTGTTATCAATTTACATTGCAAAAATGGACTTCAATTATTCAATAATTGTGTTTGTGTTATATTGTTTGTACATGTGAAATTTAACATGTAACTCTTGCAAACTATTTCAAGAGCCCGTGGCAACGCACGGGCACTCTACTAGTATATATTAGCATATCAGTTATGAGGCAACCACATATAGAGTAGACAAACGACAAAAGAATTGGAGAGGTATGTATGGACATGCGGGAACTAGAGACATTGGGACATTAGCAAACACGCCTTGGTGATATGTGGCTGTTACAATTGTTAGGATCTTGACAGCTCTGTTTGACACATGTCTGTAGTCCTACTGCTAATGAATAAGCCACCGGCGAAGTTCTCTCAATCGGATAATCCCACATATTGGTCGTTATATTGGGAACAAACTGTCCAGTTGTGTAGCTCCATGACAACTTCACCAATCCCAGTTATTGGACGATCAAAGCTCGTTTGGTGTCAGGGGGTTAATCGTGGGGATTGCTGACTAGGCAAACCAGACAGTGCTGGTATGCTTTACATGATACTGCTCGATGTTAATCAAGTCACAAGTGAACAAAAGTCAGTTATGCCACGAAAATAGAAGGTGGAGGTGGTCATACGAGGGAACAAAATTAGGGTACCAAGAAAAAAGTGGAAGCGGAAAGTGAGGATAGATTGATGCGATCATCTGGTGCATCTTCTGGAATCTTATTTTCGTGTAAGATACTTTTTCTACGAAACAACCAATACTTCATATAGGACCGCACCTAAGCATTCTTACGTGTGGTATGTCAACTCACATCCTATGAAGATGTGAACTCTTTGAAACCTTTCTGGGACGACAGTTTGAGCCCCTATGTTGCTCGTCACTTTTCAGTAGTGAAGGTTGTCTCGAATGGATTCAAGTCGCATGTTTAAGTACTAGATTTATGGGAACATAATCAACTCTTGCATTAAACAACTCTGCATCTACAGAAGATAAATATCAAATTGCTTAAGGGTTATGGACCAATGAGCCTACATCAAAGTGTCTAGAATTTCTTGAACAAAAGTCCCCGCGCACAAATTACTTTCTTAGTCTCCACACTAATGTGTAATCATGTTGTGATGACCAATTCGAACAAGTAAACTACAATGGAGAGGCACGAGAAACTTAAACCACACAATAACATTATTCCATTGTTACACGCGATAACATTATCCCAAAGATAATTATTTTTTCAAGCAAGATGACATGACCTAGTGCATTTAGGATCGATCGACTACCTTCCAGTCTTTACGAATAACATAACTCATTGGTTCTAGAAACAATACATTGGTTCTAAAAACTAACACTACAAACTAGTAACATACATCAATTATCGGGTAACTCCATATGCCAAACTACAAAATAGTATTGTGGCAACAGCGTAACGAAGGACCTCACTGTCGGAGCCCATCACCTTTGCCAGATGAAGACCTAGAGAAACTCGAACTGGTCTTCTATTTTGTCTCTACAATTTCTGCATTTGCTGTGACATGCCAGTGATGAAGATTTGGAAAAGGAATGTGAAAAGTCTATGTTACAACCTGAAACTACCACCAAAGTCTAAAACACAACTCTGAACTACGAAACAGTCTAGCTTACAACCCTCAACTTTCAAAACCAGACAAGAAACAACCCTGTGGTGGTTTTGACTGCTTTTGACCGCACTAGTAGAAAACAGGGCTTTGGTTCAAGCTCGATCTACACATTAGTCCCGGTCGCATTACGAACCGGGACTAATGTGAGCATTAGTCCCGGTTCGAGCGGCTAGGGCGCCGGTCGGGGCTCGGCAGGCAGTAGTCCCGGTTCAAATGGGACCTTTAGTCCCAATTGGAGACACCAACCGGGACTAAAGGGGTGCGATGCCCTTTAGTCCCGGTTGGTGTCTCCAACTGGGACTAAAGGTCTGTCTTCAGTCCCGGTTTTAGACACCAACCGGGACTACAAATTTGCCTATATATACCCCCGCCCCTGCCCACCCTCTCCTCTGTTTTTTCCTCACATAAGGTGAGAGGTGTGTGCTACTTTGTTCTCCCTTCCTATGCACATGAGGTGTTCGATGAAATGCCTGAGAGCATGAGTTCACACAAAACAAACATGATATGAGGTGCCCGAGCCACACTTAAGCTTTCTCCTCTTTCTTCTCCTCTGTTCTTCCTCCAAGCCCGTCCCCGTCCCCGTCCTCACCGCCGTCGATCGCCCGCACCGATCTCGTCGCCGGCACCACCGTGGTGAGCCTCTTGTTCTTATCTTTTTTTTTAAAGAAAAAATTCTTACTTGTATGATTTAGATAACTACTTGTATAATTTTCTTACTTGTATTATTGTTTGTTATTATATAGTGCCATGGTTTTGATATCCGCCCCCGTCGGCTCTCGTCCGGTTTATGATTCGGATGTGGTATATTATCTTTTATAACTATTTGTTTCATTAAGTGTTTATGACAATTATGCCGACCAACTTGACATAGATGTTTTTATCTAGGAGGTATGTGAACCGGAAATTCCAACCGACCCTCTTGTCGAGAGGTTAAATTTAGTTGAAAAAGAAAACAATTATTTGAAAGAAAAATTGAAAAGAATTGAAGAAGAGAAGATGAAATTGGAGTTGCATGTTGCCGATGCCGTCGATCTACACAAGATCCAGATGGATGCAATGCGCTTGAAGATTAGAAAGATTAGAAAATATGCCATTGATAAAGAGGCTTGGTATCATTATGTTGTTGGGTCAATTATTACCTTAGTTGCGATTTTGATCGCATTTGTTGTTGCATTTAAATGTATTACATAGTTGTATGTTAGTTTCAATGTGTGTTTTAATTAGATGCTCTAGATAGTTGTATGTTATTTTATGAGAACTATGTATGAACTTTATGTATTTATTTTTGCAGTAATAACATTTGATCACTACTGTACTTTGGTTTTAATGTGATGATGAACTTGTATTAATTTGGTCATTTCTCTAATCATGATGTTCTGTAATGGTTTTTGATATACTTAATTATATAATGCAGATGAACCGGCAATGGATGTACGGTGACCGACGCACTTCCGAGTACATTACGGGCTTGCATAATTTTATCGATGTGGCTGAGGCAAACAGTCAGAATGGTTTTATGTATTGTCCATGTGTTGTCTGTGAGAATACGAAGGATTACCCTTACTCGAAAACCCTTCACTACCACCTGCTTAAGTCCGGTTTCATGCCCCACTATAATTGTTGGACCAAGCACGGAGAAAGAGGGGTTATGATGGAAGACAATGAAGAAGAAGAGGATGATGACAACTATCCTATGTACCCTGAATACGGTGATACTGCAATGGGGGAAGCTGAAGATCAAGAGGCACCAGATGTACCCGCTGATGATCTTCGCCGGGTCATTGTTCATCCACAGAGAGAATGCGAAAGTGAAAAGGAGAAGTTGAAGTTCGATCGCATGTTAGAGGATCACAAAAAACGGTTGTACCCAAATTGCGAAGATGGCAACACAAATCTCGGTACCACACTGGAATTGCTGTAATGGAAGGCAGAGAATGGTTTATCTGACAAGGGATTTGAGAAGTTATTGAAAATAATGAAGAAGAAGCTTCCAAAGGATAACGCATTGCCTGACCGTACGTACGAAGCAAAGAAGATTCTCTGCCCTCTAGGATTAGAGGTGCAGAAGATACATGCATGCCCTAATGACTGCATCCTCTACCGCGGTGAGGAGTACGAGAATTTGAATGCATGCCCAGTATGCGGTGCATTGCGGTATAAGATCAGACGAGATGACCCTGGTAATGTTGAGGGCGAGCGCCCCAGGAAGAGGGTTCCTGCCATGGTGATGTGGTATGCTCCTATAATACCACGGTTGAAACGTCTGTTCAGAAGCAAAGAGCATGCCAAGTTGTTGCGATGGCACAAAGAAGACCGTAAGAAAGACGGGATGTTGAGAGTACCCGCTGATGGGTCACAGTGGAGAAAAATCGAGAGAAAGTGGCCGGAGTTTGCAGATGACGCAAGGAACTTATGATTTGGTATAAGTGCAGATGGCATTAATCCTTTTGGGGAGCAGAGCAGCAATCATAGCACCTGGCCTGTGACTCTATGTATGTATAACCTTCCTCCTTGGTTGTGCATGAAGCGGAAGTTCATTATGATGACAGTGCTCATCCAAGGCCCTAAGCAATCCGTCAACGACATTGATGTGTACCTAAGGCCATTAGTTGAAGAACTTTTATAGTTGTGGGATGTCAAAGGTGTACGTGTGTGGGATGAGCACAAACAGCAAGAATTTGACCTACGAGCGTTGCTGTTTGTAACCATCAATGATTGGCCTGCTCTTAGTAACCTTTCAGGACAGACAAACAAGGGATACAATGCATGCACGCACTGTTTAGATGAGACTGAAAGTATATATTTGGACAAATGTAAGAAGAATGTGTACCTGGGACATCGTCGATTTCTTTCGAGCAGGCATCCCTTAAGAAAGAAAGGCAAGCATTTCAAAGGTGAGGCAGATCACCGGAAGAAGCCTGTCCACCGTACTGGTGATGATATATTTGATATGGTCAAGGATTTAAAAGCAATCTTTGAAAAGGGTCCTGGCGGACAATCTGTTCCGAATGACGCTGACAGACACGCACCCATGTGGAAGAAGAAATCTATATTTTGGGAGCTACCCTATTGGAAAGTCCTAGAGGTCCGCTCTGCAATCGACGTGATGCACGTGACGAATAATCTTTGCGTGAATCTGCTAGGCTTCTTGGGCGTGTATGGGAAGACAAAAGATACACCGGAGGCACGGGAGGACCAGCAACGTATGCACGAAAAACACGGCATGCATCCAAAGCAGTATCAAGGTCCTGCTAGCTACGCTCTTACCAAAGCAGAGAAGGAAATCTTTTTTGAATGCCTGCTCAGTATCAAGGTCCCGTCTGGCTTCTCGTCAAATATAAAGGGAATAATAAATATGACAGAGAAAAAATTCCAAAACCTAAAGTCTCATGACTGCCACGTGATTATGACGCAATTGCTTTCGGTTGCATTGAGGGGGCTTCTACCAGAAAATGTTCGATTAGCCATTGTGAAGCTATGTGCATTCCTCAATGCAATTTCTCAGAAGGTAATCGATCCAGAAATCCTACCAAGGTTACAGAGTGATTTGGTCCAATGTCTTGTCAGTTTCGAGTTGGTGTTCCCATCATCCTTCTTCAATATTATGACGCACGTCCTAGTTCACCTAGTCGAAGAGATTGCCATTCTGGGTCCTGCATTTCTACACAATATGTTCCCCTTTGAGAGGTTCATGGGAGTCTTAAAGAAATATGTTCATAACCGTGCTAGGCCAGAAGGAAGCATCTCCAAGGGCCATGAAACAGAGGAGGTTATTGAGTTTTGTGTTGACTTTATTCCTGACCTTAATAAGATTGGTGTTCCTCAATCGCGGCATGAGGGGAGACTGAGTGGAAAAGGCACGCTAGGACCGAAAGCAATAATATGTAGGGACGGGCATTTTTTCACTCAAGCACACTACACAGTTCTACAAAGTTCTACCTTGGTGGCCCCGTATATCGAGGAACACATGGATATTGTACGCTCCAAGAACCCGGAGCAGTCTGACCCCTGGATTAAACGTACACACATGGCGACTTTTGGCGGTTGGTTGTAAACACATCTCATGAATGACAACGCTGTTGGAGATGAGCTGTACTTGTTGGCCAGGACACCATCTTCGACTGTATTGACTTTCCAAGGGTACGAGATAAATGGGAATACATTTTACACGATCACCCAAGATAAAAAGAGCACCAACCAAAACAGTGGTGTCCGCTTTGATGCAGCAAACACCAATAGGGAAAAGGACACATATTATGGTTACATAGAGGAGATATGGGAACTTGACTATGGACGTGATTTTAAGGTCCCTTTGTTCCGGTGCAAATGGGTCAATCTGACAAGAGGCGGGGTAATGGTAGACCCGCAGTACGGAATGACAACAGTGGATCTCAACAATCTTGGGTACACAGACGAACCATTCGTCCTAGCCAATGATGTGGCACAGGTTTTTTATGTGAAGGACATGTCTACCAAATCGAGAAAAAGAAAAGATAAGGAAGCGAATACATCATACGATGAGCCAAAGCGCCACATAGTTCTTTCAGGGAAAAGAAACATCATGGGAGTGGAGGACAAGACAGACAAGTTGGAAGATTATGAAAAGTTTGATGAAATTCCTCCCTTCACAGTGAAGACTGACCCAAGCATCCTGTTAAATGATGAATATTATCCATGGTTACGGCGCAATAAGCAAGGGTCACACGCGAAGAAAAAGTGAAGACTTTCTCTCTAGTGAGTTTCCTAACTTATAGCTGGAAAATTCCAAGTTTTGCAAGATTCCACCCCTACTGTGTGGTTTCTCTGATCGGAGGACCCCTTATGCTGAGCCAAGTCCAGATGAGAGGAGTTCTGGTTGCTTTCTGGTGAAACTGAGGACATAGTTATGCTCCACAACTATTCTGATGATGGCTTTGATCTAGAATCACTACAGTTACATGAAGGCGATGTATTAACTGGCAAGATTGGCATCTGTTTTAATTTTTGGTAAATGTATGTTTCTTTCCTTGTACAAATATGCAGGCATATCTCATGAACATCCAGGCACCTTTATATTATCTTACATCAGGAGTACAAACCCACATCATGAGTATGTTGGGTTATACCCAAAGGGCTTTAGATTCCCGAAGAAAGATTTTGACAGCATTGATCGCCTTGTGTCATATTTTCAAAAACATATTGACAAACCACCACCTGATGCTGACTCGTCAATGCGAAATGTTGCGGCAATGGTACCTATGAAAAATAACTTGTTAGAACTTTTTGTCACTATCTGATGAAAATCTATATAATCAAACATTGCATTCATATAAGCATTCACTCTAGCAATCAAAATACAATCAATGAATAAAGCAATAAAGAAAACAATAAGAAAAAGCAAATAGAAAACAAAACAAAATACTAAACTAATAACTTAACAGAAAAAAAAGTATAACATTATTAGATTAACAAAAAGTATTTTATAATATTCTTCAATAGCAAAAAGAATCAACCAAAAAGCTTTTATAAAACTCTAGTTATGATCAAAATAATATTAACTTAAAATTATATAAAATTTATCCAACTAAAATTTTCATAAAGTATTTTTTGTTAAAAACTTTAATAGCAAAAGGAATTAAATCAAAACATTAAAATAATTTTAAAACACCTATTTAAAATATCCTCATGTTGACTAACCGAAACATAATATAATTTGGCAAAAGAATAACAAGAAAACATAAACTAAAATAATTAAAACAAAAGAAAAAAGTATAAAACTAAAAGAAACATAATTTGTTTTGATTAAAACACCATTTAAAAGCTTTAAAATCCAGGTTTGTCCCGGTTGGTGGCACCAACCGGGACTAAAGGCCTGACCTTTCGCGCCCATGCCTCCGACCGGAACTAAAGGTAGGCCTTTAGTCCCAGTTGGATCCACCAACCGGGACTAAAGCTCGAGGTATATTAACCGAGCGCCCCGGCCTTCTTCCTCCCCAATCTTCTTTCTCTCGCGCCTCTGCCCCGACGCCGAACCACCGCACGCCGCCGCCAGGCTGCCGCGATGCCCTGCCCCGACACCCTCGCCGCCGCCCTCGCCAACGCCCTGCCCCGACGCCCTCGCTGACGCCCTGCCCCGACGCCCTCGCCGACGCCCCCGCTCCTCGCCTCCTCGCTGTGAGCGCAGCCCCGATCCCCTCTTCCTCCTATCCCCCCCTGCTGGCCGACGCCGACGCCGCCCGCGCTCTGCTGGCCGACGCCGCGCTTTTCTTTTTTATAAAAAATTTCAGATTATGTTCATTGATATTACTTTGTGCAATTTTGTGCAATTTTCAAATTATGTTCATTGAACAATTACTAAATTATCGAGAAATAGCTCATTGATATTACTTTGTGCAATTTTGAAATAATCTAGAAAAAAGGTTTGCATAGGTCATTATCAAAGTTAGAGAAATTTGCAAATTCCGAACCTAAAGAAATTATTACAAAATTTTCATTTGTGATATTTTTGTTCCGAGCGTATGTAATGAATTGTGATATATTTTTTTATATAAATTTCATCTTGTGTATTCATCTTGTATTCATCTTGTATATAAATCTTGTATTCATCTTGTATTCATCTTGTGTATTCATCTTGTATTCATCTTGTGTATAAATCTACGCACCACAGACATGATAACATAGGTACAAATATCGTCGTAACTTCGACATGAGGGGGGGGGGATCGTTAAAACATAACCCCGATAACTTCGGTGGAATCTTTGCTGATGTCAGCATTTTTGTGTTAAACATGCAGCGTTGTGCTCTTTCTTCCATCCACGTTTAAAAAAGAAAGGAGGACTCGAGAGTGAGGGTGATCGAAAGAATTAAGAAATCGTTCGGATCTATTGCTTACGAACCTTAC
The DNA here is from genome assembly GCA_039707655.1 of Elymus sibiricus. NCBI lineage: Eukaryota > Viridiplantae > Streptophyta > Magnoliopsida > Poales > Poaceae > Elymus > Elymus sibiricus. The sequence goes on along the minus strand of CM077676.1, from coordinate 60,324,431 downwards.
GTTTGATATTTAGCACAGTCCTTAAGAAATATATTCATCTTGTATTAAGAAATATATTTATTATACAATGTGTATTTGGGAAAAGGTTCAATATTATTTATACTAGAAAACTTGCCCGTGCGTTGCACCGAGAAAAAAAAAAGTAGCACACGCCCACTACTTGTGTCATCGATTATTCTTCTTCCTAACCTTCTGACGGTGGCCGTGGAGTTTCGTTTCGTTCCGGTAGAACCGTACCGTTTCGTTCCAGTCCCCGACGATCGCCGGTGAAGAGTCCTCACCGTTTCGTTCCGGTAGAACCGTAACTCCGACCGAGACGTTCTTTATATGCATTTGTTTTGATTTCTCTTGTAGATTATGTTTTTCCATCATCATACATGTTAAAATAAATAAACTTGCTGTTCTGTCCAGAATACTAAAATTGTATAAAATGCATATGAAATAACTTGCAAGTGATTGCAGAAACTATGGATCCGGAACACGCCAGAGACGAAGAACAAGAAAACATGTTGGAGGAAATAATCCGCGACGGAGATGATGATATCACCTCACATTTTTTGAACGACTCCGGTGAGGGAATGGACGGCTCCGGTGAGAGAATGGAGCGAGAAGATGACGGCTCCGGTGTTGGAACCTTAATTATTATAAAGTCTGGCGAGGTATATTAATTAAGCCTCTGCTGACTAGATGCATTAATTGATTTGTATATACATATATTAACGCTTCTTTCTTCTTTTAGCCCTCCGGATCGAGCCAATCTTCGATAAAGAAACGAGGCCCGAAAAAAAGGTTGGGTGATAATGAAAGGTTCAAGATCGAAGAAGTCGATGCACATGGCAAACCGATTGCTCCCAAGCGGAGCGCAGATGAATTTGTAAGTCAGTGCGGAGTTATTGTTAGGGACAGCATCCCGATCTCCATTCAAGAATGGAATAAGCCAAAGGCGGACGATGGAGTTACTTATGTCGAGGATAGATGCAAAGAAATGCTTTGGAATACGCTCATGACAAATTTCACCCTACCGCCAGAGGTGGATCCAAATAACCCAGTTATAGAGCGAAAAGTCAAGTCGTGGGCTCTTAAGAAGATGGCCGCACAATTCTGCAACTGGAAGAAAAGATTGAACCAAGACTATGTCCAGAAAGACAAGACTCCAACATTCACCGGAGCACATGAGAAGTTAAAAGATCACTGGGACGTATTTGTGAAGTACAAGAAATCGGAAGAAGCTAAGAGAAGGTCAGAAAGAAATAAGATAAATGCTGCAAAGAAAGATTATCACCATGTTACGGGGTCAGGTGGCTACAAGGTTGCCAGGCCTAAGTGGGAGAAATTTGAGAACGACCTGATTGCTAAAGGGATCCATCCAGAGCCATTGCATTGGATCGAACGGGTAAGGACTTGGTTCTACGGGCATGGGGGAACGTTGAACCCAGAAACAGGGAAGTGTATTTATACAAAAGAGCAACTTGCAACACCCGTCAAAGCCCTTCAAGCTGCAATGCAGGACGTGCAAGACGGGAAGTTCAATCCCGACAGAGAGAAGGACGAGCTGACACGTGCCCTCGGGAATCCTGAACACCCTGGACGAACACGAGGCACATCAGGCTCCGTTCCGTGGAAGGTTGGGTTTCCCGACAGCAGTGACACCTATAGAAGCCGAGCGAGAAAGAAGAGACAGGATGCAGACCGCCTGCAGAAGGTAGAAGAAATAGTAGCGTTGCAGCAGAAGCAAATAGAGGCACTTACCAGCCAGCAAGCTACCGGCCCATCTCAGCGGCACGAAGATTCTGCATTCGATACTGCTGCCGGCCCACCATCTCAGAGGAAAAGCAGCATGGCTTCCACGGAGCTCGTTCGACCCACAGATGATATCACGGCTCCTCGCTACCCCGTGGATGATATCACACAGAGGGAACATTGTGATCTATATGCGAAATGCATGAACATATCCTTGAAGGTAGCGATCGGCTTTGCCTTACCTTCTGGACCTGATGCAACTCACCATTACTCTCCAATTCCAGATGGCTATGCTGTTGTCGGGGTGGATGAAGTTCTCAGCGGATTTGAGCAGCTGGAGCTTGACTTCCCTACAGGTGAAGGGGAGATTGCACTGGGAGATGCCATAAGGACTACGATTCTATGGAAAAAGGAACACATCGTGCTTCCACATTGGACGCCGCGTCAGCAGACTCCGCCGGAGGCGGCCCCTCAGCAAACTCCTCAGAGTAGCAATCCAGCTCTATCTCCGCCGCCTCAACTGTCTCCGCCACGTCAGCATACTCCGCCGGAGGAGGCCCCTCAGCAGACTCTGCCTCCTCCGCCGCCTCAGCACCGGCGGAAGAGAGCCGCCACTCCGGTGGCTAGTAGTACAACTGCGAAGAAATCCAGAGCAGATACAAGCATCAAGAAGGCTCCTGCCAAGTTACCATACGATATGACTGATGAGGAAACCAAGAAGGTCGTGGATGCCGATGTGAAACGCCAGCTTGCACCGAAACGGCCCGATCCAAAGGACAAATTAGATCCGGCAATAGCGGAGCACTGTATAGAAAACCTTACGCGACCACCACCGCCTCCGCTGCTATCAGACTATGACCGGTCTATTGTAAAGTCATATAGAGAACATGTGAAGCGGACGGGAAGTAGCAGTAGTGCAAGTGGGAAAACAATTCCCCAGCTCGGCGAACAGAAAAACCAATCATGCCCCCCGCTCAAGGTGTTTACCGATATCGATTATGATCCAGGGGTAGCGGCCGATGATGTTGGTTTCACTCTTGGTCAATTGTTAGGCGAGGAGGTAGAGTTCCCCATGGCTGAGTTAGCATACAGATACCAGCACGGGAAGCCTCTCGAAAACCTGAGGAGGTCCGGCTACTACCAACACAAATGCGAAAATTGCATGAGTGGTACATGGAGGCCTCAAAGGAAGGGACCAACTATATCATTGCGGGAGTTAAAGATAAGCATTACTTCAATGGAGACGAGGAGATTTACGTTGAATTTGATGAATTATTTCAGTTTTACAATCAAGACGCCGTCGACAAATCTATCGTCAGTTGCTATTGTCTGTAAGTATCATTTCTGTAATTAAGTCTCTAGCTCAGCTCGTTCATTGCATGCATAATTATTCTCACTATATTATGTAGAATGAAGATCCTCGAATGCAAAAGAGGACAAATCTATGACATTGGGTTCATTAACCCAAATACTATTCATGAAGTTACGGTACAAATGAACGCCAAAGATACAGAGAAGATCTTGCTAAGGGCGTTAATTGAACAACAAAACAAAAGGGAAATATTATTTCCTTACAACTTCAAGTGAGTGTTATAATGTCTTGTACACATTCTGTTTCGCTTACTCGATGTTAAGTGTAATTGATGAGTTATGCTGCGTGCGCAGGTTTCACTTTATTCTGCTAGTCATTCGGGTTGACTCAGGAAGCGTACTTGTCATGGACTCCCTATGTAAAGACCCTAAGATGTGGGCGGACCTGCGTGATATGCTCCAGAGGTAATTTCAATCATTATCGCACTATATCGGCAACTTTCGTTCATTTCCTGATATCAAGTAATTAATAACTCCTTTATTTATTTTCTTTGCCGGGCAGGGTTTGGAAACGGTTCACCAAGAAGGCTAGGGGTGAATGGAAAGAGGAGCTGCAATTTCGACAACTCGCTGTAAGTAGTACTAGCTAGGTCCGCGCATCTCTTTAATTCTAGTTAATTTCAATACCATTATCATGCTTGATTATTATTTTGATTGAACTCTACTCTCGTAAAGTGCTTGAGGCAGGAAAGGGGGACTAATTTATGTGGATACTACGTTTGCGAGTTCATTCGCATGACGACCAGTGAGACTGGCAGAAATTTACAACAACTTGAAGTACGTAAACAATATTCACAATTTTATTTTATTACCATCAATTGTGTTGAGTTTCATTCATATATATTGACCCCCTTCTTTAAATTAGATCCAACGGATGCGGGACGATTTCCTACCAAAGGATCGCGTAAAGGCAATTCAATAGGAATTGGTGGGATTCTTCCTTAAAGGGGTCATAGCTACAACCGGAGAATACCATCGAAAATTGGTAGTGAATGTTGGTAATTAGATATTAGGGATCGTAAGAGATGTTATTTTGTATATATGCATGAACGTGTACTATATGTAGTAGCGTCGAACATATATATGAAAACTTGTTGTTCGACCAAGCACGGAGAAAGAGGTCACTTCTCTATATTCATGATGATGTTGTGTAACGGTTCCTTCATTGCTATTAGTAGCTAGCGTCGAGTTGAATGGAAAACATAAAATAAAAATGAAACCCCTAAACCCTCCAAAACCCGTAAACCCCTAAACCCTCCAAAATCCTAAACCCCTCCTTTCAAAAAAAAAACAGCGCTTGGCAGGGGCTGACGCGTGGCGGCCTTTTAGTCCCGGTTGGTGTTACCAACCGGGACTAAAGGTCCTCCTGCCTGAGCGCTGCGCAACGGCCACGTGGAGCCCTTTTAGTCCCGGTTCGTAACACGACCGGGACTAAAAGTGAGGGCCTTTAGTCCCGATTCGTTAGTCCCGGTTGCAGAATCGGGACTAAAGGCCCTTACGAACCGGGACTAATGCCCTGTTTTCTACTAGTGCCGGTTTTGACCAGTCAACATCCCAGTCAACTCCCAATCGTCCACCACGTCACCATGCCTCTCCACCATAAAGGAAGGGCCAAGACGAGGAAGAGGAAGGGAGGAGGCTCCGCTTCGGCCGGTGCCATCTCCATCAACACCGTCATGCCTCTCTACCTCCCCAACGTCATGTTGGCTTGTAACTTGTCTCTCCCCTCTATGTTCTTCATCTCCATGTTTGAGTAATTGTTCGTTCTCGGGGAATAATGGATGAACTCTAGTCGTATTTGAGGTGAACAGCTACGCCAGATATAATATCCCATTACTATGAATGTTGTGTAAGGGCGCCCACTCCGCATTTTCGCCTTTAATGGCCATGAAGCGTATTAATGTCATTGTAAAGGTAGGGTTGTAGAGGTAAAGAGGTGAGAGTAATAGCCTCTCTTCCTTCCCTTTGCACTTGATAGGGGAGCTACGGAGAACCAACCATGGGCTACGTCCACGAGAAGACGCTTAATTATCGTTGCTGTAACATGAATGTGGGGAGAAGCGATAGTTGGTATGTGATACAGTTCATGTTGACCAATTTGAACAAGGAAACTTTAGCATCATTACAATGCTTAGGCACAAGGAGTATTAAAATAAAAGTTTAGGATATTAGGCTGCCTAGTGCATATGGGACCCATCCTAGTGCATATGGGACCCATCAACGTCTTACTAGCATCTTTTTTTTTATAACACGTCCTATTAGCATCTTTACTTGTCACCACCCCCAAAGTAAAAACAAGTACAATATAAATCAGTTTGTGAATAACTCCATGCCAAACTATAAATTACAGTGCGGCAAACAAGCTAAGCCTCTTGTTGTCGGAACACATCATTCTTTTACATGAGCCGGAGAAAAAGCATTGTACAAGAGGGAGAGGCAATGTACTCCCTCCATAACATAATACTAGTGCCGAAAAAAGCACGGCGTCACGCCGTGCCCGTGAGAGAGCCCGTCTGAATCTTTGTTGCTCATTTGGTTAAAGAAAAGGAATAGGTAGTGGAGCAAAGAGGTTGATTGAGTGACAGTTTTTGTTCGGCGAATAGTTTCATGTAGGTCCTTGTGTAGTTTCTTCTAATTGAACATGTAGTACATCCTCTTCAGCAATTAATCTATTATTAGTACATTCCTTTTTCATTGGTACATGTCGAGGGGTGATATCAAAAGAAGGAAGAGATGATTTATTTTTCGTAAACTACTAAGAGGACTCATCCAATAGTTGATCCTAAAAATAATGTTCAGACACTTCACATATTGGATTACCGAGTGGCAATGACACCTTATATGCTATATCTTCATCTATATTTGGCCGTACTCCATGGAATCCTTGGACAAAATTGTAGTAACTCTTTGTTCCTATCTATATTAGGGATCAACTTCACTATCTTATGCTTTGACCTACAGTTCTCCTACAAAGCCATGGAAATGGACTCCATTTAGTAGGAAACATTTTTTTCTTATGGACACTTAATTCTCACTCATAAGGAACTCCCGATCGAATAAATAAGAATTTAGGTGGTAAGGCTTTTCATCAATTTTGTTATAACAGGATTATCGACTTCTCAACTTTGAAGTAAAATGTAATTAAGCAGTTTATGTTAAAAGAAGATGTACAATACACTATTCTGTTCGGACCAATTGTCTAGAAACAGAATATATACATAATCAATTTTTGCTATGTCTTCATCCATAGAATATTTACTAAGGGAGATAAATTTTGCAGTGAATAGGAAAAATATCACTTTTCCCTCGAATGTATGTAGAAAAGGAATGCATAATACAAAACAATATTTTATTGACTCTTTAGAATCTTTAATAGGGCATCCCACCAAACGTTATCAAATTTCAATCTCTATGTTGCGGTGCTGCAATTACAAAATAGCTAAAGGTTAAATCAACAGAAATTTTCTAACAAAGCAAGATCTCAGGTTTTTCTTTTTTGTATTTTCCCTGAATTACTGTTCATGCGGGTGCACTTTGCTGATACTGTTCCGGTTTACATTTCGTGTACTGTTCATACAAAGTAGTGTTCTGTTATTTTTCGGGGGTGGTATGGGTATATTCCGGTTTATTTGATGGGCATGGAACCACTGGTCACATAAAGTGTTGTTGCATACAAAGTTATTGTTCCGAAAATAATGTTTCGTTTGTTCGAGTTAACTGTTCCGGTTTATTCGGGTTACTGTTGCCCAAAAATTAGAATTCACTCAAACCATTAGAGGGAAATAAAATCATGGGGCAACATTCTATAAGAACGAATGAAAGGAAAAATAAAATGAGCAACACTTTTTTAAACAATAAAAAAGCTTGGCACCAAATATGCTATATTTTTCCTTTGATTTTGGCTTCGCAGTAAAATTGAAGTGAAAGGACAATCACTTTATTATCACTAATAGCAATGCTAATAGTTAAAATTAATTATCATATAATATGAAAATAGATTAGATCAAACTATATTGGTATTTATTAGACCCATTTTTTTTTGCTATGTGGTGTTTTTTAAGTAATCTCTTAGATCTGTGCGTATTTCACTTTAGGTAATTATCTATAAGTAAGTTCAGAAGAGATCATGACATAATTGTGTTAGAGGCAACAACGTAAACAGTTTGCAGAGCGGGAATAATAATAATAATATCAGAGTACTTGTAGGTGTAAAAGGACAATAAAACATACATGAAGATCTTCCTTTGGGAATATAAAAACCTATGATGATATTTAGTATGTAAAAAAAGAAGACATTTTTTTTCTGAAGATATTGTTCATAAGAGGTCACTGTTTATAAGCCGGTCTCTCTCTGTCTCTGGAAGATAGAAGGAAACCCAGCCACGTATCTAAAAAGAAGCAGGTGAGGAAAAAGGCGGAGCACAGTTCATGCGAAGGCACTGTCCACGCGCAGTTACTGTTCACTTGTCACTGTTACTTTCTACCACATAATTGAACATTAGACATAATAAAAAAAGTCAAGAAAACCAGAAAAACCGAAGCCTTCCCGCTTTAGTATTAGTACTTATAAGACGTTTTTTTGACACTGTCATAGTATAAAAAAAAGGAAAATCATTATGTTCAGCCGACCGATCCCGCGCAACGTTCCGTCGCCCATGCAGCCGTTGGATCCCATCTGATCCAACCGCACACGTTCACATCTGTTTTTGCTCGCCCCAACCAGCGACGTTTATGCAACAAGACCTATGTTGCAAAAACAAATCTGCGACAATACCTTTGTTGCAAAAAAAATCCAGTAACAAGACCCGTGTTACAAAAAAATTCACCATGGGACCGTGTCAGATCTGACGGCTTGGAACCCGGCGGATCTTTTTAAAAGATCCGCCAACCGACGCGTAGCGTGCCCCATAAAAAAAGTCTTATATTTAGTTTTGTTAGGGTTTGTATCCTGCTCAGGAAGGCGAGACGGCGGCGGCTCCTTGAAGATGGAATAAAGGTCTGCCCGCCTAGTCCCCGTTCCGTTGATGCGTCTAGCATCGTCGGTGGGCGTGTGGAGGTGTGTCTCCGGCGGATCTGTCTTTGGTGGATTTGCTCGGATTTGTTCGTCGTTCGTCTATGTTCTTGTGTCTTCAGATTGGATCCTTCTGATCTACACTCTTCATCGGCAGCGGTTGCTGTTCTGGTGCGTTGGTTCTATGGGGCCTTAGCACAACGACTTCCCGACTGCCTACTACAACTAGGTTTGCCCGGCTCCGGCGAGGGAGGGGCGATGACAGCGGCACGCCTTCGGCTCACTTCAGTGCTTGTAGTCGTCGCTAGGTGGTCTACAGATCTGCATGTAATTTTTATTATTTCTAGTGTTCGTTGTACTACCATTATTGAAGATGAATAGATCGGAAGTTTTTCTCGCAAAAAAGAAAAAGTTACAGAGGAATACAAAAGTGCCCATACATGGAGGTAAAAAAGGTTAGGAGAGTCAACACAACAGTGAAGCCATTTATTTATTGATAATTATTACCTCTGAAACATCCTTATATTAGTTTATAGAGGGAGTAGATCTGAAACATCCTTCCCAAGGCTGGGCGCCTACCAAGTACCAGCTTATAAAGGACAACACCTATATATAGGCTACAACAGACAGTGAGCATTCATCTCATGGAGAAGTAATGAAGGCTCCAACAAACTCTCACACTTGTGAGAGTAATGTTCTCCATGCATCTCACCCTTTATATATACCAGTCCCATACTCACCAAACTATATTGTTCCTCCATCCACAGTCCTAACCGGTGATTCTTTTACTGGGCATATATTTAAGCCCATGAGATAGGTGTCAACCACAAAAATAGAGAGCATACTATGATAGGAACCAAAAAGATATGTATGGACATTACGTGGGAATTGGAGACATTAGGAAATTAGCAAACTCCTTTTTAGGTGTTCTATCGACAGGCTGGGTGATACGTGCCTCCAAGAATAAGAAGAGAAGGTGGGACTGCTAAGCTCCACAGGGAACTCAAGCCGAATCAAGTCACTAGGTTGCCAAAACCAGTTGTCTCACAGGACCGCAAGGTGCAGGCGGCGAAACAAATTAGAGTTCAAAATGCCGACAACGGGGAGAGAATGCTGTGGTCACCGAGCGGCATCTTCTGGAATCGTAAATCGTAATCTGGTGTACCACAGAGCATTCTTATGCAGGCTATCAACTCTCATCCACCAAAGACGTGAACTCTTCCAGTCTTCGTCCTGTCACATTAAAGGTTGGCCTAGCACATGTATACAAGCAGATAAATCCAGCTGCTACGTCATGCAGGTGTTGCTGTCAACTTGCCGTTCCAGTTAATTAGGACACAGTATCTAGTTCTGCTGAACTCATGCCCACGGAACCAGCTATGTCACTGCCTCGCCTGACGTCCTCTTCTCTGTTCCCTGATACAACAATGAAAATCTGCGTTAGAATAGGAGAATTAGCCGGAAACTCCGCAAATACAACAAAAATTAGATGAGGCACTGTACTAGTCAGCACTGCAGGTCTGCCCCAACATGTCGGCGAAATTCACCTGGGTACCAATTTTTTTGATGAATCTTGGTTGCCCCGAAACAGCAGTGTGACATGGTAAGAGTGAGAGATATGCTTATGGAGGTCTTGGTTGCTAGCTAGGGAAGCCTATAGGTCAAAATGATCTGCACAAAGTCTTACCAAACTCAAAAGTTGCAGATACAAATTTGTATTCGATGACCGATCAGCGCAAGATAGTATGTTCAAAACCTGAAAGCATCGAAACATTCATGTCACTGTCCTAGCCTATAAGACAGTGACATCAACCAAATCGAAACAAATACAGTGGCAGCATGGATCACATATATAAGATGCTGGACATGATAAACTTACTCTCAGCAAGCAGCAGCTGGCTCTGATCATGGCTACACTGCTCTCCTCCCTCACTGCATCCGCGGGCATATGTGTAGTCTCAGCTCTCGCCATAGCCCTGCTGGTGATCACCCTCTACATCCTAGGCACCGCCGGATCCTTTGCCGTCTTCTGCATCAGAGAGTTCACCCAAAGAGCCCATGACCGGCCGCCGCTCATCGGGACCGTGTTCCGGCAGCTCAACAACTTTGACAAGATCTTCGATGAGCATGTGAAGTATGCGCTCCTGCACCCCACCATCAGGCTCGTCTATCCAGGGCACAGTGAGATCTTAACCGCCGACCCTGCCGTCATCGAGCATGTACTCAAGACAAACTTCAGTAAATACAGCAGGGTAGTTATCCTTTGCTCATCATTTTTGTTCCTCCTCTCTTTCTTGCTAACCAGTAATATGGTGGTAGATGGTTCAGTGTGCATGTCAGATGTTAAACTGGATCCTGCAAAACTTAAACAGAGGACGGTCAAAAGTCAAAACTTGAGTAGTCTGTAGAACATATTGTCATGTGCTATCAACCTTTGAATTCAGATTCATGCTAGTCAGACTAATCATATACGTGCTATTTAGAGAGTAAACTGAATGCCTGTGGCAATTTACAAAAAGTAGAAGACAATACTGAGTCTGACTACAAATTGACAATGATGGATCCTATTTCACAGGGGGCCTTCAACACGGAAATCGTGAAGGATCTCTTTGGAAATGGGATTTTCGTGACAGACGGGGACAAGTGGCGACACCAAAGGAAGCTAGCAAGCCACGAGTTCTCAACCAAGGTGCTACGCGACTACAGCAGTGATGTTTTCAGAATGAATGCTGTAAAACTGGCAGAGAAGACCTCATCTGCAGCAGCTAACAGAATTACCATAAACATGCAGGTACTTCCATGATTATCATCAATATAAATAGGATAGTATTGTAAGTGCTAAGATCATATTTCTAGCTTTAATAGTCCAGTCTACGCCTGTCAAATTTAGAACTTTAATAACCTACAAAAGAGAGAAGCAAATCAAATCCTAGACCTAAACGGCTAAACAAAAATTCAGTTAGCTATTCTTGGCAAATAACTGGGGTAAACATAGTTTCTTCAGAACTTCTGAATTGGGTTATGCATTACTCTGATTTCTAAGTGAGCAAAGTAAAGATAAGAATTAATTGACTCTGAGTTTGAAGTTTGAGGTAGCACACTTGTACCAAAAGCTGATTGACTTGATGTGCATTTGCTGGCAGTTCTCTTAATTTCTACCATTTCCTCAGGACTTTTTGATGAGAACAACTATGGATTCAATATTCGAAGTGGGATTCGGTTTTGAGCTTAACACGCTATCTGGATCAGATGAATCCAGCATTGAATTCAGCAAGGCCTTCGATGAGGCAAATTCTCTTGTTTACTATCGGTATGTTGATATGTTCTGGAAGCTGAAAAGGTACCTTAATATTGGGTCAGAAGCCAAACTGAAAAAGAGCATAAAGATAATCGATCACTTTGTGTTACAGTTGATCCATCAAAAGAGAGAGAACATGAAAAACATAAGTGGCCATGTAAGCAAAACTGTACGGTAGTTTGTTACAACTATTTTAAAATTTTACATATGTTCAATTCTATCTTTTATGATAAATGCAGAAAGCCAGAGATGACATACTGTCAAGATTCATACTGGAAAGTGAGAAGGATCCTGAGACGATGAACGACCGTTACCTTCGTGACATAGTCCTCAGTTTCCTGATTGCTGGTAAAGACACCACAGGAAATACCCTTACATGGTTCTTCTACATGCTCTGCAAGAACCCAGTAGTGCAGGATAAGGTTGCCTTTGAAATCAGAGAATATGTTGAGTGGGCGCAAGAAGATACCAGCATGGAAATGTTCACCGCAAGATTGAAACAAGGTGCTATTGACAAAATGCACTACCTCCATGCTGCGATTACCGAGACTCTCCGGCTGTATCCTGGTGTTCCGGTGGTACAAATGATTCCTCTTTCTATTCATTTTAAGAGTAGAGTCCAAAAATAACAAGTCCAGATAGCTTCGACATAATTTAATTTGGATCTGGCATACAGAGTAACTTATTTTGTGGTACACTTTCAGGATGGTAAGATGGCAGATGAAGATGATGTACTACCAAACGGCCAACGAGTGATAAAGGGAGATGGAATGAACTACATGATTTATGCCATGGGGAGGATGAAATACCTTTGGGGTGAGGATGCCGAAGAATTCAGGCCTGAAAGATGGCTTCTGAATGGAGTCTTCCAGCAAGAGAGCCCTTACAAGTTTATAGCTTTCAATGTAAGTACTACAGAGAAGACACGATTAGAGGGCCTATAATAATTTTACTAAGTGAACATGTCTAATTAACAGATTAGATTTGTGTTGGGCACAACCTAGATCATCACCAAGAGTTGGCAAAGAACCTAGAAAACAGTAACATTAGTGGTATTTAAATCTGGCCTTCTGTTGCTAAAGCAGAAAATCAAGCATATAATATTGCATTTCAACTAAAGTAGGGAATACCATGGTACTTAACTACTAATCACTTGCACTTTCAGAAGAGTACGGGAACTAACAGCAAGCGGTCACACGCACCCTAATACAAAAAGTTGCATGGGTTTAACATCAGTTCTCAAGTTATAAATTCATTTTTCATATAGAGTATAAATAACCATTTTCATTTGACGAGTCTTCTTCCAATGATCAGGCGGGACCTCGTATCTGCTTGGGGAAAGAATTTGCATATAGACAGATGAAAATTGTGGCTGCTACCCTGATACAATTCTTCAGGTTCAAACTGGAAGATGAATCCAAGGGTCCAATATACAAAACAATGTTTACCCTCCACATGGATAACGGCCTTCATCTATTTGTGTACCCTCGTGAAATTTAAGCTTGAACATCAGAACAAGCTACTAGATCCTCTGTTGTTCCACTGAACTATGTACGTTATCAACATCTACTTTTTCAAGTTGTAAAAATAAATGTCACCAGTTGAAGCTCCATTCAGGTTAGTCAGATTATTCATACTATATTTAACTTTGCACGAAACAGAGTAAATTAAACTGTCAGAAAACAGAGAGATATCCAGACTGGTGTGATGTCAACCCCAAATTTGTATGTTTTGGATGCTATTCAGCTAGATTCCATTTACATGAAATTTGTGTTGATCCTAGCAAGGTACTTTTCCTCCATATTTAGTTCAGAATGCATCAAACTGTAGGTGTTCAGTGAGCATACCAGGAGTATTAACCTGGATTGTCCCCCACATCAATGTCATGCATAGAAGTACAAACAGATGGATCTAAGTCTAACTGCTGTGTCATCATGTAGATGTCACTGTCAAGTTGTGAGTCCTTGACTGCCAATCCACTCGAGAAATAGTTTTGGTCTCACCACTATCTAGTAAAGTGGTATTGTGTCACCATCAATTCTACAACTCTTATCTCATCTCATTTTGTGATACATCAAAAACCTGCAAAGCGTCTAAATACATGCACAGTTGACAACACTAAATTGTTAGTTAATTAACAGCATATATTCATCTACAAGTGTCGTTGGTGCCTCTAAACTACAGATTACCAGAGCAAGTGGATATTATTATTCTAGACAGAGTCAACCCAACTCTTTTATTCCTTTCCTGTTGCCCATTGGGGTCTATGCAAAGACATTGCCATTTTGTTATCTATTGGTGCATATGCGAGCAAAGACGCCAACACCCTCAATACTACACAATACCAGCAACAAATACACTGGCCTCCCTTTGTACAATGATTGATAGGCTGGACCAGTCACTTGTGGACACCTATCAGGGCCCGATGTCCCCAGTTACGGAAATCGGGACTAAGTAGCCCACTCCCCTTATTTCTCTCGGATTTTCAGGAGGTTGGCCTCGAGATCAATTCCAACACTCTTATTTCATTTCAGTTTGTGATACATCAAACACCTGCAAAGCGTCTAAATATACATAGTTGATGAAACTTAAATTTTTAGTTAATTGACAACATATTAGTAGACAAAGTGTAGTAGGTGCCTCTAAAGTCTAAACTGGAGACAAACAGTACAACGTTGCACACCATACGGAGCAAGTGGACGTTATTATAGATGGAGTTTGCCCATTCGCATCTTTGCCGAGACAAAGGTACGGTCAGAAGGGCCACTAGCCGATCTTTAACTCTTACAATTAAGATTGCAGAAGAGACAGCTTAATGCACGGGAAATTGTGCTAGCACATCACCCTACGTGGGTTGCCAGTTTGTTATTTGTTGGCGTGCACTGCAAAGAAGACAACACCTCTTGATCTGCAGCTCGTCTCCAAAGATATTGACCAGAACGATGGATTCCTCCTCACAACTCCTCAATGCTGCAACGGCGGCCAACTCATCCTTCTACCTGTCCCAATGGAGATCACAGGTGACGATGGGAGTGGAATCCTCCTTGCTCGCGCAGCAGAGCAGCCTCCTCCGCACGGTCCTCGCATGCATCCTCTCCTTCTTGGCCGCGACCATGTCCAGCGCTGCGGGCGTCGGCGGTGGCTCGCTGTACGTCCCGATCCTCAACATCGTGGCCGGACTGAGCCTCAAGACCTCGACGGCGTTCTCGACGTTCATGGTCACCGGCAGCACGCTGTCCAATGTGCTCTACACCCTGCTGGCCCGCGGCCCCGGACTGATTGACTACGACGTCGCCGTGGTCTCGCAGCCGTGCCTGCTCCTCGGGGTGAGTGTCGGGGTGGTGTGCAACGTCATGTTCCCCGAGTGGCTCATCACCGTGCTCTTCACCGGGTTCCTCTCCTTGGCAACGTTCAAGACATACGGCACCGGGTTGAATCGGTGGCGCGCGGAGTCGGCAGCAACGGCAAGGGGGGTGCTTGAGGGAGGGAGCACCAGGGAGGGTGCCGAGGAAGCGCTACTTATTGGCCGGAAAGAAGGAGCTGGCCATGGGTGTCACTGGGTGGACTTGGCGGTACTTTTCACCATCTGGCTTTGCTTCTTCGTCATTCATCTCTTCATAGGAGGTGAGGGCGCCAAGGTATGATAATCTCTTGACTATGGAATCATGATTCCTGAGTCCTGGCTCCTGGCTCTTCTTTATCATGCAATGAACTTTATCGTCGGTCACCTCTGCAATGCTCCAAATACTATGTAGTATGTTCTTAACTAAAATTTGTGAGGCCACATCCTTCCATCAGGGGGCTTTTGACATGAAGCCGTGTGGCGTTGTGTACTGGCTCATCACCGTAGCGCAAATCCCTGTTGCTGTGGCTTTCACAGCATGTATCGCCCACCAGAAAGGAAAATCTCGAACTCGGGAAAGCCAAGTGGTTGAGCTGGTACGCTGTAACAGAGCATACTAGCTAGCAAGTCTCCAAAATATCATTTTTGTTCACCTGATTTGAGGAATTTTTATGTTTTGTTTGACAACACGTGAAGGCCACTTCGGCAAAGAGCAGGCTGGATGCTTTGCCGGTGTACGTCTTCCCGGTGGCTGCTCTGCTGACCGGCGTGATGAGCGGACTCTTCGGCATTGGAGGAGGCCTGCTTCTCAATCCCGTCCTACTCCACATTGGAGTGCCCCCAAAAGTAACTCTTTTTTCTTTTGGGGGTGTTAATGTCTTGTTCAAATCAACAACTAACGGCAGGCTCCATGGTTGATGAGTTCGTGGTTCTGATTCTGATTTTATTTCCCAGACAGCATCAGCGACGACAATGTTCATGGTCCTCTTCTGCGCCTCCATGTCGATGGTCCAGTTTATAATCCTGGGAGTTGACGGGATCGTGGGCGCGTTGGTCTACGCCCTCACCTGCTTTGTGGCTTCCATCGTTGGGCTGGTCGTGATAGAAGGGGCAATCAGGAGGTCGGGCAGGGTTTCACTCATCGTCCTCATGGTTGCTGCCATCTTGGTGCTCAGCGCCATCGTCATAGCTTGCTCCGGCGGGGTCCATGTCTGGGCACAGTACACGAGCGGACAGTACATGGGCTTCAAGCTCCCATGCTAAAACAAGAAACTAGAGTGGAGTAGGCATGTTTAGCCGTGCCGGTGAGATCAGAGCTGTTGAAATAACTTTTTTTTATCACGCTTTGCCGCAGTGTAAGGCATTGGGTGTGATATAAATTGTACACTTCGCTCTGGTAGTGAAGAGTTCACATGTATCAATTACACTATTTCAACTGCTAAGTTTGTGAAACAAATACTTTGGATATAGACACGACCCATGGATTGTAGTGTTATCATAGGATTATCCTAACAGGTTCTGAATATGCCTACCAAGTTAATGAAAGGTGAAAAAATGACAGATATGAAAACAAATGTATAATGGATTCTGAATATGCATCTAATTGTGTCGTAACAAATGTACATTGGTAATCAATGCAAATACATAAAAACTACTTTAAACAAATGTATATCACAGGTACCTCATGACAGACGTGTACATTGGTTGGATAAATGAAAAGCCGTGCAAGAAAAGAGACGATCAACCAACTTGCGCATCAAGTCTGACCTACAACAGTGCATAACAGAAATGGTAACAAGGGTCAATACTAATTTACTGAAATGATTTGCAGCAGCAATAAGTTCACACATAGCAGCAACAATGGGTTTACCAAAATATATGCAGTTATCAGAAAGAAAGAAAAATAATCTTTGACTTGTCCTGAAGTTGCATAGTTAATTCAGAAAATTTAAGCAGCATACATCTTACATCACATGCGAAATCTACATAAAGAGTATTTATCAACAAACACTCACCAGCAATCAACACACGAACTATGAAGGCACAATCAGGTATAAGGAACCCAGAAGTTTTTCGTTTGACTAACATAGCTATTGAATACAAAAGCAGATATGTACCGTGGCTCGATTAGAGGAAACTAAACAGGCCTTTAGAGCGTTTCCTTTAGCGCCACTTGCCAAGTAGAGGAAACCTTACAGAAAAATAAACCTACCTGAAAGATGTCTTGCTGTCTTCCTCCATACTGAGTTAAGAATGCATCAAAATGTATGTGTTAGTGATCATACCAGAAGTAATTAACCTGGAGTGTTCCCGATATCCATGCCATACATAACAGTACAAACAGATGGATCTAACTGCTACGTCATCGTGTAGATATTTCTGTCAAGTTGCAAGTCCTTGACTGCCAATCCACCGAGATATAGTTTTAGTTTCATTAGTATCCAGTTTGCTGAACTCATGCTCATGGAATCAGATATGTCACTGCTCCCTCTTAACTTCTTCTGATTGCTGGTACGTAGCAGTCAAGGAAGTGCATTCCAAAGATTCAACAACACCATGCAGAAAATTAGCTCAGAAACATCACAGTGATGTATATAAAAGAATACTATTATATGTGAGGTCAAGTCCTGGGGCCACAAGCCAGTGACACATACCATTATTTTGGGTACTTAATTTTGGTGAACCAAATGCTGAATCCTAAATACGGCTGCGAATTATTGTGCGTCCTCAGGAGTGGACATGATTGTTCTCCACCATCTTGGTCTTCCCAATCAGGTTCTTCATCCTGAAACAACAACATATAATATGGTACAAGTGATATATGCATATGGAGAACTTCATTGCTAGGAAAGTTCCACACAAAGTCTAACCAAACTCATAATTTGCAGATATCAAGGTTGCACTTGCAACCTAATAAACGCATAAGCGGTTTCCTTAGCCATTTGGATAGTTTGGCCACGTGACTGCCCATTTTCTGTCACACAAGACAGTCCAAAACCCCAGGAATATAGTAACATGCATGTCGCTATTCTAGCCTAGAGGACAGGGACATTGACTTTGACCAAACCCAAGATATAGTGGGTGGCCGGCTGTATAGATTACATATATAAGATGCATAGGGTTAACATATTCTCAGCAAGCAGCAACAGTAGCAGGCAGCGCTAATGGTTCCCCAGCTCTCCTCCGTTGCTGCGTCCATGGGGATGTGCTTAGTTTCACTTTTAGCCATAGCCTTCCTGGCAATCACCCTCTACATCCTTGGGATTGTTGTGTCCTTCGCCGTCTTCTGCACCAGAGAGTTCGCCCAGAGAGCCCAAGACCGGCCACCGCTCATCGGGACTGTGCTTCGTCAACTGAAGAACTTTGACAAGCTCTTTGACGAACAAGTGTCATATGCGCTTCTGCATCCCACCAGCAGGCTGGTCTATCCCGGGCACAGTGAGATCTTCACCTCTGACCCCGCTGTCATCGAGCATTTTCTCAAGACCAACTTCAGTAAATACAGTAAGGTGATTCTCCATGCTGATCGGCCCTGTTCCTTCTCTGCCTTTCTTAAGGATTAATAAGCTAATAGACAGATAGTTAATTCTGAATTTTGATGTTGAAATCCTGAAGATTTATACAATGGATGATCAAGTCAAACTTTGAGTAGTTTCTTTAGTGTTAATTACATGCTATAATTTGCTACGATATTATTAAGTTCACACACACAATCATCTAGAGGTCCAACAACTCATAGTGCAACACACAGAGCAATCTTCATTCAGAATAGGACGACTAACAGCATATTGCCATGTAAAGCAAAATAGATCGAAAAATCACAAAGAGGCAGATATTAACCTTAAACCTAGATACAGGCTAGTCGGGTTGCTCATGTTTTAACCTTACAAGAAATAGATCAAGTTGAATAGTTACTGCAAATGTATGTAAAAGTAAAAAAACTGAGCCTATGAGCACAAGTTTTGATAACGTCGGAGCCTATTTCACAGGGGGATTTCAACACACGAGTCATGAGGGACCTCTTTGGGAATGGAATTTTCGCAACTGACGGGGAGAACTGGCGACACCAGAGGAAGCTAGCAAGTCACGAGTTCTCAACCAAAGTGCTACGTGACTTCAGCAGTGATGTTTTCAGAATTAATGCTGCAAAACTGGCAGAGAAGATCTCATACGCAGCAGCTAACAGAATTACCATAAACATGCAGGTACTTCCATGACTATGATCAATAAAGAAAGACAACATTATTAAGTGCTAAGATCATATTTGCACCTTATCTCTTCTACATTTTATTTTAGCACTTTATTAACATACGAAAGAGTAAAGACATTTAATCCTACACCCAACCAAACCCAAATGAGAAGAAACTGGAGCAAGCATTTCACAAAAAACTTGTGGATTGGGCTATGCATAACTCATGTTTTTGAGTAAGCAAAAAAAACAAAAACAAAAAACAAAAAAAACTAAGTGACTTGAACATGCTCAACTGCAAAGTTCAGAGACCAACCTGGTTGTTTCGTTGTTCCTATTTCTACCTTTTGATTGCAAATTTTATCAGGACCTTTTGATGAGAACAACAATGGATTCCATGTTCAAAGTGGGGCTTGGTTTTGAGCTTAACACACTATCCAGATCAGATGAATCTAGCATTCGATTCAGCAAGGCGTTCGATGAAGCAAGCTCTCTTGTTTACTACCGATATGTTGATATGTTCTGGCAAGTAAAGCGCCAGCTTAATATCGGATCAGAAGCCAAACTCAAAAAGAACATTCAGATAATCGATGATTTTGTGATGCAGTTGATCCACCAAAAGAGAGAGCAAATGAAGAATAGGCATGATCAAGTAAGGGCTACTAAACTCTATCTCGCTATAATTTGTTACAAACTGTGTATGATATAACACAGTTTTATAATGTCCGAGTATCAACTAAACAGATAACTTGAGGAATAATGTTCAACTTGGCATTGAAATAGATATTGGTATCCAAATAATTTCAAATACACGTCATGTAATAGGCTTGGCAGGATTTGTTGAAGTATATAATATATATCACATGGCATCAATTTCTAACAGCTTAGAACATGCAGTAATTTTAAGGTAGTGTAATGTTGGTCATCTGGTTTTTTTATGTGCTATGCTCTTATGATTTATGATGTGCTTTATAAATATGAAGTTCAGAATATGGTCAGCTAAAAATTCAAGAAACATTCTTCAAATAAATAAAGCTGTAGCCAAAGCTATATATACCATGCTGTATTAACTATGCGTTCTCTTTTATGATGCATGCAGAAAGCTAGAAAAGACATATTATCAAGATTCATACTGGCAAGTGAGGAGGACCCAGTGACAATGAACGATCGCTACCTACGTGACATAGTCCTCAGCTTCCTGATTGCTGGGAAAGATACCACGGCAAATACCCTATCATGGTTCATTTACATGCTCTGCAAGAATCCCATAGTGCAGGATAAGGTTGCCTATGAAATCAAGGAATCTGTTGAATTGGCGCAAGAAGATAACATGGAAACCTTCACTGCAAGGTTAAAACATGGTGCCATTGACAAGATGCAGTACCTCCATGCTACGTTAACTGAGACACTCCGGCTGTATCCTGCTGTTCCAGTGGTATGAACAACTCCAAACTTCGACAGCTATTCCTTGTAGGGAGTAGAATACAACTAAAATGAGACATGACTTGTTATTATTTGGGCCTGGCACTATATACCCACTTATTATTTGGTAAGTACCAGATTAGTTTGTAGAGTAAGCATACCCGGTATTGTAAGTTATATAATAATCATGACAAATCTGAGCATGTAAAGTAATAGTACGTAGTTTATGCACTTTCCCAGCTTTTGTCAAAAAAGAAAAAAAAATCAAGAAGGGAGTAGGATTGTAGCTGTAGGAATGAGTTCCAAAAAATAATTGAAGGGAGGATAATACTAGAATAGCTGCTGCTGAAAAAATGGACAGAAATAAATTGCTCGATATAATGTTAAACTGCTGTCAAAATCATTAAGAGAAATATTTAATTTGAAACTTCTATAGTTTTGCACAGAAATATATTATCTCCAGAGTGGCATTGCCATGTTTAAGAAAAACTTTGGCAATTTTACAGGATGGCAAGATGGCAGATGAAGATGATTTGCTGCCCAATGGTTATAGAGTGATAAAAGGGGATGGAATGAACTATATGATCTATGCGATAGGGAGAATGAAATACCTTTGGGGTGAGGATGCTGAAGAATTCAGGCCTGAAAGATGGCTAGTGGATGGAATCTTTCAGCAAGAGAGCCCTTACAAGTTTATATCTTTCAATGTAAGTATTACTTGAGAAATAATCTCTGCATATGTTCATAAGGCCTATAATTTTATTCAGTGAGCATGTCCAACTCTGACAAACTGGGTTAGTCAGGCACAGGCGAGAATATCACTATAAGTTGGTATTTGGTGAAAAACATATTAAAAAAATCAGATTGCTGGTATTTAAATATGACCTTCTGTTACTAAGACAGAAAATCAAGCATTATATTACAAATAAAGTACTCCCTCCGATCCAAAATAAGTGTCATGGTTTTTGTTCAAATTTTGAACTAAAACCACGACACTTATTTTGGATAGGAGGGAGTAGGAAACAACATGGTAACTAACTGCTAATGGATGTACTTTCAGAATAGTGCCGCAACTGACCTCAAGCGCTTACACACAAACTAATAAAAAAAGTCTGCCTGTGTTAACATCAGTTCTCAAGTAAAAAACACAAGCAAAGATAGTTCTATTTTTCCCTTTAGAGTTCAGATGGCAATTTTCACCATTTAATAAGTATTCTTCCCATGATCAGGCGGGCCCACGTATATGCTTGGGGAAAGAATTTGCATACAGGCAGATGAAAATCATGGCTGCTACCCTGATACATTTCTTCAGGTTCAAACTGGAAAATGAATCCAAGAGTCCAGTATACAAAACAATGTTTACTCTGCATATGGATCAAGGCCTTCATCTATTTGTGTACCCCCGTAATATTTCAGCTTGAACACCTGAACAAGCTACCAGATCTTTTCTGATCGCACTGTCATATGTACATCTCCAGCAGCTACTGTTTTGACAAGATGTAATAATAATGTCCAGTTCTCGTGTAAGAGTAACAAAGTAGCATGGGTTTATGCTCCTATTGCCATTCCAAAAGTATGTAATACGTTTTCTTAATTCCAGAATTCCCAATTACCCAGAATAATATAATGGTTGCTTTGGGGAAGCAAAACAGAGCAACCGGCATGGATGGAATCAAACAAAATATTGTTTCACCATTGCTTACAAGAGAGTGCAGAACTTGTTATATATAAGCAACTCTGACCTAACATAAGAAGGTACAAGATAAATGGGTACACATATGTTTATTCAGCCAGGGTGGGAAGCTGGAGACCAGGCCTTGATGCCCAGCCTTTGATGTTTCTGTAATTCTCAACCACCTCTTTCCTTAGCCTCTCAGCAGAAACATCCAAATGACTCTTCCGCTACAAAAGCAAGAATAACACATTTAATCCACGAAATAACAAAGTAAACGAGTTCATGTAGAAGGACATGAGAAGATAAGGCACCTTTGGGAATGATAGCTTTGGTGGAGCCTCAACAATATCACCAAATTTGACCTTTTCACGTCCAGGGAATTCCAGATGAGTCTCAGCCTTACCAGCCTTGCGCTTCTTTTTCTTCTCATCCAGATGTCTGCAACCAATGATACAAGATATGTTATTATCCATTTATTATACGTTGCTGCGGGTGAATGTGGAGGTTTTCTTAAGCAGGTGCCTACTACACTAGAGCATTTGTCCTAGTTCAAAAATGTAGGCGATTAACTTAGCATCAGTTGAAGCAAGATACTATATGGCATTTTATTTGCACCAGGCAACATAGAAACAAAATAGAATGATGCAAAAAGCTACAGGGTTCAGGCCAAGCAAACCAGGACAGATCAAATGGTTAGACAACTTACTTCTTCCTTTTCTGCTTCTTTGAAACCGAGACATTTGCCTCAAGCTCCTTGAAACGGAGATCCTCAACCTTCCCCCGCTTCCTCTTCTTCTTTCCACCATCGGCATTCGCGTTCTCGTCGGCCGCTGGTCCACCCTCTGCTGCCTTGGCATCCGCGGCAGCCTCCAATGCCTGCTTCTTGGTTTTCTGCACAATCATTCACCAGCTACTAAATTAAAATGGCGCAGACCACAGAACCTGACAAGTTACCAATATACTGCTGTTGTCACCGCAAACAGCAAAACAAATTCGACACCAACCAGCAGTATCAGTGTGAATCTCTGGCAGGAAACGAGGCGGACTCATGTCTCTGCGATGCATTACCTTATCCTTCCCGGCCTTGGTGCTCCCTGTCCCATCGGCGTCTTTCTTCCCGGGAGCCCCTCCTGCGCAAGACAAGAGGTCAGGGGAGGAGGTTGGTATACGATTGATGGACCAGCGCTGCCGCCGTAGGAGGGGCGGTAGGGGGTAAGGAAACCTCACCTGAGGAAGCGTCGGCTTTGCCTCCGCCGCCGGCGTCCTGCTTCTTCTGGATGGCGATGAGGCGGCGGAGCTTGGACGGGAGCGCCTCGAGCTCCCGCTGCTTCGGCGGCGGGGGCAGCCGCGCGTCGCCCCCGTGCGCCGCCCGGTAGTTCTTCTCCCTCCGCCGCACCCCCTTCCCCGTCATCTCCTCCTCCTCCGCCGCCGCCGCCGCCGCCGCTCCCTCGCTCGATGGTTGGTTTGTTTCCGCCGCCGCTACGCGGGGTTAGAGCAGAGGAGGCGAGGTTACAGGCACCAAGTGGGCCGGTGGGCCTGAATTAGCAATATGGGCTTCTTCTGCCCGGCCCATGTGATGGGGCACATGTGAAAATGTACGAAAATGGGCTTTTTGGGAAACTTCAACACAAAATGGCCCCAATCTAAAAATATTTCATAAACTGGCCCTTTTGCATGACGCCCGGGGCTAGGGCGCCATGCTAGATCAGCTGCAGAAAAGCGCAACTAAGTGTTTTTTGAGAAGAAGGTACCCTCTCGTTTAGGGTTTAGACGGCTCTGCCGGCGAATCATCTTGCCGGCGTGAGATCTAGCGTTTTCCATATCAAATACCGAATCGGCGCTCCACCCGCAAGCACCGAGGGAATTTGGGGAAGGCGAGGTTCTCTCTGATCGAAGACTTCCTGTCCTCATGGCTGCATCAAGCTCTGCAGCGGGTTCGAGGACGAGGGAGGAGATTGATCTGGAGGAGATGCTCAAGAACATGGAACTGATGGACGAAGAACTCGATGATGTAGTGATCGGGGCAGAGGAGGCGAAGTCTTTCAAGGCAGAGGCGAGGTGGATGGCAATAGCTAGGGTTAACACAAATCGGCCCTTCAGCGCGACGGCTTTCTCTGACAACATGAATTTCATATGGGGGTTGGCCCAGACTCCGAAGTTCAGAGAAGCAGGGGAAAATTTGTTCATCTTTCAGTTTTTCTGCCTAGGAGACTGGAAGAGGGTAGTCCATGGAGGTCCATGGTTGTTCAGAGGTCTGGCGGTGGTGATAGAGGACTATGATGGGAAGACGGGTCCGGAGGCGGTGGTGCTCGATGGACTATATGTTTGGGCCCAAATTCACAAGGTCCCAGACGTGTACCGCCATGAACCAGTGGTGGACCAGTTAGCGCGAAGGATTGGCAAAGTCAGGGAGGTACAGCTGCGACCAACCCTTTACTTCGAAGGAGATTATGTGAGGGTTCGAGCCAGGGTTCTAACAGCGAAACCCTTGACTCGCTTTACTCCCCTGACGGTGATGGGTGAAGGGACACGTATGCTGGTGGTGAAATATGAGAAGATTCCATTCTTTTGCAAGGTTTGTGGGATCATGGGGCATAGTCATGAGGAGTGTGGTAATGGTGTTTGGAAAGAGGAGGACAAGAAGTGGGGTTCATGGATGATCGCAAAACGTAGAACAGTTTTTTACTCTCAGCCATCAGGAAGAGGCGGATTCAGAGGAGGAAGAGGTCGTGGTAATGGAAGGGACTCAGGACGTGCTCCGGGAGGGGGTAGAAATGATGCTGCGGCAGGCTTCCAGCAAAACAAAGGAACCGAGGGAGAGGTAGACCAACAGAACAAGGTGCATGTGCAGCCTTCTGACCCCAACGGGGGGAAATCAAGCTTTAAGAGGTCCTCTCAAGATAACACACAGGTGCTGGCTGCAGCGCCCTTGGTCGATCAGCCTTCTTTGAATGGGAAAGAAAGCACAGCCGTTGTGGTGCACACGACACTGCCGGGGATTCCTCCTTTGCCCCCCGTCTATGTGTCACCAAGGAAGATGATTAAGAGGCTGAAGAATTCACAAGCTCAAGTTGGAATAGGGGGCAGCATGGATAGTAAGGAGACAACAGATGCGACATCGGCGGGCTCCCCCGAGGAGTACCGCCAGGCACAATGAATATCATTTGTTGGAACTGTCGGGGTGCGGGTAAAGCCTCGACAGTTCGCGAACTTCGTGAGATAGCGAAGAAATTTACCCCTATTGTTCTTTGTATTGTCGAGACTCAATTGGAAAAAACAAGAGTAGAAGGTCTAGCTAGCTCTATAGGCTATGATAATGCTTATGCAATAAGCAGCAGTGGTAGGAGTGGAGGTATTGGAATTTTCTGGAATAATTCAATAAACATCGAGATTTTAGGCTACTCTGTGTATCATGTTGATTGCAAGGTGGATGACTCCAGCAGGGTTCCGTGGAGATTAACAGTAGTCTATGGTGAGGCGCAAACACACCTTCGGCACCAAACATGGGACACGCTAAAGGAGATATGTGGTCTAAATGATCTCCCGTGGCTCTGCATTGGAGATTTTAATGAAGTTTTGAGGCCGGAAGAACATGAGGGGGTCGGTCAGCGGAGCAATGCGCAAATTCAAAGTTTCAGGGATATGGCAGACAACTGTATGTTAATGGATATTGGCTTCAAGGGCAGATTCTGGACATTTGAAAAAAAGGTTGCAGGTGGCACCTACACTAGAGTCAGACTTGACCGAGCTTTGGGATCGGCTGAATGGGGTGCTCAGTTTCCTTTGGCAAGCCTAAGCCACTTAACTGCTGCAACTTCGGACCATGGGCCTATTTTACTAGAGCTCAATGGTGAAGAAAACAGAGTCAGAGCTCTCCCTCTTTTTCGGTATGAGACAGCCTGGGAGACACATGAAAATCTGAAAGAAACTATAGTGGAGGCGTGGGCATCGAATCAACCCAGCAGAAGGGTCGAGGATATTAAACAGAAGCTTGCTTCCCTCTCTAGTAGGCTCAGGAGTTGGAATGTTGACACTTTTGGCTCAGTGCGCAAGGAGATTAAGGGCCTAAAAAGAGAACTCGAACGAATCAGAAGTGATCCCATGAGGACGGGGCCGAGCCATGATGAGCTGAAGATAAACGAAAGGCTTGTGGAACTTTACCATAGGGAAGAGATGCTATGGAGGCAACGATCGAGAATTAACTGGCTAGCGGAGGGCGATAGGAATACAAAATTCTTTCATATCCGAGCAAGTATGCGGAGGAAGAAAAATATGATAAAAGCATTGTCTAACTCCCTTGGGGTTGTGGTTGATGATCCGGCTGAGCTAAAGATTCTGGTCTCAAACTTTTATAAGGAGTTATACACTTCTGAAGGGGTCTCAAATATGGAGGGAGTACTTGCTCATGTGCCCAGGAAAGTAACAGATCAGATGAACGAAATTCTTTGCGCAGCATACACGGGTGAGGAGGTAAAAACAGCTCTATTTCAGATGTTTCCCACAAAATCACCAGGGCCAGATGGTTTCCCTGCACACTTCTATCAGAGGCATTGGGATGTTTGTGGTGACGAAGTGACGAAGGCTGTTTTGAGGATAGTTCGAGGGGAGGAGAGCCCCGAATGCATTAACGATACTTTTTTGGTACTGATTCCCAAGGTAATGAATCCTACCCTCCTAACTCAGTTCAGACCTATAAGTTTATGCAATGTGTTGTATAAGATAGCCTGAAAGGTGGTGTCAAACAGACTCAAGCAGATTCTTCCGGACATCATATCAGATGAGCAGTCAGCTTTTGTTCCAGGGAGGCTCATTACTGATAATATTATTAGTGCTTATGAGTGCTTACATTTCATGAAAAGAAACAGGTCGAAGTCAAACAACCATTGTGCGTTAAAGTTGGACATGATGAAAGCTTATGATAGGCTTGAATGGTCGTATCTGGAAGCAATTATGGGCAAGTTGGGGTTTGCGCACACATGGATAAGTATGGTTATGGGAATGGTAAAATCAGTTTCTTTCTCGGTTTTGTTCAATGGAGAGAAACTTGACCAGTTTAAACCTTCAAGAGGGATCCGTCAGGGAGACCCAATTTCTCCTTATCTTTTCTTGATCGCAGCGGAGGGCCTTTCGTGCCTTTTGAAATTCAGTTCTCAGTCATCTAGTTTTGTAGGAGTTAAGGTGGCGCCGACAGCTCCGGTTGTTAACCACCTTCTCTTTGCTGATGATAGCCTGCTGTTGTTCAGGGCGAGTAATGAAGGGGCAGTTGCTTTGTCAAACCTGTTGGAGACTTACTGTAATGCGTCCGGTCAGAGGGTGAACAATGACAAGTCCTCAATTTTTTTCAGCAAGGGTTGCCCTCAGTTGGTTCGTGATGGTATAAAGGGAACTCTTAATGTTCACAATGAGCAGCTCAGCGAACGGTATCTGGGTATGCCTACAGATGTGGGACACTCAAAAAATGGTACTTTCAAGTTTTTGAGAGACAGAGTATGGGAGAAAATTAAAGGTTGGATGGAAAAACTATTATCCTATGCGGGGAAGGAGGTTCTTATCAAAGCAGTTGCACAGGCAATCCCAGTTTATTCGATGGCATGCTTCAGATTATCAAGGGGAGTTTGTGAAAATATAACGTCTATTATTCGCCAATTCTGGTGGGGCAGCAAGAGAGGGAGAAGAAAACCATGCTGGGTTTCTTGGGATGTGTGCACAAAACCAAAGTTCTTGGGAGGATTAGGCTTCCGTGATATGGAGCTATTTAATCTCTCTCTTCTAGCCAGACAGGCATGGCGACTACTCCAAGGACCAACGACGCTTAGTGCAAAGATTTTGAAGGCGGTATACTTCCCCTCCACAAGTATTTTGGAGGCAAGTCTAGGAGCTCACCCATCACAAGATGGCGAGCAATCGTAGATGGGCGGGACATTTTGTCACAAGGTATTATAAGGAGAATTGGAACGGGAGAAACGACAAGTATTTGGGAGCAAAACTGGATCCTCCGTGAGGGAGTGATGAGACCGTTGGGCTCTCTGGTTACTCATCCCCCCAACGTGGTTTCTGAGTAGATTGATGCTAGTTCAGCTACTTGGAGAGAGGAGCTGGTACGGGCTACCTTTAATCCCTATGATGCACAAGCGATACTAAGGATTCCCCTTTGTACGCGAAGGATTGATGACTTTTGGGCATGGGGAGCTGATCGCCGGGGTAATTTTTCTGTTAGCTCTGTCTACAGGATGCTGGTCAAGACAAAATTACAGAGGGAAAGTTGGCTTGACAACGCCGATGGCCCATCTGATGTAAGCGCCGAGGAGGAGAAGTGGTCAGACCTGTGGCAGCTTAAGGTCCCGTCCAAGCTAAAAAAATTCCTGTGGCGTCTTGCCAGAACTCACTACCAACAGCCGATTTATTAAACCACCGTAATATGTCTTCCTCGCTGGTCTGTTCTATTTGCTCAGCAGCAGACAGTTGGAGACACGCACTTATCAATTGTACGATGGCAAGAAGTGTCTGGGCATTAGCTCCCGAGGAAATGGTTGAACATATGTGTGCAAATTTGGAGATGAATGCGAAGGAGTGGCTGTTTTCAATGCAGGAAACTCTTGCCCAAAATGAATTCACGAGGATGGTGGTCACCTTGTGGGCAATCTGGAAATATAGGCGAAAAGCTATACACGAAGAGATCTTCCATAGTCCGCTTTCTACCCACTGTTTCATAAACTCCTTTCTGGCTGATCTTGAGATACTAGCGAAGCCGAACAGTGGACACGTCAGGCTTCAGCCGGCAAGGTCATCTGCGTGGGTCGCGCCACCGGCGGAACATGTGAAGCTCAACACCGATGCTGCAGTAACGAGGGACGGGAGCTATGGTGCTGCCGCTGCATTGTGCCGTGACTCAGGAGGTACTTTTCTTGGAGCATCTTGTATAACTGTCAGGAACATTTCAGACCCAGAAATTCTCGAGGCAATGGCGGTTAGAGAAGCCCTAGCTTTGGCGGAGGATCTTTATGTGCAAAAGATTCTTGTGGCTTCGGATTGCAAGACAGTGGTGGACGGAGTTAAATAGGGATCATCAGCAGAGTGTGGAGCTATTATTCATGAAATCATAGATCATTCGGCTGCGTTTACATCTTGTAATATAGTCCACGAGTATAGAGCCTCGAATACCGAGGCTCACAATCTCGCTAAGCATGCTTTATCTTTAGGGTTTGGCCGCCATGTCTGGTTTGGCCAGCCCGGTGATCTTCTTTTTGTACCTGTAAACATTATGGTAACATAAATAAAGCTTGGCGAGAGTGTCTCAAAAAAAAAAAAAAAAGATAGCATGACGCCCCGGACTAGGGCGCCATGCTATTTGGCATGACGCCCTAGCCCCGGGCGTCATGCTACATGTCACTATCATGACGCCCCGGGCCAGGTCGTCATCCTATCTAGCATGGCGCCCTAGCCCGGGCGTCATGTAAAAAGGGGTCAGTTTGTGAAATATTTTCAGATTGGGATCATTTTGTGTTGAAATTTTAAAAAAGGGCAGTTTCGTACATTTTCACGGGGCACATGGCTCGCGTGACGCGAAGCTTCCCAAGAGAGAGAAAATGGCGGCGGCGACACGTGCAGCAGCGCAGTGTCTGCTCGGATTGGTCCGTAGCCGCGCGCCGCCGCTTCCTCCTCTCGCTTTCCACCTACCCCGGCGCCGGAGCGGCGGCGCGACCGCCGTGCGCATGGCTTCGACGGACAAGCTACAGCTCGGCGCCACCGTGGAGGTGCCGGGTGGGGCGGGGCCTGTGCGGGTCGTGGCGGCGGCGGGCCTCACCGAGGCGGACTTCAGGAAGGCGCTGGACTCGGCGCTGTTCAGGCGGTGGCTGGAGAACCTGCAGGCGGAGAAGGGCCTGCTCGCCTACGGGAAGCTCAGCCTCCGTCAGATCCTCATCCAGGTGCTCCTCCCCCGCTCTCCCATCGTAATGTTTAAGCTCTCACGATATTTCTTTGGGAGCCAATCGATCGACGACGCATCTGAATTTTATGTCGCTATATGCAGGGCGTGGACATGTTCGGGCAGCGTGTGGGATTCCTCAAGTTCAAAGCCGACATCTTCGACGAGGAGACCAAAGCCAAGGTGATCACCATGTCCCAGGATTCTATCTACTTTTACTGGCAGCAGTAACAGTTTGTGATTTATGCAATTTTAATGTGTTTCTCCAACTGAAATGGATGTGACTTTGTCATGTATAGTTTGTTCTCTATATTAAGATTGATTACACACAAACAGGGTTTGGAGCAACACTAGTGTAGAGATCACAAGCTAGGTGCAGATAGGATAGAACAGGGTGAGGAGCTGCGATAGACCAAGGCGGGCAATATATGTGCTTCACCAGGGTTTGCCAAATTGTTTGTGTTGGCATGATGGATTTAGAGCTAGCTAATTGACATGCTCGCGAAATCTTTATTCTAGACAGTTCCTAAATAATCATTGGTACTCCGTCTTACCTTTTAAAATAGTACATATTGTGGATTTTCGTTCATCTTATTGATCTACAATATATTTAGATTCCAGGGATTGTCTTTGCAAGAGGGCCTGCTGTTGCTGTGTTGATTCTTTTGGAGTCCAAAGGGCAAACTTATGCCATTCTTACTGAACAGGTATATATATTACTGTGATTTGCAGCGAAAGGTTGCATATTCGACGGACAAAAATTCTGTTGATTATTGACCCTTCCAGAAATTTCAGGCTAGAGTTCCAATTGGAAAGTTTATATTGGAGCTACCAGCTGGAATGCTAGATGATGAAAACGGCGACTTTGTTGGCACGGCAGTCCGAGAGGTTAGTATCTTCTTTCCCCAAATATGCAGTGTATCCACTGAAGTTTGCATGCTATTGCAGCTAGTGAGTCACACTAGCCCTGTTTTAGCTCTATTTGGTTCACAAGACATATACCAATCTTGCTGCCACTGCCAGGAATTCGACTTAATTTCTGAAGTACTCCCTCTGTAAAGTAATATAAGGCGTTTTAGATCCCTACTTTAGTGATCTAAAACGTCTTATATTAGTTTACGGAGGGAGTACCAAGTCTTCAGTTAATGTATATGTCACTGTTTGGTAATTATACCTGGATTGTTGGCAGGTCGAAGAAGAAACTGGTATAAAGTTAAATCTAGAGGACATGGTCGATCTTACTGCTTTGCTGGACCCTGCTACTGGGTGCAGAATGCTACCATCACCGGTAAGTGGCCTGCATTCCCTTCAGTTCACAATTAAGGCATAACTTCTGTTTCAGAAAAGAATAACATAACTTGGCTCAGATTGGCTTACGTGCACTGGGCAGACCTGATGATAACATTTGACATACGTAGTTTGGGTTCCTTGCCTCATTATACCCATATGTTTTTGTTGAGAATCACACGCAACACAAAAAGCAGAAGACAGCCGGATGAATTCAGTTCGCAATAACTTTGCAGATCTGTAATAATCCTGCTATATATGCTGCTTGGAAACATAGCAAAGAGTACTGCATAGCAATTCCGGCATGTGATTCAGCAAAACTTCTATAAATGGGATGTTCATTTGGCATCATATACCTGGAATGGAAAAGTTCTCTTGATCCATGCCGACGCAATTTCGACACCTGTTCTAAGAACTTACACTCCTCCTGGTCGTGCAATACCTCGACTAAACAGCTTCCTCTTTTTACCAGGGTGGCTGTGACGAAGAGATTGGCCTGTTCCTTTACAGGGGTCACGTGGACGAGGAGATTATCAGGGCTCTCCAAGGGAAGGAAACGGGCCTGCGGGACCATGGCGAGCTGATCAAGCTGCGTGTGGTCCCCTATGACCAGCTCTGGCGCACGACGTCAGATGCGAAGGTGCTCTCGGCCATGCTCTGTACGAGATGGGCAAGAAGGAAGGCGTCCTACCACTGTTGCCGCCATCTAGTGGCTCATCGTCGAACCTGTAAACGCCGAACTGGGCGTGCGCATTCTTCTGTACCGAGATGTTTGAGAACATTGGCGGTCAAGTGCACTGTAGTCTCCGTCAATGCCCACCTGAAAGGTAAAAAGAGCTGCAGTGCGCAAATAGTTCCAAGTAATATTTGATTTTATTGGGAAGTTAAGTGCAGTGTGGATTTTTGGGACATGGGCTACTCGCACCCGATATAGCTAAAAATATTTTTAAAAAACAAACACTTCTGATCTTTTTATCGCAAACATGGTCTATTGTTATACTCATGTGTAAAGTTTCGCGACTAAATGACTTAATAGAATTCTTGTGGAAAAGCAAAATTGCAGGTACGAAAAATGTGAATAGTAACTTTTATATTCTATTGATTTTTTATTTGCCCAGAATATGACGGAAGTCATTTCCTCGTGAAACTTTAGACACATGTAGCTACACTATGTTGGTTGCAAAAAAGTTTCAGAAATATTTAACTTTTTTGAAATTATTTTTCAATCCGGGCACATGTGCACCATTGTTCACCATTGTATTTTCGAGGTAAAAGTCAAGTATTGGTGGCGAACAAATCAGCCGAATCTTCATAATTCTATCACAAACACTATGACATATAACCGATAAAAGTATACTACTAGACATCCTTCAAGAGATCATTGCACGTGTGCCGATGCTGATGAGTTCAACCAAAGGTCAAACATTAAATTTTCATCTCCGAAGCTAACGGAGCTTCGAGCCAACACCTTCAATATTGGGTGATGTGCTAGTCACGGTCAGCCAACCATTGACTAACCACCTATCGAGGCACTTCCTGTTGGAAATTAGGTGGGTAACCCGATTCAAACCGAGATAAAAGTGTGATTTGGGTGGTTAACCCAAATCTTGTTTGACAACTCATCTATTGATTGGAGTACCTGTTGGTAATGTTATGGATCGGTGAAGGTGTCCATTTGAAATTAGAATGCTTTTTTTTTCATATCAATGGTTTTCCTTATTCCATGTAGTTGCCTTTTTTGCTATATCTATGCTCCTCAAATGACACATGTTACCTTTCTAATCCTGTTGATGCTACTATTTTATTTGTCAGCAAAGAATAAATCTTGCTAGTACGAATAGACATAGTAACATAGGATGCTTCTCACTCTAAAGTATGCATCTTGATAGTATGTCATCCTTGGCTTTTGTATGCACCATAAAAGATAGAATTGAACATATATGAAATTGGAATTGCTTGTAGACGAAGAGATCCTATTCCAATACTCAGTTCAACTTTATGTTAATTTTTTTTTCCAAAAATATCAGTCATTAGAATATATATATTTTGCATTAAAATGTGCTCATGCTGTTAAGAAACTATCATATTGATGGAGTACCGTAACCCTTGCGTGATCACTTCCATTCTTCATTTTCTTTCTCTTTTGATGGATCAACTATTTCACAAAGTCATTGATTATCTTTATGCTCTTTTTCAGTTTGGCTTCTGCCTTCTGACCCAATATTAAGATACCTTTTCAGTTAATTTCCAGAACATATCAACATACCGATAGTAAACAAGAGAATTTGATCCGATGTTAAGCTCAAAATTGAATCCCACTTTGAAGATTGAATCCATAGTTGTTCTAATCAAAAGGTCCTGAGGAAATGTGCATTGCAGACTTGATTTGCAATCGAATTGGTAAAAATTCAGAGAACTGCCAGCCAGCAAATGCGCATCAAGTCAATCAGCTATTGGCACGAGCATGCTACCTCAACTTCGAACTTGGGGTCAATTAATTCGTATCTTAACTTTGCTCAGTCAGAAATCTGAGCAATCATAGCCCAGTTCAGAAGTTCTGAAGAAACAATGTTTACTGCAGTTATTTCCCAAGAATAGCTCACTGAATTTTGGTTTCGCCATTCAGGTCTAGGATTTGATTTGATTCTCTCTTTTGTAGGTTATGAAGTGCTAAATTAGACAGGCAGACTGAACTATTAAAGCTAGAAATATGATCTTAGCACTTAAAATATTATCCTATTTATATTGCTGATGATCATGGAAGTATCTGCATGTTTATGGTAATTCTGTTAGCTGCTGCAGATGAGATCTTCTCTGATAGTTTTGCAGCATTCATTCTGAAAACATCACTGCTGAACTCGTGTAGCACTTTGGTTGAGAACTCGTGGCTTGCTAGCTTCCTCTGGTGTCGACACTTCTCCCCATCTGTTTCAAAAATTCCAGTCCCATAGAGATCGTTAATTAATTCAGGAGTACATGGCAAAATGTTGTTCATACTACTCACGTTTTGACTCCATCCTCTATAAATCTTGCAGGATCTAATTAAATGTCTGACATACAGACTGATGTATCTATCGCCAATTCACCATGTTATTTGTTAAGAAAGAGAGGTGGAACAAGGATGATCAGCAAGGAAAATCACCCTACTGTATTTACTGAAGTTTGTCTGCTCGATGGCGGCTGGATCAGTGGCGTGTAGGAGTGCGTACTTCACATGCTCGTTGAAGAACCTCTTCAAGTTATTAAGCTGGTGGAACACGATCCCGATGACCAGTGGGCGGTCATGGGGTCTCTGTGTGAATTCTCTGATACATAAGATGATGTTAAAAAAAAAAGGATAGCGAAGGATGAAACAACACCAATGATGTTCACATGACAATTTTTTTACAGTCAGCATGGCAAATCTTGTTTCTAAATAGTGCCTCACCATGGCAACTTTTAACTCTGCATGGTTTCCTTTTGTACGGTACCATGTCATTTTTTCCCTGTGTATATATTTTTATTCATGTGTACATTTTTTATATTTTAGACCATGTTAATTTTTTTTACATATTCTATTGCAAATTTTATACCATGGCAAAATTATGTTTTGACATATAGTTGAATTTTTTGGTTATATATAGGGTGGCCCTTTGCTTCTTTTTTGCTAGTGACCTTTTTAATGGCTGACAATACTCCTTTTTAAGCTTTTTAGTGGGACACAAGCAACGGCCTTTTTTCTAGTTTTAGTGTGAAGTTGTTCAAGTCAGGCCTGTGGATCAATTGCGCACAACATGCCAGCAATTCAACATGCTGATATGATCTGATCTGATCTTGGAAGGCACTGTACGAGCTACTCCACTCCACGGTAGTACTCCAGTTGACGTGGAGATAGAAGATTGTGTAATCTTCTAGCAGCATCAAGAATCTGCATATTAAATGTAATAAGATCACCCGCAAAAAATAGAATGTAATAAGATTTTATATTATGGGACGGAGGGAGTACTAGATAGTTGTGCTTGTGGATGGAGCATGCATCATGCCTGCCAACTAGCTAAGCTCGTACTAGCATCACGTGGACCGAGATCATACTAGATTTTTATTTTTGACAACATTTGAGATCATACTAGCTTGCACATCATTTGAGATCATACTAGCTAAGCTCGTAACAACTAGCTTGCACATCATTTGAGATCATACTAGATAGTTGACTTGACGCGATTGAGTGATCTTTTGACAGCACATTACGATGCATCAGCATGTGCAACCTATCATCTTTTTTTCCTTGGTTTAAGATAACCATTACTAGGTGCTACCCCCTCTGTCTCACAATGTAAGACCTTTTTGCAAGCTAACGTCTTATATTATGGGACGGGGGGAGTACTTATAATTAATTGTGGAGCATGTAACATGAGGCATCTGCGCACATGCGCAGAGGAGGAGTTGCAGGGCGGTGGCTGCCTTCACACTATATTTATGGGCAGGCAGCAAGGTTACACACGCATTGTTACACAAGAGGAACGATCGAGTCTGAAGTGAACTCGAGTACCATCATCTGATCTTTGACGATCAAGGATCGTGCGTGTGTATCGCGCTCATCTGATCTTGAAAGGATTCATTAATGGTTACTTGTATCGCCCTCATCTGATCTCGAAAGGATTCATTAATGGTTACTTGTATCAGTGTACGACTGTGCGCAGCTCCACTTCTTCACGCCGCCCCCCAGTTGACTTGAGAAGATTGTGTGATGATCTTATAGTAGCACGCCTCTGCTCATAAGTTTGTTTTATGTACTTGTGTAGCATGCATCATAAAGCATCTACTAACCTGCCAAGGGCACTTTCATTACCTATATCATGTATGTATCTTTTTTTCTTTCCTGAAGTGAATCATCACATGGATCGAGGTCACACTAGTTGACTTGAAGAAGACCGTGTGATCTTTTGGCAGCAAGATTACGCGCATGCATCCCATCATCGCGCGGCAAGCAAGCTGTATGCATCGCATGCTATCATTTTCTTTAAGCAATGGATGTTTGAGAGGGTTGAGGTGGCAGTATTAGGTCATATTTTTCCTAGACCCCTTGGTGTTGGCAGTCTTTTCGCGAATACCCAAAGCTTACATATCTTTTCATTGATAGGTAGACGAGTGACAACATAAAGATTACAACAGCTCACCGGCCATGTACACAACATAGCATGGTAGCGCGCAGCGGAGCATACAGTGAATAGAAAGCATGCTCAGCACCACAATACGAAAAACGAAATCTCGAGGATCATGTTCCCAAGCCCTGCGACGCCGGCCTTAGCCCATAGGCGTGCCTCATCTTGGATGGTCTAGAGTATACGAAATAGCGATGGTTAATCGTCGTCGAAGACAGATCCATTTCGTTGCTTCCAAAGCCACCAAGCAGTGAGGAAGATGAGAGAAGCGGCACCCTTACGCAGCGAGGATGGAACGCGATCGCACGTGTCAGCCCACCATGATCGGAAGGGAACATCGTAACTATACATATCAATGGACTCCAGGTCAGTGAAACAGTTTTCCCGTTCGCGTACATGGTGGCGATTCGTGCGTTTTACCCTTTTGTGTCCCTCGGAAGCGAGCGCATCGTAGGGTTTTTGCATGCGTAGCCTCCATCATGCCCCAAGCGTTGACGATCTAGTGCTGTTGGAGATCAACAGTGAAGACAGTGACAAAGATGAGGGTCCGCGAGGACTTTGCGGCTTTGTGATGGTGCCTATGTGGCTAGTGGAGGAGGGCCCGTGAGACACGTCTTTGTAAAACACCTAAAACATTTGTGCATCTTTGAAGCCACAAAATTTCAGATTTTTTTGTAATTTTTTTGCGTGTTCCCGGTTTTAATGTTCATCTTGGGACTTATATATCTATATCGCCAATCATGAACCGCTACCGGTGGACCGGCGGCCAAGGGAGATGGCGGCGGCAGCACATGATGTTCATGGTGTAGTATCCAGTGGCGGAGACAGGAAACGGCCTTTGCCCAGGGAGTGAGGCCCAAGTCCTTTATTGACTGTAGTGAGTACTGTATATGCAGTGCTCGTAGGTGGCCCGGGGCCTACTGCTGGCCCGGTTCCGCCCTCAGTAGTTGCACTCCAAGGAGGTGATCATGGGCGATGAGTACTTCCTTGTTGGGTCCGCCAACAACATCCGCCAACTGCCTCTCCGACTCTGAGACACCATAGATCGTCGTGAGCATGCTTCAGTCGTCCTCAGAGTTTTAAATAGCAAGGTATGGCAATTAACGACAACCTCAATAGGGCGCTAGCACGCTGAAGCAGTGGCACACGCAGATTTTTGGAAAACATTTTTCACCATGTAAGTATGGCGCAGTGCTGACAGGGGCAAGCATGGCGCAGAGGGAGGCGATAACCATGGCGACGACTTTGAGAGAGGAAGCCATATGGTACGGTGGAGGGAGGGAAGATGTGATGGATACTATTTAGTGATTTTGCAAGTTCTCGGCAGCAAAGTTAGGGTTATACGACTACACTTTAGCTAAATGCAAGTCCCCTGAATTTAGAATTTAGGTCAGTTTATTTTATGGCCGTTGGATCTGTTCATAGATTCGTGCATTTTTTTCTGACTGGTGCATTTGTTCTGTTGGGCTGGCTCTATTAGATTGACCCCCTTTTTTTGGTTCAATCGATTTGCGTCTTGGGCTCGTTTTGGTTTCGGTTTGTGACCCGCTAACCTCACGACGCCCGTTAATGGACCGTGAGCCCAGCCCGCATCGCGCAGCGAGAAAGACACTCTGGCGCATCGGCTCTCTCTTTCGGTCTCTCTCAGTATCTTCATCCGTCACAAGAATTCAGTACATCAAACAAATCAGTATGTAAAACTCATAAGGTGTATACATTTATATTTTTTAAGACGATTGAGGGCCGTCATGGAACACCATTTGGCTTCATCTGTTGCACAATCTCATCCCCTTAAACCCCTCTGATTCAAAAAAATCTCATCCCCTTTGCCTTTACCTCTCCACAAGCTATACCGAAGTTCAGTTCGTGTTCTGCCATGTTGTAGTTTTCAACAAGCCATGGCAGGGCAAGTGTGACGGGTTTCCAAACGGCTAGATGGGGGCTCAAACTCAGGGTGGCCACGTGATTTATGGAGGAAGGAGGGCTGCAGATTCATTATCCTTAACAGAACTAGCCGCCATGGTGATGGGTTGCGGGTGTATCACGCGAGGAGGATTTGTCTGACGTGACGATCGGGACTTTGGAGATGCATTCCATCGTACGTGGCCACGGCGATCGTTGGGGGAGATGCGTTGCGTCGTGGCGTTCGTCCGGGCAGATGAATTTTGTCCTGCAGTTTATATACTTTGTGATGGATTGAGTTTTTACCCGTAGTCAGTGTGGTGTATGGCATACTCAACCATAAACGAGACCATGAGCAACCTCAACACGATAACCTGCTTCGACGCACTGGGAGCTTGCCCAGGGCCGTCTCTATAGATTTGAGGCCCAAGTGCGAAATGCACATTGGGCCTTAAAATTAACAAATTCCAGTAAGCTTAGGGCTAGGTGCTTTTTTTTTTTGATAACTAGCTAGGCGCTTATTAACATAGAAGGATATAAGCTCTTATAGGAAGATGAAAGTCCTCGGGTTGAGAGCAATTTGCGAGCGATGAGGATGTCGGCAATTCGGTGATCGGCACCTGCAGGTGATACGCTCGCGCTGCTGAAATGCAAGACAATTGTTCGCTAATGTATGATAAGTTGCCATGCGCCCATGTCAAGGTGCAAAGGGCGGATGATTCTGGGAGAACACGAACAAGCCAGCAAAGTCATTTTTTCGAAGATGAGATCACTTTTACGAATACAAGTTCGACCAACTCAACAGGATGTGCCACACTCACCTATTGGGATTGTTGGGACTTTTTTTTCACTTACTAAATTAACCAAGGTCGCCCACTTTGCCCGTGCTACTAGACGGCCCAATTGTTCATAAAAAATGGCAAATAAACATTTAAAGAATGTTGAGTAATTGAGTTAACAAAAAGATCTCTCTCTCTGTTTTGCAACAAAAAAAAAAAAGATGTCCCTGTAATTTGGAATATGTTGCGAACAAAAGTTACTCAATAACTAAAATAGGGGCAGCATCTTTTGCAGGAGCTCTACCAAACGAGGAAACCAAAACAGCCCAGCCCAATGGTTCTGTTTTCCAAAAATGGTTCACCCAAGGTAGGCGTAGGCAATAGCACAGGGGATATGGAGCTTTACTGCAATGGGGGTGAAGTGGATTAGTATAGGTCAGGTTAGACACAAAACATATATTGAACTCTTGGTACTATTCTAATAACTTTGCGAAGTTGGTCTCTAATTTCCTCCACCGTTTTTCTTTTTCGTGTACGGAACTTATTGGCCAGTTGTGGAACCACTCCTTCAACTATGACAGATGATGCTTCAACTATATATATATAGCACGCATCTCTCGCTCACAGTCACAGCCATAGTTGCCACTTGTGCATCAATCATGGCAAGGACACCGAGGACGACAATTTTACACCTTCTCCTAACCCTCTGCATCCTCTCGGGCCAAAACACGCCCTCTTTAGCTTCCACTGCAATCGATGAATTCCTTGGCTGCCTCTCCGCGGACATCCCGTCTCGCCTCATCCAGACCCCGGCAACCCCGTCCTACTCTGCCCTCCTGCTGTCCACCGCCCGGAACCTCCGCTACATCCTGCCGGACACCTCGAAGCCTCTAGGGATCATTGCGGCCACCGAGCACGCCCACGTGCAGACCGCCGTGCGCTGCGGCCGCCGCCATGGCGTCCGCGTCCGCGTGCGCAGCGGCGGCCACGACTATGAGGGCCTCTCCTACGCCTCCGTCCACCTC
The DNA here is from genome assembly GCA_039707655.1 of Elymus sibiricus. NCBI lineage: Eukaryota > Viridiplantae > Streptophyta > Magnoliopsida > Poales > Poaceae > Elymus > Elymus sibiricus. Next base: position 60,284,324 of record CM077676.1, on the reverse strand, counting down.
CACAGCGAGCCCTTCGCCGTGCTGGACCTCGCCACTCTCCGGGCGATCCACGTCGACCCGGCGCGTGCTGAGGCGTGGGCCGAGTCCGGCGCCACCGTCGGGGAGCTCTACTACGCCGTCGGCACCGCCAGCCGCTCGCTTGGGTTCCCGGCGGGCTCGTGCCCCACCATGGGCATCGGTGGCCACCTCAGCGGCGGCGGGTTCGGCTCGCTGGCACGCAAGTACGGCCTCTCCGCCGACAACGTCCTCGACGCCGTCGTCGTGGACGCCGACGGAAGGCTGATGAACAGGAGCACCATGGGGGAGGACCTCTTCTGGGCTATCTGTGGCGGAGGCGGCGAGAGCTTCGGCGTCGTGCTGTCGTGGAAGGTGCGGCTAGTCCCCGTGCCGGAGACCGTCACGGTGTTCAGCATCATCCGGTCAAGGAACCAATCTGCCATGGAATTGATTACCAAATGGCAAGAGATGGCGCCGGTTTTACCTCAAGACCTGTACCTCCGCGTGCTCGTGCTGAACCAGCAGGCTAATTTCCAGGCGATGTTTCTTGGCCGGTGCGGCGGCCTCCATCGGCTCATGCAAGATCGCTTCCCTGAGCTTGGAATGACGGAGCAAAACTGCCAGGAGGTGAGCTGGGTCCAGTCCACGGTCTTCTTCGGCTTCTCCACGACGTCCATACCACTGGAGCAGCTCCTCAACAGGAGCAGCAATCCGCGCTACTATCTCAAGGCCAAGTCCGACCACGTGCAAGAGCCCATTCCAAGGAACGTGTGGGAGAGCATATGGACAGCGTGGCTGGAGAAGCCCGAGGCCGCGCTGCTCATGCTGGACCCTTACGGTGGCTTGATGAGCAGCATCTCGCCATCGGAAACGCCGTTCCCGCACCGGCAGGGGAACCTTTACCAGCTCCAGTACTACTCGTTCTGGTACGAGAACGGGACGGCAGCAGCGGAGAAGCGAATGAGCTGGGTCAGGGGACTGTACAAGGAGATGGAGCCTTACGTGTCCAAGAACCCAAGGGCTGTGTATGTCAACTACAGGGACCTTGACCTGGGGACGAATGAGTTGGACGGTAACGTGACGAGCTATGACAAGGCTAGAGTCTGGGGAGACAAGTATTTCAAAGGAAATTTTAAGAGGTTGGCAGCTGTGAAGACCATGGTGGATCCCGATGATTTCTTCAGGAATGAGCAGAGCATCCCTCCTCTTCCCGCTGCGCGAAAATGTTGATCTGATATGGGCGCTTTCATTTCTTTGGAGTGTGCAGTGCTCGTGATTGTCTTTGCATGTCTTAGCGGTTTCATCTTTGAGACTCTTAATTTCGGTCTCTTTGGCTTAAATTGTGCGTCTTGGTGATGTGACGTGTTTATAATCATGGGTGAAAAAAAAGAAAGAAACGTGTATCGTGTCAAGTCTATGAAAAATAATAAATAAAATGGAATAATATTGTCCCTTTGTCCAAACTGTGACTGGGCTCTTCGCTGTGATAGGTGTGTCCTTGCACGAAAGACACTACTACAACCAAAGATGGCTCTTCGCTCTCCAACAGAGCACGGACACGCAATCAAATGTGCATATTACTACAGCAAATTAAAAACACCAACGGTGATGGTTGGTCATTGGACTACACTGCCGGCCATCCAAAAAATCGTCGGTGTAACAACGCACCGAATGCGAGCTCCACTTTGTGCTATTCTGCGTGAAGTATCATAGTGTGCATGCATGAGGATAAAACGGTACATGTGAACTATTTCATAATAATATTGAAGGAGATGACTCCAACCAAGAAGGAAACAGCCACCACTTGTTAAACATATAGTAGGACCGTGTGACTTCTCTATACTATTGTACCAAATCATAGTTTTCAACCTTGTTTTTCTGGAGAACCATGCGAGTGGGCCATCAATTCACTACTACAAAAACAGTTTCTACTAACGGGCAAAAAAGCTCTATAGTAGCGGACACCCTGTACGCTACTAAGCTTCTGCCACAGAAAATCAATATTTACGGTAGCCGATGAATGACCGCTACTACTAATCATTAAAAAAGAAAAAAAGAAAAAGGCACAGCAGTGGGCGTCGCTCGCTACTGCAAATTGTCAACATGAATTAAAAAAAAAGAAAATATGCGAGCAGTCCAGCCCGACCCGCCCGAGCCCACGCCCTGCCGCTGTGCTTGCCCCAGAGGCCGCCGGATCTGGCCACCGCCGCGTGTTGAGGATGGGATGCCCGCTGGCCGGAGAGGAGGGAGGAAGGGCCTGCCGCCGCACAAGATCGAGGAAGGCCGTCGGATCCATCGCCCGGGCGCACCAGCTGCGACGCCGGATCCACCGCAGGCCACATCGGCTACGATGCCCGAATCTGGCGCTGGCTCGCCGAGCGGGAGGCGCGCCGTCGCCCGGAGCGAGCCGTCGTGCTGGTGCCTGGCCCAGCCGCCTCGCCCGCCGGCCGGAGAGGATGGAGAAAGAGCCCGCCACTGTCGAGCTGTACGAAGAGCCAGCCGGATCTGGCTGCCTCCAGGCTCGGCCGCCTTCGAGCACAGGGCCTGCCAGATCTGACCGCTTCTAGCATCGGCCGCCGTCGAGTTCGGGCCCGACCGGATCTGGTCGCCTCCAGCCCGGCCCGCCGCCGTCGAGCCGGATCCGTGATACGTCTCCAACGTATCTATAATTTTTTATTGTTCCATACTGATATATTATCAATCTTGGATGTTTTTATATACATTTACAGCAATTATATATCATTTTTTTAGACTAACCTATTAACTTAGTGCCCAGTGCCAGTTGCTGTTTTCTGCTCTGTTTTTGTTTTACAAAAAATCAATACCAAACGAAGTCCAAATGCCACGAAACTTTTTGAAGATTTTTTATTGGGCAAGATAAACACTAGAAGCTTCGGGAGAAGACCAGACGCCAGAGGAGGTGGCCACGAGCCACCAGGGCGCGCCCTGGTGCCTCGTGGGCCCACCCCAGCTCCGTTTGACCTAATTCCTCCACTATAAATTCCCAAAAAATCAAAAACCCTCAGGGGAGTCCACGGAATACTTTTTCCGCCGCCGCAAACTTCTGTTCTTGAGAGATCCCATCTGGGGTCCTTTTCCGGCACTCCGTCGAAGGGGGAATCGATCACGGAGGGGCTCTACATCAACCTTGCTGCCCTTCCGATGATGCGTGAGTAGTTTACCACAGATCTTCGGGTCCATAGTTTGTAGCTAGATGGCTTCTTCTCTCTTTTTGATCTTCAATACAATGTTCTCCTCGATGTTCTTGGAGTTCTATCCGATGTAATGACTTTTTACGGTGTGTTTGTTGGGATCCGATGAATTGTGAGTTTATGATCAGATTATCCATAAATATTATTTGAGTCTTCTCTGATCTCTTTTATGCATGATTATTATAGCCTCATATTTCTTCTCCGATCTATTGATTTGGTTTGGCCAACTAGATTGATTTATGTTGCCATGGGAAGAGGTGCTTTGTAATGGGTTCGATCTTGTGGTGCTCAATCCCAGTGACAGAAAGGGACATGACACGTATGTATCGTTGCTATTAAGGGTAAAAAGATGGGGTTTATTCATACGTGAGTTTATCTTGTCTACATCATGTCATCTTGCTTAAGGCGTTACTCCGTTCTTTCATGAACTTAATATACTAGATGCATGCTGGATAGCGGTCGATGTATGGAGTAATAGTAGTAGATGCAGAATCGTTTCAGTCTACTTGTCTCGGACGTGATGCCTATATACATGATCATTGCCTTGGATATCGTCATGATTATTTGCTTTTCTATCAATTGCCCAATAGTAATTTGTCTACCCACCGTATGCTATTTTCTCGAGAGAAGCCTCTAGTGAAAACTATGGCCCCCGGGTCTACTCATATCATATACTAAAACCCTAAAAATATTTGCCGCACTTTTTATCTTATTTATTTTATTTTGTATTTTTGTTTCAATCTATCTATCTATCACATACAATTTAATCTTGCAATTTACCGCCGAGGGATTGACAACCCCTCGTTTGCGTTGGGTGCAAGGGTTTGTTGTTTGTGTGCAGGTACTGCTAACGAGGTGTTGCGTGATTCTCCTACTGGATTGATAACCTTGGTTTCATAACTGAGGGAAATATTTATCTCTACTGTACTGAATCATCGTCTCCTCTTCGGGGATAAAAACCAACACAGATCACAAGTAGCTGGAAGAATTTCTGGCGCTGTTGCCGGGGAGACATCATCAACATCTATCAAGTACCTTCACATAAACTATCATCCCCTTGCATTTACTTTATTTGCCTCTCTTTTTCATCTCCCCCACTTCGAAATCTTTTTGCAAAAATACAAAAATACTTTCCGTTTGCCTTTTTCTTGTTTGCTTCTTTGCTTGCTTGTTATCTTGTTTGCGTAGTCACGATTTCTCATGAAAATACAAAATTGTGTGATTTTTCCAATACTAATAATAATGATTTTATTAGTACTCCGATTGCTCCTCCCGCCGCTAGTGCGGAGACTTGTGATATTAATGCCGCTTTGCTTAATCTTGTTATGAAAGAACAATTTTCTGCTAGCCCTAATGAAGATGCTGCATCCCATCTTAACACTTTCGTAGAATTGTGTGACATGCAAAAGAAAAAAGATGTGAATAATGATATTGTGAAATTAAAATCATTCCCATTCTCATTGCGGGATCGTGCAAAAATTTGGTTTTCATCTTTACCACGAAATAGTATCGATTATTGGGATAGGTGTAAAGATGCTTTTATTACTAAATATTTTCCTCCCGCGAAAATTATTTCTCTTAGAAATCAAATTATGAATTTTAAGCAATTGATCATGAACATGTTGCCCAATCTTGGGAAAGGATGAAATTAATGATAAGAAATTGCCCTACTCATGGTTTAAATTTGTGGATGATCATACAAAAATTTTATGCGGGATTGAATTTTGTTTCTAGAAATCTTTTAGATTCCGCCGCGGGTGGTACTTTTATGCAGATTACATTGGGAGAAGCTACTAAATTTCTTGACAATATTATGGCAAATTATTCAGAATGGCTTACTGAAAGAGTCTCTACTAGTAAAAAGGTGAATTCTGTTGAAAAAATTAATACTTTGAGTGATAAAGTTGATGCGCTTATGAAATTGGTTGCTAGTAAAAATACTCCTATTGATCCTAATGATGTGCCTTTATCCAAAATGATATAAGTGAAGCATGAGAATTAATTTCTTCAAAATTTTAGTCAACTCTCAAAATAATATAAGTGAAGCATGAGAGTTTATTTCTTCAAAATATAACCGCCACCGTGCTCAAAAAGATTTAAGTGAAGCACTAGAGCAACTGCCTAGCTCAAAAAATTTAAGTGAAGCACGTAGAGTATTCTAACAAATTATGATGATAAACGTGTGGCTCTCCCAAGATAGGTGTGTGCAGCAAAGATGATTGTGACAAACTAAAAAGCAAACAAAGCAAAGACTCATATCATACAAGACGCTCCAAGCAAAACACATATCATGTGACGAATAAAAATATAGCCTCAAGTAAAATTACCGATGGTCGGTAGAATAAAGAGGGGATGCCTTCCGGGGCATCCCCAAGCTTAGACGCTTGAGTCTTCCTTGAATATTACGTTGGGGTGCCTCGGGCATCCCCAAGCTTAGGCTCTTGCTACTCCGTATTCCTTCATGCATCGTGATCTCACCCAAAACATGAAAACTTCAATCACACAAAACTTAACAAAACCTCGTGAGATCCGTTAGTATAACAAAATTAATCACTACTATAAGTACTGTTGCAAACCCATTCATATTTTATTTTTTTGCATTATACCTACTGTGCTCTAATTTCACCATGGCTTATACCCCCCGATACAATCCATAGATTCATCAAAACAAGCAAGTAGTGCATCGAAAACAGAACAGTCTGTAGAGATCTGAATTATGGTCATAGTTCTGTAACTCTAAAAATTCTGAAAAATTAGGACAACGTGGGCAATTCATATATCAATAATGTGAAAAGAATTCAGAAGGTTCTGACGTAACAGTGAAAAAACAAAATTCCACCACAGGACGCAAAACTTTCTATTTTCAAACAGAATCAATTATACTATCTCCCAAATCATCCCAAAGGCTTTACTTGGCACAAACACTAATTAAAAACATAAAAACACTATCATACCAGTAGCATGACAGCAAAAACACACCATAATAGAAACTTATAACAAAAATTTATTTTATTCATTGGGTTGCCTCCCAACAAGCGCTATTGTTTTATGCCCCTAGCTAGGCATAATGCATAGTTTTAAGTATTGTCATCTTTCAAGTTGATTCCATAAGTGGCCCTCATAATTGATTCATATGGTGCTTTAATTCTTTTCCTAGGGAAATGCTCCATACCTTTCTTTAGTGGAAACTGAAATTTTATATTCCCTTCTTTCATATCAATAACGGCACCTATAGTTCGTAGGAACGGTCTACCAAGTATAATTGGGAAGAAGAATTGCATTCAATATCAAGAACAATAAAATCAATGGGCACATAATTTCTATTTGCAAGAATAAGCACATCATTAATTCTTCCCAAAGGCTTTTTAATAGTAGAATCCGCCAAGTGCAAATTAAGAGAACATTCATCTATATTGGTAAAACCTAGCACATCACATAAAGATTTTGGAATTGTGGAAACGCTAGCACCCAAATCACATAAGGCATTGCACTCATAATTTTTAATCTTAACTTTAATGGTGGGTTCCCATTCATCATATAATTTTCTAGGAATTGAAACCTCTAGTTCAAGCTTTTCTTCTAACGCTTTTATCATTGCTTCTACGATGTGTTTAGTAAAAGCTTTGTTTTGCTCATAAGCGTTGGGTGAATTTAACATGGATTGCAGCAAGGAAATACACTCAATCAAGGAACAATTATCATAATCAAAGTCTTTGTAATCAAAGAGAGTGGGCACATCGCTATTTAAAGTTTTTACCTCTCCAAACCCACTTTTAGTAATTTTCTCATCAAGATTTTCACCCTCCGAATTATGGGAACGCCTACTAACTAAAGTTGACTCGTCTTCAGTTCCCTTTTCATCAAGTTTTATATTGCTAAATAAAGAATCAATAGATGAAACACCAATCATTTTTATATCCTCATCATTACTACGATAAAAACTGGGAGGAATCGCTTTTTCTAAAAATTCCTGTTTAGCTCTTAACATGGCGGTTCTTTTCTTACTCTCATCCATGGAGACATGTAAAGCTTTAATTGATTCACTAATATCAATTTTAGGTGGCAAAATTTTAGTCTTAAGATTTTCCACATCATGAATAATTCTATCAATGCTCCTAGACATATCATCAATTTTACTCAATTTTTCTTCTATCGTAGTGTTGAAAACTTTTTGAGCATTAATAAATTCTTTAATATTACTTTCAAGATCATAAGGTATCCTATTATTATTATAGGAATTACCATAAGGATTTCCATAATTGTTAGAGGAATTTCCAGGAAACGGTCTAGCGTTGAAATTACCTATATAAGCATTATTATTGAAGTTGTTTCGTGAGACAAAATTCACATCTACGGGATCATTATTTTGCTAAATCAAAGTAGAAAATGGCACATCATTAGGATCTATATTAGCATTTTTGCTAGCAATCAATTTCATAAGCGCATCAACTTTATCACTCAAAGTGCTAATTTCTTCAATAGAATTCACCTTTTTACTAGTAGGAGTTCTTTCGGTATGCCATTGTGAATAATTTGCCATAATATTATCAAGCAATTTAGTACCTTCTCCCAAAGTAATTTCCATAAAAGTACCACCCGCGGCGGAATCTAAAAGATTTCTAGAGACAAAATTCAATCCCGCATAAAAGTTTTGTATGATCATCCATAAATTTAAACCATGAGTAGGGCAATTTCTTATCATTAATTTCATCCTCTCCCAAGATTGGGCAACATGTTCATGATCAAGTTGTTTAAAATTCATAATCTGATTTCTTAGAGAAATAATTTTCGCGGGCGGAAAATACTTAGTAATAAAGGCATCTTTACAGTTATCCCAAGAATCGATACTATTTTGTGGTAAAGATGAGAACCAAATTTTAGCACGATCCCGCAATGAGAACGGGAATAATTTCAATTTCACAATATCATTATCCACATCTTTTTTCTTTTGCATGACACACAATTCTACGAAAGTATTAAGATGGGATGCGACATCTTCATTAGGACTACCGGAAAATTGATCTTTCATAACAAGATTTAGCAAAGCGGCATTAATATCACAAGTCTCCGCACTAGTGGCGGGAGCAGCAATCGGAGTACTAATAAAATCATTATTATTAGTATTGGAAAAATCACACAATTTTGTATTTTCTTGAGACATCGTGACTACGCAAACAAGATAGAAAGCTAGCAAACAAGCAAACGAGAAAAAGGCAAACGGAAAATATTTTTGTATTTTTGTAAAAACGTTTTAGAAGTGGGGGAGATGAAAACGAGAGGCAAATGGCAAATAAAGTAAATGCAAGGATATGAGTGTTTGTGCAAAGGTACTTGATAAATGTTGATGATGTCTCCCCGGCAACGGCGCCAGAAATTGACAAGTTGACGGGAGACGATGTTGACGTGAGACGATGTTGACGTGACTTCTCCCCGGCAACGGCGCCAGAAATTCTTCCTGCTACTTGTAGCTTGCGTTGGTATTTTACCTGAAGAGGAAGGGATGATGCAGCACAGTAGAGATAAGTATTTCCCTCGATTATGAAACCAAGGTTATCAAACCAGTAGGAGAATCACACAACACCCAGTGAGCGGCACCTGCACACAAAAACAAATCCTTGCACCCAACGCAAACAAGGGGTTGTCAATCCCTTGGCGGTAAGATTGCAAGATTAAATTGTATTTGATAGATTGATAGATTGAAATAAAAATACAAAATAAAATAAGTAAAGATAGATGGCAGCAATATTTTTAGGGTTTTAGTAATATGAGATTGATAGACACAGGGGCCATAGGTTTCACTAGAGGCTTCTCTCGAGAAAATAGCATACGGTGGGTAGAGAAATTACTTTTGGGCAATTGATAGAAAAGCAAATAATCATGACAATATCCAAGGCAAGGATCATGTATATAGGAATCACGTCCAAGATTAGTAGACCGACTCCTGCCTGCATCTACTACTATTACTCCACACATCGACCGCTATACAACATGCATCTAGTGTATTAAGTCCATAACAACGGAGTAATGCCTTAAGAACGATGACATGATGTAGACAAGACAAACTCACAAATTAATAAACCCAATGAATAGATCCCATCTTGTTATCCTTAGTAGCAACGATACATACGTGTCATGTCCCTTTCTGTCACTGGGATTGAGCACCGCAAGATCGAACCCACTACAAAGCACCTCTTCCCATTGCAAGATAAATCAACTTAGTTGGCTAAACCAAATCAATAGATCAGAGAAGAAATACGAGGCTATAATAATCATGCATAAAAGAGTGCAGCAAAGACTCAAATAATTTCATGGATAATCTGATCATAAACTCACAATTCATCGGATCCCAGCAAACACACCGCAAAAAGTCATTACATCGGATAGATCTCCAAGAACATCAAGGAGAACATTGTATTGAAGATCAAAAAGAGAGAAGAAGCCATCTAGCTACTAACTATGGACCCGAAGGTCTGTGGTAAACTACTCACGCATCATCGGAAGGGCAGCAAGGTTGATGTAGAGCCCCTCCGTGATCGATTCCCCCTCCGGCAGATTACCGGAGAAGGACCCCAGATGGGATCTCTCTGGAACAGAAGCTTGCGGCGGCGTAAAAAGTATTTCGTGGACTCCTCAGGGTTTCTGATTTTTCTGGAATTTATAGTGCTGGAATTAGGTCAAACGGAGCTGGGGTGGGCCCACGAGGTACCAGGGCGCGCCACCCCCCTAGGGCGCGCCCTGGTGCCTCGTGGCCCACCTCTTCTTCTTCTGGCCCTCTCCCGAAGCTTCTATTGTTCTTCTGGTCCAATAAAAAATCTCCAAAAAATTTCACTGTATTTGGACTTCGTTTGATATTGATTTTCTGTGAAACACAAACAGGGCAGAAAACAGCAACTGGCACTGGGCACTAGGTTAATAGGTTAGTCTCCAAAAATGATAAAAAATTGCTGTAAATGATTATAAAAACATCCAAGATTGATATTATAACAGCATGGAACAATAAAAAATTATAGATACGTTGGAGACGTATCAGCGTCCTAAAAATTCGGAGGGTGAAAATCTTGATAAGAAAATTGATAAAAGTGGGTTTGGAGAGGTAAAAACTTTAAATAGCGATGTGCCCACTCTCTTGGATTACAAAGATTTTAATTATGATAGTTGTTCTTCGATTGAGTGTATTTCTTTGTTACAATCCATGCTAAATTCACCCAACGCTTATGAGAAAAATTAGGCTTTTACTAAACACATCGTAGAAGCAATGATGAAAGCGTTAGAAGAAAGGTTAGAACTAGAGATTTCAATTCCTAGAAAATTATATGATGAATGGGAACCCACCATTAAAGTTAAAATTAAAAATCAGGAGTGCAATGCTTTATGTGATTTGGGTGCTAGTGTTTCCATAATTCCAAAATCTCTATGTGATGTGTTAGGCTTTACCAATATAGATGAATGCTCTCTTAATTTGCATCTTGTGGATTCCACTATTAAAAAGCCTTTGGGTAGAATTAATGATGTTCTTATTCTTGCAAATAGGAACTATGTGCCCGTTGATTTTAATATACTTGATATTGAATGCAATCCTTCTTGCCCCATAATACTTGGTAGACCGTTTTTACGAACTATAGGTGCCGTTATTGACATGAAAGAAGGGAATATAAAATTTCAGTTTCCACTAAAGAAGGGTATGGAACACTTCCCTAGGAAAAGAATTAAAGCACCATATGAATCCATTATGAGGGCCATTTATGGAATCAACTTGAAGGATGACAATTCTTGAAATTATGCATTATGCCTAGCTAGGGGCATAAAACAATAGCGCTTGTTGGGAGGCAACCCAATGAATAAAATAATTTTTTACCTTTTGTTTCTATTTTTGTGTGTTTACACATTTATACCTCTGTTATGATTGTGTTTTTGTGTTTTAATTAGTGTTTGTGCCAAGTAATGCCTTTGGGTTGATTTGGAAGATAGTATAATTGATGCTGTTTGGAAAACAGAAAGTTTTGCGTTCAGTGCAGAAATTTTGGTTCTGTACTGGAGCGTTGAAAAAATCTGAAATTTTTACACAGTATTTGTATATGAATTGCCCACGTTTTCCTAATTTTTCAGAATTTTTGGAGTTACAGAAGTATGGATTTTAAATAGATTGCTACAGACTGTTCTGTTTTTGATGTGTTGCTTGTTTGTTTTGATGAAACTATGGATTGTATCGGGGGGTATAAGCCATGGAGAAGTTACAATACAGTAGGTATAATGCAAAAATAAAATATGAATGGGTTTGCAATAGTACTTAAAGTAGTGATTTATTTGTTATACTAACGGATCTCACGAAGGTTTTGTTGAGTTTTGTTGGATTGAAGTTTTCAAGTTTTGGGTGAGATCACGATGGATGAAGGAATAAGGAGTGGCAAGAGCCTAAGCTTGGGGATGCCCACGGCACCCCAAGGTAATATTCAAGGAAGACTCAAGCGTCTAAGCTTGGGGATGCCCCGGAAGGCATCCCCTCTTTCCTCTACCAACCATCGGTAATTTTACTTGGAGCTATATTTTTATTCGTTACATGATATGTGTTTTGCTTGGAGCGTCTTGTATGATATGAGTATTTTCTTTGTTTGCTTTTTAGTTTGTCACAATCATCTTTGCTGAACACACCTATTTTTGAGAGAGCCACACGTTATCATAATTTGTTAGAATACTCTATGTGCTTCACTTAAATTTTTTGAGCTAGGCAGTTGCTCTAGTGCTTCACTTAAATCTTTTTGAGCACGGCGGTGGCCAAATTTTGAAGAAATTTACTCTCATGCTTCACTTATATTATTTTGAGAGTTGATAAGATTGAAATTTTGAAGAAATTTACTCTCATGCTTCACTTATATTATTTTGAGAGTTGATAAGATTGAATTTTTTAAGAAATTTACTCTCATGCTTCACTTATATTATTTTGAGAGTTGATAAGATTGAAATTTTGAAGAAATATTTGCACTCTCATGCTTCACTTATATCTTTTTGAGAGTTGATAACAGTACTGGTAATTTGCACATGATATGAATTTGGTAACAAAGTGATGAATATTCAAGAGGGATATAGATAAAAACTTTCATATAGATCATTGGACATGATAAGCTTGATTCCTTGCAATAGTTTTGCGATATGAAGATGATAATATGTGAGTCATGTTAGTGAGTAATTATGATTTAGTAAGAATATTGGTGTTAAGGTTTGTGATTCCCTATGCATGCACGAAAGTCAATAGTTATGCAACGAAATTATATCCTACTTATGGTGCATTATTCGGTGTTAGTTATGTTCAATGCATGTTTATGACCGTTTTCGCTTTTTGGTTGGCCGCTTCTCAATCTATTTGCTAGCCTTCATTTGTACTAAGCGGAAATACTGCTTGTGCATCCAAACTCTTTAAACCCAAGTTGTGCCAGATGAGTCCACCATACCTACCTATATGCGGTATTTCAATGCCGTTCCAAGTAAATTTGCGTGTGCCAACTCTAATTTTCAAAATAATTTTCTGTTTTGTGTGCCCGTACCGCTCATGAGGCGGAAGGGGGTAGCCAACATCTTCCATGCTAAGTGGGTTATTCTCACGATGAGTGTTTGTTCACTTGTCATTGCACGAGAGTGTGGCAGGTAATAGGGATGCCCAGTCCCGAAATGCAAATGAAATGAAATGAAATGAAAAATCTTATGTGATCATAATATTAAATTCCTTGGAAAGTGATGGTATGGAGGGCACCCGTGGATACGGCTAGCCATGGATTGTGAAAGAATGGTGGAAAAAGGAATAAACTTTATTTTCTGTTTGGGAACCACCTATAATGTGTTTAGCATGGAAGATGTTGGAAATTCTCGTTTGTTTTTGTTGACAGGAAAAGCATGCCTCCCAAAATATTTTATCTCTCTAATTTAAGCTTTGAGCTCTGGCACATTAGCAAATCTCTGCTTCCCTCTGCGAAGGGCCTATCTATTTACTTTTATGCAATTTTTATTTTTATTTGAGTCTCCATCTTCTCTTATAAAGCATCAACTAGAGAGCACTATTGTCATACTTGTGCATTGGATGTAACTAATATGGAGTGTGTTTCATGAGTGGATCAATGATTGAGCATAATGGGCTAGGGATAACTTTCTTTAGCGTTGATATTTTGAAAGGCATGGTTGCTTGTTAGTATGCTTGAGTATTTATATCTTCATATCAAACTATAGACTATTGCTTTGAATCATTCAAGTCCATATGTCCATGCTACAAAAAGAAAAGAATGTGATGAATATGTTAGGCAGCATTCCACATCAAAAATTCTGTTTTTATCATTTACCTACTCGAGGACGAGCAGGAATTAAGCTTGGGGATGCTGATACGTCTCCAACGTATCTATAATTTTTGATTATTCCATGCTGATATATTATCAATCTTGGATGTTTTTATATACATTTACAGCAATTATATATCATTTTTTGGGACTAACCTATTAACTTAGTGCCCAGTACCAGTTGTTGTTTTCTGCCCTGTTTTTGTTTTACAGAAAATCAATACCAAACGAAGTCCAAATGCCACGAAACGTTTTGGAGATTTTTTATTTGGCAAGATAAACACTAGAAGCTTCGGGAGAAGACCAGACGCCAGAGGAGGTGGCCACGAGCCACCAGGGCGCGCCTGGGGGGGGGGGGGGCAGGCGCGCCCTGGTGCCTCGTGGGCCCACACCAGCTCCGTTTGACCTAATTCCTCCACTATAAATTCCCAAAAATTCAGAAACCCTCAGGGGAGTCCACGAAATACTTTTTCCGCCGCCACAAGCTTCTGTTCTCGAGAGATCCCATCTGGGGTCCTTTTCCGGCACTCCGCCGGAGGGGGAATCGATCACGGAGGGGCTCTACATCAACCTTGCTGCCCTTCCGATGATGCGAGAGTAGTTTACCACAGACCTTCGGGTCCATAGTTAGTAGCTAGATGGCTTCTTCTCTCTTTTTGATCTTCAATACAATGTTCTCCTCGATGTTCTTGGAGTTCTATCCGATGTAATGACTTTTTGCGGTGTGTTTGTTGGGATCCGATGAATTGTGAGTTTATGATCAGATTATCCATGAATATTATTTGAGTCTTCTCTGATCTCTTTTATGCATGATTATTATAGCCTCATATTTCTTCTCTGATCTATTGATTTGGTTTGGCCAACTAGATTGATTTATCTTGCCATGGGAAGAGGTGCTTTGTAATGGGTTCAATCTTGTGGTGCTCAATCCCGGTGACAGAAAGGGACATGACACGTATGTATCGTTGCTATTAATGGTAAAAAGATGGGGTTTTTTCATACGTGAGTTTTATCTTGTCTACATCATGTCATCTTGCTTAAGGCGTTACTCCGTTCTTTCATGAACTTAATATACTAGATGCATGCTGGATAGCGGTCGATGTATGGAGTAATAGTAGTAGATGCAGAATCGTTTCGGTCTACTTGTCTCGAACGTGATGCCTATATACATGATCATTGCCTTGGATATCGTCATGATTATTTGCTTTTCTATCAATTGCCCAACAGTAATTTGTCTACCCACCATATGCTATTTTCTCGAGAGAAGCCTCTAGTGAAAACTATGGCCCCCGGGTCTACTCATATCATATACTAAAACCCTAAAAATATTTGCTGCACTTTTTATCTTATTTATTTTATTTTGTATTTTTGTTTCAATCTATCTATCTATCACATACAATTTAATCTTGTAATTTACCGCCGAGGGATTGACAACCCCTCGTTTGCATTGGGTGCAAGGGTTTGTTGTTTGTGTGCAGGTACTGCTAACGAGGTGTTGCGTGATTCTCCTACTGGATTGATAACCTTGGTTTCATAACTGAGGGAAATACTTATCTCTACTGTACTGCATCATCCTCTCCTCTTCGGGGATAAAAACCAACGCAGATCACAAGTAGCAATCCGCGCATGGGGAGGCGTGCCGTCAGGGCTCGAAATAGGGAGGTGCGGGTGGCAAGGAGCACAGTCGTGTCGTGGGAGCAGTGGGGAGGAGATCAAGAAGGGCGCCGTCTGGGCCCCAGCTCTGCCGTCGAGGAGGCGAGGCCGCTGCCGTCACCGCCAGGGTGCCCGAGCACCCTGAGCTCGCTGTCGTGGGGGAGGGAGAGGGAGGCGCTAGTGGAGAGGGCCGCCTTCGGGGAGGTAGGCACCGTGGGAGGGGGAGAGGATGCCGCCGCCCCCCGGAGCTCTTGCCGGGTGTTGACAGTCCATAAGTACCAAATTTGACCATCAATTCCCAGCATAATTGATATAAATTGGACAACCAACCTAGTGATAGGGCTTTAGAACTAACTATTTCCATAAGTGTTTGTTGATTTATGTATGTAGGTGAATTATTCATAAAAATGAAGAGGAATGACATACAAAGTGGCAAAGTAATTTCACTCAAATATTCGGAGTCTGCCACATGGACCGAAAAGGTCAAAACACGAAGAATTCCATATCCAACAAGGCGAGGCACCTGGCGAAGTCCTCAAGGCCCAGAGAGGAGGCCACCAACCAAAGAACATGGTAAAAGGGCCCAGGCCAGGGTCGGCCGACCCCACCAGGTCGGCCGATCTGGTCCTAGCCCATCTGGCCCTGAGATTTGGCAGGAGGACTCCCACCGCCTCTCAAAGGCGGTTCCTTTGCGCGCCCACCACATTAACTGCCCAGAATCACCTCAGAACCGCCTCCAAGACCCTATATAAGGAGAGGGGAGCCTCCACATCAAACTTGAAGTAAGAATTAGAAGAAGAGCTCCATTCCTAGGCTTAGCATTCCACTCTTGTATATAGAAGAATAGGGAGAGAGTGAGGAAGGAGTATAGGGAAGGACCGGCCTATCGGTATTCTCCCCCAACACTTGTACCTCGATGAGTGCTTATCCATCATAGCAAGTGCTCGTGATATTTCTATGGTGTTGAGCCGTTCTTGAAACAAGTAAGCCTTGTCAACTATTTGCTTGTGAGCTCATTGCTCTTTTATTAGGAGTGCTTTAGTCTCGTGGCTGGGATATAGGTAGTAATTGATTACTTAGACGTGGTGTCTAGGTAGGACGTTACCTTCATTTGTCACGTATCCCACCATTGTAGAGGGGTTCGATAGGTAGTGACAGCCCTGTCCGATAGTAGCGTACCTCCACATTCAGATACGTCATAACCTCTTGGCCGAAATTGCCTGTGGATGCAGGGGCAACCCGGCGACCAAAGCAACCAAGTGGAAGCCAAGCTTGCCTATCTTAAAGCCTTTTACCCATAGAAAATCTTTTCTACCCTTAGCCTATTTTATTCTTGCCATCCTTGGACGATCTAGAATGAGAAGAAACTACACACCGTTGCTACTTGTAGCTTGCGTTGGTATTTTCCCCGAAGAGGAAGGGATGATGCAGCACAGTAGAGATAAGTATTTCCCTCGATTATGAAACCAAGGTTATCGAACCAGTAGGAGAATCACACAACACTTAGTAAGCAGTACCTGCACACAAACAACAAATCCTTGCACCCAACGCAAACAAGGGGTTGTCAATCCCTTGGCAGTAAGATTGCAAGATTAAATTGTATTTGATAGATTGATAGATTGAAATAAAAATACAAAATAAAATAAGTAAAAGAAAACTGCAGCAATATTTTTAGGGTTTTAGTAATATGAGATTGATAGACCCGGGGGCCATAGGTTTCACTAGAGGCTTCTCTCGAGAAAATAGCATACGGTGGGTAGACAAATTATTGTTGGGCAATTGATAGAAAAGCAAATAATCATGACAATATCCAAGGCAATGATCATGTATATAGGCATCACGTCCAAGATTAGTAGACCGACTCCTGCCTGCATCTACTACTATTACTCCACACATCGACCGCTATCCAACATGCATCTAGTGTATTAAGTCCATAAGAACGGAGTAATGCCTTAAGAATGATGACATGATGTAGACAAGACAAACTCATGAATTAATAAACCCAATGAATAGATCCCATCTTGTTATCCTTAGTAGCAACGATACATACGTGTCATGTCCCTTTCTGTCACTGGGATTGAGCACCGCAAGATCGAACCCACTACAAAGCACCTCTTCCCATTGCAAGAAAAATCAATCTAGTTGGCCAAACCAAATAAATAGATCGGAGAAGAAATACGAGGCTATAATAATCACGCATAAAAGTGTGCAGCAAAGACTCAAATAATTTCAGGGATAATCTGATCATAAACTCACAATTCATCGGATCCCAACAAACACACCGCAAAAAGTGATTACATCGGATAGATCTCCAAGAACATCAAGGAGAACATTGTATTGAAGATCAAAAAGAGAGAAGAAGCCATCTAGCTACTGCCTATGGACCCGAAGGTCTGTGGTAAACTACTCACGCATCATCGGAAGGGCAGCAAGGTTGATGTAGAGCCCCTCCGTGATCGATTCCCCCTCCAGCAGATTACCGGAGAAGGACCCCAGATGGGATCTCTCTAGAACAAAAGCTTGCAGCGGCGTAAAAAGTATTTCGTGGACTCCCTTGAGGGTTTCTGATTTTTTCTGAATTTATAGTGGAAGAATTAGGTCAAACGGAGCTTGGTGGGGCCCACGAGGCACCAGGGCGCGCCTGCCCCCCAGGCGCGCCCTGGTGGCTCGTGGGGCCCACCAAGGTCTTCTGGCCTCCTCTCGAAGCTTCTGATGTTTATCTTGTCCAGTAAAAATTCTCCAAAAAGTTTCGTGGCATTTGGACTTCGTTTGGTATTGATTTTCTGTAAAACAAAAACAGGGCAGAAAACAGCAACTGGCACTGGGCACTAGGTTAATAGGTTAGTCTCCAAAAATGATAGATAATTTCTGTAAATGATTGTAAAAACATCCAAGATTGATAATATAACAGCATGGAACAATCAAAAATTATAGATACGTTGGAGACATATCAGCATCCCCAAGCTTAATTCCTGCTCGTCCTCGAGTAGGTAAATGATAAAAATAGAATTTTTGATGTGGAATGCTGCCTAACATAGTCATCACATATTCTTTTCTTTTGTAGCATGGACATTGGACTTGTATGCTTCAAAGCAATAGTCTATAGTTTGACATGAAAACATAAATACTCAAGCATGCTAACAAGCAACCATGTCTTTCAAAATATCAACGCTAAAGAAAGTTATCCCTAGCCCATTATGCTCAATCATTGATCCATTCATGAAACACACTCGAATATTAGTTACATCCAATGCACAAGTATGACAATAGTGCTCTCTAGTTGGTACTTTTGTAAGAGAAGATGGAGACTCAAGAAAAATAAAAATTGCATAAAAGTAAATAGATAGGCCCTTCGCAGAGGGAAGCAGAGATTTTTCAAATGTGCCCGAGCTCAAAGCTGAAATTAAAGAGATAAAATATTTTGGGAGGCATGCTTTTCTTGTCAACGAAAACAAACGAGAATTTCCAATATCTTCCATGCTACATACATTATAGGCGGTTCCCAAACAGAAAATAAAGTTTATTCCTTTTCCACCATTCTTTCACAATCCATGGCTAGCCGTATCCACGGGTGCCCTCCATACCATCACTTTCCAAGGAATTTATTAATATGAACATATAAGATTTTTCATTTCATTTCACATTTCGGGACTGGGCATCCCTATTACCGCCATACTTTCATGCAATGACAAGTTAATAAACACTCATCGTGAGAATAACCCACCTAACATGGAAGATATTGGCTACCCCCTTCCGTCTCATGAGCGGTACGGGCACACAAAACAGAAAAATTATTTTGAAATTTAGAGTTGGCACACGCAAATTTACTTGGAACGGCATTGAAATACCGCATATAGGTAGATATAGTGGACTCATATGGCAAAACTAGGTTTAAGGATTTTGGATGCACAAGCAGTATTTCCGCTTAGTACAAATGAAGGCTAGCAAAAGATTGAGAAGCAACCAACCAAAAAACAAAAACGGTCATAAACATGCATTGAACATAACTAACACCGAATAATGCACCATAAGTAGGATGTAACTTCATTGCATAACTATTGACTTAACATGCATGCATAGGGAATCCCAAACCTTAACACTAATATTCTTACTAAATCACAATTACTCACTAACATGGCATCACATATTATCATTTCCATATCGCAAAACTATTGCAAGGAATCACACTCATCATATCCAATGATCTATATGAAAGTTTTTATTATATCCCTCTTGAATATTCATCACTTCGGGACCAATTGCATAACATGTGCAAATTACCGTCACTATTAATTACCATGTCAACTCTCAAAAAGATTTAAGTGAAGCATGAGAGTGCAAAAATTTCTTCAAAATTTCAATCTTAACAATTCTCAAAATAATATAAGTGAAGCTTGACATTTCATTTCTCCAAAATTTCAATCAAGTCAATTCTCAAAATAATATATGTGAAGCATGAGAATTTATTTCTTCAAAATTTTAATCAACTCTCAAAATAATATAAGTGAAGCATGAGAGTTTATTTCTTCAAAATATAACCACCACCGTGCTCAAAAATATTTAAGTGAAGCACTAGAGCAACTGCCTAGCTCAAAAGATTTAAGTGAAGCACATAGAGTATTCTAACAAATTATGATAACGTGTGGCTCTCTCAAGATTGGTGTGTCCAGTAGGGATGATTGTGACAAACTAAAAAGCAAACAAAGCACAGACTCATATCATACAAGACGCTCCAAGCAAAACACATATCATGTGACGAATAAAAATATAGCCTCAAGTAAAATTACCGATGGTTGTTAGAAGAAAGAGGGGATGCCTTCCGGGGCATCCCCAAGCTTAGACGCTTGAGTCTTCCTAGAATATTACCTTGGGGTGCCTCGGGCATCCCAAAGCTTAGGCTTTTGCTACTCCTTATTCCTTCATCCATCGTGATCTCACCCAAAACTTGAAAACTTCAATCACACAAAACTTAACAAAACCTTCGTGAGATCCGTTAGTATAATAAAATAAATCACTACTATAAGTACCGTTGCAAACCCATTCATATTTTATTTTTGTATTATACCTACTGTACTCTAACTTCACTATGGCTTATACCCCCCGATACAATCCATAGATTCATCAAAACAAGCAAGTAGTGCATCAAAAACAGAATCTGTCAAAAACAGAACAGTCTGTAGAGATCTGAATTATGGTCATACCTCTGTAACTCTAAAAATTCTGAAAAATTAGGACAACGTGGGAAATTCATATATCAATATGGTGAAAAAAATTCAGAAGGTTCTGACATAACAGTACAGAAACAAAATTCCAGCACTGGACGCAAAACTTTCTGTTTTCTAACAGCATCAATTATACTATCTTCCAAATCATCCCAAAGGTTCTACTTGGCACAAACACTAATTAAAAACACAAAAACACCATCATACCAGTATCATGACAGTAAAAACACACCATAACAGAAACTTATAACAAAAAATTACTTTATTCATTGGGTTGCCTCCCAACAAGCGCTGTTGTTTTATGCCCCTAGCTAGGCATAATGCATAGTTTCAAGTATTGTCATCTTTCAAGTTGACTCCATAAGTGGCCCTCATAATTGACTCATATGGTGCTTTAATTATTTTCCTAGGGAAATGTTCCATACCCTTCTTTAGTGCAAACTGAAATTTTATATTCCCTTCTTTCATATCAATAACGGCACCTATAGTTCGTAAGAACGGTCTACCAAGTATAATTGGGCAAGAAGAATTGCATTCAATATCAAGGACAATAAAATCTACGGGCACATAATTTCTATTTGCAAGAATAAGCACATCATAAATTCTTCCCAAAGGCTTTTTAATAGTAGAATCCACAAGATGCAAATTAAGAGAACATTCATCTATATTGGTAAATCCTAGCACATCACATAGAGAGTTTGGAATTGTGGAAACGCTAGCACCCAAATCACACAAAGCATTGCACTCATAATTTTTAATTTTAACTTTAATGGTAGGTTCCCATTCATCATATAATTTTCAAGGAATTTAAATTTCTAGTTCAAGCTTTTCTTCTAACGCTTTCATCATTGCTTCTACGATGTGTTTAGTAAAAGCCTTGTTTTGCTCATAAGCGTTGGGTGAATTCAACATGGATTACAACAAAGAAATGCACTCAATCAACGAACAATTATCATAATTAAAATCTTTGTAATCCAAAAGAGTGGGCACATCGCTATTTAAAGTTTTTACCTCTCCAAACCCACTTTTAGTAGTTTTTTCATTAGGATTTTCACCCTCCGAATCATGGGAACGCCTACTAACTAAAGTTGACTCGTCTTCAGTTCCCTTTTCATCAAGTTTTATATTGCTAAACAAAGAACCAATAGATGAAACACCAATCATTTTAATATCCTCATCATTACTACGATAAAAACCGGGAGGAATCGCTTTTTCTAAAAATTCCCGTTTAGCTCTTAGCATGGCGGTTCTTTTCTTACTCTCATGCATGGAGACATATAAATCTTTAATTGATTCACTAATATCAATTTTAGGTGGCAAAATTTTAGTCTTAAGATTTTCCACATCATGAATAATTTTATCAATGCTCCTAGACATATCATCAATTTTACTCAATTTTTCTTCTATCGTAGTGTTGAAAACTTTTTGAGCATTAATAAATTATTTAATATTACTTTCAAGATCAGTAGGTATCCTATTATTATTATAGGAATTATTATAAGGATTTCCATAATTGTTAGAGGAATTTCCAGGAAACGGTCTAGCGTTGAAATTACCTCTATAAGCATTGTTATTGAAATTGTTTCGTGAGACAAAATTCACATCTACGGGATCATTATTTTTCTCAATCAAAGTGGACAATGGCACATCATTAGGATCAATATTAGTATTTTTACTAGCAACCAATTTCATAAGCGCATCAACTTTATCACTCAAAGTATTAATTTCTTCAATAGAATTCACCTTTTTACTAGTAGGAGTTCTTTCAGTACGCCATTGTGAATAATTTTCCATAATTCTATCAAGAAATTTAGTAGCTTCACCCAAAGTAATTTCCATAAACGTACCACCCACGGCAGAATCTAAAAGATTTCTAGAGACAAAATTCAATCCCGCATAAATTTTTTGTATGATCATCCATAAATTTAAGCCACGAGTAGGGCAATTTCTTATCATTAATTTCACCCTCTCCCAAGATTGGGCAACATGTTCATGATCAAGTTGTTTAAAATTCATAATCTGGTTTCTTAGAGAAATAATTTCTGCGGGCGGAAAATACTTAGTAATAAAAGCATCTTTACACTTATCCCAAGAATCGATACTATTTCATGGTAAAGATGAAAACCAAATTTTAGCACGATCCCGCAATGAGAACGGGAATAATTTCAATTTCGCAATATCATTATCCACATCTTTTTTCTTTTGCATGTCACACAATTCTATGAAAGTTTTAGGATTGGATGCGGCATCTTCATTAGGACTACCGGAAAATTGATCTTTCATAACAAGATTTAGCAAAGCGGCATTAATATCACAAGTCTCCGCACTAGTGGCGGGAGGAGCAATCGGAGTACTAATAAAATCATTATTATTAGTATTGGAAAAATCACACAATTTTGTGTTTTCTTGAGACATCGTGACTACGCAAACAAGATAGCAAACAAGCAAACGAGAAAAAAGGCAAACGAAAAAAATATTTTTGTTTTTTTGTTGAAACGTTTTAGAAGTGGGGGAGATGAAAATGAGAGGCAAATGGCAAATAAAGTAAATGCAAGGAGATGAGTGTTTGTGCAAAGGTACTTCATAAATGTTGATGATGTCTCCCCGGCAACGGCGCTAGAAATTCTTCCTGCTACTTGTAGCTTGCGTTGGTATTTTCACCGAAGAGGAAGGGATGATGCAGCACAGTAGAGATAAGTATTTCCCTCGATTATGAAACCAAGGTTATCGAACCAGTAGGAGAATCACACAACACCTAGTAAGCAGTACCTGCACACAAACAACAAATTCTTGCACCCAACGCAAACAAGGGGTTGTCAATCCCTTGGCGGTAAGATTGCAAGATTAAATTGTATTTGATAGATTGAAATAAAAATACAAAATAAAATAATTAAAAGAAAATTGCAGCAATATTTTTAGGATTTTAGTAATATGAGATTGATAGACCCGGGGGCCATAGGTTTCACTAGAGGCTTCTCTCGAGAAAATAGCATACGGTGGGTAGACAAATTACTGTTGGGCAATTGATAGAAAAGCAAATAATCATGACGATATCCAAGGCAATGATCATGTATATAGGCATCATGTCCAAGATTAGTAGACCGACTCCTGCCTGCATCTACTACTATTACTCCACACATCGACCGCTATCCAGCATGCATCTAGTGTATTAAGTCCATAAGAACGGAGTAACGCCTTAAGAACGATGACATGATGTAGACAAGACAAACTCACGAATTAATAAACCCAATGAATAGATCCCATCTTGTTATCCTTAGTAGCAACGATACATACGTGTCATGTCCCTTTCTGTCACTGGGATTGAGCACCGCAAGATCGAACCCACTGCAAAGCACCTCTTCCCATTGCAAGAAAAATCAATCTAGTTGGCCAAACATATCAATAGATCGGAGAAGAAATACGAGGCTATAATAATCACGCATAAAAGAGTGCAGCAAAGACTCAAATAATTTCATGGATAATCTGATCATAAACTCACAATTCATCGGATCCCAACAAACACACCGCAAAAAGTGATTACATCGGATAGATCTCCAAGAACATCAAGGAGAACATTGTATTGAAGATCAAAAAGAGAGAAGAAGCCATCTAGCTACTGCCTATGGACCCGAAGGTCTGTGGTAAACTACTCACGCATCATCGGAAGGGCAGCAAGGTTGATGTAGAGCCCCTCCGTGATCGATTCCCCCTCCGGCAGATTACCGGAGAAGAACCCCAGATGGGATCTCTCTGGAACAGAAGCTTGCGGCTGCGTAAAAAGTATTTCGTGGACTCCCTTGAGGGTTTCTGATTTTTTCTGAATTTATAGTGGAAGAATTAGGTCAAACGGAGCTTGGTGGGGCCCACGAGGCACCAGGGAGCACCTCCCCCCCCAGGCGCGCCCTGGTGGCTCGTGGGGCCCACCAAGGTCTTCTGGACTCCTCTCGAAGCTTCTGATGTTTATCTTGTCGAGTAAAAATTCTCCAAAAAGTTTCGTGGCATTTGGACTTCGTTTGGTATTGATTTTCTGTAAAACAAAAACAGGGCAGAAAACAGCAACTGGCACTGGGCACTAGGTTAATAGGTTAGTCTCCAAAAATGATAGATAATTGCTGTAAATGATTGTAAAAACATCCAAGATTGATAATATAACAAGATGGAACAATCAAAAATTATAGATACGTTGGAGACGTATCAACCGTCTCTTTGAGAAAATATAAATTTGACATCCTATGAATACTCTTAGGGCGAAATGCTATAACGGTATTCTCCGTGCGCTTGCGGATTTTACCTACTTGACACTGAGGCACATTGATAAGATATCTTTGGCACCTTTGCCAAGGGTGATTTATTTAGTGTGACTTAGCAAACGTCAACAAGCATTTCTAGCGCCGTTACTAGATATTAACTTAGTTGGTTTGCGTTAAGAAGTGTCAACAAGCATTTCTGGCGCCGTTACCGGGGAACGGTTGGCGTTTTATCTTCGAATCCTATTTCATCATCGTATTTGTATCCTTAAGACCAAAACTTTAAAAACCTTTTTCTTTTTATTATTTTTTCTTTTCTACCATAGAGCAACTCTCAATTCAAAATCTTTCCGATCCCAAGGACGAATTCTATGAGCCACCATAGTCTTCACAACCCATACTTACATCCGGCTATGAACTCCACCCTAGCTTCATAGCCATGGTTCGGGAACAATCCTTCTCGGGACGCGATAATGAAAACCCATACCACCATTTGCGAGAGTTCAAGCAATTGTGTTCATGCCTATTGATCCAAGGCATGTCACAAGAAACTTTACGTTGGAAGTTGTTTCCTTTCTCCCTCACCAAGAACGCGAAACAATAGTACACGTATACGGTAGGAAGCATGAACGGTGAGTGGAGAAAATTGCGAGATAAATTTTGTCTTGCATTTTTTCCACTATCCCGTATCACCGCCTTACGTATGGAAATACTCAACTTTCCACAAAAAGAGAAGGAATCCATAGGTGTGGCTTGGGCTAGAATGCTAACGCTATCACGATCTGGCCCAGACTTGTCATTACCCGACCACGTAATCTTGCAACACTTTTGCATGGGTCTTGACAAGGAATCCGTCCTATATCTTGACATTATGGCCGAAGGGTCTTTTACACACAAAATCCCAATGGAAGGAAAGGAGATTCTGGACCATATTTTAGAAAATATGTCCTTCAGTGGTGGTACAATTGAACCCCTCTTAGAAGCCAAATCGAGTAGTGATGAGCTCCCAACACACGAGTCAGAACCTTCAACACCCACATCCTTAGACTCGACGGTTGAGCTCTCACCTGAACCACAAAAGGGAAAAGAACTCCTAGCTTTAGAATTCTCTTTTGCATTCGAGGAAGATCTTTTTGAAGACTTTGGAAATACCTCGAATTATTCTTGCAAACCAAACCCACCCGTTCCTGTTTCAACTCCCGATCCTCTAGAAGAAGAATTCCTTAGGGAAACCATCAAGGAGTTGACGACCATCATGAGCGATGAGTGGTTGAGAAAGGTTGAGCTATCCCCTAACGTACTTTGAATATGCTCCCCCTCCACAACCATTCGATGCAAGGTTAGAGGGACATGGGTAGACGTCTTGTACAATCCCACGGTAGGAGCTAACCTCATCTCAACTTCTTTCGCGCTAGCCATTCTAGGCGAAGATCCTCTGGCTCCAATCGATAAATTCTTTAAAATTCCATCCGGAATCATCCTCGAAGTGTTTGGGATTCTACACGGCGTAGGCATAATGCATGGAGATGTTGAGGCCTTCCTAGACTTTCACGTTTTTGAAGTCCACGACTTCGATCTTTTGATCGGGCATCCCATAGAAAAGCTCCGCATAGATGCTCCGACACTCGATGACCTCAACTTAAAACTTGGTGGGAAAACTTTTTCCATCCCCATCTCTAGATCTAGAAATGCTTTGATGGATTTTTCCCCCGTGCATGAGCCGATCGAGGAGGTGATGGCTATTTTACCATTTGAGGACCCCGAATCCCTTCTTGAGAAAGATGCCCAAAATTTTATCCAAGAAGAACATGATTCGGGAGAAACACTTGAGCTACCATCTTTTGAGCCACCATGCCCTCCGACCGAGTTTAAACCTTTGCCTCCTAGCCTGCGCTATGCTTTTCTAAACGATGACACCGAATCCTCCGTCATCATTAGTGATAAGCTCACAGACGAGGAAAGCGCTAGCTCATAGCCGTTCTTGAAAAGCATCAGTCTGTTTTAGGCTACCCACTCCAAGACCATAAGGGAATTAGCACCACAGTTTGCACCCATTGCATCCCTATTGATACCGATAGCACACTATCTACGGAGCCGCAACGGAAGCTAAACAATGCAATGCAGGAAATTGTCAAGAAAGAGGTCTTGAAAATCTTGCACACGGGAATCATTTATACCGTACCCTATAGCGAGTGGGTTAGCCCGGTCCAAGTAGTGCCTAAGAAATGAGGGATGACGGTCGTTGAAAATGAGAAAAAGGAGTTGATCCCACAACAAACCGTCACGGGATGGAGAATGTGCATAGATTACCGAAAACTCAATAAGGCCACAAAGAAGAATCATTTTCCTCTACCTTTCATTGATGAAATGTTAGAGAGGCTTGCGAATCACTCCTTTTTTGTTTCCTTGATTGTTATCCGGGTTATCACCAAATTCCTATCCATCCCGATGATCAAAGCAAGACCATGTTTACATGCCCATATGGAACTTACGCCTACCGTAGGATATCTTTTGGGCTATGTAACGCACCCGCATCTTTTCAAACGTGCATGATGTCCATTTTCTCTGACATGATCGAGCAAATAATGGAAGTTTTCATGGACGACTTTTCAGTCTATGAAAAAACTTTTGATCATTGTCTAAAGAATTTGGACAAGTTCTTGCAACGATGCAAAGAGAAGGACCTTGTGCTTAATTGAAAAAAATGCCATTTCATGGTCCGTGAGGGTATCGTGTTGGGACACCTTGTGTCCGAACATGGGATAGAGGTCGACAAGGCAAAAATTGAAGTCATAGAAAAGCTTCCACCTCCTATCAATGTGAAAGGGGTCCATAGCTTCTTTGGCCATGCGGGGTTTTACCGGCGCTTTATTAACGACTTCTTCGAAATTGCTAGACCCCTCACTAACTTGTTAGCTAAGTATGCACCCTTTGAGTTTGATGAGTGCTTACATGCTTTTAATATTCTTAAGAAAGCACTTGTCACCGCTCCAATCATACAACCCCCAGATTGGACGCTAGCCTTTGAGATTATGTGTGATGCTAGTGATTTCATGGTGGGGGCCGCGCTTGGACAAACTAGAGATAAGAAGCAACATGCAATTGCTTATGCTAGCAAAACTTTGATAGGAGCTCAGCTTAATTATGCAACCACTGAAAAAGAGCTCCTTGCTGTTGTTTTTGCTATTGACAAGTTTAGATCTTACTTGGTTGGAGCAAAAGAAATTGTTTATACCGATCATGCTTCTTTAAAATACTTGCTCACTAAGAAGGATGCTAACCTCGCTTGCTACGTTCGATTCTCCTACTTCAAGAATTTGACCTTGAAATAAAAGATAAGAAAGGAGTAGAAAATTCCGTAGCCGATCATTTGTCGCACATGCATTTCACTAACCTGCAGGACTTACCGATAAATGATTTCTTGCGGGATGACACGCTTCTCAAGGTACATGACTCCAACCCTTGGTATGCAAATATTGTAAATTATATGGTTGCAGGATATGTACCACCAGGGGAGAACAGGAAAAGACTCGAGTACCAAAGTCGCCGTCATCTATAGGACGAGCCATACCTTTATCGAGTCTGCGCAGACGGACTCTTGAGAAGATGCGTCCCGACCTCAGAAGGTGCTAAGATAATTGAAAGATGCCATGCAGCCCCGTACGGTGGGCACTATGGCGCCTTTCGCACACAAGCCAAGATTTGATAAAGTGGGTTCTTCTGGCCAACCATGTATGAAGATACAAAAGAATTTGTCAGAAGATGCCAAAAGTGCCAAAAGCATGAAGGAATCACAGCACGTGATGCAATGCCCCTAACATACAACCTTCAAGTGAAACTATTCGATGTATGGGATATTGACTTCATGGAGCTGTTTCCCAAGTCTTATGACTGCGAATACATCTTGGTGGCAGTCGACTATGTGTCCAAATGGGTGGAAGTCTTGCCATGTTGGGCTGCCAATACTAGACAAGCCCGACGGATGTTCCATGAAGTAATCTTCTTCTGCTTTGGAACACCAAGGATGGTGATAAGTGATGGAGGGTCACACTTCATTGACAAGACCTTTCACAAGTTTTTGCGAGAGCTTGGGGTCAAGCACAACATTGCAACTCCATACCACCCTCAAACAAGTGGTCAAGGAGAAACAACAAACAAGCAAATCAAGAACATTCTGCAGAAGACCATGCATGAGATGGGAGGAACATGGAAAGTAAAGCTACCCGATGCACTGTGGGCATACAGAACTGACTACAAAACCCCCATAGGCATGTCACCCTACCAGCTCATTTATGGAAAAACATGTCACTTACCCATCGAGCTGGAGCATAGGGCATCTTGGGCCATCAAGAAATGGAACATGGACTTGGAAGAAGCCGGAAAACATCGAAAAATGGTTTCGAGTTGGAGGAATGGAGAGAAAGAGCTTATCATAGCTCTAAATTTTACAGGCAGAAATCCAAACGCTGGCATGACAAAAGAATCAAAGCTAAAGAATTCAAGCCAGGGGACAAGGTGCTGCTATTCAATTCAAGGGTCAAGTTATTCGGGTATGGAAAACTCCGAAGCAAATGGGATGGGCCGTTCACCGTCATTAACACTTTGCCACATGGAGCAATCACACTCCAGGGTGATGGAGGTAACCTTTTTAGAGCTAATGGCCAATGTTTAAAAGTTTTTTCTTGAACCTCATGATTTAAATAAGGAGGTAGACGTAATTAATTTAGTTGATTTTTGTGCTTTTTCATAAAAATCTATTTTTGAAACCTCTTCAGTACGTAGGCACCATAGAAAAATAAACACCTTGACCCTATCTGCTAGCCAGGGTCAGCCGACCCCACCAGGTCGGCCAACTTGGTCGTGGCTTGTCTGGCTTCCAAACTTTGCCCCGACGTGCTACCTCACTCCCCATCCTTGGCACGACATGTTTTGGGATAAGAATATCGAGAATTAAATGATTTTTCACAGGAAACCTCTATAAGTTGCCCCCTTCCTTCCTCCTCACCTTGCACCTCCACCTCTCCATTCTTCTCACCTAAAGAAGCCTTGCCCTTTTTCCACCATGGCCGGTGAGGGCAGCATTCTCTTCACCAACTCCAGTAGCATGTTCAACCTTAAGGGGGAGCACTCTCGTTCCAACCGTCTCGCCCAAGCCATGGCCGTTCCTTTCCCACCTCTAGTTTCCATGAGGCCAGAAGAAGAATATGATGAGTGCTTCAACATAAATACATTCGTTGACACCCTCGTTGAGCATCGTCTAGAGATAAGGGACCTCAAAGATGAGTTGATCAAACTGCAACTGGAGAACAATGATCCCCAGCGAGGCCCCGCCACCAAGAAGAAGTGGGTGGTCAAGGACACGGGGAAGGATAAAATCTAGCCTTCCTGGTGCATCCCCAAAAAAATTAGGCGCTTTTAATTTTAATTTCGTTTCAAAATTTTCCTTTCGATTTGTATTTCCCTTTAGCATGTAAGCGCCAATAAATTCAGTTGAATATGAATAAGACTTGCTCCCCGGTGTTATGCAGGTAGGTCTGTAATTTGTTTCCATTTGTCTTTTGTGTTTTTAATAATTAAGGAAGGTACAAAGAGACAAGTGTGGGGAATTCACAAACGCCGCAGCAGAACAAAAATTCAAATCACGCAACAACACGATGTACAGGACACGGGAGGTCAACATAGCAAAAATCAGCACGGAGGGCATCAGGGCAGGTCGGCCGGCCGACCCCACCCTGGAGCCTCTCGTGCCCATCTTTGGTCACCACGGTGGTTTGCCCCCCTAATCACTCTATCTTCCAGATTTGCCCTTTTATTCGAATAAACTCCGAAACAAATCTATGATCAACTAAAATCAACTCTTAATCTTCTTTTGATAATGCCTATCTCTTGGTCGGCTTGCATACCTTTTATTTCTAGACCATATATCTGCCACTTGTGAATAAAAATCATTAAGGACCAGCATGTATCTAAATGATTGTTTGATGAGATATAGTACAGCCATGGCCGAGGTAATGCAGGAGGCGCCAATGCGCGTTCACGAGCTCCGGGGAGGGCTCCTCCTCCTTCACGATGACCGGGCGCCACTGGCTTCCGGTTGACCGGCAGGGTGGTGATGGCAGCGCCATCTCCTTGCCGCGCCAGAGACGTCTCGGCGGTGACGTCGACCAGTTGAAGCGGCCGAATGTGCTGCACGGCAGCGAGGGAGGCTCCACCTTGACGCGGCGTCCAATTTGGACGCTGTGGTAGAGGGGGGCTCCTCCTTCACCTCCTGCTTGTCGCGACGGCGAGGGCGGCGCCAGACCACGGTCGCAGAACGCCCATTCAAGCAGGACCTCCAGCTGCGCCTCGAACTCCTCTTTCGTCGAGGTGGCCTCGGCGAGGTGGGTCGGCTGCTGCTACTCCTTCTCATCCAACGATAGCATGACCTCCTCCTTCATCGACGGGACGGTGGAGGACGATGGCCCCGCAGACCGTGTGCGGCGGCACCATGATCTGGAGGGAGATCCACCGGCTGAGGCCGAGAACCAGCCGCTGGCGCTGGACTTGCCCAACGAGCGGTCAAGGAGAGGATCGGTGACGCGACGGTGAGCGGAGAGGAAAGGAGATGAGAGGTGGCAGTGTGCGGAGAGGAGGGGAGATGGGTTTGGACGACGCCGCATGCCTGCTTAAATAGCCGGGGCAGGCAGACCAACGCCACTTCAAGGCGGTCCAGTGGCCGGAGTAGGCTTCTCGGTCGCCTCACGTCCACATTGAAGCGGCGCCGCCCTCCTATCCGGTCAAGTCGGTCAGACCGGCAGCGTCCAGCCGCGTCCG
Organism: Elymus sibiricus; assembly: GCA_039707655.1. Lineage (NCBI taxonomy): Eukaryota > Viridiplantae > Streptophyta > Magnoliopsida > Poales > Poaceae > Elymus > Elymus sibiricus. The sequence goes on along the minus strand of CM077676.1, from coordinate 60,252,861 downwards.
CTATAGAGCGGTAGAGCGGCATGAATGCGCGGCGACCGCTCGCGAGTGGGACATGTGGCGATGACTTTGGGTGGGACCGCGCAGTCGGACGCGTACATGGCGAACGTCCGGATGCCCGCAAATCTTCCTCAGGTTTGGTTCCGGTTTGTAGGAATTTGGACGCGCGGACGCTTCCTCGGACGTTTGCGGGGCGGCGTTGGATGGCGAAAATCGTCCGGACAGGCCTGTCCGAACGTATAGGAGCGTATTGGGGTACGACGTTGGAAATGCCCTAAGATTTCAAGAGCCATATATATGTTTTTTCTTTAGTTTGGATCAGGATAACCTAATGTCTTGAGGATATCAGAATCGGGCATGGTCATTTATCGCAGTGATTTCAAGTAGTAGCTGATTAGTTTACTTTATTTGCAAGATGCCATCCACTACCAGTCGCCTTGAACGTCCAAAACGTTCAGTTCCAATTTAGGCGAGAATCAATCTGTCGTTGGATGGTTAGGAGGTAGTGATACCTTCAGCTTATCAAGAATCAAACCCCAGGTTTGACACTTTGGAGTCTCATAAAGGCAAAATATTTTTTCAGTGGAAGGAGACGATCCCGTTGATAGCGAGGTGTTGTGATGACTTCGTCAATTCCAAGACCCCGCCAACTCAGCCTCTCAGAGATGCTCATAGGGATAGGATGTATGTGCGTGTGTTTATAGGGATGAATGTATGTACGTCTTTGTGAGCGTCTGTGTCTGTACTGTGTTTCTAAAAAATCCGTTCAGGTTAGGCCACAAACTTATAAATGGTTAAATCGGTGCACGCAACTTGGAGATTTGAATCACTTTAGTCCAAAACCTCACTTCCCCAGCAAAAGCGTGCCATGTTGGCATGCTGAGCTAGGCGCGGGGTCACGCGCCGTGGATGTGAGGGAGGCAGAGGCGGGGGCAATCTTGCTAGAAACCTACTGGAAGTTATATCATTGTGTTTTCATTGCTCTCTTAAAACCTGTATCCCTAGCGAGATTGAAATACCCAATTTTGTGGCGAGCTCAGATCTTGGCCGGCAGTGCTCATTATCCGGCAGGCGACAGTGACTTGGTCACAGCGGCGCGGAATAGAAGGCAACCCGCACGTGGAACCCAGCATCTCTACGTCATGTCCATCTATCTAGCCATGTGCATTGGGATGGCGGCTGGAAGATGAGGATGAACATCATCGTCGACGACGGCTGGAAGGTGACGTCGGTTGTTTACTATGCCCGCAATGTGCAAGTTAAGGCTCAACATTAATTTCATCACCTTTTTCTCCAGTTGGTTCCGTTTAATTTGGGGGCTAAAGCTTGCGTTCTTGATCGTTAGGAGGGGAGCGAAGATCTGTTGATTTTGACTATGGCTTGCCCAAACTTGAGTTTGACCAGGATGGACACAACTTCAGTGACTTAACTGCACCTGCATTTGGGTTTATGACATGTGGGTGACTTAACTGCACCTACCTTTGGGTTTATGATATGCGGGCGCATATCATAAACCCAAAGGTAGGTGCAGTTAAGTCACTGAAGCTCAGTCCAACCAGGACTACAACGACACTGAGGAGAAGAGAGCCGAAAGGTGTGGGCATCTCATGAAACCTGCTAGGCGTGTGTGCAGAGTGCAGTGAAGGAAGCAATGGAAGTGCAAAGTTGGAGAAGTTTTTTTTCAAGGATACGTCCAGGCGGACGCATCCGTGGCATAGAAGAAAGGCCAAAATGGCCAGTACAACCCCGTTACCGGTTACAACACCTTCGACATGTCGAAGGCCCCACCAAGCTGCTACACTAACAACTCACTATCTTCCACCTCACTACCACAAATTCCATCAGAAGTGTAGATCGAAAGAGCCTCGCCATCCTCCATGATCTAGCTTTCTCCCGAATCTTACCTAGAACCACATACTTCGACTACGTCTCATCATTCCGGTGCGTCCAGAGCATCCAGAAAGCAATTAGGATGGTTGCCCTAACATCTCTGGAGATCTGGCTCCCACCCTCCCGCGAGCTCCACCAGTCAATCAAGTCCGTGTCTAGGTCAGGCAGAATCACTCCCCAAACCTCACGAGAGAAGATGCACCCCAGTAGCAGGTGTTGGATTGTCTCGGGTTCCTGATCGCTAAGGTGGCAAGCAGCAGGATCGTCAAAGTTTACGGATCTTGAATTTTCAAAAAGAAAAAAATTCTATACGCACTATATTATGGAATAGAGGGAGTACTATATATAGGGTTATTTACACTCTTCCCATAATTGGTTCTCATCCGTCCATTTTGCCCTTAGTTCTTAGTTTTTGAGTGTGCTCAATTTTGCCCCAAAATGTCTAGGTGCCCTTATAAAATTACCCTTCTATGTTGTTTCTGTCTGGACATACCTGTTTGACCGTTACTGCACCATTTCATGCATCATTTTTCCATTGCAACTCGTGTCACTTACAGGTGGGACCTACCTAGGCGGAAAGAGAGAAATTCAAAATTGAGTGACAGTAAACTTATGTTCTTCGAGACAACTGGTTTGAACTCCAGCAGGCCCCGTACTGAGAGCTCGAGGACCGGAATAGTGCGAGTCACAGGAGGCACTATGACGGAGGAGGAGGTTGTGCATCAGCTCAGGAGGTTGGTGTCAGCTAGCTTTCAGTGGTCGCTTGAGCGGGTTAAGTAACAGCAGTACAAGGTGGATTTCCCTCAAAAGGAGGATATGGGGCGCCTCCTAGAGTTTGGGATCTGCAGAGTGCCATCTAGCCCATGTTATCTCAAATTTGATGAGTGGAAGCATAAGGAGCCGGAGGGTACTCCTCTGAGGTCGATCTGGGTCAGGCTTCATGGGGCTCCACCCAAGACTCTTAATGACTTTCTGGAAACATGGAGCATTGGGTCACTTATTGGCAAGACAGAGGAAGTCGACGTGGCTTACACGCGCAGCAGTGGCATTGCGAGGCTACGTGTCGGGGTCACAGAGATTCACTTCGTGCCAAAGTATGTACCCTGGACATATTGTGGCGTGACATATCATCTCAGAGTTGAGATTGAGGGCCACCCCTTTGAGGATAGTGATGTGGACGGTTCTGATGATGACTTGACTGAGGGAGGGGCCGGGAAGCACGATGATATCATGGACCATGACGGTCGTGGTGATGAGGCTGGGTCTAATGGACAACCTAAGTCAGCGGATGCACCTCGAGCTCCTGAGGACAAGGGGGAAGCTAAGCAATCGACGCCCATGGCGGGGCTTCGGTTTGTGTCCTTCGGGGTGGCATCGGCGCCTAGCCGCCTATGGGGGGACCGGGCCGAGGCTGGGGATCCGGCTTAGCAGGAGCCACTACCGCTCTCCCCGGAAATGTCACCGGTACACCCGGCGCGGACAACGGAAGCAAGGAAGCAGATTTCCCATTCGACCCCTGTTTTGGGAGGAGTTCCAAGGCAGGCGGCCTTTGCTCCATCCCTGGCGGCGTCTCCTATGGCGCAGATTGCCACCTCTGCGCCGATCTCCGGAGGATGCCCGAGGCAGGTGGCCTCCGGGAGCCCTTCGATTACTTCGCCGATTGTGCGTTCCCCGCTGAGGAGTTCGGTGCCCAGACCTGTGTCACCCGTCGGGAGCCCGGCAGGAGGCCGCTCCTTGACGGGTTGTTCAGTGGAGGAGATCATAGCCTTTGGAGAGATACCGGACCCGATGTCCGGTGACAGGCAGGTGAGCCAGCAGATCCCGGCGCAGCCGGACGCGGACGACTAGCAATTGGGGCGTGCTATGCGGGCAGCCAAACTGCGAGACATCGAAACTAATACAGGTATGTCCGTCAACACGAGTTTTTCTATATTAAATTTTTCTGAGGATGAAATTGTCAACAATGCTAATAGGATAGGGGTTTCACTCGGGTCAAATAGTAGGGAGGTTGCAAAGTCTGTTAACGATTTGCTTGATTTGGAGGCTGATAGGGCTATGCAAATGCTTAGATCTATTGCATCCGTAACACCAATGCATGATAATGAGGTTAATGAGCTAGGGGTGAGATCGTTAGAGTGTTTATGCGAGGATCTAGTACCTCCCAGTGTGCTTGGAGAGGAGGCCGTGGAGGTAGAGGAGCATGTGGCACCTCTACAACCACAACAAGGTCTTGGTTTGCTCGATGAGGAATCTCTGGAGGCAGAGGTGCATGTGGCATCAATGCAACCAGACGATGACATACCAACAAACCCCAGTCATGCGGACTCAGGAGTCATGTTGGAAAAACCCAAGCGCACGTGGAAGAGAAAGATATACCCGACTTCTGCGGTGCATCGCAGCGCAAGAATCAAATTCAAACGTAAATTCCATGATGAAAAATGAGAGGCATTTTCTGGAATAGCGGAGGTCTTGCGGACTTGGCTAAACGGAGGTTCTTGGCGGAAACATCTAGGGAACAAAAGTTGGATTTTGTTGCGTTACTTGAGACTGGTAGGGATAATTTTACTTCGCAGTTTCTCGAAACGATTTCTGGTGGCTCTGACTTCGATTGGCATTGTCTACCACCTCGGGGAAGATCTGGCGGGATCTTGCTCGGAGTTAATTGCGAAACTTTGGAAGTGAGTAATGTTTTCATGGGTGACTATGCTGTCAAATTTCACGTAAGGTCGAAAGTTGCCATTTTTAGGTGGGCTCTGGTTGCGGTGTTGTAGGAGATATGCCCTAGAGGCAATAATAAGTGTTATTATTTATCTCCATGTTTGTAGTTAAGTTTATATTCCGTGCTATAACTGCTATGGTTCTCGAGTCTGCAATAACCACGAGGCTCGGAGGAAGACTCATATGCACGTGTGGAATAATAAACGGTAAAAAGTATTCCTAGTCTGGCCTCTAAGACTAGCTCAAGTGTTGCATGATGGTTCTGTTTTCCTGATCATGGGCATGACTATGCCGGCAACTTTGAGGGCATAATGTTAGGAGAACACTTGCGTTGAATCGACCTGAATTGATGTTATGCTATGAGATACATTCGTCACAAGTTAATGGTTAATAACACAGAGAAAGTTAATGTTTGCATAATTTCTTAGACCATGAGAGTGTCGAGTTTCTTCATGCTTGCTTCATGAACTTTGGGGTTTGTTAAACGTCATCCGTAACAGGGTGGCTATTACGGCGGCTTACGGGTTCATGGGAAAGTATGTCAAGGGACTTGATAGCTCAAGATTGGGATTTGCTCCTCTGACGATGGAGAGATATCTCTAGGCCCTCTCGGTGTTACGGTATCCACCATCGTCTGGCCAGACACATTGTGATTTGATCACAGGGATGCCGGAACACGGGAACGAGAAAAGAGAACGAAACCGGTAACGAGGTAACTGGCATTGTAGACAAGTGTTGATCCACGGGGATGTCGATAAATCTCACCTCGGGTTTTGTAACATATCGCGAAGCAACAGGAATAGCACACGGCAACTGGAGGTTCACTCGAATATTCATTTGTGTGGGTATAGGGGTCAATATGGGTGTCCACGGCTCCGATGTTGATCATTGATCGGAAAGAGTTCCGGTCATGTCTATACTTCACCGAACCTATAGGGTCACACGCTTAAGGGTCATCTATCTGCTGAATACTAGACAGGGAGTCTGAGAGAAAGTCACCAGAAAAGTTTCGGAGACAGCGGAAAAGTTCTGGAGAGAGAGCACCGGAATAGTTTCGGTAAAACTGAAAAGTTGTTTCAGGGTATACCATTAAGTCAAATTGGTTTTGGCACACGCCTGGAAATTCTTGGAGGGTGCCAGAATTGGTGTGGGAACTTCTGAGATTTTTCGGAGAAAAAAACCGGAAATGTTCCGGAGCTGCCGGAACCGCTTTGTTTGCTTTTCGCAGATGAAAATCACTAATCCGGAATTGTTTCGGAACGCGTCCAAAATCATTTGTGTGGGTACTGGAATTATTCTAAGACCCACAGAAATATTTTCGGATTTAACGGTCGCGGAAAAATGTTTCCGTGAATAGTGAAAGTGCTTTTTGGGTGTCTTCTTGGAGAAGCTACCTTGAGGGCCTTTTGGTATTTTTCCCCTTAACTTCTTGGAGAAGCTACCCTTGGGCTTGGCCTATAATCAGGGGTGGAGGGGGCTGCCTAAAGACACACTCTTTCTCATCATACACAAGCCATGCATGATTTGGCCTTCTTCTCTCCCTCCCCGCGAAATAGTTTCGTAGAGCTGAAAGGCTGTCTAGGTTCCGGTGGGAACTAGTTCTGGACGGCAAAGCCCTGCCGGATAGATGACACCGTATGTGTGCAACCCCGTAGAGAGGTCGTAGGTTCGATCTTTTTGCCCGAGGGGCTGTTCGAGGGTCCTCCCGAAGGGCTGTCCGAGTTTCGGGGGTCCTCCCGAAGGGCTGTCCGAGTGACCCGCCCGAAGGGCTGTCTGTGAGGCCTCCCGGAGGGCTGTCCAAGGATCCGTCTGGTGGGACTATCCGAAGGACTGTCCAGAGGCCTCCCGGAGGGCTGTCCGAGGATCCGTCCGGTGGGACTATCCGAGGGACTGTCCAGAGGCCTCTCGAAGGGCTGTCCGAGGATCCGTCTGGTGGGACTATCCGAGGGACTGTCCCGAGGCCTCCCGAAGGGCTGCCCGGAGATCCGTCCGGTGAGCTAACGAGGGAGTACATCCTCGCGGTTGGGAGGTTGTAAAATCCTAGCTACGGGGATCTGCACCGCCGATCGTCATCGACTCTACTTCCGCTGCGCTACGAGTCGGTAACGAAAAGATCAAAAACCTTGTATGATGTGTTCATAGTGGTCCTGGGCTGGTGCGTAGGTCAGAAATTTTTTGTTTTCTGCTGCGTTCCCCTACAGTGGCATCATGAGCCATGCTATGCGTAGATGCAGGTTACGATCTAGAATACATAGAGATGTATGGGTGTTGCACAATATAATTTGTAGTAGATGAGTTCTACTGCTGATAATTATTTGTGCGGGTAGCAGATGAAATCTGTTACCCGATGTTCTTGTTGCTTCCCTGGAATTTGCATATTTCTGATCTTGATAACAGCATGGTGGAATTTCAAAGTTCTGGCAATCCGCGATCCTGATTGATCAACGAAGTGCTAACAGTTCGTTGAATTCCGCCATAGTTGGAGAGAAAGATGTAATTTCGCAGACGAAAGGGCAATGCAGATATGATCTGCACGGGGGTCATGCGTATGACGAAGTTCAGTATGGGGCTCGAGATTTTATTATCTCGTGTTTCATACACCCCGCAAAGTTAATCTAGCGACTTGAATAATCATACTTGATGATGGACGTTGGAAGCTTCGGTTTGTTTCGAAACCTTAGAAGCCACGTAAAATAAAATTTTGCATGAACCTATTAGAGGCGTCTAACTTGGTTTTGCAGGATGTGCATGTGATGTGGTATGGCAGTTCTCATATTAATTCGATTATGTATGAGATGACTATACAATGTAAATTATCATGACCTGCGTGTCATGAGATTCGGCATGATGGCTGGAGCCATATGATTGTCACTTTAATGACCTGCGTGTCAACCTTAGGTAATGCACTTATTTTATTAGCTATAGAGATAGCAATATTATCTGGTGCATCGACAAGGTGGTGGCAATCTTCGCGAAGGTGAACACCGACGCAAATGCCGAAGACGAAGAAATACAGGACTTCTCCGTCAGAAAGGGCTATGCCATATCATGCTATTATGAATTGCCTGAGATGTTTATCCCTTATGATGCACCCTTCTTGATTGCGCGGTAGTCGCTTTTTATTAGGGTGATCTCTCACAAAAATATCAAGTAGTTAGTGTTCTCCCAAGTGTAGCACCGTCACGGCACCTATCTCTTCGGGGTATCACATGGATACATGGGTACGAACGATTAGAGAAGTGTGAGGCGGGTGAGTTGAGACCTCGCAGCGAGATCACTTGGTTGTCTTGACGTTCAGGCATGAAAGTCATGAGCTCGGAACACGCGCATCGAAAGATGAACAAGAGTCACATAGAGATGTGATTGGCAAGTTGGCCTACCGATTGCAATTCTCGTCACTTGAGATGGATACATCCTTGGCGTTGAATTGTAATATGGGTCTTGAATCACTCACAATCAATTTTGAGAGATATTGATTTGAGTGGGAGCGCACTATAGAATTAACTTGTTTAATTCTCAGTGCAATTAATTATGAACACTGTCTAAGTGTGATTTGCATAATAGTTGTAGAATAATGGCTCGCGTTTCCACCTTCCCTGTTAAAATTGAATAAGCTGTTAAATATCTGGTTAAAACTTTACGGTTGGTAACGTAATGTGAGGCTTGTCCTCAAAAAGTGCCGAGAAGGACTTTGTCCTATCGCATGCTTTTGGTATTCTCCCGCTAATGCTATGGATAATGTGACTCTCGTCCTTCGATCCAAAAGCTAGAATTCCGTTACGGTCAAGTGCAATATGGTTGCTTCCATGAGACCCGAACTTCAAAAGTTTGGGATAGCTATGTGATATTCATGGAACTGAAATCATTTTCAGACACAAACAAAGGCTAAAAGATATGTGATATCCAAAGCAATGTTTGTTTTGCAAACTATTAGTAAAAATGTTTACTATGCATTTGACTAATAACAGAGGGATCCAGTAGAACGCCTGTCATATGATGATGGTGAATAAAACAACAACTTAAGAGAAAGGAAATGTCCGAAGGGTGTTAGTATGACTTACACACCTAGGAAGTCCGGGGCTGACGCCACTCTTCAAGTTGGTGCTTCTTCTGAGAGTACGAGAATTATTGGAAGTAAAACTGTTAGAAGTATAAAGGCAAAAAGAAAGAAGACTGGAATGTCCAGCTCATGTATGAAAGTCATACAAGTTATTGATGTATAGAAGGCTGGTCAAAGAAATAGTTCTTGGGAATTATGATTAAACATGTTAATCACTGATTCTTGGGTATTGTGAGTTGATCACAGAGATACCCGCTCGATTGTTTTCCGTTGCAATTCGATGCAAGAACTACTACGGCCTAAAAGACTGACCGGAGTGAGGTTCAGATATGCGCTGGGAACATAGTAAATGTTACTATACATTCCATCGGTGTATTACCTATGTATTTATTTTCATAATTCATTTAGAGTTTTACACACTCTAGCCCATTGCATAAGGTATCTTGCAAGAAGGTTGTTCATAAGAGAACTTTTGATGTTCGATGTTATGAATAACTTAAGGGCCATACTTTCATTATGAATGAGATGTATGTTATGAATATTAATAATAATACATTACCTCTGTATTTGCTTTCATAATTCATTTTGGAGTTTTACACACTCTAGCCCATTGCATAATGTTTGTTGCAAAAGGGTTGTTCATAAAAAAACAATTGTTGTTCAGTGTCATGAATAACATAAGGGCCATGCTTCCATCGTGGATGGGATGTATGTTATGAATATTGATGGTAATATGATACATCCATAACACTGACGCTAAATGTCGCAAGACTAAGAGAATACCACACATGTGTGGAACTGCATTTGGTCACATTGGAGAAACCCGCATGGAGAAATTCCATAATGATGGATTTTGAAGTCGTTTGATTATGTATCATCTGACACTTGCAACTTTCCTCCAAAAAGTGAAGTGACTGAAATACCATTCACAGGCCATAAGGAACGAGCAACGAACTTATTGGTGATCATACATTTTGATGTGTGTAGTTCAATAAATGTTGTTGCTGGTAGTGGATTTATCTATCTTCAGAAATGATTCAAGTAGATATATGGATATTTGCTTGATGAGACGTAAGTCTGGATCTTTTGAAATCATTCGAAAGGTTTTCAATATGAAGTAGAAATTATTGTAACAAGAAAATTATGTTTCTGCAATTTGATTGCGGAAAGGAATATTTGAGTTACAAGTTTAGCGAATGTCTGATGAGTTGTGAAAAAGATTTCATAACTTACACCTCCCGGAACTCCACTGTGAGTCGTACGTCCGTGAAGATGTATTCAAACCATTTGTAACATGGTAAGATCAAAGATGACATAAATCAATTTGTCATTATCCCTTTTAAAGGTAATGCTTTAGAGACTGCGGCTTTTACACTGAAAAGAGCGCCATCAGGTCTGTTGAAATGACGCCATGGTATGGTACGCCCAACCATGCTTTGTCTTTTCTTAACATTTGGAATATGGGGCTTGTGTAAAATATTTACAAATCTATTCCAAATCAGACAAGTACTACTTTGTAGGTTATCTCAAGTAATTGGGAATTCCTCCACCACTATACCGAGGCAAAAAGGTTTGCCACCAAGAACGGTATGCTTTTAAAGAGAATGGTTCTTACAAAAAGGTGAGTGAGAGAACAGTGCAACTCGACGAGATAACAATATCTTCGTCATCAGATCAAAGGAAAGAAACCTTGGAAGTAATTCCAGAGTTTCCTACTGCGACTGATACGGAAGCCTCTACATGCGATGTATGGACTTCGGTCGAACTTGCAACTGAACCACGTAGGCAAAACTCGTGCAAACCTCTCAGGTGCGCAAGCGAGATATTGTTGTTAAACAACATTATACCTACGATACACAAGGAAGCGTTGATGGGCCCTGACTCCGGAATTGGCTAAATGCCAATATAATCCGAGATAGTTTCCATAAATGATTCAAGATTGTATCTTGATAAACCCTTCGGAAGACTTAGAGTCTAACGAACATTAATGGAACTATAAACTGATGTGGATAAAATGTTTTATCCATAAAGCTCGACTTGTTGCAATAACAAGTTAAAGAAGTTGACTACGATGAGGTTGTCTCACCGTAGCGATGCTTAAAGTCAGATCGGGTTAAACTAGCAATTAATACATATTTCAATCTTGAGATATGATACATGGATGCCAAAAGGATTTCCATGTGATGGAAATGCAACCTAGGACTTGCATGTGATACAGTCCGAAGTATTTTGTCAATCCAGAGGATGCTAGTAAGTATGCAAACTTCAGAGTTACAGCAATGGACAGAAGAGAGCAAAATGGAGTTGGAATCTTCGTTTTGATGAAATAGTCAAAAGAGTTTGATTTCATCAATGGATAACGAAGATGCTTGTGGTTACAAGAAAGTAAGTGGGAGAATAATAATATTGCTAAAAACTTTGTGTGCTTGACACATTGTTGATTGGAAATAATATAATTTTTTTGACACAAATTAGGACTTCATTGAAAATAGTTTTTAGATGAAGTGCTTGGGCTAAATAGCCTTGATATTAGGCATATTTATCTACGAGATAGAATTGCCTAATAGGGCTAAAGCCAAAAATACATATTGACAAGATGCTAAAACATTTTAGCATTAAAACGCCAAGGAGTGATTCTTGCCGAAGTCACATGGAAAGTGTTTCGGCAAGACTCGGTGTCCCAAAACACTGATGAGCAAAATACATGATGGATTTTCCACACACCTTTGTGTTTGGATTAATCATGTATTTCATGGTATGTAAAACAACCAGATATGTCCGATACTCCCAAGCTATTGCGAGTATAGATACCAAAGTGATCAAAGTACTGATCATGGGACAACGGTGGAAAATGTCATTAAGTACTAAAGTAGCACTGATGACATGTTTTCTCGCAAGCAGAGATTATGAAGTGCTCGTTGTAAGTAATTGCATCGATACAGTCTTCATCAATACTCCATGCGATTTTCGATTTAAGTTAAGGGTTTTGTGTAATACACAATATGCTGGCACGGTGTTTGGAAATCGTTCCAAACAGGTTAGTGTGGCGAATTCTATAACTAAGGCTAAGTATGTTGCCGCTCTCAAAGCGACATAAAAGATGTTGAATCGTACAGTTCGTTCATGAACTTAGTATGGTTCTAAGATGGCTTTGGTCAATGGAACACTATTGAATATAGTTGCTCCATAGCTCAGTCTGAGGAATCAAGGTTTGACCAGTGATTCACATATATACGAAGCCAAGTCCACACAAAATATAAATTTTGTGAAAACGTGAAAACACGAGGATATGCAGAGATACACACAGAACTGAAGTTGTCAGATCCATTGGACATCAGACTATACCACAAGCGAAGCATGTTTTACACCGGTATGCCATAGGTGTAAAGTGCATCAGCATTGACTAGATTATTGACTCTAGTGCAAGTGGGAGTCTGTAGGAGATATGCCCTAGAGGCAATAATAAGTGTTATTATTTATCTCCATGTTTGTAGTTAAGTTTATATTCCGTGCTATAACTGCTATGGTTCTCGAGTCTGCAATAACCACGAGGCTCGGAGGAAGACTCATATGCACGTGTGGAATAATAAACGGTAAAAAGTATTCCTAGTCTGGCCTCTAAGACTAGCTCAAGTGTTGCATGATGGTTCTGTTTTCCTGATCATGGGCATGACTATGCCGGCAACTTTGAGGGCATAATGTTAGGAGAACACTTGTGTTGAATCGACCCGAATTGATGTTATGCTATGAGATACATTCGTCACAAATTAATCGTTAATAACACAGAGAAAGTTAATGTTTGCATAATTCCTTAGACCATGAGAGTGTCGAGTTTCTTCATGCTTGCTTCATGAACTTTGGGGTTTGTTAAACGTCATCCGTAACTGGGTGGCTATTACGGCGGCTTACGGGTTCATGGGAAAGTATGTCAAGGGACTTGATAGCTCAAGATTGGGATTTGCTCCTCCGACGATGGAGAGATATCTCTGGGCCCTCTCGGTGTTACGGTATCCACCATCGTCTGGCTAGACACATTGTGATTTGATCACAGGGATGCCGAAACACGGGAACGAGAAAAGAGAACGAAACCGGTAACGAGGTAACTGGCATTGTGGACAAGTGTTGATCCACGGGAATGCCGATAAATCTCACCTCGGGTTTTGTAACATATCGCGAAGCAACAGGAATAGCACACGGCAACTGGAGGTTCACTCGAATATTCATTCGTGTGGGTATAGGGGTCAATATGGGTGTCCACGGCTCCGATGTTGATTTTGACTATGGCTTGCCCAAACTTGAGTTTGACCAGGATGGACACAACTTCAGTGACTTAACTGCACCTGCATTTGGGTTTATGACATGTGGGTGACTTAACTGCACCTACCTTTGGGTTTATGATATGCGGGCGCATATCATAAACCCAAAGGTAGGTGCAGTTAAGTCACTGAAGCTCAGTCCAACCAGGACTACAACGACACTGAGGAGAAGAGAGCCGAAAGGTGTGGGCATCTCATGAAACCTGCTAGGCGTGTGTGCAGAGTGCAGTGAAGGAAGCAATGGAAGTGCAAAGTTGGAGAAGTTTTTTTTTCAAGGATACGTCCAGGCGGACGCATCCGTGGCATAGAAGAAAGGCCAAAATGGCCAGTACAACCCCGTTACCGGTTACAACACCTTCGACATGTCGAAGGCCCCACCAAGCTGCTACACTAACAACTCACTATCTTCCACCTCACTACCACAAATTCCATCAGAAGTGTAGATCGAAAGAGCCTCGCCATCCTCCATGATCTAGCTTTCTCCCGAATCTTACCTAGAACCACATACTTCGACTACGTCTCATCATTCCGGTGCGTCCAGAGCATCCAGAAAGCAATTAGGATGGTTGCCCTAACATCTCTGGAGATCTGGCTCCCACCCTCCCGCGAGCTCCACTAGTCAATCAAGTCCGTGTCTAGGTCAGGCAGAATCACTCCCCAAACCTCACGAGAGAAGATGCACCCCAGTAGCAGGTGTTGGATTGTCTCGGGTTCCTGATCGCTAAGGTGGCAAGCAGCAGGATCGTCAAAGTTTACGGATCTTGAATTTTCAAAAAGAAAAAAATTCTATACGCACTATATTATGGAATAGAGGGAGTACTATATATAGGGTTATTTACACTCTTCCCATAATTGGTTCTCATCCGTCCATTTTGCCCTTAGTTCTTAGTTTTTGAGTGTGCTCAATTTTGCCCCAAAATGTCTAGGTGCCCTTATAAAATTACCCTTCTATGTTGTTTCTGTCTGGACATACCTGTTTGACCGTTACTGCACCATTTCATGCATCATTTTTCCATTGCAACTCGTGTCACTTACAGGTGGGACCTACCTAGGCGGAAAGAGAGAAATTCAAAATTGAGTGACAGTAAACTTATGTTCTTCGAGACAACTGGTTTGAACTCCAGCAGGCCCCGTACTGAGAGCTCGAGGACCGGAATAGTGCGAGTCACAGGAGGCACTATGACGGAGGAGGAGGTTGTACATCAGCTCAGGAGGTTGGTGTCAGCTAGCTTTCAGTGGTCGCTTGAGCGGGTTAAGTAACAGCAGTACAAGGTGGATTTCCCTCAAAAGGAGGATATGGGGCGCCTCCTAGAGTTTGGGATCTGCAGAGTGCCATCTAGCCCATGTTATCTCAAATTTGATGAGTGGAAGCATAAGGAGCCGGAGGGTACTCCTCTGAGGTCGATCTGGGTCAGGCTTCATGGGGCTCCACCCAAGACTCTTAATGACTTTCTGGAAACATGGAGCATTGGGTCACTTATTGGCAAGACAGAGGAAGTCGACGTGGCTTACACGCGCAGCAGTGGCATTGCGAGGCTACGTGTCGGGGTCACAGAGATTCACTTCGTGCCAAAGTATGTACCCTGGACATATTGTGGCGTGACATATCATCTCAGAGTTGAGATTGAGGGCCACCCCTTTGAGGATAGTGATGTGGACGGTTCTGATGATGACTTGACTGAGGGAGGGGCCGGGAAGCACGATGATATCATGGACCATGACGGTCGTGGTGATGAGGCTGGGTCTAATGGACAACCTAAGTCAGCGGATGCACCTCGAGCTCCTGAGGACAAGGGGGAAGCTAAGCAATCGACGCCCATGGCGGGGCTTCGGTTTGTGTCCTTCGGGGTGGCATGGGCACCTAGCCGCCTATGGGGGGACCGGGCCGAGGCTGGGGATCCGGCTTAGCAGGAGCCACTACCGCTCTCCCCGGAAATGTCACCGGTACACCCGGCGCGGACAACGGAAGCAAGGAAGCAGATTTCCCATTCGACCCCTGTTTTGGGAGGAGTTCCAAGGCAGGCGGCCTTTGCTCCATCCCTGGCGGCGTCTCCTATGGCGCAGATTGCCACCTCTGCGCCGATCTCCGGAGGATGCCCGAGGCAGGTGGCCTCCGGGAGCCCTTCGATTACTTCGCCGATTGTGCGTTCCCCGCTGAGGAGTTCGGTGCCCAGACCTGTGTCACCCATCGGGAGCCCGGCAGGAGGCCGCTCCTTGACGGGTTGTTCAGTGGAGGAGATCATAGCCTTTGGAGGGATACCGGACCCGATGTCCGGTGACAGGCAGGTGAGCCAGCAGATCCCGGCGCAGCCGGACGCGGACGACTAGCAATTGGGGCGTGCTATGCGGGCAGCCAAACTGCGAGACATCGAAACTAATACAGGTATGTCCGTCAACACGAGTTTTTCTATATTAAATTTTTCTGAGGATGAAATTGTCAACAATGCTAATAGGATAGGGGTTTCACTCGGGTCAAATAGTAGGGAGGTTGCAAAGTCTGTTAACGATTTGCTTGATTTGGAGGCTGATAGGGTTATGCAAATGCTTAGATCTATTGCATCCGTAACACCAATGCATGATAATGAGGTTAATGAGCTAGGGGTGAGATCGTTAGAGTGTTTATGCGAGGATCTAGTACCTCCCAGTGTGCTTGGAGAGGAGGCCGTGGAGGTAGAGGAGCATGTGGCACCTCTACAACCACAACAAGGTCTTGGTTTGCTCGATGAGGAATCTCTGGAGGCAGAGGTGCATGTGGCATCAATGCAACCAGACGATGACATACCAACAAACCCCAGTCATGCGGACTCAGGAGTCATGTTGGAAAAACCCAAGCGCACGTGGAAGAGAAAGATATACCCGACTTCTGCGGTGCATCGCAGCGCAAGAATCAAATTCAAACGTAAATTCCATGATGAAAAATGAGAGGCATTTTCTGGAATAGCAGAGGTCTTGCGGACTTGGCTAAACGGAGGTTCTTGGCGGAAACATCTAGGGAACAAAAGTTGGATTTTGTTGCGTTACTTGAGACTGGTAGGGATAATTTTACTTCGCAGTTTCTCGAAACGATTTCTGGTGGCTCTGACTTCGATTGGCATTGTCTACCACCTCGGGGAAGATCTGGCGGGATCTTGCTCGGAGTTAATTAAGAAACTTTGGAAGTGAGTAATGTTTTCATGGGTGACTATGCTGTCAAATTCCACGTAAGGTCGAAAGTTGACGGTTTTAGGTGGGCTCTGGTTGCGGTGTTGTAGGAGATATGCCCTAGAGGCAATAATAAGTGTTATTATTTATCTCCATGTTTGTAGTTAAGTTTATATTCCGTGCTATAACTGCTATGGTTCTCGAGTCTGCAATAACCACGAGGCTCGGAGGAAGACTCATATGCACGTGTGGAATAATAAACGGTAAAAAGTATTCCTAGTCTGGCCTCTAAGACTAGCTCAAGTGTTGCATGATGGTTATGTTTTCCTGATCATGGGCATGACTATGCCGGCAACTTTGAGGGCATAATGTTAGGAGAACACTTGTGTTGAATCGACCTGAATTGATGTTATGCTATGAGATACATTCGTCACAAGTTAATGGTTAATAACACAGAGAAAGTTAATGTTTGCATAATTTCTTAGACCATGAGAGTGTCGAGTTTCTTCATGCTTGCTTCATGAACTTTGGGGTTTGTTAAACGTCATCCGTAACTGGGTGGCTATTACGGCGGCTTACGGGTTCATGGGAAAGTATGTCATGGGACTTGATAGCTCAAGATTGGGATTTGCTCCTCCGACGATGGAGAGATATCTCTGGGCCCTCTCGGTGTTACGGTATCCACCATCGTCTAGCCAGACACATTGTGATTTGATCACAGGGATGCCGGAACACGGGAACGAGAAAAGAGAACGAAACCGGTAACGAGGTAACTGGCATTGTAGACAAGTGTTGATCCACGGGGATGTCGATAAATCTCACCTCGGGTTTTGTAACATATCGCGAAGCAACAGGAATAGCACACGGCAACTGGAGGTTCACTCGAATATTCATTCGTGTGGGTATAGGGGTCAATATGGGTGTCCACGGCTCCGATGTTGATCATTGATCGGAAAGAGTTCCGGTCATGTCGATACTTCACCGAACCTATAGGGTCACACGCTTAAGGGTCATCTATCTGCTGAATACTAGACAGGGAGTCTGAGAGAAAGTCACCGGAAAAGTTTCGGAGACAGCGGAAAAGTTCTGGAGAGAGAGCACCGGAATAGTTTCGGTAAAACTGAAAAGTTGTTTCAGGGTATACCATTAAGTCAAATTGGTTTCGGCACACGCCTGGAAATTCTTGGAGGGTGCCAGAATTGGTGTGGGAACTTCTGAGATTTTTCGGAGAAAAAACCGGAAATGTTCCGGAGCTGCCGGAACCGTTTTGTTTGCTTTTCGCAGATGAAAATCACTATTCTGGAATTGTTTCGGAACGCGTCCAAAATCATTTGTGTGGGTACTGGAATTATTCTAAGACCCACAGAAATATTTTCGGATTTAACGGTCACGGAAAAATGTTTCTGTGAATAGTGAAAGTGCTTTTTGGGTGTTTTCTTGGAGAAGCTACCTTGAGGGCCTTTTGGTATTTTTTCCCTTAGCTTCTTGGAGAAGCTACCCTTGGGCTTGGCCTATAAATAGGGGTGGAGAGGGCTGCCTAAAGACACACTCTTTCTCATCATACACAAGCCATGCATGATCTGGCTTTCTTCTCTCCCTCCCCGCGAAATAGTTTCGTAGAGCCGAAAGGCTGTCTGGGTTTCGGTGGGAACTAGTTCTGGACGGCGAAGCCCTTCCGGATAGATGACACCGTATGTGTGCAACCCAGTAGAGAGGTCGTAGGTTCGATCTTTTTGCCCGAGGGGCTGTTCGAGGGTCCTCCCGAAGGGCTGTCCGAGTTACTGTCCGAGTTTCGGGGGTCCTCCCGAAGGGCTGTCCGAGTGACCCGCCCGAAGGGCTGTCCGTGAGGCCTCCCGGAGGGCTGTCCGAGGATCCGTCCGGTGGGACTATCCGAAGGACTGTCCAGAGGCCTCCCGGAGGGCTGTCCGAGGATCCGTCCGGTGGGACTATCCGAGGGACTGTCCCGAGGCCTCCCGAAGGGCTGCCCGGAGATCCGTCCGGTGAGCTGACAAGGGAGTACAACCTCGCGGTTGGGAGGTTGTAAAATCTTAGCTGCGGGGATCTGCCCCGCCAATCGTCATCGACTCTACTTCCGTTGCGCTACGAGTCGGTAACGAAAAGATCAAAAACCTTGTATGCAGTCTTCATAGTGGTCCTGGGCTGGTGCGTAGGTCGGAAATTTTTTGTTTTCTGCTGCGTTCCCCTACATGTGTATGGTGCTGCACAGCCTGAGTTCAAACCTTAATTTTTGGCAGATCTAGTGAGGATTTGTGGGGATGAAAGGTTGCCCATCCTGGTTGGTGGTGATTTCAATATTATTAGATGGAGAGACGAAAAGAATAATGATAATTTCGATGGGAGATGGTCATTTATGTTTAATGCTATCATTGAGAATCTAGACCTAAGAGAGATCGATCTCACTGGCAGACAATATACTTGGGCGAACAACTTAGAAAATCCAACGTATGAGAAATTGGATCGAGTTCTAGCCAGCGTAGAATGGGAACAGAAGTTTCCTCTGGTAACGGTGCGCGCGTTACAGAGGGGTCTTTCAGACCATACTCCTATCCTTGTTGACTCGGGGGAAGCAACTCACGTAGGCAACAAGAACATTTTCTCTTTCGAAGTATCATGGTTCGAAAGGGAAGGATTCCTTGATTTGATTGCCAGGGAATGGGCGAAAGAAAATCAAGGTGTGTCGAATATTGAAAGGAGGCAATATAAGATTAGGCACCTGCGGCAGTTTTTGTGGGAATGGGCAAAAAACGAAAGTGGCATTTATAAGAAGGAAAAAAGAAAGACTTCTCAACATTATCAATGACTTAGACTTAAAAGCCGAGGTCAATGTGCTTGGCACGTTGGACCGTGTGGCCAAAAGGGAAGCTGAAGAGAAGCTACAAAAGCTTCTTAGAGAAGAAGAGATGAAGTGGGCTCTCAGAGCAAAGGTTAGGCAAGTGATTCAGGGCGACAATAATACCCAGCTTTTCCATATGATTGCGAATGGAAAACACAGCAAGAAGAAAATTATTCAGTTAGAGCAAGATGAGGGTACAATTGTAGGTCACGAGAACCTTAAATTGTACATCACAGAGTTCTACAAAAAACTCTTTGGGGCACCGGAGCAGAACTTTGTGTCGCTAGATGAGCAAATAATTGGAGATTTGCCGTAGCTGGGAGCTGACGAGAACGAGATTCTGTCGGCACCGTTTTCTGAGAAGGGGGTGTTTGAGGCGATAGCGCAAATGAAGAATAATAAGGCACCGGGTCCGGATGGCTTTCCAGCTGAATTTTACAAGCGGTGTTGGGAAATCATCAAAGGGGATCTTTTACCCATGTTCCATGATCTATTTAATGGCCAACTACAATTATTCCACCTTAACTTTGGAACTATAACGCTGTTGCCAAAGAAAGAGGAGGCAGTTCACATAGAACAGTTCAGACCGATATGCCTGCTTAATGTGAGCTTCAAGATATTTACAAAGGTTGGTACTAATAGACTCACACAGATTGCGCATACTGTGGTGCAGCCAACTCAGACGGTGTTCATGCCGGGACGACATATCCTAGAGGGTGTTGTTGTTCTTCATGAAACCTTGCACGAAATCCACTCGAAGAAACTAGATGGTGTTATCTTCAAAGTTGACTTTGAGAAGGCATACGATAAGGTAAAATGGTCATTTTTACAGCAGGCCTTACGTATGAAGGGTTTTGATACAGCTTGGAGGAAGCGGGTAGAATCATTTGTACAAAAAGGCAGCGTCGGGATAAAGGTTAATGATGACATAGGTCGTTATTTCCCGACACGGAAGGGATTGAGGCAGGGGGATCCAATGTCTCCAATCTTGTTTAATATCGTCCCTGATATGCTGGCAGTCCTAATTGGTTGGGCCAAAGAGGATGGTCAGGTGAGTGGGCTTATCCCTCATCTCGTGGATGGTGGGGTTTCCATTCTTCAGTATGCCGATGACACTATTATTTTCATGGAACATTATATGGTAAAGGCTAGGAATATGAAACTGGTTTTGTGTCTCTTCGAACAACTGTCTGGTTTGAAAATCAATTTCAACAAGAGTTAACTGTTTTGCTTTGGACGCGCCAAAGAAGAGCAGGATAATTATAGACAGTTGTTTGGGTGTGAGTTGGGGTCTCTCCCGTTTAGATATCTGGGAATACCAATTCATCACCGAAAGCTCACCAACAAAGAATGGAAGTGCATAGAGGATCGATTCGAGAAAAATCTTAGCTGCCGGAAAGGCAAGCTTATGTCTTATGGGGGTCGGCTAATACTGATAAACTCTGTACTTACAAGTATGCTGATGCTCCTATTGTCCTTCTTTGAGGTACCCGTGGGCGTACGGAAAAGATTGGACTTTTATCGATCACGCTTCTTCTGGCAGAGTGATGAGGCTAAATCAAAATATAGACTGGCAAAGTGGGATATAATATGCAGGCCGAAGGACCAAGGGGGTTTAGGCATAGAAAACCTTGAGATAAAGAACAAATGCTTACTCAGTAAATGGTTGTACAGACTTTCTGTCGAGGACGGGGGGTATGGATACAGTTAATGCGTAACAAGTATCTACACTCCAAGGCCCTCGCCCAAGTTACTGGGCAGCCAAATGATTCAACTTTTTGGAAGGAGCTCATGCGGACAAAGGTAGCCTTTTTCAATAGGGCCAAATTAATTGTTGGGAACGGCAATTGAACAAGGTTTTGGGAAGATACATGGCTAGGGGACACGCCGCTGGCCATACAGTATCCAACCCTTTACAATATTGTACAACGAAAAGAGGCTTTAGTTAGTATAATTCTAGAATCTATTCCCTTAAACATACAGTTCAGAAGGTCACTAGTGGGGGAACGATGGGATAGATGATTACATCTTGTGCGCAGGTTGATGCAGGTCAGCCTTTCTAATGAGCCAGATACACTACACTGGAAACTTTCGGTGTCAAGGGTATTCTCAGTAAAGTCTATGTATACAGACTTGATAAACACTGGTCCAATCCCAAAGTCACTGAACATTTAGAAAATCAAGGTGTCCTTAAAGATAAAAAAAATTATGCGGTTCGTACACAAAGAAGTGGTCCTGACCAAGGACAACCTGGCAAAATGTAATTAGGTGGGTAGTAAACGATGTTGTTTCTGTGATCAGGATGAATCAATCCAACATCTGTTTATTGACTGTCCACTTGCCAAGCTACCGTGGCGCACAATGCATGTGGCATTTAACGTCAGTCCACCTGATACCATAAACACACTTTTTGGGACTTGGCTAAACAGGGTAGAGCCTAAATTAGCGGCGCATATTCGATTCGGAGTGTGTGCATTACTTTGGGCCATATGGAACTGCCGGAATGATGCGATTTTTAACAGACAAAACATGATAAAATTTTTGCAGGTAATCTACAAAGCAACTGGCTGGATCCGTACGTGGTCGTTACTCAGCCGTGCGGAAGCCAAGGAGCATATGGCTTATGGGTGCAACCGATGGGAGACCGTAGCACGGGATAGCTATAACCGATTTGGATGGCGGTCCAACAATAGGATAGGTGTATAGGCATTTAGTTCTATGTTTTGCCGGTTGTGCCTTTGAGTTCTCCCTTTATTTATATCTTGATGAGTTTTTGTATCATACTACATACTTGCTGGATCTTTTGGTTAATAAGATGGCTGCATGCATTGCTTTGATGCAGAGGTCGGGAGTAATCCTCCTTTTCTAAAAAAAGGGTGGTCTTCGAAGGCGTCTTCTGGCGGAGTGGACGCCGCCGCATCGTGTCTTGGTCCCGTGGCTCCTTCTCCGATCGGCGAATGGGCTCATCAAACTTCGTGTATTGATCCAGAGTCGGCATCGAGCTTTGCTTACGACGAGCCGTCGGCGAGTGCAAGAGGAAGGTGGCGGCGATTTTTCCAACGACTAATTTCTGAAAGGATGACCTTGTATGGGTCGAGGGGGTCAGTGGCGGATCCAGGAATTGAACTTACCCGGGGCAAAACAATGAAGGCCTAAATTTTTTAATGTACGAATGCAAGTCCGCTCAACCAAAACTCATAAAATTCAAATGTGAAGCTATGCACTAAAAAATTAACAAAACTAATGGTTCAAAATGGTGCCCTTGAAAACTGCATCTTTTCATTTGCGCGAGGTCGATGTCATGCCGCTGGTGCAACCCACCCAGGCTACGACAGGCATTGCACTGGGCACAACTTCTTCTCGTTCTGCCGTTAGCCAGGTGTCTAGCGTCCGATGAGGCGGAGCTTTGTGTCCGAGAGACGGCAGCGACAGGAGTGGACGTGGGCGATGGCTAGGTTAGGATTACTTGAAACCTAGTCGAGTGGTCATGGCCATTTTCCACTTCAGCCGCACCCCGGCGGCGGTGCGGTCCGTCTGGCACCCCAACGCCGGGGCGGCAGCGCGTCTTCTTGCGGCATCGGGCTTCGAGTCAGAGGTAAACGACGGCATGCATCACGACCCGTCCGTTGTTATGGAGAGGCATGCCTGTCATGCGATGTAGAGGGCGCGGGAGGCAGCTGCAACCCTCGCGGCCGAGGCCGCGGAGGCGGAGTCGCACGCAACTGTGGAGCCGCAACGGGTGACCGACACCCCTTGGCGCCGCATCCGCAGGGTGGCGGAGTCGATATCCAACCACGAGGCCGGCCTGTCTACGTCTTCACGTCGACCGGCGACGTCCAGGCCACGGGCTCCGATGAAGAAGTGTAGGGCATGAGAGACAGCCGACGGCGCTTCGTGTCCCGTGTGGGCCAGTCCATGTCCCATGTCCTACTCTTCCTTGTCGACGACGGGATATTCACTTTATGGGTCTCACGGTGACATGGGCATGCATTACGACCCGTCCGTTGTTATGGAGAGGCATGCCTGTCACGCGATGTAGAGGGCGCGGGAGGCAGCTGCAACCCTCGCGGCCGAGGCCGCGGAGGCGGAGTCGCACACAACTGTGGAGCCGCAACGGGTGACCGACACCCCTTGGCGCCGCATCCGCAGGGTGGCGGAGTCGATATCCAACCACGAGGCCGGCCTGTCTACGTCTTCACGTCGACCAGCGACGTCCAGGCCACGGGCTTCGATGAAGAAGAGTAGGGCATGAGAGACGGCCGACGGCGCTTCGTGTCCCGTGTGGGCCAGTCCATGTCCCATGTCCTACTCTTCCTTGTTGACGACGGGATATTCACTTTATGGGTCTCACGGTGACATGGGCATGAAAGGGAACAACCAAGGACGAGAGCCGGTGAAGATTCGACTAGGTTTTACATTGCATGCAATTGTATGGATTTGAGAATTTTCTAATAAGGTCTCCGGTTGTGAAAGTGGACATTTGAGGGGTGACCGGTTAGCCAAGGCGCATCCGCGGATATTTAGAGGGGCGGATTTGCTAAGTCCGGTTGTAGATGCTTTTACGAGGAAATAGCTTGCCATCCATCTCGCGTGGAGGAGAGATACGCTATTTAATTTAGGATTCAATTGGGCCACTTAAGTGCTAGCCCATGTTCAAAGAGAATTGTTTCCTGTTCGTTCCTTATCTCACGTTCCTCTCTTTCAAAAGTAATCGCAACTGCCTACTGAGATGGATATAAATCAGTAATGAGACGGATAAATCAACAGGTATTTGAGGCGTATGTTGCAGCTTACCCGGGGCCACCGCCCATACCTGCCCCTACGGTGGCGCCGCCCCTGGAGGGGGTGAGTTAATATTTGTGGCATCATCATCAGCACATAAAAGTTTTGAATAAATAAATATTCCTACAGATGAGACTAGTCACTTTTTTATATATAACTATGAGACTAGTCACTTTTATTATTCCCCGCAAAAGAAAAGAAAAAAGTCACTCGACACGGCGGGCAGACACGCTGGGTCTGGTCCATCCCGCGGCCGCGGCGGTGGGCGGACCTGGGCGAAGCAGAGAGGTGGGTAACAGCAGAGGCTGGTGGTGGAGCAAGGCGGCCTCTGCTCTGAGTTCGTCGACTCGGGGCGGCGGGGGAGGAGGTTGGCAGCGGCGCAGCGGATGCAGCCGCCATGGTGGACCTCAGCTTCCCGTCCACCACTTACTCCTCTACCACCAATCAGGGATTAATTCTTCAGTGGTAGCTATGGCCTTCTGTTACTACTTGTTCTGCTGTAGCTTCCATGTGTTTATCTACAAAATCTGTATGGTCATAGTTATTGGGGATAACATCCGGGATAGCAATCAAGGGTACACTTGAAATTTGTTATTTACTTTCTTTGTATGATATGGTCATCTGTTGTAGACAAATTGTTACACAAATTGTATGATCTTGCAACTTCAGTCAGCCTTTAAGCAGTGACGATGCCTTTCGATGTCACATTCTGCTGTTAGTGTGTTTGATGCATAGACCCAGCTGGTTCATTTATCCTGTCTACTAGTACTAATCAAAATCATTGGACTTAATTTAGGGCGGAGTAGAGCTATATAGGTCACTGTGCATTGTAGCAACCTGGTGGAACTATAGGGGCGCGAAGTACTGTAGCCATACACTGTAGCATGTGTTTTTCCAGTATTTTTGTTTTGCAAAAAGCAGAAACTTTTTGAAATTGTGAAAACAAATAAAATAAGAATATTTAAAAAAAATGCCAAACATGTTTTGAAAATGGAAACATTTTTTGAAATCCCCGATCATTTTTAGAAAATTTGCTAATATTTTTTGGAAATTCCCTTACTTTTTGAAAAATGGGATTTTTTTTGAAGTCACAAACATGTTATAAAATCCGAATATTTTTTGTCATTCTGACCTTTTTTAAAAAATTTGAACATTTTCAAAAAAATTCAAACATTTTTTTCTAAAGAAAGAAAAGAAAAACCCCTAAAACTGGGGAAAAAGGAAAATAAAAACCGGACCAGATGGAACCTTCTAGAAGGTTCCCAAAACTAGTAAAAACCACACATATTTCTAAATTCGGATTCACGTAGCTGCTTAATGGGCCGACGTATTCCGTCAGTTTATTTTTACTCTGCGTATAAGATTAGTCTATAGTCAAAATTCGTAAAGTTTGACCAACTTTATAGAAGAAAATATCAACATTCACAATACAAAATCAATATCACTAGATGCATTATGAATTTGATTTTCATGCATATCTTTATTATTATAGAGGCCCCGTCGGCCACCCTCTCGGCTCCGCGCGTCCCCCGTCGCTCCAAGCCGCCTCCCCCAGCTAGCAGGTTCCGGTCGGAGAATGGGGGCCGTGCGAGGGCTCCCCACGCGTGTCCTCCCCTGCCCGCGCCGGTGGCCACCCCGCTGCCCTCCGCCCCCGCGGCCCTTGCCGGCGACGCCTCCGGTCTGCTGCTGAAGTCCCTGGCGTCGATCCCCGCGACTCTGCCTCCGGTTCTTCCTGTCCTGCCGGATCTGACTCCCGCCCCAGCGCTGCCTCCGCCGCCTCCGGCGGGCCGAGTCCCTGCGCCTGGCGTCGATTTGGTGGTGGTGTTCGACTCCAGGCCTGCTTCCTGGTGCGCCGCCGCCGGTGACGAGGTCGAGGATGGGGAGTTCGTTCTGCAGTCGCCGCCGCCCGGCAGATCTGGCCTCGTCTCCGGCGATGCGCATCCCCAGCTTGGCTGCTCTGTTGTCAAGGGTGGGGAAGATGTTGTGGGCATGCCCGTGCAGCTACCGCAGGCCGCCGTGCAAGGCCCGTGCCCACCGCAGGACGATTCCTTCTGCTCCGGTGAGGGTGATGGTGCAAGGGCGGTGCCGCGGTCGCCTCTGGCCGCCACAGATGACCACCTTTCTGGCATGGGTTGTGCTTCCGGCGATGCTGTCATTGGGGAGCTGGCGCCGCCGCTGACGGCAACTGTTGTGGAAGGCCCCAGTCCTGGTTCTGGTTGTGTGCTGCACCCTTGTGGTCCAGCGGTGGCTATGGTTGCTCAGCCAAGGGACGGTCCCTGGGCAGGGCGACCTATTTCGTGGAGCTCCCTTACCGACGACGAAGATGACGACGATGGCGAAGAGCTAGCTCCACAGACACCTCTGCCGTCTGCCAAATGCTCAGTTCCAGTCGGTTCTTTGCCTCCCTGCTCTCCTGTTCCACCTCCTTGTGGCCCTGCGGGGGCTGTGGCCTCGACGCCAGAGGGGAATCCTTGGATTTTTGTGGGCCCAAGGCGTCGTCCCTGCCGCCAAGACCAGTGCTGCCAGGCTTCTGGACCCTCTGCCATGTTCGATGCGAGGCTTGCTCAAGCCGCCGTCTTTCGGAGGAGAACGCGCGGTCGGTGCTTCCGTTGTTTGGCTCCTGACCACCGGGCTGCCTCTTGCCGTGACCCGGTGAGATGTCTCTCCTGCCTCCGTTCTGGGCACCGCGAACGGGACTGTCGTCTTCGTCATCCCGCCAGCAAAGCTCCTGGTCACTGTGCGCCTGCCCCTCCGGCCCCGCCATGCCCTTCCATGGGTGGTCGCTCCTGGGCTTCCGTGGTTGCTCCTGCTTTGCACGCCCAAGCTCCTGTAGCCGCAAGGGCGGTTGATGATGATGCTAGCAATGGTTGCACTGGACATGTCTCAGCTTCAAGGTCTATTGATGCGCTGTCTTCTTCGCTTGGTGCTGAGCTGCAAGGCATGGTGGAGATGGCGCTCCGTCCGCTACGCGTGTTAGTGGACTCTTTGTGTTTGTGGGTGGCACGTGCTACCATCTTGTTGGAGAGGGCGGAGGTGTCCGATGGAACGCAGGGGTTGAGCCCAGCCTCACCGGGGCTTTGCTCCTCGGACACAGTCGTTGATGGCCCATTGCCGACGGTGCAGGCGCCACTGGTGGCAGAAGATGGGTATCATGAGGTTGTGGACAACATCGGCTGTGTTCGGTTGATGCCATCGGAGTTAGTTGATCCCGTGGAGCCTTCTGCTTTGGCGGTTGCAGGTCTCCACAAGATGGTCTCCATTGGCAAGGTGGCCAATGAGATCAACCTTGCTACTACCGGCTCTGCTGATGCTTGGGCTGTTGGTAAGGGTTGCTCTTTGGTGGCTGGACACGATGACGATTTTCATGACTTCACCGAGCTGATCAAAGGTCTCCTTGCCGTGCCTTCTATCTCCCAAGGTTTGATTCGCCTTGTCAACGAGAGGAAGGTTGCAAGATGTTAGTTTCAAGGATGTGTTTCTCGCTCCGGTGTTTCTTATTTTGTGAGTAGTCCGCTTGAGGTTGTGGGTTGGCTGTTGTGGTGCGTGATGCTGGGCATCTTCTGTTGGGGTGCCATGTTGGCGAGAGTGGCGTGGCTCTGGGTGCGTCGTGCTTTCGAGAGGGCGTGGCCCTGTTTGTATCGGTTTTCGCCCGGTTTCCCATAATTAACTGGGCAACTATCTTCTTCTTTATTAATGAAAAAGGCAAAGCTTTTGCCTTCGTTTCAAAAAAAAATAATATATAAATTTGGTTAAACTTTATGAAGTTTGACTTGAGACAAATCTTATATGCAAAGTAAAAACAAACTGAGGAAGTATTAGCGTGCAGGAGGTTTCAGAAGAGAAACGTAGGCGGACATAGAATGATCGTAAATACTCACATGAACTCTCTCCCCACGCGTGTCAGTCACAACAATGTCGGATTTGCTCAACTGATTCTGCACATACTCAAATATGGTACTAGTACGGTACAATGACAATAAATCAAGATCGATAGAAACATCGCAATCATATATTATTCGTTTATTGTGACACACAATTTAAGACACGAACGAGGCAATCAAGCAGACATGACACATGTCATTACATAACACGACCTTATCAGAAAGAAAAGAAGCCACGACAGTGGGACAGCAAATGCATTGAGCTCTGCAGGTCAACGTAACCAGACAACACGTAGAGGTGTAGTAGAGTAGACTTAGACGGGGTTGGTGCACTTGGTCACGCAGTCGAACATATCTTTGCCGCAGCGGGCATTGCATTTCAAGCTGTTGTGTTCGCTGTGGCAGGAGTTGTTACACAACCTGTCCTGGGCGCTGCATCTGGTCGCGCACTCCCCGAACACTTTGCGGCATGCCGGTGGACTTTTCCCCAGGCACTCTTGGCAACTATTTTGGCAGCTGAGAATCCCAAACAATTGGCCGCAGCGGGGGTCGCAGGACGTCTTCATGCACGTTTTGGTCTCATCCGTGCAGGCAGACGGCTCCTCGACGCAGACACAAGAACTCAGGGCAAGCGCCGGGCAGAGGAGGAGGACGACGAGGAGGAGGGTGGCCACCCTGCCGGAGCTAGCAGCCATCTTAGGAGTGCTTTTTAGAGCACAAAAAAATAAATAAATAAAAGGAGTGCTTTTTAGAGGTGGTATCTGATGAGAAGAGCGAGAAAAGGCAAGGAAGCCTGTTGGAGTCGAGAGGATGAGCAAATTAGGCAAGATGGATGATGCCTATTTATAGGATTGATATATAGGTCAATCGCCCACAACATGCCCAACAGTTCAACATGCTGATCTGATCTTGGATGGTACTGCACGAGCTACTCCACTCCACGGTAGTACTCCAATTGACTTGGAGGTACGTACAAGATTGTGTAATCTTCTAGCAGCACCGACAATCTGCTAGGTTAGTTTTATATACTATATAGTTGTGGTCGTGGATGGAGCAAGCATCATGCATGCCTGCCAACTAGCTAAGCTTGTACTAGCATCACGTGGACCGAGATCATACTAGTTGACTTGAAGAAGATTGAGAGATCTTTTGACAGCAAATTACGCTCCTTTCGTGTGCATGCTAGTAGCATCTTCTTTTCCTTGGTTTAAGATGACCATTATCTACCTATAATTAAGTTGTGGAGCATGCAAACGTGAGGCCTCTAAGGGTGCGATGTGTACCCTTTTCTGCAAGCTACGTCTCATCAAGTTAAACCTTGCATCACATGGATCACAGCCGAGCCTTGGGTTTCCAAAAAATTTAAAAAGGGAAGAAGATCTCGGCTGCCTGCGGAAATCGTGGAAACGTTGTCTAGTTCACTCTCTCCTCATGGAATGGAAGGAAGGTCATCCATGGCATTATTTTGACCGCAAGATGGTGGGAGAGGTATTAGAGCATCTCCAACACGGATCACGAAAACGCCTGCAAGTGTCCCGACTGGGCCGTCTTGACACTTTTATCCATCCAGCACGCACCAACAAATCAGGTTGGATAGGCCTGGACGTCGTCCTCAAACATAGTAAAAGAAGAGAATTTAGATGAACCGGGCCGCCTCCTCAACCTAGCCGCCACCGGCGCTCGGGTTTCTTGTACCTCCCGTCGGCGTCGCCGCCGGTCTACCTCGTCCTCTGTGGTCTGAGGGCGATGGAGGCACGGTGGATCCCGGCCTTTGCTGATGGGAGGGCTTCATTTTTTTATGTTTTTGTAGTCTTGTTAGGGTTTGTTTCCTGCTCAATGAGGCGAGGCGGCAACGGTTCTTTAAAGATGGAATAAGGTTCTCCCCGCCTAACCCCCGTTTCAGCGGTGCTTCTAGCATCGTTGGAGGGCGTGTGGAGGTTTGTCTCCAGCGGATCTCATGGGATTCGGTCGGCGTTTTCCCTTCGGTGGATCCACGTGTATCATGTCTTTGTTCGTCAGTGGTCGTGTGTCTACATGTTAGATCTTTCCGATCTATGCTTCTCTACAACGGCGCCAGTTGCTATACTGTTGTGCTGGTCCTGAACGACCTTAGCACGAAGACTTCTTGACTGTCTACTAAAACAAGGTTTGCCCGGCTCCGGTGAGGTAGGGGCGATGATGGCGGCGCGCCTTCAGCTGGCTCCAATGCTTGTAGCCGTCGTTAGGTCGTCGATGGACCTGGATGTAATTTATACTTCTGGTGTTCTTTATACTACCTTGACAGTTGATGAATATAGGTCGGAAGTTTTTCCCGCAAAAAAAAGGTCTGGACGTCTGAAATCCCAGAAGTCGGCCACAAATCAGGGGAGCTCTGTGGTAGTGCGGACATCCTCCATGTCGGACTCGGACATCCATGTCCCACCCAAAACCCCATCCGGAGCTTGCACACCGCCGCCGCCACCGTAGCCCCCCGGACACCGCCCAGGCCTACCCGGACCTAAGCCGACGCCGCCCAAGCCTTTTCGTACACCGACAACGTACTCTCCCGGATCCGGTTGCCACCCAGGTACCCTCCAGCCCTGGGGGCGTTGTCCAAAATACTCTTACTCCAAAATAAAAACTAGAACTTAAATCTAGCATTACAATAGTGCTGGTAACTAACATGAAATGAAATAGGACAGCCTCAAGGAACATGATCCTAGAGCACCATAAGCCATGAAGCAGACGACGCCATCCAGCATTCTTAGCAGCAGAGCTGCGGGTGCTGGTGACCAGTACGCCACCTCCAGCGTGGAAGCTGAGCTCAGGAAGATTTGCTCCATGTTCTGCTTGCATCTTGGCGGTGAGGGTGGTTCTCCCCCTTCATTAGTGAACTTGAGTGCCTGCAAGATATCATTGCAGAGGCATGGTGGGAGAGGTACAGCAGTCTGATCACTCCGAAATGGATCATCTTTCAACCACAAATGATCGTCAGGAGTGTTTTCAGATCCATAGACAAATGTGAGCAAAAGAGACTACCTCCTCCTTTAGCTGCACTGGGCATAGAATAGCCCAAAATTTCCACATTTTTTCGTATCCTCCAGAATCCAATGCAGATCATCAAAACCATAACGTTTCTGTGTGATCTACTCGTCGCGTTACAGGTGAGACGCGAGGCAAGCGGAAAAAACAGCCTGATACGAAAAATATGGATCGGAGGCTAGCGGCCCTCTCTGCTGCCACGTCCGGTGCAGACACGCCGGAGACCAGAACTGCGGCCCCGGTGTCCATGTGGACGGGCTTGCTCTTCAACGTGCGCCTGGTGTAGGAGGCCACCGCCGCCGAGACGTAGATGGCCAGGTCACAAGGTGCCACGCCTGCACCAAGATCTTGGCCGTAGGATTAGTCGCGGGTTGCCGTGTCATGCGCAAGGTTTTTTTTTTCTCGATCCCATTTTTTTCCTGTTAGGGCTGAGTGAACCGGTTTTCGGGAAATCTCTGAAATTCCGGGTTTTTTCGCCTGAAATAATTCAAATGAATTTTGAATTCAAATTTTGTGGCGTTAAAAAATATACACTCCGGCATATTTTTAGCAGAAAGTTTCTCGTTTTCGAGTGGTCACATAGGCACGCATCCTTCCCCACAGTCGTGGGAATGAATCATGTCTGCTGCCCACTCTATTTTTCATTTTTAACCTTGAAGGCTCACTGGCAGAGACCGTGAAGGCCCACTTGCAGCTAGTGAGTCACACTAGCACTGTTTTGGCTCGATTTTGCTCACAAGATATATACTGTTGGCGCTGCCTCCTCACAGCGCCGCTTCTTCCTCACTTTGCATCACACAACTCTCTCTTTTTCTCTCATGAACACACACACACACACACATGGTGGGGAACTCACGCAGACACACTTGCATCAAGGAAGATGAACAATAGCTTTGCCAATTGCCAAAGACACTTCCTTGTCGACAAGACGGTGGCTACATATTTTCCTCTAGCCCTCACGGCCTCTTCTTCCATTACTCGAATGCAAGGTATATATATATATATATATATATATATATATATATATATATATATATATATATATATATATATATATATATATAAAGGACCAGACACTATGCCATGCACTCACGCACAGCTGCCCACTACCACCACTAACCCATTCCATGCATAAACTCACTCCATGATCGAAATGACTTGGAAACTACCTACGACCAGCCTAACTACAATCAAAAGACCGATCTAATTGAAGAGACTAGGCAATACATTTATACGTTGCGCCAGCCGGGTCTTGAATTCAAGACCTCTTGCCCCTGATACCATGTAGAAGTGCATGTTCTAGCCAATGCAACCAAAAGACCGATTTGATTGAAGGGACTAGGCAATACATTTATACGTCAACATTGCTGGCGGCTGGCTTCAAAGTCGCGTGCAGCCGCTTCACACGGCACTCGGCATCTCGCATCTCCACCGCCTCACACGACAATAACAGCTCACCATGCACGATCTCCGGGCTGACGACTCGCCGTCTACGTACGTATCACACGTACATCTTGCCGGTGTAGAACTACCCTAGACCATCTACGTTACATGCTGGACTAAAGCAAACATGCACATACAATGAAATCAAGATTAAGGCTAACATATACCAATCTTTCGGCCACTGCCAGGGATTTGACTTAATTTCTGAAGTACCAAGTATTCAGTTAATGTATACATTAGTGTTCGGTAATTATACTTAAATTGTTGACAGGTCGAAGAAGAAACTGGTATAAAGTTAAATCTAGAGGATATGGTTGATATTACTGCTTTGCTGGACCTGCTACTGGGTGCAGAATGCTACCATCACCGGTAAGTGGCCAGCATTCCCTTCGGTTCAGAATTAAGGCATAACTTCTGCTTCAGATAGAGCACTTCTGCTTCGGTACACCCCCCGTAAATACAAGGATGGCTCAGATTAGTCTATACCTCTTCATAAGAAAGGGTATGATGGTCATATTTTAAAAACTCTTCGCCCGCAATATATGTATACACCTGTACAGGGCATTTGTGTGAAGCATACACCTTCCAGCGAGCTGGGCCGGCCCATCTATCTTTTCTTTTCCAGATTTTAAATCGCAAAAAATTTGTGAGCTTAACAGGAATCGAACCTATGCCTTCTTGGTTCAAAGTTAGAAGTGATAACCAACACGCCACCATCAATTGACGTGATTGCATACCTCTTTCTCATTCTTTTCTTCTTTCCTCTTTTCTTTTTCCTTTATATTTTTTCATTTTTCCTTTTTCCTTTTTTCTTGTTCCTTTTTTCTCATTTTGTACACACTCCTATCTATCGGCCACACCCAGTCTTTGCATGCATGCAGTTAGGAATACGCCGCCTAATGCTAATCTGGACAATGCATGCACTGGTCTGTGCCTTAGGCAACCGTGTATGCTAATCTGGACAATGCATGCACTGGTCTATGCCTGTATAAATTTCCATTCTGCATGTTTACCTGTGTACTTTAAAGATATCATCAGCGTTCAAGAAAAAAAAATAGATTATCTGGATTAGGCACGTAGAAGAAGAAAATGAATTAAGGAAAAAAGAGAAGAAAAATGAAAAAATAGAAAGAAAAAACGCTTAGGCCTTGGCCGAACTGGGAGACGGCGTCGCTCCGGTCGGGCGCCTGTTCGGCCGAGGCAAGTGCTCGCGGATTTGAAAAATGTTCAATGCTTCGAAAAATGTCCATGTTTTCAAAATTCATTCACAAATTCAAAAAATGTTCCCTTTTTGAAACTTGTTCAGAAACTCAAATTCCTTTGGGGGAGTTTCCAATAATATTCGCGCTTTCAAATTCTTTACCGAATTTCAAAAATATTCCTGTTTTCAAAACATATACGCAAATAGAAAATGTTTGGGCAAATTCACAAAAATAAACCTTTTCAGATTTTTTTTTAAATTCCAAATTTGTTAGTTGTTTTCAAAAAATGTTTGGAAATTTTTTAAAAAATTAGCGTTCAAAATTTGTTCGCTCTTTTAAAAAAATGTTTGTGTTTGAGATTCTGCGGAATTTTGAAAGGAAAAAATGCTTCTGGGTGGCGACGTCTATTTTTAAATTTCTTTACAATTTTTTAGAATGTGAATATATGTAATTTTTTTTTAAGTAAACACTTTTTGAAATTTTGAACAAATGCCTGGGCGTAGCGATGTCTATTTGAGGAGGTCCTAGTCAGTGCATTAAGCGCCAGTTAGGAAGCTGGCGCTCGCGCGCATGCCTGCGGGCCGTGAAATTTGAAATACAGTTCACAAATTTAAAAATTGTTCACGAGTAAAATTTTAAAAATTTCATGAATTTGAAAAAAATTCACAAGTTTGAAAAAAGGGTTTTGATTTTAAAATTGTTACGAGTTCAAATTTTAAAAAGATCATGATTTTGAAAAACATTTACGAATTTTAAAATTGCGCACGAGTTATATTTTTAAAATTTTATGAATTTTAAAATTTTATGAATTTTAAAAATGTTCACGACTTTGGAAAATGTTCACAAATTTGGAAATAGTTTGCAGAATCGAAAAAATGTTTCACGTATTTTTTAAAAGTTCACAAACTCAAAAGAAAATTCGTGAAAAATAAAAGTGAAAAAGGGAAAAAGAAATAGAAAATGAAAATGGGAAAAGAAAGAGAAAACACCGAGCGAAACCGTGCATAAAAAAACCAAAAAAAATCGTCCGGAATAACCATGCAGAACTAGAACCGGAAATGTAGACAACAAGAAGAAATGGAAGTGAACCTTTGCACAACAAGTTATCTATCTGAGGTGGTAATTCTGGTTGGACGTAAAACTGGTGGTGCTGAGTTCGAATCGCAAGTGGTGCAATATTTTTTGGAAGCTAAAAAAAGGAAGAAAAAATGTAAGTGGGCCGAGCCCATGACAAAGCCTATAACCAGAGCTACTGATTCTCAAAAAAGAAAAGAAAAAGCGCTACTATATAGCGTATACATACGAAAGTGGATATGATTTGTGAAAGGTCTATATTGCCCTTTATACGTTTTGTTAGGGGGGGGTGTACCGTCTCTTCGTCACAGGCACCCTGGTAAAAAGGGGAAGCTAGTTAGTCAAGGTATTGCACGACCAGGAGCGAGTGCACCCTGGTAAAAAGGGGAAGCTAGTTAGTCAAGGTATTGCACGACCAGGAGCGAGTGTATGTTCTTAGAACAGGTGTTGAAATTGCGTCGGCATGGATGTACCGAAGCGGGACTCTCCTGCTATATATGCTACTTGGAAACGTAGCAAAGAGTACTGCCTAGCAATTCCGGCATGTGATTCAGCAAAACTTCTATAAATGGGAGTCTTCTTTTGGCACCATATACCTGGAATGGAAAAGTTCTCTTGATCCATGCCGACGCAATTTCAACACCTGTTCTAAGAACATACCCTCGCTCCTGGTCGTGCAATACCTCGACTAACTAGCTTCCCCTTTTTACCAGGGTGCCTGTGACGAAGAGATTGGCCTGTTCCTTTATAGGGGGCACGTGGACGAGGAGACTATCAAGGTTCTCCAAGGGAAGGAAATGGGCTTGCCGGACCATGGCGAGCTGATCAAGCTGCGCGTGGTCCCCTACGACCAGCTCTGGCGCACGACGTCAGATGCGAAGGCGCTCTTGGCCATAGCTCTGTACGAGATGGCCGAGAAGGAAGGCGTCCTGCCACACCGTTGCCACCATCTTGTGGCTCATCGTCGAATCTGTAAACGCCGAACTGGGCGTAGTGTGTGTTCTTCTGTAACGAGATGTTTGAGAACATTGGCAATCAAGTGCACTGTAGTCTCCGTCAATGCCAGCCTGAAAGGTAACAAGAGCTGCAAGTGCGCAAATAGTTCCAACTAATATTTGATTTTATAGGGGAGTTAACTGCGGTGTGGATTTTTAGGACATGGGTCTACTCGCATCCGATATAGCTAAAAACATTTTTTAAAATCAAACATTTCTGATCTTTTCACAGCAAACATGGTCTATTGTTATACTCATGTGTAAAGTGTCGCTACTAAATGACTTCGTGGAATTCTTGTGGAAACGCAAAATTGCAGGTATGAAAAATGTGAATAGTAACTTTTATATTCTATTGATTTATTTTTCTGCCAAGAATATGACGGAAGTCATTTCTTCGTGAAACTTTAGACACATGTAGCTACACCATGTTGGTTGCCAAAAAGTTTCAGAAATATTTACTTTTTTGAAATTGTTTTTCAATCCGGGTACATGTGCACCCATGTTCACCATTGTATTTTCAATGTAACAGTCAAGTATTGATGGCGAACAAATCAGCTTACAACCTCGCGGCAGAATCTTCATAATTCTACCACAAACACTATGACATATAACCGATAAAAAATATAATACTCCTAGACAAATCCTTCAAGAGATCATTGCACGTGTGCCTATGCTAACGAGTTCAACCAAAGGTCAAACATTAAGTTTTCATCTCCGAAGCTAGTGGAGCTTCAAGCCAAAACCTTCAACATTGGGTGATGTGCTAGTCACGGTCCGCCAACCATTGGCTAACCACCAATCGAGGCACTTCCTGTTGGAAATTAGGTGGTTAACCCGATTCAAACCGGGATAAAAGTGTGATTTGGGTTGTTAACCCAAACCTTGTATGACAGCTCATTTATTGATTGGAGTACCATGTTGGTAATGTTATGGATCAGTGAAGATGTCCATTTGAAATTAGAATGCTTTATTTTTCCATATCAATGGTTTCCTCTATTCCATGTGGTTGCCTTTTGTTGCTATGTCTATGCTCCTCAAATGTCACGTGTTACCCTTTCTAATCCTGTTCATGTTACTCTTTTATTTGTCAACAAAGAATAAGTCTTGCTAGAACGAATAGACATCGCAACATAGGATCCTTCTCGCTCTAAAGTATGAATCTTGATAGTATGTCATCCCTGGCTTTTGTATGCACCATAAAAGTTACTCCTCCGTTCCGAATTATAAGATGTTCTAACTTTTTTCTGGATAGGATGTATATAGACGCCTTTTAGTGTGTTTGTTCACTCATTTTAGTCCGTATGTAGTCCATATTGAAATATCCAAAACATGTTATAATTCGCAACGGAGGTAATAGAATTGAACATATATGATATTTAAAATGTTTGAAGACAAAGATATCATATTCCAACACTAAGTTCAACTTTATGCTCAAATTTTTTTTACTCCAAAAACAACATTCATTAGATTATTTCTTTGCATTAATACGTACTCATACTGTAAGAAACTATCATATTGATGGACTATCGTAGCCCTTATGTGATCATTTCCGTCCTTCATTTTCTCTCTCTTTTTATGGATCAACTGTATCACAAAGTCATTGATTATATTTATGCTCTTTTTCAATTTGGCTTCTGACCCGATATTAAGATACCTTTTCAGCTTTCCGAACATATCAACATACCGATAGTGAACAAGAGAATTTGCCTCATTGAAGGCCTTGCTGAATTCAATGCTGGATTCATCTCATCCAGATAGCATGTTAAGCTCAAAATTGAATCCCACTTCGAAGATGAATCCATAGTTTTTCTCACCAGAAGGTCCTGAGGAAATGTGCATTGCAGACTTGATTTGCAATCAAAATGGTAGAAATTAAGGGAACTGCCAGCCAACTAATGTGCGTCAAGTCAATCAGCTTTGGTACAAGTGTGCTACCTCAAACTTTGAATTCCGAAAATTAATTCGTATCTTTACTTTGCTCTCTCAGAAATCTGAGTAATTGATGTTCATAGAGCAAAGTCTTTTATCCTTCTATTGAGTATTGATCGTTCTAAATTTTCAGGAGAGAGTTCTCATTCGAAAATTTATATTGGAACTACCAGCTGGAATGCTTGATGATGAATATTATCTTTTCACAGAGTGTGTTATCTTTACTTCGCTCATCCACAGAGTTTGTGAATATTACCTTTTCAGCTATTGTGTATCGCCGTCTTTTGTTAATGAGGCTTTTATTGCTGACAGGTCGAATAACAAACTGGTATAAAGTTAAATTTACATGACATGGTCGATCTCACTGCAATGCTGGACCCTTCAACTGGATGCAGAATGTTTCCATCACCGGTAACTCACCAACATTTCCTTTACTTTACAAACCTGACAAAACTTCTGCTCTGGAAAAGAATGACATAACTAGGGCGACGCTATTTGGTTTAGCGCATTAGGCGCCCTCAGATCATAATATTCTTGGTTGTTTGGCTCTACCTTCCTGGTCATGCCTGATGTAAAGAAAAGAAAAGAAAAACTCAACCAGCAGGGCCTAGCACCTAGGATTTTTTATTTAGAAGAATATTACGTGGGCACGGGGAAGGAGAGGCAAACTCTCCGAGCCAGGTTGGCTTGCTGAGTATGTTCAAGCATCACACTATCTCTAATAGCAGTCAAGATGATAATGTTGCAAAAGGAAGTAAAAAGGTAGCAACATGAGTGAGGCTATTATGTTCCAAATGGGCTTAGTGTTGATTATAACATGGTACGATTATGGGATGGGAGTACTAAAAGATAGGCACTGTTGGTGACGTGTGCAGTCCTGCTTAGCCCCATAAACCTTTTTTTTTAGGACTAGTAAGTTGCCTGTGCGTTGCTATGGAACATCAATGGTGAATAGATGAATCAAAGTTTTAAATTCCTAGCGAATCAAACATGACATGGGCACAATTCTCTCTCCCATCCTCCTCCTCTCTGGTCCAACCCGCACCCCACGCAGACGACATGACATATGTCTCCTCCATTCCTCTCCTCCACAGACCCAATCTCTCACCCTCCAGCATGGTCAAAGAATGGCTAATTCATTCACCTAATTGTTTGTATCTTCTGCAACCTGAATCGTTGACATGGCCTGACCAACGGCATCGAATGATGGACAAACAATCTTTAAGCATCTGAAGAACACTGACAATCAATGGAGCATACATTGATATCCGTATGAACGATGAAAAGGTTGTGACTACTTCACCCTGGCTCCATGTAGGGAAACACATACAATCCAATCTACACATGGCACTAACCTCCGGCTTGGTATGTACTTTCCTCCATGCCACTCAACCCCACTTGAGCTTCATTGTTGTAATCACTACAGGAAACAGGAGATTTGCCATCAGTACTGCTCTTTGCCATCAGCATTTCATCAGGGCAGACGGCAAAGACCAATTTTGCTGACAGCTGCTGACGGCAAAGAATGGCTGACGGCAAAGATACTTTGCCGTCTGCCTTTTTATTTACAGACGGCAAAGTAAGCTCTTTGCCGTCTGTAAATAAAAATGCAGACGGCAAACAAGAAACACACCACGCGGATCGATCCCACGGATCGATGACATGGCATGATCTCCTACGCACACCATCAGCCCCACCACTCCTATGCTGACCCGCACGATCTCTCTCTTCCCCACGTTCCTCTCTCTCTCCCTTATCCCCATGACCCCACCACTCCCACGCTACCCGCACGATCTCTCTCTCCCCCACGTTCCGCTCTCTCTCTCTCTCTCTCTCTCTCTCTCTCTCGTATCTCTCTCTCCCTCGTACATCTCTCTCATGTCTCTCTTTCCCCACCGGAACCCAGCCACTCCGCCCCACTCGCCGCCGGCCACCCCGCCACGCTCGCCGCCACCGGCGGCCACCCCGCCACGTCCGCCTCCGCCCCGTCACAGGAGCCGCCGACCCATCACCTGCGGCCACAACCTCGCCGACCCGCCACGCTCGCGGCCGCCGCCGGCCACCCCACCACGGCCGCCGCCTCCCCATCACGCGCGGCCACAACCCTGCCGCCCCGCCACGCTCACGGCCGGCCACCCCGCCACGCTCGTGAGACAGACACCGGTGAGGCCCAACCGTCGGCTGGCCGCTACTGGTCTCCCCGCGACCCCTCTTTCCTCCCTCGTGTTCTGTCCTCCGTGATCCGCGGCGGCAGCCGGTGCCGGAGGCGGAGAAGATGACGATGCCGACTGCGATTCTGGAGGCCGAGGTTCGCGAAGACGAGGAGAACGACGACTGGATGCGTGGATGTAGGGAGAGGCGGGAGAGGCGGACCGCTCCTGCAAGGCAACTCCGGCGAGGTCTTGGTTGCCATGGCCGGTGACCACACACGGATGTATTTTTTTTATTTAACTGAAAAATCTTTGCCGTCTGTTGACTATTAGGCTGACGGCAAAGCGATGTGGGGGCCACCTGCTAACAGAAAACCCTAACCCCTACTTTGCCGTCTGCCGGGGGGAAAATCCTGACGTCAAAGTCTTTGCCGTCATCCCGATGAAAAGCTGACGGCAAAGTATCTCTTTGCCGATTTAGCTTTGTCGTCTCTCTTTGCCGTCAGCTGGTTGACGACAAAATCTTTTGCAGTTGTCATCTGCCCGCTTACATTTGCTCGTGCACGGTTCTGTTTGCTGCCCGGTGGTGAGGACGAGCAGGGCGCAGAGGGCGGCGACCAACCAGGGACGAAGCTGCCTTGTGGGCATTGGGGTCAATTGACCCCGATGAAATTAAGGAATCCTTTATTAATTTAGTATTAAACACTATATATTTATTGTAGATGACCCCGTTGTCATAGACCACTAGTAGAAAACAGGGCATCAGTTCCGGTTTCAGAGGGCCTTTAGTCCCGGTTCTGAAACCGGGACAAAACGATCGGGACTAATGCTGATAACTTTTAGTCCCGGTTGTCTTACGAACCGGGACTAAAGGAGCTTCACGTGGCTGCCGTGGGGCGCCTGGCAGGAGGACCTTTAGTCCCGGTTGGTAACACCGACCGGGACTAAAAGGCAGCCACGCGTCAGTGGCTGCTAGGCTCTGGGTTTTTTTTTTGAAAGGAGGG
Source organism: Elymus sibiricus (assembly GCA_039707655.1). Lineage (NCBI taxonomy): Eukaryota > Viridiplantae > Streptophyta > Magnoliopsida > Poales > Poaceae > Elymus > Elymus sibiricus. The sequence goes on along the minus strand of CM077676.1, from coordinate 60,212,404 downwards.
GTTTAGAAAGAAACAAACATCAATATATAGAAAGAACCATCAGTATCACTTGAAAGTTGTTCAACTTAAGAAACAAACATCAATGTATCGCATTCATCTTAACATACTAATTAATTAACTAACAGTTCTCCAGATGATATATTCATGACTTAGTTCTAAACATGGTCAACAACAACCATCATCTGATAGTCCTTGCGGTTGTGATCGTCGACGACATCGGCAACATGCAACTCCAATTTCATCTTCTCCTCTTCAACTCTTTTTAATTTTTCTTTCAAGTAATTGTTTTCTTTTTCAACCAAATTTAACCTCTCGACGATAGGGTCGAATGAAATTTCTGGTTCACATACCTCCTAGATAAAAACATCTATGTCATGTTGGTCGGCATAATTGTCATAAACACTAAATGAAACAAATAGTTATAAAGGAAAATATACCACATCCGAATCATAGACCGGACGAGGGCCCACGGGGGAGGATACCAAAACCATGGCACTATATAATAATAAACAATAATAAAAGTAAGAAAATTATACAAGTATCTATCTAAATCATAAAAGTAAGAATTTTTTTCTTTTGAAAAGAAGATAAGAACAAGAGGCTCACCACGGTGGTGCCGGCAACGAGATCGGCGCGGGCGATCGACGACGGTGAGGACGGGGACGGGGACGGCACCCTACACATGTGCAGACTCTAAGAAGTTGATTTCAGCTCTAATTGTGCGTATAAATCAAAAGAACTCCCACATACACTCCTCCACTAAAACCCACAAACCACACTCTACTTCTAGAGCATTTGAAATGAGCTAAACTAGCAGTGAGAGATGAAACGATGAAGTCGTTAACCTTTTAGAACACTTGTGTAGTTGGTGCACCGCCAAACCTAAACAAATCTTGGGGAAAATGTAGCTTGGAGAGGAGAAAGCTTAAGTGTGGCTGCGGCATTTCATCGAACGCCTCATGTGCATAGGAGGTGAGAACAGAGAGCAGCACACCTCCCACACGCCGACCGGTCAAAAAACAGAGAAGTGAGCGGGCAGGGGCGAGCATATATATAGGCATCTCTTAAGTCCCGGTTGGTGGCTAGCATCGGGACTAATGGTGTCTCTTTATTCCCGGTTGGTGGCTAGCACCGGGACTAAAGGGGTTGGGCCAGGAGCGAGGCCCTTTAGTCCCGGTTCGTGTCTGGAACCGGGACTAAAGTGGTCAGACGAACCGGGACTGGTTCCTGCCGAGGCCCGGCCGGCGCCCTGGCCGCTCGAACCGGGACTGATGCATCCATTGGTCCCGGTTCATAACAGAACCGGGACTAATGCTCTGATCTAGCCCGGATCAAAGCCCTGTTTTCTACTAGTGGACATGACCCCAGCAAACATTTTTTCTAGCTTCGTCCTTGCGACCAACACAACAACCTTGAGAGTGGCGACCATCTGGTTGATGATATACAAGAGAGTGGAGGAAGGTACAAGACGGTTGGATGAGAAGTTCAGGCACGACAGAATTGCTATTTATAGGCGGGGAATCGATCGGATCACAACGGAGCAAGCTGGTACTACTACGAGTAGTAGGAAGGTGTGCTGTCCATGTTACCCATCACGTGCTCGGATTCATCGAGATCAATTGATCATGCATGCACTTGCTTCCGTATCTTTTCTTCAGCCTCTTGCTTACTAGAAGATACTGCTTCAAGTACAAGTAAAGAGAGGCTGAATTAATGCCGCATGCTATTGTAGACTTGGAGAGAATTATATAGTTAGCTCGTGTTCCAGTCCTCGACTAATTTTAGTTAACACTGCCACGTACGCACCATATGATCCTTCGTATCTCTGGTTGTACTATCTATGCATGTCAAAGTTGTCCACAAAGAGCGAAACCTTATCCCCTCCCGCGTCGACCCCGCATGTGATGGGGAGGGTGACCTAGCCACCACCGCCGGTCCTCCCCCTCCAAGCCCGGTCGCCGGCGGCAGCGGTTGGGCATTGGCTGGCTCAAACCAGCAGTCACAGATCTGGTTGTGGCGTTGTCGTAGGGCATCGCGGCACGCGCTGCTCGCAACGGCGCAGGTCATGGGCTCATGACACACATGTATGGTGGTGGTGGCGGTGATCAACACGATCCAGGATCCGGTTGGTGCGGGCTGATGGTGGCGTGGCCTGAGAGCAGCAGCTTCCACCGAGGCTGTCAGCTGGCGAAGGTGGCGGTGTCACGGTGGTGGATTCGGCCATCCCAGTCTTCTATGGTGCAGATACGTGGCTCGACGACCGGGAGCAGATCGATGGGGTGGTCTGGTTGCTCATCTCACGGCGTGCGGGGGCTGGCCGGAGGTGGGGTGATGGGCGGCTACAACATGGCTTGCGGATGCTGGAGCTGCCTTGCCCAGATCTGGCCGGTGGGGCCCCAATCATGCAAGGGTGTCCCTCTTTGGGGCGGTGGGGGGAGGGGTCTTGAGACCCCTTATCGGCCGATGACGTCCATATGTTGTGACAATTGTTTAGGGGCGGTCTCGGATGCCGGGGCGGGGGCCCTGGTGGTGGGAGCCACGGTGCTCGTGGGCGGAGCCTGTGGCTCATGTGTTGTCTGGTGGCCATGGCCATTTGGGCGGCATGGTTACCGGGTTGCGACGTTTGGTGGTGGTGGTGCGGTAGACTGTACCAGATTTTGGTGGCGGTCAATATTGGCCGGGATGAAAACTAGTTCTTACTTCGGTTAGGGCATCATCTCCTTCTTAAAGGCGTCGTTGCATTTGCTCATTGTCCGTCGTGGTGCTACAGGGAAACCTTGAACCTTGGATTGGGTGATGGCGGCGCTACGGTGTCATGACCTTGGTGAAGGCGCAGCCTTGGAGCTCATGGTTTGTCATGCGCGGCTTCGTCTCATCGTGGTGGCTTGTTCGTGGTAGAGGGCCCTGGTAACTCCATAGTGATACTTATTGTCCACCTGATGTTTGCTTGGATTATGGGGTGGTGCTGCTGGTTTCAGCGCCTATGTATCCGACCTTGTGTGTGTGTGTGTGTGTGTTGTGTGTGTTGTGTGTGTGTGTGTGTTTGTGTGTTGTGGTGGCGTGTGTTTTTATCTGGTTGTATGATGGTTGATGCTTTATCTATGAAGTGGGGCGAAAGTCTATTTCAGTTATAATCTATGCATGACTCCATGTATACAAGCAATATAGGGTAGATAAATTGAGAGAATATTTTTGTGTCCTAGGGACGCCTGTTTCTGGGATCTTGTCTGACTAATGCCTTTGAGATTCAAAAAAGCGGCAAGGTATATGAATCTGCCTTGAGTTGTAATTGTACGTAAAGCAAGAATTATATTATTATTTTATTTTTGCAAAAATGATCCAGATATACTATAAATATTCAGTAGAAGTACAAAGCACCCAGAAACATGATAAAAGTTACATCGAGATCCCTAGACCACATAACGACCACTAACGCCAAAACAAACTGCCGATGCAGCGTTGTCGACGCTACCATACGGGGCCGGTCTGACCTTGTCGATGGTAATCGGGCAGTCTTCGAGCGCGTCCCCACAAGGACAAGAGCCCCAGAGCCACAGTCGTTACCGTTGAACAATTGAATCAATCTGGAAAACCTGACACCAAATCTCGTTGTTACGTACACACGACGAGAATAACTATCCTCTCCACTTCGTGAAGTTGGTAGTGATTTACACCGGAGCTCCGGCTAATCTGTCTCAACGGACCAACTCGAGAAAGATTGGAACCTAGAACAGTCTGGAAGATGAAGCGATGCCATCCGCCCAAGCACCGTCCATGCAAGAACTAAAATCCTAACCTATCTACTAGCCGGAGCCGAGTCACTAGAGTTCCCTCCCAACCATCGGCCAACATCTAGGTTGCGTGGTTTGAGAAAATAACCCATGTGATCATTGCCTCGGCAAAGTGGGCTGCACTGATGTCTGCTGTCCTTTGTTGGCATTGTGGTTGTGCTCGAGGGTTGCATGCTGCTTGGTCGCCAAAAGGAGCGGTTCGCTGCACTGCTGGCCTTCTGTTTGTTAGTGCCGCCTCCTAGCTTGCTTGCTCTGGATATGGATTATTTCGTCTACTGGGGGTGCATCGGTTTGCGTAGCTATTTGATGTGAAGTTGGACGAGTAGAAGTGCAAAAATGGAGAAGAAGAAGTGGATCCACTACCGAAAAGCAGTGCGACAAGGAGTGTGTCCACTTCTAGTGTACTTTGTTCTCGGTTGTTTTAGCTCAAACTCATATGTACTATTTTCCTATATTGATATCGGATAAGTTTGTATGAATGGTTAATGGCATAAGTTAATTGTTAAGTCATTTTTCGTGTGATAAGTACAATACAATAAACTAGATTTGCATCTTTACAAGTTGTGAACTTGCATCAGTTTTCTTATTTGTACGTGTAAAAATGTGACACCTTTAACACAATATTGGAACTAGTTGTCTTTTTTTGGAGTTGTTTTCGTATAATTGTAGAGTATTCATTAAAAGAAGTATTTATTTACATTTATTTTAACTTTGTTGTAAAGTAGAGATAGTTCCATTATTTTTTGTCAGCACAGCTTTCCCGCAATCTGCTTGCCGGTGGTGGCGGCGCCGAAGAAAGTGCAGCTGCTGACGCAAATGCCGGCTATCAGGTGCCGACGCGTGGTTCACCACCTCAACATCACCTGCCCTGGAAACTCCTCTGCGCGTTTGTATGGTGGCCATTAGGATGTCCACGCGTTCGTGTGTGGCTGACCAAGGCAAGGTCCCCCACCGCGACGGCCAACAATGGTGACGACAATGTTGAGATTGTGATTGTGGAGAGCCTGATGCAACCGGATCGGATCGTCACCCGTATCATCCTTGGATGACAACGGGGCGATCCGTATTTTCCTAATGGGGTGGTTTCATCGGGCAGCTAGCTTCTCTACCTTGCAATTTTGATTACTTAGCTAAGATCCTAAGATTTGCGATCTTCGTCCTATCCTAAGCATTTCGATCTAGTTCAGGCTGATGGTTTGGACACCCTCAGGTCCGGAGGTACTCGTACCCAGACCTTAGTATGCTCATGCTACTTTCGACATGCTAGACGACGATCCCCTCCTTCAAATGATGGAGGCCCTTGAAGACAGTTACTTCATGGATCATAATTCGTTTCGGCTACTGGTTTTTCATGAAGCTAGGACGATGTTACCATAGGAAAATAATCTCTTCATTTTAAAATATAATGCATATTCATTTTGACCCAAGTCAAACATAGTTAAGTTTGACCTTTGACCAAGTTTACGAAAGAATCATTTTTTTTGCATCAAACTCTGGGGATTTTATTAACTAACAGCGATCCAGTTACAATCAGCCACAAGGCTGTCAACTAGAAAGTCAGGGCTCTTATCAAGCCAAACTTCTGAAATGTCCAATGTGTAAGCTAACTTAGCACATTGATCAGCAACTCTATTGTTGTCCCTGCTTACATGAAGAATCGAGAAAGAAGAAAACCTAGAAGATCTATCCCCGAATTCATCTAAAATAGGTGCGATGATCGAGCGAGAAATATTGCGCAAGCACCAGAGGTTAACAACCTCTAAACAATCAACCTCCATGATCACGAAAATCCCCGAAGCTGGGCAAAGATTACTCCATCCCGAAGAGAAAGTGCTTCAGCAATGAATGGATCGGTGATCCCCGGCAATGACTTGCTCCAAGCTCCTAAGAACCCTAGGTGAGATCGACCCGCTTCACCCTTCTGTCCATCACAGTCAATTGCACCATCTGTATTTATCTTGATCCAACCAGGCTCCAGTGGCCGCCAGCATTGACTCATACGTACCTTAATGCAGTCAGCCGGCATTGACAAAATTGCCAGGTCCTCCCGCACCCACTTCATGGCCTGTGTTGGATCATAAACTTCTTGCCCATGAGTCCATCTGTTCCTTGCTGACCATATTGCATGCATAATGGTAATTATATTGCACCTTTCTTGGTCAGTGAACAATCTATCCAGCAAAATATCCCTTGCCCATGTTAATGGATGTAAACGTGGGAGTTTTACAGCAAAAATTTCCTTTGCAGCAGCCCAGTACCGTTGCGCATGTGAGCACTTGATAAGTGCATGCATCAAATCTTCATCCATAGCTTCACACATGTCACACCGGCCAATCTGCTTTATGTGACGGTTTTTGAGAGTCAACGAATCCGGCAGAATCCCCCTCAAAACACGCCACCAAAACACTCTCACCCTCGGGATGACATTAAGTTTCCAAAGAGATGTCAATAACTGTTTTTCAGACGTTGATGGTGCTGCTATCGATCCTTCCTCTAGAGCTAATCGCTCGTTACGAGTCACTAGACCTCGATAAGCCGATTTAACAGTATATACACCCGATCTCTCTGGCTCCCATGCCAAGAAGTCTTCGCCTCCAGCTGTATTCAATGGAATGTTAAGTATTGCATCAGCATCTGGAGCGAGAAAATTTGTGCGAACAACATCAGCTCGCCATGTCCTAGTAGAATCATCAATAAGGTCAGCCACATGAACTACAGGTTCATTACCTAGGCGACCCATAGGTTTCAGCGTAGCTGAGTTAGGAATCCATCTATCCTCCCAGATCGAGATGGTAGTTCCATCACCGACCCGTTTGATCAAACCAACCTCCAGCGCTTTCCTTCCTGCAATGATAGCTTTCCAAGTTGCCGAGGCTCTAGCAGGAGCAAGTGCTTGCATAAAATCCCCATTTGGAAAATATTTTCCTTTGAGCACACGAGAGCATAAGGAGTCTGGGTGTCAATAATCTCCAACCTTGCTTACCAAGAAGAGCAAGATTGAACTGCTGAAAATCACGAAAGCCCATACCTCCTATTTCTTTCCGGGTGCTTAAAGAATCATTATTGAAAATACCAAATCAACCATTAGATCCACGTAAAACATACTTTATACTGTACTAGTCGTCAACCCGTGCAAAAGCACGGGCTAGTTATGTACATGGTAGTCTATTGTTTTTTTTTCTTATATTGGAAAAATGAACTAATCATGAATTCCGGTACTTTGTATTAAGCTGTTGAATGCTTATTTATCTAAGCACAAAAGTTCGTTCATGTAACCATACACTTAGATGACATTTTTATTTATTTAACAGCTTCATAGTGTTATTTTGTTATCCTAGATAATATGAATATTTTATTTGACATGTTCCAAAAGCTCATGCAGAAACCAAAATGTTGAAAATTGATTAGCCTGACGTAGAACTTTCCCCATTTGGTAACTCCTCCAAGTATAAAAGTGTTCAGCACAAAAGGAAAATCATACATTCAGTAATGCTTCGTCAACCAAAACAAAATTTTGGGAACATAAAATATATAGACGTTTACAAACAATGAAAAACAAAACTACACACTACTAATTAAATATAGGGCAATGATATTTAACGAAGGAGAGAGAAACATGTGTGTATGATCTTGCCATTTTATCAAACAACTAATTAAACATGAGCACATGAGTTACTACCATATTCATAAGTTCATTAACACATGGTTTCTTCGTGCACTTGTAAAGTATAATTGCACAGAGGTTCTACACATTGAACATCACAAACACGATGAGTCTATGTGTTTTTCATCTAAATCAATTGATTAAGTATGCTCCAACAACTCTGGCAGCTGTACCTAACTAACTATAAAAAGAATCAAGTCCAGAAAACTCGTATGATTATCTACTATTATCAAAACCTCTACTAAAAAAATACAAACTTCAGCAAACCTTTAGCATCATACCTCCCCTAATCCCAGAGTCTGATTATTTTTCTAATTCAAAAGATTTAGTGTAAGTAGCATCAAATATTCAAACTTTTATACAGCTTAGACACATCGCAATGGATGATGGCATCGTGAGATTCATACCATTTTACAAACTATAAATAAAATTGGATTGTATAGTAGCAAGAAAGAGAAATACAGTGGGACTTAAAACCTAGAAGTAATTTGAGAATCATTTGTTCTCTTCCACTTGCAGCCAAACATGTATCCTTACTTATGATAAGGAGAAACAAAAAATTGCAGTAAAGGTACATTTGACCTTGCTTTCAAAATAGAGAAATAACATTCTACAATAACCATAAAAATGTGTACCAACATGCAACTCCCCCTGAGGAAAAAGCAAAGCAATAGGTTCTATTAACTGGCTGCTATATATTCTAGTTTTAATTGTGATGTTGATTATTCTTGTTACATGATATGGATAATAGGAAAAAAAATGAGTAGCTTAGATAACAGCTAGGAAGAATATATTTACATTTGATTCTAGGATCAGCACATAATTTGTAGGGGAAAAGAGCCAACAATACACGCACATTAATAAAAGAGAGGCTACAAAAGTTTCTTCATGAACAAATATAACTCACTTTGATATAAGAAAATACCTCTTTGATACAAAGAATTTGGACATTGTAGAACAACTAATCCACATGAGGCACGTGCAAGTGAATCCAAGATTGTTCTCTCGTGCGCTTCATGAAAAATAGATGTGAAAATTGATTAATAATGTTTGGAGGACAAAACGCCATAGCATAAAAAAATGTGACCACAACAAAGATGGAATTAGTATTATCTAAGCTGATATTTTTCCAGTTCAAATGTCGATTCCAAATTTTCTTGAGTAAGTTTTTTGAAAGACTATATTCATTTGTTCTAATCTACATGGCCACTTCTGCCTGCTAGCATTTTTTAAGAGACAAAAACCCACATTAAGTCTGAAGAAGCTAAACAAAAATGTTGACTAAGCTACCCACATGGACTCGTACAGGATGAAATAGAAAGGAGAAATTTCTCCTCTAACATGTGCTTGGCGCCAGAGGCAGACTACACAGAAACCCCTTGCAGTTTTTTTTGCATGGGAAAGATACATTTTATGTTTTTATGTACGATGTTGCACTGCTATAACCTTTATTGACACGCGGTTGTCACGTCCAACACCTTTTCATGCAAACAACGACCAATTCACAGACAGAAGATCCATAGCGTAATTTCAGACCTTTTGAATATCCCTAACAAACTATTTTAATATCCTTATTCCTTAAAGTGCGCTAGTTCTAGCCCCATCATCAACATTTGAGCAGTTATCTAATTCGCTATAGATAAATAAAGCAAACAGGGATGGCAATGATCTGTTGAGGCAACAACTACAATTTAAACTTAAACAAATGACATTACTGGACTCGAACATTACATTCTGGGGGTTCACCAGAGATCATCAAGAGTGATGCCGAAGGCGAGTAAGATGCACAACCAACAGTGAGGTGCGAGAGTATGCGCTCTCTCATCCGGGCCATGGAGGCACATGTTGCTTCTCTGCCTTGCGCCAACATAACACGAACCAAACGGCGGCAGGCCAGAGGATTGGGCTCTCATCTCCATCAGATCGAGGAGGAAGTGGAGATGTCGTGGCGATGGGACGGGAGGAGGGAGTTGTAGGATGCCCTAGAGGCAATAATAAATGTTATTATTTATCTCCATGTTTGTAATTAAGTTTATATTCCGTGCTATAACTGCTATGGTTCTCGAGTCTGCAATAACACGAGGCTCGGAGGAAGACTCATATGCACGTGTGAAATAATAAACGGTAAAATGTATTCCTAGTCTGGCCTCTAAGACTAGCTCAAGTGTTGCATGATGGTTCTGTTTTCCTGATCATGGGCATGACTATGCCGGCAACTTTGGGGACACAATGTTAGAAGAACACTTGTGGTTGAATCGACCCGAATTGATGTTATGCTATGAGATACATTCGTCACAAGTTAATGGTTAATAACACAGAGAAAGTAAACGTTTGCATAATTCCTTAGACCATGAGAGTATCGAGTTCCTTCATGCTTGATTCATGAACTTTGGGGTTTGTTAAACGTCATCCGTAAATGGGTGGGTATTACGGCGGCTTACGGGTTCATGGGAAAGTATGACAAGTAACTTGATAGCTCAAGATTGGGATTTGCTCCTCCGACGATGGAGAGATATCTCTGGGCCCTCTCGGTGTTACGGTATCCACCATAGTCTGGTCAAACTCATTGTGATTTGATCACAGGGATGCCGCAACACGGAAACGAGAAAAGAGAACAAAACCGGTAACGAGGTAACTGGCATTGTGGACAAGTGTTGATCCACGGGGATGCCGATAAATCTCACCTCGGGTGTTTGTAACATATCGCGAAGCAACAGGAATAGCACACGGCAACTGGAGGTTCACTCGAATATTCATTCGTGTGGGTATAGGGGTCAATATGGGTGTCCACGGCTCCGATGTTGATCATTGATCGGAAAGAGTTCCGGTCATGTCTATACTTCACCGAACCTATACGGTCACACGCTTAAGGGTCATCTATCTGCTGAATACTAGACAGGGAGTCTAAGAGAAAGTCACCGGAAAAGTTTCGGAGACAGCGGAAAACACTATTCTGAATAGTGGAAACACTATATGTATATAGTGGAAATACTATTGCAAATAGTGGAAACACTATTAGGGGATGATGCAGGCATGGTGACGCAGGCAACACTATTTGGAAGCCTCCCCATTATGCCCTTGTGAAGGACACCTTTCATGGGCATTTTGGTATTTTTGGGACCACCCTACCCCTTGGGTTTTCCTATAAATAGAGGTGGAGAGGCACTCTCCACACTCACTCTTTCTCACATACAAGTGCCATGCAATGATCTGGCTTCTCTCTCCCTCCCCGCGAAATAGTTTCGTAGAGCCGAAAGGCTGTCTGGTTTCCGGTGGGAACTAGTTCTGAACGGCGAAGCCCTGCCGGATAGATGACACCGTATGTGCAACCCCGTAGAGAGGTCGTACGTTCGATCTTTTTTGCCCGAGGGGCTGTTCGTGAGTGCCTCCCGAAGGGCTGTCCGAGTGACCGTCCGAGTTTTGAGGGTCCTCCCGAAGAGCTGTCCGTGACACCGTCCGAGGGACTGTCCGACCGCCTCCCGGAGGGCTGTCCGAGGGGCAAACGAGGGAGAACATCCTCGCGGTTGGGAGGTTGTAAATCCTAGCTGCGGGGATCTGCACCGACGATCTACATCGACTCTACTTTCGCTAAGCTACGAGTCGATAACGATCGGATCGAAACCTTGTATGCAGTCTTCATAGTGGTCCTGGGCTGGTGCGTAGGTCAAATTTTTTTGTTTTCTGCTGCGTTACCCTACAGTGGCATCATGAGCCGTGCTATGTGTAGATACAAGTTGCGATCTAGAATACATAGAGATGTATGGGTGTTGCACAATATAATTTGTAGTAGATGAGTTCTACTGCTGATAATTATTTGTGCGGGTAGCAGATGAAATCTGTTACCCGATGTTCTTGTTGCTTCCCTGGAATTTGCATATTTCTGATCTTGATAACGGCATGGTGGAGTTTCAAAGTTCTAGCAATCCGCGATCCTGATTGATCAACGAAGTGCTAACAGTTCGTTGAATTCCACCATAGTTAAAAAGAAAGATGAAATTTCGCAGACAAAAGGGCAATGCAGATATGATCTGCACGGGGGTCATGCATATGACGAAGTTCAGTATGGGGCTCGAGATTTTATTATCTCGTGTTTCATACACCCCGCAATGTTAATCTAGCGACTTGGATAATCATGCTTGATGATGAACGTTGGTAGCTTCGGTTCGTTTCGAAACCTTAGAAGCCACGTAAAATGAAATTTTGCATAAACCAATTAGAAGCGTCTAACTTGGTTTTGCAGGATGACATAAGATGTGCATGTGATGTGGTATAGCAGTGCTCATAATAATTTGATTATGTGTGAGATGACTATATAATGTAAATTAATATGACCTGCGTGTCATGATTCGGCATGATGGCTGGAGCCATATGATTATCACTTTAAATGACCTGCGTGTCAACCTTGTTGTAATGCATTATTTTATTAGCTATAGAGATAGCAATATTATCTGGTGCATCGACAAGGTGGTGGCAATCTTCGCGAAGGTGAACACCGACGCGAATGCCGAAGACGAAGAAATTAAGACTTCTCCGTCAGAAAGGGCTATACCATATCATGCTTTTATGAATTGCCTGGGATGTTTATCTCTTATGATGCACCCTTCTTGATTGCGTGGTAGTCGCTTTTTATTAGGGTGATCTCTCACTTAAAATATCAAGTAGTTAGTGTTCTCCCAAGTGTAGCACCGTCACGGCACCTATCTCTTCGGGGTATCACATGGATGCATGGGTATGAACGATTAGAGAAGTGTAAGACGGATGAGTTGAGACCTCGTAGCGAGATCACTTGGTTGTCTTGACGTTCAGGTATGAAATTCATGAGCTCGGAACACGCGCATCGAAAGATGAACAAGAGTCACATAGAGATGTGATTGGTAAGTTGGCCTACCAAATGAAATTCTCGTCACTTGAGATGGATGCATCCTTGGCGTTGAATTGAAATTTGGATCTTGAATCACTCACAAACAATTATGAGAGATATTGGTTTGAGTGGGAGCGCACTTTAGAATTAATTATTTTAATTCTTAGTGCAATTAATTATGAACTTTGTCTAAGTGAAATTTGCAAAATAGTTGTAGAACAATGGCTCGCGTTTCCACCTTCCCTGTTAAAAATTGAATAAGTTGTTAAATATCTGGTTAAAACTTTACGGTTGGTATCGTAATGTGAGGATTGTCCTCAAGAGTGCCGAGAAGGACTTTGTCCTATCATATGCTTTCGGTATCCTCCCGCTAATGCTATGGATGATGTGACTCTCGTCCTTCGATCCAAAAACTAGAATTCCGTTACGGTCAAGTGCAATATATTTGCTTCCATGAGACCCAAACTTCAAAAGTTTGGGATAGCTATGTGATATTCATGGAACTGAAAATTAGTTTCAGATACAAACAAAGGCTAAAAGATGTGAAATATCCAAAGCAATATTTGTTTGCAAATTATTAGTAAAGTGTTTACTATGCATTAGACTGATAAGAGAGGGATCCAGAAGAACGTATGTCATATGATGAAGGTGAATAAAACAACAACTTAAAGAGAAAGGAAATGTCCAAAGGGTGTTAGTGTGACTTACATGCCTAGGAAGTCCGGGGCTAACGCCACTCTTAAGTTGAGTGCTTCTTCTGAGAGTAGGAGAAATGCTAAAAGTTAAACTGTTAGAAGTATAAAGGCAAAAAGAGAGAAGACTGGAATATCCAGCACATGTATGAATGTCATACAAGTTATTGATGTATAGAAGGCTGGTCAAAGATATAATTCTTGGGAATTATGATTAAACATGTTAATCACTAATTCTTGGGTATTGTGAGTTGATCACAGAGATACCCGCTCGATTGCATTCTATTGCGACTCGATGCAAGAACTACTACGGCCTAAAGGACTTGCCAGGAATGAGGTTTAGATACGTGCTGGGAACATAGTAAATGTTACTATACCTTTCATCGGTGTATTAGCTATGTATTTATTTTCATAATTCATTTTAGAGTTTTATACACTCTAGCCCATTGCATAAATTATCTTGCAAGAAGGTTGTTCATAAGAGAATTTTTAATGTTCGGTGTTATGAATAACATAAGAGCCATATTTTCAATATGAATGAGATGTATGTTATGAATATTGATAATAATACATTACCTCTGTATTTACTTTCATAATTCATTTTAGAGTTTTATACACTCTAGCCCATTTGCATAATGTTTGTTGCAAGAGTGTTGTTCATAAAAGAACAATTGTTGCTCAGTATTATGAATAACATAAGGGCCATACTTCCATCATGGATGGGATGTATGTTATGAATATTGATGGTAATGTGATACATCCATAACACTGACGCTAAATGTCGCAAGACTAAAAGAATACCACATATATGTGGCACTGCATTTGGTCACATTGGAGAAACCCGCATGGAGAAATTCTATTATGATGGATTTTGAAGTCGTTTGATTATGAATCATCTGACACTTACAACTTTCGTCCGAAAAGTGAAGTGACTGAAATACCGTTTGCAGGCCATAAGAAACAAGCAACGAACTTATTGGTGATCATACATTATGATGTGTGTAGTCCAATAAAGGTTATTGCTAACAGTAGATTTGTCTATCTTCAAAAATGACTCAAATAGATATAAGGATATTTGCTTGATGAGACGTAAGTCTGGATCTTTTGAAATCATTCGAAAGGTTTTCAACATGAAGTAGAAATTACTGTAACAAGAAAGATTATGTTTCTGCAAACTAGATTGCAGAAAGGAATATTTGAATTACAAGTTTAGCGAATGTCTGTTGAGTTGTGAAAAGAGTTTCATAACTTACACCTCCCGGAACACCACTGTGAGTGGAATGTCTGTGAAGATGTATTCAAACCATTTATGACATGGTAAGATCAAAGATGACATAAATCAATTTGCCATTATCCCTTTTAAAGTAATGCTTTAGAGACTGCGGCTTTTACACTGAATAGAGCGCCATCAGATCTGTTGAAATGATGCCATGGTATGGTACGCCAAACCATGTTTTGTATTTTTTTAACATTTGAAAAATGGGGCTTGTGTAAAATGTTTACAAACCTATTCCAAATCAGACAATTGCTACTTTATAGGTTGTCCCAAGTTATTGGGTATTCCCCCACCACTATACCGATGCAAATGGTTTTGCCACAAAGAACGGTATGATTTTGAAGAAAATGGTTCTTTCAAAAAGGTGAGTGGGAGGACAGTGCAACTCGACGAGATAACAGTATATTCGTTATCATGACAAAGGATTGAAACCGCGGAAGCAATTCCAGAGTTTTCTCCTGCGACTGATACGGAAGTCTCTACAATAAAATGTATGGACTTCGGTCGAACTTGCAGCTGAAGCACGTAGGCAAAACTCGTGCAAACCTCTCAGGTGCGCATACGAGATATTGTTGTTAGACAACAGTATACCTATGATAATCAAGGAAGCGATGATGGGCCCTGACTCCGGAATTGGCTAAAAGCCAATATAATCCGAGATAGTTTCCATATAAATGATTCAAGATTATATCTTGATAAACCCTTCGAAAGACTTAGAGTCTAACGAACATTAATGGAACTATAAACTGATGTGGATAAAATATTTTATCCATAAAGCTCGACTTGTTGCATAACAAGTTCAAGGAGTTGACTACGATGAGGTTGTCTCACCGTAGCGATGCTTAAAGTCGGTTCGGGTTAAACTAGCAATTAATACATATTTCAATCATGAGATACGAAACATGGATGCCAAAAGGACTTGTATGTGATACAGTCCAAAGTATTTTGTCGATTCAGAGGATGCTAGTGAGTATGCAAACTTTAGAGTTCCAGCAATGGACAGAAGAGAGCAAAATGGAGTTGGAATCTTCGTTCCTGATGAAATAGTCAAAAGAGTTTGATTTCATCAATGGATAACGAAGATGCTTGTGGTTACAAGAAAGTAAGTGGGAGCATAATAATATTTCTGAAAAACCTTGTGTGCTTGACACATTGTTGATTGGAAATAATATAAATTTTTTGACACGAATTAGGACTTCATTGAAAATAGTTTTTCCATGAAGTGCTTAGGCTAGGTAGCCTCGATATTAGGCATATTTATCTGCGAGATAGAATTGCCTGATAGGGCTAAGCCTGAATACATATTGACAAGATGCTAAAACAGTTTAGCATAATAACGCCAAGGAGTGATTCTTGCCGAAGTCACATGGAAGGAGTTTTGCAAGACTCGGTGTCCTAAAACACTGATGAGCAAAATACATGATGGAGATTCCACACACTTTTGTGTTTGGATTTATCATGTATTCCATGGTATGTAAAACAACCAGATATGTCCAGTACTCCCAAGCTGTTGCGAGTATAGATACCAAAGTGATCAAAGTACTGATCAAGAGACAACAGTGAAAAATGTCATTGAGTACTAAAGTAGCACTAATGACATGTTTTCTGGCAAGCAGAGATTATGAAGTGCTCGTTGTAAGTAATTACATCGATACAGTCTTCATCAATGCTCCATGCGATTTTCGATTTAAGTTATGAGTTTTGTGTAATACACGATATGGTGACACAGTAAGTTGGAATTGTTCCAAACAGATTACTGTGGCGAATTCTATAACAAATGGCTAATTATGTTGACGCTTTGGAAGCGACAAAAATGATGTTGAATCATATAGTTCATTCATGAACTTAGTATGGTTCCAAGATGGCTTTGGTCAATGGGACACTATTGCAGATAGTTGCTCCATAGCTCAGTCTGAAGAATCAAGGTTTGACCTGTGATTCACATATATACAAAGTCAAGTCCACACAAAATATGAATTTTGTGAAAGCGTGAAAACGCGAGGAGATGCAAAGATACACACGGAACTGAAGTTGTCAGATCCGTTGGACATCAGCCTATACCACAAGCGAATCATTTTTTACACCGGTATGCCATAGGTGTAAAGTGCATTAGTATTGACTAGATTATTGACTCTATTGCAAGTGGGAGTCTGTAGGAGATATGCCCTAAAGGCAATAATAAATGTTATTATTTATCTCCATATTTGTAATTAAGTTTATATTTCGTGCTATAACTGCTATGATTCTCGAGTCTGCAATAATACGAGGCTCGGAGGAAGACTCATATGCACGTGTGAAATAATAAATGGTAAAATGTATTCCTAATCTGGCCTCTAAGACTAGCTCAAGTATTGCATGATGGTTCTGTTTTCCTAATCATGGGCATGACTATGCCGGCAACTTTGGGGACACAATGTTAGAAGAACACTTGTGGTTGAATCGACCCGAATTGATGTTATGCTATGAGATACATTCGTCACAAGTTAATGGTTAATAACACAGAGAAAGATAACGTTTGCATAATTCCTTAGACCATGAGAGTATCGAGTTTCTTCATGCTTGATTCATGAACTTTGGGGTTTGTTAAATGTCATCCGTAAATGGGTGGGTATTACGGCGTCTTACGGGTTCATGGGAAAGTATGACAAGTAACTTGATAGTTCAAGATTGGGATTTGCTCCTCCGACGATTGAGAGATATCTCTGGGCCCTCTCGGTGTTACGGTATCCACCATCGTCAGGCCAGACTCATTGTGATTTGATAACAGGGATGCCACAACACGGAAACGAGAAAAGAGAACAAAACTGGTAACTGGCATTGTGGACAAGTGTTGATCCACGGGGATGCCGATAAATCTCACCTCGGTTGTTTGTAACATATCGTGAAGCAACAGGAATAGCACACGGCAACTGGAGGTTCACTCGAATATTTATTCGTATGGGTATAGGGGTCAATATGGGTGTTCACGGCTCCGATGTTGATCATTGATCGGAAAGTGTTCCGGTCATGTCTATACTTCACCGAACCTATAGGGTCACATGCTTAAGGGTCATCTATCTGCTGAATACTAGACAGGGAGTCTGAGAGAAAGTCACCGGAAAAGTTTCGGAGACAACAGAAGAGTTTCGGAGAGAGAACACCGGAATAGTTTCGGTAAAACTGAAAAGTTGTTTCGGGATATACCATTAAGTCAAATTGATTTCGGCACACGCCTGAAAATTCTTGGAGGGTGCCAGAATTGTTCTGAGAACTTCTGGGATTTTTCCGGAGAAAAAACCGGAAATGTTCCGGAGCTGCCGGAACCGCTTTGGTTGCTTTTCGCTGATGAAAATCATTGATCTGAAAATGTTTCGGAACGCATCCAGAATTATTTTAGTGGGTATTGGAATTATTCTAAGACCCACAGAAGTATTTTCGGATTAAACGGTCGCGGAAAAATGTTTCATGAATAGTGGAAACACTATTCTGAATAGTGGAAACACTATGTGTATATAGTGGAAACACTATTGTAAATAGTAGAAACACTATTAGGGGATGATGCAGGCATGGTGATGCAGGCAACACTATTTGGAAGCCTCCCCATTATTCCCTTGTGAAGGACACCTTTCATGGGCATTTTGGTATTTTTGGGACCACCCTACCCCTTGGGTTTTCCTATAAATAGAGGTGGAGAGGCACTCTCCACACTTACTCTTTCTCACATACAAGTGTCATGCAATGATCTGACTTCTCTCTCCCTCCCCGCGAAATAGTTTCGTAGAGCCGAAAGGTTGTCTGGGTTCCGATGGGAACTAGTTCTGGACGGCGAAGCCCTGCTGGATAGATGACACCGTATGTGTGCAACCCCGTAGAGAGGTCGTAGGTTCGATCTTTTTTGCCCGAGGGGCTGTTCGTGAGTGCCTTCCGAAGGGCTGTCCGAGTGACCGTCCGAGTTTTGAGGGTCCTCCCGAAGGGCTGTCCGTGACACCGTCCGAGGGACTGTCCGACCGCCTCCCGAAGGGCTGTCCGAGGGGCAGACGAGGGAGAACATTCTCGCTGTTGGGAGGTTATAAATCCTATCTGCGGGGATCTGCACCAACGATCTACATCGACTCTATTTCCGCTGCGCTACGAGTCGGTAACGATCGGATCGAAACCTTGTATACAGTCTTCATAGTGGTCATGGGCTGATGCGTAGGTCGATAAATTTTGTTTTCTACTGCGTTACCCTACAGCTACAGGAGTGGCTTCCTACGGCAAGCTAACTGATGTGCCACGTCGAGCTGCCTCGCATCGGTGACGGGCGTTTACGCTGCATAGAATTGGTACTTGTGAAAAAAGCAAACTTTCTGTAGGTAGCACTAAATAGACATTACCTGCAAATAATCCATCATAATTTAAACATGTGTTGTTTTCTGCGAAAGAAACGATGTTTCATAGAAAGAAGAATGCACGACAACATAGTGGAGTTAAATATATCAATTTTGGCACACTTTTCTTATTTGCTGCTCTCTAATCACCTATCAGTGCAGCTTGTGTCGTATAAACAACCCACTTATACTAAAATAAATGGACAGAAGTAGCCACTGTGACAGATCGGAAGTGGTAGTGAATGAATACTGCACCATGATTCTTGATATTGATTACTAACCACGGAATTTATAGTAAACCTACTCTCAGGCTCATATCATGGCATACAACGACACTTTAGATGCAAGAGAATCAATTTGTCAAGTACCTGACCTGGACTAATCACCATGGTTCTTGATATTGATTACTAACCACGGAATTTACAGTAAACCTACTCGTAGGCTCATATCATGCCATACAACGACAATTTAGATGCAAGAGAATCAATTTGTCAAGTACCTGACCTGGAGTAATCAACAACGATCCATCAAACCGAAAAGTATTGCCAGCCACCGCGTCCAGGGCCGCTGCAAGCGCTGCATCTTGATTGGAGACTGTTGTGCACGGCGCCTAGCCACAAAAGCTCCTAATGTCTTCCTTATCATACTCGCATATTCATGGCCGCATATCCTTGTATCTTTGCAATACGGGAACTCGGGCCGGTGCTACTGGCAGTGCATCATGATCGTAGGTTTAACTTCAAATCGAGGACGGCATGCTTTGCCCTAGATGCCGCGGCAAAGCCAATCCATCAGATCACATGATCAGCATGCTTATTCTAGAGCGCAGCCCCGCCGTGCTTCTTCTAGAGCGTCGCCCTGCCCATGAAGGGAGATTGGGCGGTGGGGGCTAGTTGATGTCTGCAGGAGGAGGGAGCGATGAAGAGGAGGGCTTGCAGGAGGGGCGTGAGGAGGCATCTCCAATGTCGTGAGGGACTAGAGAAGATGCGTCCACAATTTCCTTATTTTACAGACTTTTCTTTGCGGGGATCCTCACGTTAGAGACTACATATTGTATACTTCAAGGACTCTAATTTTTTTTTTGCTGGGATCCTCACGGTGGAGACTACATATTGTATAGTTCAAGGACTCTAAACATCACATATTTCATCTGAACCATAGATTTAAATGGGAGTGTCTAATTTCCAGCCGTCTGTTTTTCTTTTTGGTTTAGGTCGGTTTTCTTCTGCAGTGCCATGTTGACAAGTATCGTTGGTGATTTTCAGTCCGGCTGTAACCTTGTTCGTTTCAGGTCGAATTCCACCACGGGTTTGACACGGGCTGACGGGCAAACCCGTTTATACCACCCAAACCCACCACTCGCCAGAACACACCCAACACCTGTCGGGAAGGAGCTTCATCCCCCGGCTTCGTGTTCCTGGGCAGTGCTAGCGGCCTAGCGCCCAACGCCCCAATCTCACCCCTGCCCCCAGTCCGCATTGTCTGGGCCAGTCCCAAAAAAAACACAGTGCTCCCCACTGAACATAACCTAAATGAAACTGAACAAAATTATGCTAGTCGCATGTGCACTGATATTTACCAACAAATCTGAATACTGATATGCACAATAAAAAAACTTAGTAAACATAGAACCTGAGAAAAAAGGGAAAATATACAAGTACAAACTTATACGAAACAAAAGGTGTGTTTTATTGTAGGTTCCGGTATTTCGCATAAGAAGAGCCATACGTGCACACTCTCTAAAAAGAGGCAGAAAAAATAGGGGATGTTACAAATGTAATCAGAGAGGCTGCTCTACCAAACCATCTAAAAAGATTATCCAAAAAAGCTGAAGAAAAACATCATTGCACATGCACAGCTACCCCCCTCCTCCCCTTAATAAGCTCAAACCATCTGTCAAAGTGTGTTGCCGACTACTATCATATCCAGGTCGTCGCGTGTGCTGGTCTTGATAGTCCCCCGCCAGCCAAACCCCTTGAATAGTTGTTTCCGGATTCAGACATGTAGATTTGGCACACCATTCTGTTAGGGCGTGGTGAAAATAAAGAGATGTTTCAGTCTAACTCAAAAATGATATTCAAGATCAAAATATATACTGAACACCAAGAAAAATATATACTGAAAAAACTGAAAGGTTTGAAATAATGAGACAGAGAAGTAACTATAACAAAGACTGACCAACTAAACAAGCATCTGACTGAGACTGAAAAACTAAACGATACAAGACTCTAACAGGAATACTAAAAACTGCTGCATAGATAAAATCAACTACAAACCTGAAAACTTAACTGATTAAAACATGAAAAAAATACAAAATAAAACTAAGGAATACTAAAAACAGATATACTCAAAATGATAAAATGAATAAAAAGGAATTAACAAATCTGAGAAACTGATAAAACTAAGGAAATAAAGAAGAATTGATAAAACTACTGATGATTGGAGAGCGGAAAGAGAAAAATAATAGAAGAAGAAGAAGAAAAATGAATAAATAAGAGAACCAGATTAAACCGAGGTACTGAATAAGTAATAAAATGATAAAATAAAAGGAGCTGAGGAACAAAACTGAGAAACCGAGGAATGAATAACCGAGAAAAATGAAGAAACTAAAACCGAGATAATGGAAGTCTGAAGACTGATATATAGATAACAAAACTCTCAAGACTGGAAGACTGAAGAATGATGAAAACTGGAAACAACTAAACTGGAAATCCTCTGACAATAAGCTTAGTTACTGAATAGAGAACTCTTAGACCAAGGAACTCACATACAAAATAATAGATAAAGGCGACTGAGTCTAATTGTTGTGTCACAAAGTCGCGATTGCATTTCTTATCCATTTCCAGGAACATATCACACACCATATCCTACAACAATCAGTGTGTTGCATACATTACATACAGTGGAAAATGCAAAACTTTAACAGGTACTAAAAGAAGAATGACAAAGATGATGGCGTGGACTTACCGAAGAAAAAAAAGACGCATTTCTTGTTGGCCCATGAGGATTTGCATACTGAGCATGCCATCTGTGGAGAAAAAAAATGAGGTTATTTACCTCTGAAAAAATGATAAACACAAAACCGAGTAAACTGAAAGATGAATGAAACAGAAACATGACCTGACCTGAACTAAACCGAAACATGAACAATTAACTTTTAACTAAAAGAAACTGAACTGATAAATGAACAACGAACAGAACTGAAAGAAGTTGTGCTTTATTAGTGAGCTCAAGATGAAACTAGACTGAACATAACTGACTAAAACACTGACTTTAAATAAAATAATTGCACACATGCAAAAAAAATGTTGGAGGTTCCGAATCCTGGACTGCAAGTACAAAATTATTCAGCTGGAAAAAACAGATAGTGTCTGTTTCGTGTCAAAACAGTAAAAGAAACACTTAAAAAATCTTTTCGCGGCATTTCACATAGCCTCAAGACCCACACATCCCACCACCCTGAGAATAAGAAAAAAAGAACTGCCACACACATCTATCCTGACCAAAAACATCCTGCACATATATGAGGGACAGTAAAGTATAATTTCTCTTCATCAGATCCTGATGGAATGACCTGACCGCCCCATAATAATAAATGGAATTAAAACATACAAGTTAACTGGGATTTTGCAGTTCCAGCAGCAGCACACAGCCTAAGTTATGACAGAGACAAACAGTCAGTCCCAATTCTGATGTTCAGATCCCAAAAAATGATCGGACAGGACACATTCAGGAGTACAAAGAGATCATAAACCTAATTCCCTTGTTGGGTTTCATTTTGGTATCTTACCACTGCCCAAAAAATAGGCGCAGCAGGCAGAACATGCAGTTACAGCGGCAGTATTACATACATAAACAGAGCACACACTCTGTAACTCTCTGTTCTTCTTATTGCTAATCTTCTTCTTACCCATGGAGCTTCAGCCTCCCCATGTTAATCTTCTTCCCAACAATTATGCCCCAGCAGCCTTTGCAGCCGCAGCTGTGAACTGATGGACTGATCAACGCACACGCCTACACTGGTCTGATGATGGATCAGGGACTAACTGAGAAAAAATCCACACAAACATGATAACACATACTGAACTAGCCCTCCAAGGGGAACCTACATGCGATTTACCAAGTTTCCACCCCCAAAACCATTTCCAGTGCGCTGGGAGTCGGGGAAGGGGAGGCTGTACTACCACATGATTTGGAGGATCGAGAAGAGCAAGAATCCCCTGTCAATCTAAACGGGCGACCCCCATGGCACGAACAAATCAACACAGAAATGGGCCTGAATGAAACGACGCTGAGCAAGCCAACTCAGGGGAGGCGGCGATGAGAAGTAGGGGGCATATGGGGGAACGCTCGCCGTACCTTACTCCGGCCCAGAGCCGACGGCTGGTTCTGGCCTCCCCGACGAACACTTGCTGCTGATGAAACAGACGGGCGAGCTCCGTCGACCTCCTCTCCGTACCACCCGACTCTCCTTCCTCCCGCTGTCCCACGGCAGCTGGCCGCGCTCCATGGCCGCTGCTCGCCGGCGTGGGATGGTTTCCCCCGCCGGCACCGCCCTCTCCCCTCCGCAAAAATCCCGTGCGGATGCGGGTCAGAGTACAGACAAGGAGGGCGGCCCGTAAAAAACCCAAACCCGAAACCAGAAAACATCCCCCGCCCCGCGTGACGCGCAGACGAAAAAGAGGAATGAGCACGGGAATACGCCGAGATTCGTGCATGATCCGACGGCATAGAAAACGGCCTGAAGCCAAAACAAAAACAGACGGCTGAAATTTAGTAAAACTGTAGATTTAAAATCAGAAGGTTAAATTTACATGTTTTCAAGAATTAACTTGGAGCCTCTATTGGTGCCTCCAATTAGTAAATATAAGATATAAGATAAGATTTATTTGGAGTGGAGCATTTTGGAGGCCGGGCTACCAGGAGGCCTTTATCTGAGCCATGCATTGAGACGTTGTGATGTGTGCAGCCTGCATTTACAATGCATGTACGCTGGCTATTAAGTGGGAATGCACAGGTGCCATGGTTGGCGTGCTAGATTTGTACGTGGGCCTGAGATTGCAGGTACGTGAATGTGCCTCCAGAGCAGATATGAATTTTCCGCATGTGCTGCTAGGGGCGGCCTGGTGTGTCATTAAATGGTATGGATGGCCCAATAAGTCACGTTACATTTACTTGGAGGCGATGCACAGGTCGTCCCCTTCATCTGGCACCCTGGATATTCTTCGAAACAAAATCTGGCACACTGGACATGAGCGATTTCGTCATGGATGGGATGAAATTCTTCTTGGAGGAGTGTGATTCATGTAATTATTTGGCAGATCTGTCAAAATTTGTGCTTCTTCTAGTTTTGGGTTTCGGTTGGGTGTGCGGGGAATCTCAGCTACTGTGATGCAACAAACTCAAAAGCGGTTCTTCGTACAAGTTAATGCAGTGCTAGTTAGAAAATAAAAATAAAACCGGTGACGAACCTCGTGCACGCAATTCATTTAAAAATAGAATATGACCGCACCGCAACTTCTTTTAGCTGGTTAAGAAATAAGAAATATTATTTAAAAAGAAAAAATAGCATAATTTTTTTCTAGCTTCCTCTGGAAAAAATGTCGCCATAAAAAATGGTAGACTGCATCCTAATTGAAATGATTAGGAACACTGGGTAACATCTGTGGTTGGCTAAAAAATTGAAGAGCGCGAATAGTCGAACAGTTTCCATCCTTTGCTAGAGGGGCCGACAATAAGATATTATTCCATATTGCGATTTATCTTGTGCCCATGTCAGTATAAGATATGAGGATTTCTTGGTTTTTTCACACCTGGAAAATATCGATTAGTACACTTGGAGTGCCATGGGGTCGACGTAAGCCGCAGTTATGGTCTGATATCGAAGAACTAAAGGGGGGTGTATGTTGAATTGGTATTGAAATTATTAGTGCTAGGGGAGCGACTGTTTTTTAAATACCGCTAATATAAAATGACAAACAATCCGAATGCACTTTTGTTGATAGCGTGTGAAAATTTGATCATAAACTGAATAAGTTACAATATCTGTGCGAGGTTGGCCCGCATACACTTATTTGTGTGTCACATGAGGGGTGGCTGTGTCTTACGTGTTAAAAACGAAATTTGTCACCAGAAATTTCTACCAGAAAATTGTGATGCAAAAGTAATTTGGAAAATGCATCTAGACAATTAATGCATGTGAAGGAAAAATGCCATTCCGAGATGTGACAGTCAAAACAATTTGAATTATGCACAATTTCTCTTTTCTTTAAACCCGTCAAGCAAGAAATGATGTTTTCACGACTCGAAAAAATAGAAAGAAATGATGTTTTCAGGTGATTTTGTGTACTAAAATGGGCATATTATGTTGGTGGTTACACAATGACGATTTGTCCTAGAAATTTGATACACCAAGTTGGACGAAGTGGCGCAGCTGGTTTGTTAACTGGCCGGAGGGGCCATGCGATGTGATCTTTCCCAGTACTCGCTTGCTAGCTAGAGTCCTATGTGAAGCGTAGCTGCGTGTAAGATTTGATGAGGCATAGACATTGACCAAGCAGCACGTGAACATGTGCGACGGCTCCGCGCATGGGATGCATCAGCGAGTAAAATCGGTTGCTAAAATCAGCCAGAATCCTGCCGGTGTTCGTCTATCTTGCCGTGCACGATGCGATGATGGCACTTGTTCGTGCGCTGGTACGGCCGCTGGTTTATACATGTGCTGCCACTGTGCATAAATGGGAATACGGTGCCGTGTAAAAGCCTGGCGGGTGGAATACATGGACAAGTATGAAGCTGATCCATCTGAGGACCGACGCGCAAGATAGCGAGCCCCATGGTGCTCGGCCTCCAAAGAGCATTTTCGATTTATTTGCTATTATATAGGTTGATATATGTTTCCAATATATTTGCTCTGAAGTTTGACTATGATAACAGTAATATACACTGTGAAACGAAGATAACATTTCTGTTTATTTATTTTTGTCTCACGGATCGATCCGTTCACATTTTATTACCACATCACAGCACACACACGCACAATACATGCATGCATGGACAGACAGGGCTTACAATACACTGTTGGCTTCACCGTCATGCGCTCGCAGGCTTCCTGACGGACGGAGCAGCGGCGGGCGCAGACCGCGTCGCCAGGTCTTGCCGCGGCGAGCGCCTAGCAGCCCGTGCCGGAATAGGTGCACTCGCATCCGGCCTTGCAGGCCGGCGGGGTCGTGCACACGGCGGGGCAGAACTTCCCTTTCGGGCAGGGCACACACCCGCAGCGCGCGATGCACCTCGCTAGTCCGTCATCAGCCGGCTGCCCCGATGTGGCTGGGGCCAGCGCGGCGGCGCAGAGGGTGGCAAGGAGCACGACGGCGGTGAACTTGAGAGCGGGAGCAGCCATGAGATGAAAGGGGAGGAGAGGAGATGGTATGCTTTGGGTTTGGGATGATGAGAGCCGGGGACGCTATTTATAGGCTAGTAGTAAGTTCATTATTGAAGCATCACGTAGTGTTGACTTTTGCACCATGTACTACTGACTTACGTTACATGCTTATCTCGAGAGGATACCTCACGATACATTGTTGACTGGAAGAGGAACGATCGGATCGGATCGTGTTAGCTCGGGCTCCAGCCCTCCTCATTTGACTTTTACTAGCTAACAGCACACCTTCTTTGACGTTCTCTTCTTTTTTCTTGAACCCAGGCTGTACTGATGTATACATGTACATTGTACCGGTCAAGTCTAATGCACGCGTTTTCACACGTTCAGACTAGCCAATAGTGGCACAATCCAGTCTGACCTGGTTTCATGGGAAATTAGTTCCAAGATCAGTAGATCACAACACAGCATGGTTGATTAAGGGACAACTAAAAGAAAAAAGAAACACAAAAGAAACGACAATACCAACACCGGTCAACTCAACTTCCACCACCAACACGCCCACAACCCGGAGATGAGTGAGCAAGCTCTTCGATGACGCCTCAAGAAGATAGGATGTTAACATCGGAAAATAATCTCTTCATTTTTAAATATAATGCATATTCATTTTGACCCAAGTCAAACTTAGTTAAGTTTGATCTTTGACCAAGTTTACAAAAAAAATCATTATTGACAATACCAAATCAACCATTAGATCCACATAAATCATATTTTCTGTATCAATCCATGGCTAGTTTTGCCCGCTTCGTGCATGAGCCAAAAGCCAAATCAAAAGAGCGGGAAATCGCGCGTTTCCTCCTCTGCTCTCGTTCATCCCGCTCCTCTGTGCCGGTAGCCACTCCGGCTCCGGCGGCCATCCCCTCCCCCGCCGCCCTATGGCGAGTTAGGTCCAGTTCTCACGCTCGGAAGCGTCGGACTCCGCCGTGGGTGCCTCGCCGTGTCGGGAGTCCCCTCCCCCCGCCCTCTCCTGAGAACCATCGTCGTCGGCTCAGGGACTGGTGGATGATGGCTGGCGCACGGTGATGAACAGGCAGGAGCGGCCTCCTCCGGCCTCCTGCCCCGCGGCCTCTCGTCCCCGCTTCGAGGAGTTGCCGACTTCGCGTCCGCCGCCCAACTCGCGCTTGCCGGCGGAGCTTTTCGGCTGATGCTACAACTGCGGCGAGCCGGACGATATCTCCAGGAAGTGCAAGAACAAGACTAAGTGCGTCAGGTGCGGCGGTGCAGGGCATATCTCTCGGGGATGTCTACATCCTCGCCATCCCGGCTTCTCGTCGAGAACCTCGCACGTCTGGCACCGGCGTTGCGTCGGGTGGCTCCACGCTCGGTGGACACGGCCACCCTGCCCCCGCAACCTCCGGGCCTGCAACCGCCGAGAGCGATGCGGCTTGCGGGCTCGGGCACGCTCCTGCCGCCGCCGCCTGGGCCACCACCTCCAGGAGCTCTTCGGTTTGGCTGATCGTGGTGCCAGGTTGTCTGGGATAGTTCGGTGGGTAGCGCTGAGGGTCCTGCCTTCAGTGTGCCGTTCGAGGGGGCGGCAAGCTCCTTTGGCGCTCCGGCGCAGGTGGTGGAAGATGAGTCAGTGCACTGTTTTCTTGAGTCTGCGGATGATTTGCGGCAGCTGGAGGAGGAGCTCTCGCGAGCGATGGTCGTCATCGTGCTGGGCACCAGACTGGTGGTGGATTTGGCGGATGCGGTAGAGTTTCCGCACGGAGAGTTTGGCGGGGGACCGCTCGACATATCCATTATGCCCTTCTTCTAGAGATGCTCTTAGTTTTAAAAACGAGGCTAAGAGGAAAGTTCCCTCCTTTAACTCCCGTTGTTAGGTAGGTTGGTAGAATGAAACCCAGATGTCTTGAGTGAAAACAGAACGCACTCACCGTTGTGCTAGGAGGCTCTCCCCGATGCTCTTAGTTTTGAACTAAGTCAACTTAGTTTAACTGTGGTCAAGTTTATAAAAAATCAATATTCACCCTAGCAAATCAATAAGTAGATCCAAATAAAATATATTTATATTGTGTTTATTTGGTATTATATAGATTGATAGTTTCTAATATATTTGGCCCAACATTTGAATTTTGAATACACTGTGAAACGAAGATAACATTTCTGCCCGGCGGCGCATCCGGGCGGCGGCGAGGGGGGAAGGCGACGGAGGGAGCGGCTGTCGGTGGTGGTTTGGGTCGCCGCCCGTGTCGCTCGTGCGGAGCGACGCGGGGGCCGAGTTCTTTTACTCTGCTTTTCTCCAGGGTGCGGGCGGCCCGAGCCCCGAGGCTAGCTCGTGCGGCGCCGGCGCGCGGTCGTCGCGAGTTCTGCGCCGGTGGGCTGAAGCTCCTCTCCTCCGGCGGGGGCGGCGGATCCGGGGCCCCCGCGCCCGGATCTGGTGGTGTGCAGGTGGGGCCGGCCTGCAGCGGCGGCTCTGGCGCCGTGGGGTGGTGGCCCGTGCTTCGGCCGAATCCGGCGCGGCGCGGGCATGGCAGGTGGGGGCGTGGCCTAGTGGTGCTCTGGCGGGGAGGTGCGGTCAGAGGCGAGGTGCGACACGAGGTTCTGGCACGTGAGGCGCGAGAGCGGGGTGTCGCGTGCAAGCACGGCCGCGTTGGGCGCCTGGCGTGGTCGTGAGGGGATGCGTGGTGTGTGCGCGCTGGGCGCGGCATGGGTGCGGTGGGCCTCCGGGCGGCGCGGATCTGGATGTGGAGCTAGAGCTGCCGCGGTGGAGCTCGGGTGGCGTGGCTCGGAGGCCGGGGATGGCGCGGGAAGGTGGCTTCGTTGCGTGGTGAGATCTGTTCTGTCGTCAGCGGCGGGCGCGCGTGGACTACGGCCAGGAGCCGTGGTGCCCCGTGGCCTCGGACGGTGCTCCTCCGTGCTTTGCGGGCAAGGTGCTTGGTACGGCGCGGTGGCTCGTGCTGCGTCCAGTGGTCCTGCTCCGGTCGGTCGTCGACGGATCTGCTGTCCTGCGTGGCGTGAGGGTCGGCGGCGGCCTCCGCGAGGTGCGGGCGGCTGCGTCGGCTGCGATGTGGCATGTTCGGCGGTGGTGGCAGCGGTGTTTGGTTGGCCCTCGTGTGGGAGGCGGACCGCCAGCGGTCTCCGTGAGGTGCGGTTGGCTGCAGCGGTCTCGGTGCCTCTTCGTCGACGGGCAGCTTCGTTGGTGGTGGTGGTTGGTGGGCTTGTCGGCGCCGGTGCGGGATGATGTGTGGCCGAGGTGGTGTGGGAGCTTGGGTGAAGACCCTGTCTCGGCCTTGTGCCGTGACCAGCGATGGCGGCGGCTGTGGCCGTCGTGACCTTCCTGGAGGCATCGCTGCTTTGCTGCCGCACCCTTCCTGCACGGATCCGGCCATCGCGGCCTCTCCAGGGGAAACCCTTGATCTTGTGATCGGACGATGGCGGCATTTCGGTGTGTCGTTTTCCCTCTTGGGGGCTTCGTCTCGGAGCTCGGCATCGACAAGCGGGACCAGTGGTTTGCGATGGTTGTGGCGGCCACGCTTCTGTGGCAACGATGATGGTGGGAGCGATGTCGGCGACGCGGCAATGGTTGCGGTAGTCGGCTCTTCTCCGGCGTGTCCGCGGTATTGCCTCGGTTTGTTTGTTGCTGTGGAGTCGAAGCTGCGGCGGCGGGCCCTGTGGTATACGATGACTGGCTGCAGGTGGCCCGTTCGGCGATCTTTCGTGGCGCCAGCCGTGCCTGGTTTTGTCCTTCTGAGTTCTCCGTTAGAGTCGGAGCTGCGCTGTCTGGCCGCAGGTGGCTGAGTTTTGGCGCAGATCTTCATGCAGCTGCACGCGTCCGCTACAGTGTGGGTTGAGTCGACGATCGCCTACGGCGAAGTCGGAGTCGTTTGCTCAGAGTGTAGGGATGGCGATGACGCCTCTAGGGGAGGAGTGATGACGATGACGCCTGTGTGCTGTCTCGCCGAGGCCCTCTTGGAGTGGTGTGCGTGGGTTTCTTTTGTGTGCCGCTCAGCGGTTGTGATAGTTTTCGCCCGGTTCTCCATAATTAACTGAGTAATTTGGTTTTCGCTCGGTTTTTCCTAATTAAATGAGCAACTCTTTTCTTCTTAATGAATGCAGGATAACTACCATTTTGAAAGAAAAAAAAGATAACATTTCTATTTGTTTTCTTGGCTAACGGTACAACGACTGAGCTAGTTGCTCCTAATTAATTAACCAATAGGCCACTGTAAGGCTTGAACATCTCGATGAGAAACTGACAAACAACCCCAACGGATCGACCCGTTGACACTTTATTACCACACAAACACACGCACATACAGTACATGCATGGACAGACAGGGCTTACAATACACAGTAGAACGTATGAGTTAGCTGCAGGTGGAGTAGCTAGCCGGCCTAGCAGCCCGTGCCAGAATAGGTGCAGCGGCATCTGGCCTCGCAGGGTGGCGGGGGCGTGCACACAGTGATGCAGACCTCTCCTTCACTGGCAGAAAACAGGACTTTGGTCCTGACCAGATCAGAGCATTAGTCTCGGTCGTGTTACGAACCGGGACTAATGGGAGCATCAGTCCCGGTTCAAGAGGCTAGGACGCCGGCCAGGCCTCGGCAGGCATCAGTCCCGGTTCGGCTGGGACCTTTAGTCCCGGTTCCATCCACCAACCGGGACTAAAGGGGTTGCTGTCTTTTAGTCCCGGTTGGTGTCTGGAACCGGGACTAAAGGGTAGGCCATTAGTCCCGGTTTTAGACACAAACTGGGACTAAAGTTTTGCCTATATATATCCATGCCCCCCCATCTCCTCTGTTTTTTGGCCGTGGAAGGGTGGAGGTGTGGGCTACTCTATTTTTTGCCTATATATGCACATGAGGTGTTCGATGAAATGCCGGAGCCACACTTAAGCGTTCTCCTCTGTTCTTCCTCCAAGCTCGACCTCCAAGCTCCATTTTCCTCAAGATTTGTCTAGGTTTGGCGGTGCACCAACTATCCAAGTGTTCTAAAAAGGTTGGCAACTTCATGCTTTCATCTCTCACTGCTAGTTTAGCTCATTTCAAATGCTCTAGAAGTAGTGTGGTTTGTGAGTTTTAGTGGAGGAGTGTATGTGTGAGTTTATTTGATTTAGATGCACAATTTGAGTTCAAATTAACTTCTTAGTTTGCACATGTGTAGGGTCCCGTCCCGTCCCTGTCCCCGTCCTCACCGCCGTCGATCGCCCGCGCCGATCTCGTCGCCGGCACCACCGTGGTGAGCCTCTTGTTCTTATCTTTTTTTTAAAGAAAAATTCTTACTTGTATGATTTATATAGCTACTTGTATAATTTTCTTACTTGTATTATTGTTTGTTATTATATAGTGCCATGGTTTTGGTATCCGCCCCCGTCGGCTCTCGTCCGGTCTATGATTCGGATGTGGTATATTATCTTTTATAACTATTTGTTTCATTTAGTGTTTATGACAATTATGCCGACCAACTTGACATAGATGTCTTTATCTAGGAGGTATGTGAACCGGAAATTTCAACCGACCCTCTTGTCGAGAGGTTAAATTTAGTTGAAAAAGAAAACAATTATTTGAAAGAAAAATTGAAAAGAGTTGAAGAAGAGAAGATGAAATTGGAGTTGCATGTTGCCGATGTCGTCGATCTACACAAGATCTAGATGGATGCAATGCGCTTGAAGATTAGAAAGATTAGAAAATATGCCATTGATAATGAGGCTTGGTATCATTATGCTGTTGGATCAATTGTTACCTTAGTTGCGATTTTGATCGCATTTGTTGTTGCATTTAAATGTTTTACATAGTTGTATATTACTTTCAATGTATGTTTTAATTAGATGCTCTAGAGAGCTGTATGTTGTTCTATGAGAACTATGTATGAACTTTATGTATTTATTTTTTCAGTAATAACATTTGATCACTACTGTACTTTGGTTTTAATGTGATGATGAACTTGTATTAATTTGGTCATTTCTCTATTCATGATGTTCTGTAATGGTTTTTGATATACTTAATTATATAATGCACGCAGATGAACCGGCAATGGATGTACGGTGACCGACGCACCTCCGACTACATTACGGGCCTGCATAATTTTCTCGATGTGGCTGAGGCAAACAAGCAGAATGGTTTTATGTATTGTCCATGTACTGTCTGTGAGAATACGAAGGATTACTCTGACTCGAAAACCCTTCACTTCCACCTGCTTGAGAAGGGTTTCATGCCACACTATAATGTTTGGACCAAGCATAGAGAAAGATGGGTTATGATGGAAGACAACGAAGAAGAAGAGGATGATGACAATTATCCTATGTTCCCTGAATACGGTGATACTGCAACGGGGGAAGCTGAAGATCAAGAGGCACCAGATGTGCCCGATGATGATCTTCACCGGGTCATTGTTGATGCACAGAGAGGATGCGAAAGTGAAAGGGAGAAGTTGAAGTTCGATCGCATGTTAGAGGATCACAAAAAAGGGTTGTACCCAAATTGCGAAGATGGCAACACAAAGCTCGGTACTGCACTGGAATTGCTGCAATGGAAGGCAGAGAATGGTGTATCTGACAAGGGATTTGGGAAGCTACTAAAAACTAGTAGAATGCCCGTGCGTTGCCATGGGCTTTTAATTTATCTTTTTCCGATTACACCTATGAATGCAATGCATATCAAATTTCACATGTATGATTTTTTCTGATTGCGCATATCAAATGGAAATGTTTACAGCCGGGGCGCCGGCCGAATCTTTGGCCGGTCGCCCGCACACCGCTGGATCGTGGGAGATCCAACCACCCGTTTTTACTTGGCTACAGCTGGATGCGCACTCCAGACCACACAATTCTTATCTATTCACCCCTTCGCATTTTATCCCTTCACGAGTCAACCACTCCTTTCTTCCTCCTCCATCTCCCTTATCTCTCTGCTCTCTCTCCTCGTCTGACGACCTCAGAGGCGAAGCACTCGTGCGCGCTGAATCCCTGCCACGCCGAGCCCCTGATGACCACCTGCATACATCTCACCAACAGACCATGGATGAACCCCACACTCCTCGTCACCTACCTCCCGCTTCCTCTCCCAGCAGCCATGGATGAGCTCCATTCCCACACCATCATGGTGCTGCGGGCTTGAGGACTGCAACCCTTCGACGACGAAGCTGCAAGTGTGGAGGACACGACCGGTGCTGGCGAGGCCGACGAGGTAGCTGCGATGAAGGAGAAAATTGGCTCTAGTGTAAGTGAAAGTTACAACCGGCGGCATTTTTTGCTGGGACCAGCGGCATTTTTTGCTGGAATCGATGGGTGTTTTTGCTGCAATCGAACGAGTGTTTTTTGTTGGACGCTACAACCGGTGATATTTTTTCTTGGCACCAGCACCAATTTTTGCTGGAATCGACGGATGTTTTTGCTGGAATCGAACCATTGTCTTTTGTTGGATGCGCAATGGTGATTCTTTTTGCTGCAACCCGCGACATTTTTTGCTGGCACGGGCAACAATTTTTGTTGGAATCAAATTGAGTGTTTTTTTGCTGGGATGCGCAAATGCAATGCCTTTTGCTGCAACCGGCAACATTTTTTGCTGGCACCGACAACAATATTTGATGCAACCGGCAGAAGTGTTTTTTTTTGCTGAAGATGGCTACTGTTTTTGCTAGGATGTGTAAATAGTGGTGCTTTTTTTTTGCTACAACCGGTGACATTTTATGCTGGCACCGTCGACTTTTTTGATACAACCAGTGGTGCACACGAGCCACGATGAGCTGCACTGGTCCATGGAAAAGCTGCAACCAGACGCAAGCCGGCGAGGCGAGATGCTGGCGTGGGGGCCGAGCTGGAACCAGCATGAGAGCATCTCCAACAGACGCGCAATCGTAGCGGCGCGCTGGAAAAAACGCCTTTTCTGCGCGCGCGCATCCGAATCGGGCGCTCCAGCAGACGCGCAAAAAACGCGCGCGCGGTATAATGCGTTCAGCGCGCGGAGGAAAAGTGCATCGCGCGCCGCTTATTTCGTGCACCCGCTCCCGCGCGCTGGACAGTCGAGCGCCCGCGACCAACTGCCGCCAACCTCTCCGGCCGCCCCGCCTTCGCCCCGCCCCGCGCCGCCGCCGGCGAAATCCGACCGATGGAAGGCCGCGCCGACATCCCCCTCACCCCTCCCTACACCTGCGACCCCTCCGCCGCCGCCGCAAACCCTAGCGCGGGGTTGAGCTTCGGCTTCGCCGCCGGCGGCCCTCCTCCAAGCACCGGTCTCGTGCGCGGCCTTTTCATGCCGCCACGGACGACCTCGCAGGGTGGCGTCGCGCCGCCGCCCGCCGTGAAGCCACGTGCCTCCGTATCCAAGCGACCAAATGCGGCGGCGGCGACGGCGGGGAAGGTGTCCGGGAAGAAGAAGAAGGTGGATAGCTCTTCTAAGCGGCCGAAGAAGAAGCTTGCAGGGCGTCCGGCCGCTCCTCCGCCGACCGAAGCGGCCGAGAGCTCGCCATTTGTTGCGCCGGCGGCCAATGCGCACAAGGTGTTTGATGAAATGCGCGCAAGGTATGATTTCGTCCCCCTTTTTTTGTTGGTGTTTTTTTACATAAATGTATACATATGGAATGCTTAGTTTTCTTCTACATACTTGTAGTTTCAATGATGAGACATATATGACAACTATGGGTGTTGGCTCCAACAATTCTCATTGGTCTCAAACCAATGAAGTGCATGAAGACGATCATGAGTTTGAGGTGGACGAGGATGGTGAGGGTATAGTCGATGCACCGAAAGGAAGAGCGGGCAACTACACCATGGAGGAAGACATCTTGCTATGCAATACATGGTTGCATGTGTCTATGGATGCCAATGTTGGAGGGGACCAAAGTAGAGATGCATATTGGATCCGGATGAAGGAGCACTTTGATTTACACAACACGAGTGGAATTGACCGCACGTATAGATCTCTTCGCTCCCGGTGGTCGACAATCAACAAAGATTGTCAAAGGTGGGCGACGAAACTTAAGGCGGTTGACACGATAAACCCAAGTGGCACTAATGATAGAGATAGGGTAAGTGCCATTTCTTTATGCTCCTTCCATGTTCATGCTTTTTTTTGTTGTTTGAAATGCTAACTTGTTCTTTTGTTTGTAGCTCACTATTGCACAAAACTTATTTCAAGGAGAAGAGAAGAAGAACAAGAAAGGGAAGGTCAAGAAAGGGAGACCATTCGTGCTTGCCCATTGCTACAATGTGTTGAAGGATGAAGAGAAATGGAAGCCACGTGATGACGAAGAGGAGAGCAAGAAAAGCAAGGCAACTATTGATTTGGATGATGATGAGGAGAAGGCATCAAGTGATGGCGGCAAGAGAAGCCCTACTCCAAACTCGGTTGCCTACTCCAAGCCAAAAAGACCAAATGGAGGCAAGAAAGATGCAAAAGAAAAGAAGAAGAAGAGAGGAGATGATGATTTGAAGAATGCTATGGAAGCTATTGTGAAGGCAAGAAAGGAAGCGAACGAGGTGAGGATGATGGCAAGGAGCCAAGATGCGGCGGCCGAGGAGAGGAGGTTGGCGGCCGAGGAGAGGAGGGTGGCGGCCGAGGAGAGGAAGGTGGCATTGGAGGAGAAGAAATTGGCCATGGAGGAGCGATCTAGATTATTGGAATGGGAGAAGTACTTGTTCTTCATGGACACATCTAACCTCGATGATAAGCAAAAGGAGTACGTCAATCTTTCCCGTGAAGAAGTCTTGGTCCAAAAAAGAGCCATGGCCATGGGAGGCATGGGAGGCATGGGTGGCATGGGAGGCATGGGTGGCATGGGTGGCATGGAAGGCATGGGTGGCTTCGGAGCTACCATGGGAGGCATGGGAGGCATGGGTGGCATGGGAGGCATGGGTGGCATGGGTGGCATGGAAGGCATGGGTGGCTTCGGAGCTACCATGGGAGGCATGGGAGCACCTACGGGAGGCATGGGTGGCTTCGGAGCTACCTTGGGCGGCATGGGAGGCATGGGTGGCTTCGGAGCTACCATGGGAGGCATGGGAGGCATGAGTTTTGGGTCTCTCATGGGAGGCATGGGAGCACCTCCGGGTGACATGGGTGGACGCATGTCTTCCGGTGTGCCTCACATACCTTCGCATGATGTCGTTGGAGATCTTGCGAACACCATCCGAGCTCCCGATGACGATGTGGCGCTTCAAAATGAAGAGGAGGAGGAAGAATCGTCTTCGGATGAGGAGGAAGAATCGGATGATGATGTGGCATGATTGTTGATGTGCCATTTGTTTATGTGAACTTTTATTTGTCATGAACTTGGTTGGGTGATTTTGAACTATGCCGTGCAATTGAACTATGCTATGTCTTTTATTTTGCACATTTGTTTAATGTTTGAAACATCATCATATTGTCAAATGAACATGTAAAAATCATATTTGCAAGTGCCGGCTGCTCGTGCGCTGTAAATTAGCGCGCCTGCTGGAGCTGCTCGTGCGCGCCATATTTTGCAGCGGCCGCTGGAGCCAGCGCCCTGCTGCGCGCAAAAAAACGCTATTTCGGCGCTGTAAAAAAGTTTTAGCGAGCCGCGCGGTTGCGCGCCTGTTGGACATGCTCTGACGCTCAGCTGCGGTTTCAGCGGACTGCAGCGGAGACGAGCACGGTGCTTTTTCTTCTGGGCGTTGACCAAGCATTGGGAAGAGACAGAAAAGCGTTTCGCTGGGGATCAACGACTGGCGTGTCTTTAATCTAAGGGTCGCGCGGTGACCGGCCGAAAGTTGGGCCGGCGCACCAGCGCCTATCTCTGCCCATATCAAATTACATGTAAGCACACACAACACATGTAAGCACACACAGCAGGTGCCATCTGAAAATAAGTAATCATTAGTGGTACATGCATCACTTCATATACGTACACAGTACATCTATATTCCTATTTTTTGTGGGTTACATCAATATTCATTGAATTTACCATTGAGGATGGAAGGCACCTTGCAACAACTTGGATATAAGCAACGCCCCTTGCTCACCATAATCCAGAGAGATGGGTCCCTGGAAACCAAAAAATAGAGTGGGAAAAAATTAGATAATCACATGGAATAAGCAACTACCTTAGTTGGAAAGAAAGTTGGAAAGAAGTACCAGTACACAAGATTTTTGGCTCCCTTCTTCTCCAAGTGTTGCTCCTTTTTCCTTGTAGCCCTAGTTGAAGCAATCCAAAAACTTACTCCCCCCTCCCAAATTACTTTTCTTAGATTTGTTTAGATACGGATGTATCTGGTAATTTGGGACAGAGGTTGTACTACTTAAATATATAAAACTAATTAATTGCCCGTGCATTGCAACGGGCATACATATTCTAGTCTCTTTCTCTCTGTCTCCCACCTTATTAAGCGTTGGAAGGTATTCTTCTATTCTACCTTCTGCAACCAACTAACTCCAGCCTCTCTAATTCTCTGCCTCAATTAATTCAGTATCCAATTATATATATACACAATAAGAATTCGACACACAATGTATTTGGAAAAAAATACATATGCACGTCCAGAATTTGCCATTTCATGGGTTGACAATGCCTCGTATTTGACCTCCGTGGAAGCAGTCTGATGTAGAAAAACTGCAAACTTGGACATGCCAATCTATAGCTTCTCCATTTCCATGCATGTGAGGCTACATCTCATCAAGGGACGCCACTGAACAAACAAATTACCAAAATGCGACGACAATTTGGTGGGCAAAATGATACAGTTGTGTGAAGCCACCATAAAATTTTAACATCAAAAGATCAGAAAAGCTTCGATCGTTCTGGTTGCCGAAAAGGAACTAATCTAACATGTACACATACAAATAAATTCAAGAGAAGCACATAATAACCATACATCACCAGATCAAATATATGAATACTATCCAAGTAATCTCATTCACTTATTCCTAATTAGATCTATAATCTTGAAAACATAATATTTCTTGTGAAACTCTTGGATCTAGGAGATTTTGCATGAAAAGATCCAGTACTATGTAAATTAATTTGAGACGGGACTACTTAGCTTCATTTATTATCTCAAAAGCAATCCTACTGAAATAAAACAATGATAATTGGCAGTTCTCTGCCTCTACTTTAGCTACTCTCTGTTCATGTCCTTCTTTTGGACTGGGAACCCTCTATTTCTATCATTCTATTAGATAACAAATGATGCAAGTGAATAAAAAATAGTAGTGGTTATTGACGACATCTTAATTAAGTTGTACCTTATAAGCTGATTAAGTTATAGTGGGCTATGGAGTTATATTGTTCATCCAGGAAGCAAATATCTTCAAATATTCTGTTATAATAGTTGTCACCATGAAGACCCCTGCATTTATAGTTGACATTAGCGAATGCAAATAACTAAAAATATCTTTATAGCTTCCATTATATTTTTGCATATGAAGACATCTGGTGTTTGACACTTTCATAACACATGAAGTACTATGACTACAAAACACTTCCGTAAGATAAGATTGATAGCTAACAAGTCTCTAATGCTCCTCGTTGATTGGCAGCGTGATGTTCTTCATGCTGGCTATGGACTCCCCCGACATGTCCAAGTTCTCATCTTGCTCTGCATCATAGTTAAATTAACAAATAATGGAAATTGTTTAGTTAAGCATATGCAGCAGTACAAAACGTAATTTGGTACAGCACGACAATCTGACAATCCTCCATGTTCACAGTCCTGCTTATGTCCACCATCCCATGCACTTGTCCTCACCCTATCCAAGCAGGTCATTCCAGGAGACTCAGAAGGAGTGAACACAATAGGTCGCTTAAGTGTTAGTCAGACATGTTCCGAGTTCAGGAACTGCTTAAAAAATAAGTTCAGACCGGTCGTTCAAAACTGGCACGCAGAAACTACAAAGGCAAGCAGTATAAATTGATCAGTTCAACTGTTCGAGGATTGCTTTTCCTTCGTAGCAAACTGCATAGACACCTCCTCTCTTCCTAGACGTGGAGGCCTGCCCCAATCCGACGATCCTCCTCGCACCCTCCTCTGTCCGGGTACAGCACGGTCGGTGTGAGAGCGGGAGAGTGGATAATGCAACTGCATGTACAGGTGCAACATCACAGACCGAAAAGAGCTTCTTATTCCCCTTTGTCTGAAATTACCACCTCTGGTCATTTAATTATGTATTGTAAGCAAGTATAAACAGATGAGAATAATGGAGGGAAAACATCGCCTCTATAATACTATGAACCTGATGGCAAAAATGAACAGGAAAAAGAAAGAACCAGTGAAGAAGTTCTCCGTATGTCCTCGTCCTTACATATCACTTAAATAATAAATAAATTAAAAGTGGACAAATTGAATATAGCAAAGGTTGCACTAAATAGCATGCAGTTCAAAAAAAAGATTCAGGAAAAAAATGCTAAGGCACAGTTGCCCTGTTCGTTCATTCAAAAAGTACTTGCCATCATGAAGCGAGGCACAGAGATGCGAGAGTTGCAACGAACACAAGAGCAGATGTTACAAAGAACATTAGAGCAGATGTTACATCAATTTCTTCTCAAATTTAGAATGAGGATCGGGTGGTGGATGCATACCAGTAGCAAGATTTTTAAGCTGGGGATTTCTCTGAGAAATGTGGTGATCTGGAGCTTCGTAAGATCGCTCGCCTACGCTATTGCGCTTCATGGTTAAAAGAGAAAAACTTTGAAAGAATAGATATTGGTTCATACCTTCAAGCATGTGTCAACCTTGTAATGGCAGGCCGAGCATGCATCTTCACGAGTGTGAAGCCGCCGTAGGTGGAGGGAAACACTCAAGTTTGGGTCTTGCGATCACCACCGAGCTCGCACATATGCAATTCACGCAGGGCTCGCTTTCGAGGTTGTGGCTGCAATTCACCTCCAGAATAGAACATATCAAGCCTTACCTATACTTTTTAATTCACGGTCAAAATCAAAATCCATTCCTTTCCATGCCTCAAGATATTCCAGATTTTGCGAACCTTCTCATTGAACTCTTGACATTCAGTGTTGGCTACTTAAGTTGTGTGCACATAAACAATTTTTCCG
The DNA here is from genome assembly GCA_039707655.1 of Elymus sibiricus. Lineage (NCBI taxonomy): Eukaryota > Viridiplantae > Streptophyta > Magnoliopsida > Poales > Poaceae > Elymus > Elymus sibiricus. The sequence continues at coordinate 60,172,382 of CM077676.1, read as the reverse complement.
CTGGAACATGCTTTCCTTCCAAATCCTATGTGCACTTATGATGTACTGTAAGATAAAAACAATCTTAGTAAGATTGATAGAACATAAAGAGCTGAATTATATATATCCAGAATTGTACCCTATCGCTTCAGATCTGGAGAGTGAGCCTCTCGAGGATTGGTAGGTCAGTGAACACAAACTGCAGCGTCCGGAGGCAAGGGAGATGCTCGGCATGGAAGGGCGAGATCTAGAAGATGGAGAACCTGACGATGGTGGGGGCCTCTAGGAAAATATATGCATCCGACAGACTATCAACTATTTGGAAATAAGACACATGTCTGGAGTGAATACATCAAATCCTTGTCACCATGGAGCTAGTCTTGAACTTCAGTATTTATTATATGAAATAACAATCGTATCAACCAAAGAACCGGCACCACTCTACTGTTGACAGCATGCTTTATTCGACCACTTGATGGCTTGATGCATGAGCAAAAGTACCTAGATCTGAAAGAGCCTGATTTGTCTAGCTGAACTAATTCACATAATTATAAGACATGATATTTGATTACTTAGATGGCAGTGTTCCCATAATTTCTCAGTAAACCAAAGGGATCAGTGAATGGCACCAAACATGGTAGAAACACAAATAAAAGTACTGTTCATATCTACTGGTAAAAAACTGCAGATGGATGGTAGCACTTGTAATCCATATAACAAGCCCATTCATATTACTGATATACTGATGAGCTAAGGAAATATGCATAGGCTGACACTATCCAGGTTAATAGCTTAATTGGTGAAGTGATGTACAGATCGAGCAGGAACACCCAAGATCAAGCAGGAAGGCCTGGGAAAACAACATGAAAATATATCGATCGAAGGACCAAAGGCTGAGTAGGAGTTTCATACTCACTCGAACGCCCGTGACTGATTGACGGACATGAGGCTGCGGCCGCTGCCGTGTACGTCTGCGTCCCTGGCGGCATGGAGGATAGCATGTCCTTGGCGCCGGCGGCAGCTCTGTGCGCACACGTCCCCAATCTTGGCAGCCAACAGAACACCTTAGGGCCACGCGTGCAGAGGAGTCGCGTGGGCTGGTAGTGTCATGGAACGGTGGCGTCGTGGACCTGAGGCGTGCCGGGGCAGGCGAGTGGCGACGACAGGGATGAGCGGCGGCGGAGCCAAGGAGTTGTGGCCAGCGACCACGCTTAGGGTTCATGTGCCTGCATGGGAGCGACCACACCATCGGAGGAGGGAGGCAGACCGGCCCTGTCTCATCTGAGAAGGAACCCATAGGTAGGGGAGGGGAAGGACAAAACCCTAGATAGGGTTTGCCACTCACCCTGCTTCGCGCCGGCCGGCGATTCTTGCGGCTGCTATTGGTCGATGGGCATCACCGTCACGGCTGACATGGACCACGCCATGGAGGGGACCTGGCTGACGGGAACATGAGGAGCATGTAGTAGAGGAGGGACGGGAGAGAGGAGGATAGGGCTGGCAGCGGCAGCGCATCAGATCGTGCGTGTGTGTTTTGTGTATGGAATTATATAGATTAGGAAAGCGTGGCCAGGGATAGGAAAGCGTGGTCAGGGATTGATGGTTTTTTTGTGGTGTTATTCTCCCTGGTTATTTGCCCACCGGTTTTGCAGCGGAGATGAAAAAAATCGGTGGGGATGGTATTCGTTCGGTGGGGGAGGTATCGTTCGATGGGAGGCTAACGAGACGAAACGACAACGGACTCCTCCCTTAGGAGTAGAGATAATGAAGAAGAAGCTTCCAAAGGATAACGAATTGCCTGACAGTACGTACGAAGCAAAGAAGGTTCTCTGCCCTCTAGGATTAGAGGTGCAGAAGATACATGCATGCCCTAATGACTGCATCCTCTACCGCGGTGAGGAGTACGAGAATTTGAATGCATGCCCGGTATGCGATGCATTGCGGTAGAAGATCAGACGAGATGACCCTGGTGATGTTGAGGGCGAGCGCCCCAGGAAAAGGGTTCCTGCCAAGGTGATGTGGTATGCTCCTATAATACCACGGTTGAAACGTCTGTTCAGAAACAAAGAGCATGCCAAGTTGTTGCGATGGCACAAAGAAGACCGTAAGAAAGACGGGAAGTTGAGAGTACCCGCTAATGGGTCGCAGTGGAGAAAAATCGAGAGAAAGTGGCCGGACTTTGCAGGTGACGTAAGGAACTTATGGTTTGGTTTAAGTGCAGATGGCATTAATCCTTTTGGGGAGCAGAACAGCAATCATAGCACCTGGCCCGTGACTCTATGTATTTATAACCTTCCTCCTTGGTTGTGCATGAAGCGGAAGTTCATTATGATGCCAGTGCTCATCCAAGGCCCTAAGCAACCCGGCAATGACATTGATGTGTACCTAAGGCCATTAGTTGAAGAACTTTTACAGCTGTGGGATAAAAAAGGTGTACGTGTGTGGGATGAGCACAAACAGCAGGAATTTGACCTACGAGCGTTGCTGTTTGTAACCATCAATGATTGGCCTGCTCTTAGTAACCTTTCAGGACAGACAAACAAGGGATACAACGCATGCACGCACTGTTTACATGAGACTGAAAGTATATATTTGGACAAATGCAAGAAGAATGTGTACCTGGGACATCGTCGATTTCTTCCGACCAAGCATGCCTTAAGAAAGAAAGGCAAGCATTTCAAAGGTGAGGCAGATCACCGGAAGAAGTCTGTCCTCCGTACTGGTGATGATATACTTGATATGGTCAAGGATTTACAAGTAATCTTTGAAAAGGGTCCTGGCGGACAATCTGTTCTGAATGACGCTGACGGACACGCACCCATGTGGAAGAATAAATCTATATTTTGGGACCTACCCTATTGGAAAGACCTAGAGGTCCGCTCAGCAATCGACGTGATGCACGTGACGAAGAATCTTTGCGTGAACCTTCTAGGCTTCTTGGGCGTGTATGGGAAGACAAAAGATACACCGGATGCACGGGAGGACCAGCAACGTATGAACGAAAAAGACGGCATGCATCCAAAGCAGTATCAAGGTCCTGCCAGCTACACTCTTACCAAAGCAGAGAAGGAAATCTTTTTTGAATGCCTGCTCAGTATCAAGGTCCCGTCTGGCTTCTCGTCGAATATAAAGGGAATAATAAATATGGCAGAGAAAAAATTCCAGAACCTAAAGTCTCATGACTGCCACGTGATTATGACGCAACTGCTTCCGGTTGCATTGAGGGGGCTTCTACCAGAAAATGTTCGATTAGCCATTGTGAAGCTATGTGCATTCCTCAATGAAATTTATCAGAAGGTAATCGATCCAGAAATCCTTCCAAGGTTACAGAATGATTTGGTCCAATGTCTTGTCAGTTTCAAGTTGGTGTTCCCACCATCCTTCTTCAATATTATGACGCACGTCCTAGTTCACCTAGTCGACGAGATTGCAATTCTGGGTCCTGTATTTTACACAATATGTTCCCCTTTGAGAGGTTCATGGGAGTCTTACAGAAATATGTTCGTAACCGTGCTAGGCCAGAAGGAAGCATCTCCACGGGCCATCAAACAGAGGAGGTCATTGAGTTTTGTGTTGACTTTATTCCTGACCTTAAGCCGATTGGTGTTCCTGAATCGCGGCATGAGGGGAGACTGGGTGGAAAAGGCACGCTAGGACCGAACTCAATAATATGTAGGGACGGGCATTCTTGGGCGCAAGCACACTACACAGTTCTACAGAATTCTACCTTGGTGGCCCCGTATATCAATGAACACAAGAATATTTGTAACACCCCATGTCATTAAGCTACAGTGGTCACCTTTGATAATGCCAAGTCAGCATGTTTATTAGTGCCTAATCATCATTTGCATCAAATCATATTTCAAATTCCAATTCAAATTGCAATTCAAATTTAAAGTGAAAATAAAAGTTGTTCCAAATTGAAAACTAAAATGTTCATTAAATAGCAAATAATTCATAACTAATTATGTTCCAGAAAACAACATCACCTAAAATGCCTAAGTGAGTCTAACAACCTAAAACAGTACCAAAACAGCAACATTTAATGTCATTTTATTTAATCCAATTTACAAATGAAATCATATTTAGTCCAAACCAGTTTCTGGTGTTAAAGAATATTGCACTGTAATATTTGAACTAAGTCACACATTTAATAAAAGTCCAATACTGGTCAAACATTTTACAAAACAGAAAACAGAAATAGAAAAAAACAAAAAGGGAAACGACTTACTGTGCGACTGGGCCTTAGACGAACAGTAACCGGCCCAGCCCGTTAAACCGCATCGTCGTCCTCCTCCCGTGCTGTCACGCGCGCCCGCCGACACAGCGACAGCCGTCGCGCTGTCGCCCATCCGCCGGTTCCCCGGCTAGGTTAAGGACAGCCCCGAGCCCCTCTCGTCCTCCCCCGCAACCCTAGCCCCCACACTCGCTCGCTCGCGCCTCGCCTCTCCCTTTTATCACACCTCACCGAGAGCTCGCCGCCGTCCTCGCTCGATCCCGCGGCCAGCGCCACCGCATTGCCTCGCCGCCGTGCTGGATCGAACGCGCCTCCGCGGAGCTCATCGCCGGCGAACCTCCGACGACCAAATGGTCGTGCGCTGCTGCCCATTCTGCTCGCCCGCACACGTAGGCCTCGTCTCGCTATTTAGTTCGCCCGCGCACGCACCGTATCGCCGTCCTCGAACGCCACCCAAAACCACCGCCGCCCGACCTCGTCGCTGGCGACGATTCTGGCCTCCTCTGCCACCGTGACCGCGACCGATGGATGCGGCTCGGAGTGCACGTTCGATAGGACCAAACCGCGCCCGAAACAATGCCCCATAGGTGGATTCCGAGCTCGCCGGAGTTGAGCCACCGCGGGCGAGCTCGCCGGCGTGCTCCGGTGCCGGCGCTCACCCGGCCAGCTGGGCCCCACCGCTTGTGCCACAGACTGCGGGCCCCGCGGGCCCCGTTGACCCGGTCCACCTGCTGACGTGGCACCCACTGTCGCTGACATGTGGGTCCCACCAGATTAAAACGGTTTTAAATTAAATAAATTGTTAATTAATTAGTTAATTAGATTATTTAGCTAATCACTCACTGACTGTGCGGGCCCACCAGTTAATTAGGTTAATTAGTTAAATTAAACCCTGATTAGTCAGATGAGTCACTGACCAGTGGGTCCCACTGGTCAGGTTTGACTGGTCAGCGGGACTGTTGACTGCTGATGTCACACCTACGTCATGCTGACGTCATCATTACTGTTTCGGATAATTCGGAATTAAATAATTAAAATAAATCCAGAAATTCAATAAAACTTTAAAAAATCATATCTTTTAAACCGTAAGTCAGATGAAAATAATTTATATATGTAAAATGATCAGAAAAATGTGTAGAATCTGAATAACCTATCCACATGTCTGCCACACCCCTCTAACATTCCGAACGTGCGATATTTTGCCCGTATCCGGTATATGAATAGTGCTCAACCTTAATAAATAAATCCAAATAAATTCCTAAATTAACTAAAACATTTAGATAGGCAGTAAAACACCTCTGCATATCATTTAGGCATGTCATGCATAGTGATTGCATTTTTGCCGTGAATTTATTGTTTCTTCCCGCTCCTTCTTCCCCGATAGACGCCGAGATCGACGCCGACGCAGCTGAGTTCGACTACACCCCCGACGAGCAGCCGTCTGGCGATCAGCCACTCTCAGCAGAGCTTCCAGGCAAGCAAACCCCCTGGACGCATGCCTATATCACCCATTCCTTCTCCCTCCTGCTTGCATTAGAAATTGCTACTGTTTTGGTTTATCCTACTCTGATGCATAGCATGTTCTTGTAACTGCTATTGATACCTGTCTGTTATCCAAACTGCTTAGTATAGGTTGGATGATAAACCATCTGTGGCCTCTCTCCTTTGCTGTAGTTGCTCCGCTTTAGTATCTATGCCCCGAACGATGTGATCGATCGGGCTGAAAATAGCACATCACTGCACATCCCCTAAGTTGCTCGACTCTGCAGAGCTGGCATCGAGTGCCGAGGGTGATACCTCTTACCTCACTTCCGATGATGCCTCTGTAGAATAGCTACCCGGATGTGTGTTATCGAGGGTGATTCCTCTTTCATCACTTCCGGTAAAGCTTCCGTCGTACAACTTCTCGAGTGGGAATCAATCGAGGGTGATTCCTCGGATTCCTTCTTGATAATTGGACACACGGTTACTTTGACCTTTGACGCAGGCGGGTCCACCCCGAGGGGTACCCGCGGGGAAATGTAAAGTCGGGCTGGCCCTAAGGGTGCCCGCGAGAGAACAATGCTAAAGACGGGTAAGTACCAAGAGTACCCGCGAGTGATATCAAGTCGGAGCGACAGAAACTCTGATCGTCTCTGCGAGTTACTAAATACGCCTAACGGAACTGGGTATTTGATCTGAGTGGGTCGTCGTGCCCTATACGCACTACCACCACGTGGGATAATGGTTATGGGACCCTCTACGTCGTATGTATCAGCCGAAAGCTCTTCAGACGTCACAGCTCAGAGATGCGGGCTGATCGTCGGGGCTGGGCTGGTTACGTCACTGGTGTATTCAGTGTCGCGCCTGCTCCCCGTCCAGCCACGCAACGTGCAGTAGTGCGAAGGGCGATGGCCCAAGACCCCTTCGCACTTAGGATTTAGACCGGCGTGTTGACCTCTCTGCTGAGCCTAGGTAGGACTGCGTCGTGTCGATCACCCGAGGCCGGGTATTACCCAGCAAGTGTGTCCGGCCAGAGGTAATCGAGCGTGTTGGGTAACAGTAGTGCATCCCTGCAGGGAAGTGATCTATTTGAATAGCCGTGTCCACGGTAACAGGACGCTCGGAGTTGTATCCGGATCCATGACAACTACAAATTGATGATGATTCATGTTAAACTGTTAATACTGCTCTCGGGATCGCTTTCTCGCAGGGAGTCGAGAAAGGATCTCAGGGCATTGCTATTATACAACCACTTGTATGCTATCATATTCTACTCTCTTCTAATGCTGCAAGATTGCTTGAAGATGGTAGTCTTCGATAGGCTAGGCCTTTCTCTCTATTCTGGCTTTGCTGCTATATAGTCCACAGATACAGCCTCTCCATTTGATACCAATGCATAATTAGCATAGTTCTGATGTCAGTCTTGCGAGTACTTTGGATGAGTACTCACGGTTGCTCTGCTATTCTTTTTCCCCCATATCCAATCGATGATACATCAGACGATGGAGCCCAGGAGCCAGATGCCACCGCTGGAGCTTACTACCAGGAGGGTCCCGATGGCACTTACTACTGGATTGAGGCAGCCGACCAGGAGTAGTTAGGAGGCCCTAGGCAGGAGGCCTTCGTCTTTCGATCTGTATCGTTGTTTGTGCTAGCCTGCTTAAGGCAAAACTTGACTAACCATGTTTGTACTCAGATATTATTTGTGTGTCTGACTTATGTATTCGGGCCCTTGTGTCCCTGGTTTGTATTATTTGCAGACTTATGCTTTTATTTGAGTTTAGAGTTGTGTTGTGATATCTTCCCGTGAGTCCCTGTGCTTGATCATGCGCATTTGCGTGTATGATTAGTGCACGATTAAGTCGGGGACGTCACAATATTCTACGCTCCAAACACCCGGAGCAGTCTGACGACTGGATTACACGTGAACACATGGGGACTTTCGGTGGTTGGTTGCAAACACATCTCATGGGTAACACCACTATTGGAGATGATCTGTACTTGTTGGCCAGGACACCATCTTCGACTGTATTGACTTTCCAAGGGTACGAGATAAATGAGAATACATTTTACACGATCGCCCAAGATAAAAAGAGCACCAACCAAAATAGTGGTGTCCGCTTTGATGCAGCGAACACCAATAGGGCAAAGGACACATATTATGGTTACATAGAGGAGATATGGGAACTTGACTATGGACGTGATTTGAAGGTCCCTTTGTTTCGGTGCAAATGGGTCAATCTGACAGGAGGCGGGGTACAGGTAGACCCGCAGTACGGAATGACAACAGTGGATCTCAACAATCTTGGGTACACAGACGAACCATTCGTCCTAGCCAATGATGTGGCGCAGGTTTTCTATGTGAAGGACATGTCTACCAAACCAAGAAAAAGAAAAGATAAAGAAGCGAATACATCATACGATGAGCCGAAGCGCCACATAGTTCTTTCAGGGAAAAGAAACATCGTGGGAATGGAGAACAAGACAGACATGTCAGAAGATTATGAAAAGTTTCATGAAATTCCTCCCTTCACAGTGAAGACTGACCCAAGCATCCTGTTAAATGATGAAGATTATCCATGGTTACGGCGCAATAAGCAAGGGACACACGCGAAGAAATAGTTTTATACCCCAAAAGATCCCACTCTGGGATGTGACCGGCTTCACCGCCATCACTTTCTCTCTAGTGTGAGTTTCCGGACTTATAGCTGGAAAGTGCCACTTCGGACAAACCGGAGGGAATCTTTGTAAGAGCTAGCTAGGACATTTTGGCATTTGAAACATGCTTTTAGAATAATTATTTATTAAGTTATGTAATTTCAATTATTCATATCCTTTTAGTATTTTAATTATACAGAGGAGTTAATCAATGCAATTATGTCCAAACAAAATATGAATGTCTTCTGAGCACCGGTTGGTTGCTCAATATTTTCAAAAACATATTGACAAACCACCACCTGATGTGTCAAAGAATAAAGTTATATAAAATTCTAGTTATGATCAACTAAAACAAAACTATAATATTCTTCAATAGCAAAAAGAATAAACTAAAAAGCTTTTATAAAACTCTAGTTATGATCAAAATAATATTAACTTAAAATTATATAAAAATGAGGTACATACCTCCGACTTTACCTCAAGCCCGCTCCTCTCTATAAAATTGACATAACACATGCAAAAAATAACATAAAAAATAAAAAATAAAATTGACATAACATATGCAAAAAATAACATAAAATATAAAAAAACATAACATGTGCATAAAAATTAAAATTGTCATAACAAAAAAACTAACATAAAAAATAAAAAGACATAACATATGCAAAAAATTAAAATTGCCATAACATAAAAAATAAAAAGACATAACATGTGCCATATATTTTATAGTGGTTATGAAAGAATATTAAAATTGACATAACATATGCAAAAAATAACATAAAAAATAAAAAAACATAACATATGCAAAAAATTAAAATTGCCACAACATAAAAAATAAAAAGACATAACATGTGCCATATATTTTATAGTGGTTATGAAAGAATATTAAAATTGACATAACATATGCAAAAAATAACATAAAAAATAAAAAAACATAACATATGCAAAAAATAACATAAAAATTAAAAAAAATACCCGCCTACTAGCAGACACCACGGCCTGCATACGACTAGAAACCCAACTATATATGGGCCAGGATGCAGGCCCGCGGGGCTAGTAGACCCAACAGGGCAGAGGTTAGGCAATTAACTGCCTGCTTTAGAGAGGAGCTTGGGAGAGAGATCGCAGCCGCGTATATAAACCGGTGCGATCTCCTCTCGCTTGGCGAGGTGGGACTAAACTTTCACCACCCCACGGCTGTGCCACCCTTTAGTCCCGGTTGGTGGCTAGGACCGGGACTAAAGGCCCCCCTTTAGTCCCGGTCCGAGCCACCAACCGGGACTAAAGGCCTGGGTTTCCCGCCCTTTGGGCTGCTGAAAACGAGCTTTAGTCCCGGTTGGTGCCTCGCACCGGGACTAAAGGGGGGCCTTTAGTCCCGGTTGGAGCCACCAACCGGGACTAAAACTCTGTGTATATAAGCAGCACTTAGAAAATTTTCCAAACACCATCTGCAGTTTTCGATCTCCCTCTCCCCCGACGCCGAAGACCACCTCGACGCCGCCAGGCAGCCGGACCTCGCCGTCGCCTCCAAGCCGTCCACGAGCCCGCTCCTCGTCACCGGACCTCCCCGCCCTCCTCGTCGCCGGACCTCCTCGCCCTCCTCCCCGAGCCCGCTCCTCGTCGCCGCCCCCGACGCCGTCCCCGAGCCCTGCCCCGACGCCATCGCCGAGCCCTGCCCCGACGCCGTCCCCGAGCACTGCCCCGAAGCCGTCGCCGACACCTCCTCCTCCTATTCCCCCCCTGCTGGGCGCCGACGCCGACGACCCCGACGACTGCCGCCTGTGCTGCTGGCCGACCCCGACGCCGACGCCGACCCCGACGCCGCCCGCGCTGCTGACCTACGCTGACCCCTCTCTCTGAAGCAAATTCAGATAACTGAATTTTTCTACAGTGAACAGTGTGCACACAACCTATATGATGAAATGACAGAGAGGTCTAGGCATTTTAGGAATTTTGAGGAATTTTTCTGGTGAGGTGTTGATGTATATAAGAGAGTTTGGCAAAGTTTTAGAATTTTTGGAGCTATAAAAATTGAGTTTGTATCAGAGAGTTTGTTTCTGGTCCAAATTTGAATTGAAGGAAATTTGAAATTTTGGAACTGTGGAACCCAAAGTCTTTGGTGAAATGGGTTGTAGGTACCGTCTAGTTGCTAGGATAATTTTGGTGGGAGCAGAAGACTTGTAGAAAATATGGTTCCTTTGTAAACCAAAGAAACCATGAACAAAATAAATTCCAACTTTGGAATTTTAGTAAATATTGTAGAAATATTTTTGTAAGGTGGAAAAGAGTTATAGCATTATTCATGATCTCAAAGTCATTGATATTATTCATGTGTAATATTTATGCAAATGTTTTATAGCATTATTCATGATCAAAGTCATTTTTTATAGCATTATTCATGATCAAAGTCATTTCATTTGTGATATTTTTGTTCCGAGCGTATGTAATGAATTTGTGATATTTTCATGTGTAATATAATTTTTTGTTCATTGAGATGAGATGACATGGAGATGGATGAGATAAGATGGAGATGGATGAGATGAGAGGGAGATGGCTGAAATTTTTTGTTTGTTTTGTGTAGTTTTACTAGGTTTTTAGATACATATACTCAATGTGATAGATAGATGTTTTGTGAAGATGAGATGAGATGGAAGAGAATTTTTTTTAGGTTTTTGTGAACATAGAAATTTTTGTAACATGTATGTGTTTGATCACCGCGGGCTTATATAGTTGATTGGACTTTGGTGTACATATTTAGTCGAGTCCAACATCAATATTAGTGAATGATTTCAGATTGTTGGGCACCGCGGAGAGTTGTGACAGGAGATTTCCCTTTGATTTTGAGGCATATGAAAACCTGATTTGCACGTCGCACAGGCATGAGAGAGGCGGTCCGCAAAGTATCCTCTCCCGAAAGATAGGACGACTCATCAGATATGATTCTAGATAATGTCCAATGCCTGATATCGCGAACATAGTTATATTGGATAATTGATCTTCATATAAATGAAGCATAAAAGTTTAGCAATCACTTACAAATTTTCATGTTGTTCATTGACTTCGACATGAGGGGGGGGGGTCGTTAAAACATAACCCCGATAATTTCGGTATAACCTCGACATGAGGGGGGAGGGGGTCGTTGATGTCTACTACACAACTTATTCTCGTAGACTCGTGTTGGGCCTCCAAGCGCAGAGTTTTGTAGGACAGTAGCAATTCTCCCTCAAGTGGATGACCTAAGGTTTATCAATCCGTGGGAGGCGTAGGTTGAAGATGGTATCTCTCAAACAACCCTGCAACCAAATACAAGAAATCTCTTGTGTCCCCAACACACCCAATACAATGGTAAATTGTATAGGTGCACTAGTTCGGCGAAGAGATGGTGATAAAAGTGTAGTATGGATAGTAGATATAGGTTTTTGTAATCTGAAAATATAAAAACAGCAAGGTAACAAAAAGTAAATGGGCATAAAAACGGTATTGCAATGCTTAGAAACAAGGCCTAGGGTTCATACTTTCACTAGTGCGATCTCCCAACATTCTTGACATAGTTGAATCATATGTAAATCCCTCACATGCGACAAAAAGTTCACTCCAAAGTCACAAATAGCGGAGAACAAACGAAGAAATTATTGTAGGGTACGAAACCACCTCAAAGTTATCCTTCCCGATCAATCTTATGAGCCATCCCCATTAATTGTCACGAACAGCCCTAGAGTTCGTACTAGAATAACACCTTAACATACACATCAACCAAAACCCTAATGTCACCTAGGCACTCCAATGTCACCACGAGTACCCACGGGTTTGATTATACGATATGCATCACACAATCTCAGATTCATCTATTCAAACCAACACAAAGAACTTCAAAGAGTGCCCCAAAGTTTCTACCGGAAAGTCAAGACGAAAACGTGTGCCAACCCTTATGCATAAATCCCCAAGGTCACGGAACCCGCAAGTTGATCACCAAAACATACATCAAGTAACTCAAGTGAATATCCCATTGTCACCACAGATATCCATATGCAAGACATACATCAAGTATTCTCAAATCCTTAAAGACTCAATCCGATAAGAAAACTTCAAAGGGAAAACTCAATTCATCACAAGAAGATAGAGAGGGGAAAACTCCATATGATTCATCTATATCAACAAAGCTCGTGATACATCAAGATCGTGCCATCTCAAGAACACGAGAGAGAGAGAGAGAGAGAGAGAGAGAGAGATCAAACACATAGCTATTGGTACAAACCCTCAGCCCCGAGGGTGAACTACTCCCTCCTCATCATGGAGACCGCCGGGATGATGAAGATGGCCTCCGGTGATGCCTTCCCCCCTCCGGCAGGGTGCCGAAAAAGGGCTGTAGATGGGATCTCTCTGGTACAGAGGCTTGCAGGGGCGTAAAAACTCATCTAGGTTAACTTTCGGGGGTTTATGAATATATATGATTTTTCAGCGTTGGAATCACGCGAAACGGAGCCACGTGGGCCCCACGAGGTACCAGGGCGGGCCTGGGGGGGTGGCACGCCCTGGTGCCTCGTGGGCACTGGGTGGCCCCCCTCCAATGGTTCTTGATGCCAATATTTTTCATTTGTCCAATAAAAAATCTCCAAAAAGTTTCAGCTCATTTGGAAAACTTTCATTTCTGCACAAAAAACAACACCACGGTAGTTCTGCTGAAAACAGCGTCAGTCCGGGTTAGTTCTAATCAAATCATACCAAAACCATGTAGAATTGTTATAAATATGGCATGAATACTTCATAAATTATAGATACGTTGGAGACGTATCAGCATCCCCAAGCTTAATTCCTACTCGTCCTCGAGTAGGTAAATGATAAAAGAAATAATTTATGAAGTGTGAATGCTAGCATAGTGCATAAGTTTGATCAGTGATAATTTCCATCACTTTTACTAGCATTATAACAGCAACTTATTCTCATAAAAGTCATCATGAAAAAGTAATAATTAAAAACAGAAATTTTGATGTGGAATGCTACCTATCATAATCATCATATAATCCTTTTCTTTTATAGCATGGTCGTTGGACTTGAATGATTCAAAGCAAGATCATTATTATAGCAGCAATATTTATTATCATAAAACTTCTCATGAGAAAGTAACAATTCATCACAACAATGAAGTATAAGGCATAAACTTTCTTGGAAACTAACAAACTAATCTAGTCAACAATGCAATTGCAATTCATCATATTTTCAGGAAGGGTCTCATGTAGGAGCTTTTGAGCAAGTCCACATACTCAACCATCATTTAGTCTTCTATGATTGCTAACACTCACGACATATATATGGAGCAAAAGTTTCAGCCAGACACATAGAAAGATAGGGGCTTGTGATTTCGCCTCCCAACTTATTCACCTCAAGGGTGATGTCAACAATAATAACTCATGATCACTCATATCCAACTGGATATATGTGCCTAGATCTTTCCCCACCACATGATGCTTGCAAAAGAGAAAAATAAAAAGGAAGTAGAGGAGAACACTATTGACTCTTGCATAAAAAATAAATACATAAAAGTAAAAGATAGGCCCTTCGCAGAGGGAAGCAGAGGTCGTCATGCGCTTTTATTTTTGGATGCTAGAGCTCTTAATGCAAAAGAACATCACGTTATATTGCCCCTTGTGATAGCAACATTTATTATGCAGTCCGTCGCTTTTATTTCTTTACCATCACAATCTCGTACAACGCTTATTTCCCTTACAATAAAAGTTCAGACATATTTAGAGGCAATTTTTATTGCTTTTTGCACCGATGACAACTTACTTGAAGGATCTTATTCAATCCATAGGTAGATATAGTGGACTCTCATGACATGAAACTGGGTTAAATGGTTTTCGATGCACAAGTAGTATCTCTACTTAGTGCGAATTTTTGGCTAGCAAAGATATTAGGCAAGCACCACATGTTGGAGGATCTATAACCATATAACTTCTTTGTGAATATGAACAAACATAACTCATTGCATTGTCTTCCTTGTCCAACGTCAACAATTTGACATAAAATACTTAATGGGGGCTCACAATCATAAAAGATGTCCAAGATAGTATATTTGCATGTGAATCTTCTCTTCCCTTATTAATTCTTTCATGAATTGCATCATTGACTAATACTATGTTTGTTATCCTCCAATAAATTTTACCACTTATACTTTTCTTTATGTAATGTCATTACTCCCCATGGGACAAGCATATGAAGCATATAAATTTCAAATTTATTATATTCAAATTTGTTTCAACAATTTACTCATAGGGTATAAGTGAAGAACAAGAGTAAATGACAAACTACTCCAAAAAGATATAAGTGAAGATCAAATGAGTAGTGAAACAATTTAGTAGCTATGTAAGAACTCTCTCTTATTTAAAAAGTTTTAGATCTTGATAATTTTATTAAAACAGCAAACAAATTGAAAATAAAAGGACACTCCGAGAATAGCACATATCATGTGAAGAAGCAAAAACTTAGGCTTAACCAAAACTGACCGATAGTTGTTGAAGAAGAAAGGTGGGATGCCAACCGGGGCATCCCCAAGCTTAGATGCTTGAGACTTCTTAGAATAAATACTTGGGATGCCTTGGGCATCCCCAAGCTTGAGCTTTTGTGTCTCCTTAATTCCTCTCATACCACGGTTTCTCTAAATCTTAAAAACTTCATCCACACAAAACTTAACAAGAACTCGTGAGATAAGTTGGTATAAATCAACTCAAAACCTTAACATTCTCTACTGTAGCAAATCACAAAAATTATAATTAAACATCGCATACTAAATGCCTCTTCATATTTAATACTCCTATCCTCAAATAGAAACATTAAACACGCAAACATATGCAAACAATGCAACTATAACAGCAATCTGCCAAAACAGAATAGTCTGTAAAGAGTGAATAAGAATCCATACTTCCCTAGCTCCAAAAATTCTGAAAAATTACCACGTGACATATAACTCATGCATGCTTACTGTGTAAAAATTTCAGATTTTTATCATGTTCTGACTATTCAGGAATATTCTGGACATAACAGAAAACTTTCTGTTTTCAAACAGCAACACATGAACTTGCAAACTGAGCATGGTAAAGGCTATAATTGGCATTTAATTGAACTAAAAGATACAAAACATTATTATTGATAACAGCAAGCAAATATCAACAGAAGAAAATGACGCTCCAAGCAAAACTCATATTATGTGACGAATGAAAATATAGCTCCAAGTGAGGTTACCGATAATGTTGAAGACGAAAGAGGGGATGCCTTCCGGGGCATACCCAAGCTTAGTTGCTTGGGTCTACCTTGAATATTACCTTGGGGTGCCTTGGGCATCCCCAAGCTTAGGTTATTGCCACTCCTTATTCTCCTCATATCGATATCTCACCCAAAACTTGAAAACTTCGATCACACAAAACTTAACGGAACTTCGTGAGAACGGTTAGTACGATAAAGAATAAACCATCACTTAGGTACTGTCCAAGACAAGATTCAAAATTGTTCCCATATAATGCCTACTGTATTCTATCATTTCCAAAATTTATATCTCATAATATAAGCTATGGAAACATTAAAACGAGCAAACTATGCATTGAAAACAGAATCTGTCAAAAACAGAACAGTCTGTAATGATCTGAGCAATTACCATACTTATGGAATTCTAAAAATTCTTAAAAATTAGGACAACGTAAACAATTTGCATATCAATACTGTATAAAAATTTCAGAATTTTTCGACGCTCAAGGAAAATCTGGGAAATTAAACACTGGAGGAAAAAGTTTCTGTTTTTGCACAGAATTGAATCAACAAGTATCCACACTATCCCAAAAGTTTTACTTGGCACTTTATTGAAAGAAAACACATAAAACATGATTACTACAGTAGCTTAATCATGTGAACATACTAAAACAGAAAGGATATATATTGGGTTGCCTCCCAACAAGCGCTTTTCACTACTAGAAAAACGGCTATAGCTAATATGGACATTAATGGCGCACCATGTATGTGGTGCGCCACTGCTATATAGCAATGGCGCACCAGATATGGGTGCGCCATTAATATCCATATTACTAATGGCGCACCTGGTGTGTGGTGCGCCACTGCTAAGTTTCTCCTGGGCACACCCCCCTCCCCAGACTTACCAGTGGCGCACCGGGGTGTGGTGCGCCATTACTAGTTTTAACTAGTAATGGCGCACCACACCCCGGTGACTAGTAATGGCGCACCACACCCCGGTGCGCCACTACTAACAATTTTTTTTCAATTTTTTTTTTCAAAACTAGTAATGGCGCACCGGGGTGTGGTTTGCCATTACTAGTTTTAACTAGTAATGGCGCACCACACCCCGGTGCGCCACTACTAACAATTTTTTTTTCAATTTTTTTTCCAAAACTAGTAATGGTGAACCACACACCAGGTGCGCCATTAGTAACCCTGGTTACCAATGGCGCATTCTTAGGAGGTGCGCCATTGGTAACCTGAGAGCAGCTAGATATTTTTGACAGCCACCTACCACACTCACTTTCCCCATTTCATTCTCTCCACCTCTACCAAGCTTGGTCTCGGCTGCCTCCTCCTCCTCACCTCATTTGCACCATAGATTCACACAAATTAAGTGGTTAAATTTCCTTTTTTTGATAGGTAAGTAAGGGGAAAGCTTTCTTTATGTTCTAGATCTACTTTTTTCTCCCTCCAACGTACACACTTTTTATGGCCTAGATCTACACTTTTCTCATTGAGCTAGATCTACGTATGTTTGTGGTGTTGCATATGTTTGTGTTTGCAGGTACCGGTATTTGAAATGCGATAGTTGCCAATATTTTGCCGGAATGTTGATTCATTTCCGTTTCGGCGAGAATTTGGCACTATGCATTCTTTTTGGTCCTATTTTTAGGCAAAGTCATGCCAAATTTTTTTTTGGTTCTAAAATATCGTTTTGCTCTAGCCCGCAGGCGACCATGGTCCGCACGATGACCGAAGGCATCATGAATAGGTTTTTGAGCTCCGCGAAGGCCGAGATGCTTCAAAAGAACGAGACGGAGATAAGATGTCCGTGTCGAAGATGCAAGCTGAAGAGCCTTATGGACCCGGATTCCAGACAGGTGCGGGACCACCTGCTCGTGCGTGGTTTCATGGATGGCTATCGGTGGCAAGGTGATGAAGATGATTATGAAGTCGTCCATGGGGGCCGGGCAAGAAATAAGGAAGGGCAGCAAGACAATAGCGGCGAGGGCGGGCGAGAAGACGAAGAATCTCCAGGACATGATCACGAAGTAGATGCAGGACACAGTCATCATGTAGAAGATGCCGGACATGATGATGAGGAAGATCAAGACGAAGGGCATGATCAGGAAGATGAAGATGCCGGAGCAGACGACGATGGACCATCGATGGGCTGGGTGCAGGACCCTCATATTCAAGAGCTGCTTCTCAAGCAGACAGGTAACGCAAGAGCTGCCGCCCGAGATAAAGCCAAGCTGGATCAACTGGAGATAGACGCGGTTACTCCATTGTATGAAGGATGCAGGCCCGAGGATACCCGCCTGAAAGTAACGCTCATGGCTCTGGAGATGAAGGTAAAACACAAAATGACCGACGCATGCTTCAACGAGAACATGTCATTCTGGCACGAACGTCTTCCCAAGGGGAACAAGTGCCCGACCAGTTTCGAGGAGGCGAAGAAAATTGTGTGTCCTCTGGATTTACCGCACGTGAAATACCACGTGTGCATGAACGATTGCATCATTTATCGGGACGAGCACGCGGAGTCTACCATATGTCCGGTGTGCGGCGTCACTCGATACAAGAAGAGGAAGAAAGCTCCTCGAAAAGTGGTGTGGTACTTTCCGATCACTCCTCGTCTGCAGCGGTATTTCGCGGACCCTAAGCTAGCAGAGCTCCTGCGTTGGCACGCGGGTAGGAAGGAGAAGAAGCGAGAAGATGACGGAAATGATCCGGAGATAAATAAAAAAGACAAGATGCTGAGTCACCCTAAGGCTGCGAGCCAGTGGCAAGCGTTGAACTTCGAACACCCAGAATTTGGAGACGATCCAAGGAACATCATGCTGGGCGCGAGCACCGATGGAGTCAATCCGTTTGGCAGCCAGAGAAGCACACATAGCACCTGGCCTGTGTTTGTGTGGATGTACAACCTTCCCCCCTGGATGTGCATGAAGAGGAAGTACATTCACATGAGTATGCTAATTGAAGGGCCGAAACAACTAGGGAACGACATCAATCTGTATCTGGGGCTGCTGAAAGAGGAGCTAGACACACTGTGGAAAACGCCAGCCAATACGTGGGACGCTGCAGCGAAAGAATATTTCCCTATGAGAGCCGCACTGCTCACGACGGTGCACGACTATCTCGGTTACGGATATGTCGCGGGGCAGGTGGTCCACGGATTTTGTGCATGCATCAGGTGCATGGATGACACAACGTATCGCCAGCTAGATAGAGATCCAGGGAGGAGCTTCACGCAAAACGCCCTAATGATGATGATGATGATGATGAGGCGAAGGACACGGAAAGTCGTCGCAAAGGCAAAAAGGCCAAGAAGATCGAATATGACTGCCCTCCCGCGTGCTTCACTCTAAGTCAGAAGGAGATCGAGCAGTTTTTCACCTGCCTCATAGGAGTAAAACTTCCTTACGGTTACGCGGGGAAGATAAGCAGATACCTAGACTCAGCGAAGCAGAAGTTCAGCAGGATGAAGTCTCACGACTGTCACGTGCTGATGACGCAGATACTTCCAGTTGCAATCCGTGGGATCATGGACGCGCACGTCCGTGAAACGCTATTTGGCCTATGCAACTTTTTCGACGTCATCTCTTGGAAGTCGGTTGGCGTGAGGCAACTCAGAAGGCTACAGGAAGAGATCGTGGTGATACTATGCGAGCTTGAGATGTACTTCCCGCCCGCATTCTTCGACGTTATGGTGCATCTGCTGGTCCATATCGTGGAGGATATCATCCAGCTCGGGCCGACGTTCCTGCACAGCATGATGCCGTTCGAAAGGATGAATGGTGTCATCAAAGGATACGTTCGCAATAGGGCACGTCCAGATGGAAGCATAGCCAAGGGCTTTCTGACCGAAGAGTGCATCTCCTTCTGCACGAATTATCTAGGCATCGAGAACCCCGTTGGTCTGCCCGTCAACAGGCACCTCGGCAGGCTCGCTGGATGGGGTCACCGCGAGGGTCGCCGCGAAATGCATGTCGACTTCAAGGGTCGACTCGCCGACTTTGAAAGAGCAAACCTAGTCGCGCTACAACACATAGACGTGGTCGATCCTTGGGTGGTAGAGCACAAAACCTTTATTGAGAAGACGTACAATGACCGAGGCCAACAGAGGACGGACGGAGATATAATCAAAGAGCACAACTCATGTTTCACGCGTTGGTTCAAGGACAAGCTTCTGTCGTACCCTTTACATGAGGATTCTTCCGCGGAAGAAAAACTCATATTCGCCTTGTCACGGGGCGCCGAGCACAACCTGATGACCTATCACGCGTACGATATCAACGGCTACACATTCTACACCGAGGAAAACGACATGAAGAGCGATTATCAGAACTCCGGGGTAACGATGGAATCCTACACCGGTAACGACAAGGACAGATACTACAGAAGGATCGAGGAGATCTGGGAGCTGAGCTATGCTGGAGAGAAGGTCCCGATGTTCCGTGTCAGATGGGCCAAGAGCGTCCTAAAAGAAGACCGGTATTTCACCACCATGGTTATACCCGAAGCCAAATCCAAGACCGCGGGCGCAAACGTCACCGCGAAAAATGAGCCATGGGTACTGGCTTGCCAAGTGGACCAATGCTTCTTCATTACCGACCCGTCAAAGCCCAGTCGTGTTGTCGTGAGGAGAGGCAAAAGGAACATCATCGGAATGGATGGAGTCGCCAATGAGCAAGACTTCGACAAGTACGGCGACCCGAAGATGGAAGATGACGACGACGATGAAGTACCATACACCACAAGAAGAAGCAGGACCACCCTACCTAAAGGACGTCCGTTCAAGAGAAGAATTCAAGGGGTTCCGGGGCTAAATTATTCAACCGCGAGAAAGAAGGGCAAGAAGATTGTGAAAAGATAGCTAAGATCGAATCACGACGTGTCGGCCGCGTGTGTGTGTCAGTGGCAAGCTCAATCTTTGATGACTGTTATTTCATGTCACTTGGCATGGTGATGTAATGTTCAATTCCATGTGGTGATAAAATGTCAAATCCATTTTTGGACTCCATTTGAATGCAATTTGAATTTCTCCTTTGTGGTTAAAGAAGGCATTCAATGAATTATCACTCCATTTGAATTTGAATTTTTATAAGATTTTATCACTCCATTTGCATTTTCCTTTTCTTTTATCTCAAATCTTAAATTATTACATGCAACTAAAAATTCAAAAAATAAAAAAAAAAGTTAGTAATGGCGCACCAGGAGAAGGTGCGCCATTGCTATACCAATTTTTATGGCGCACCCCTAAAAGGTGCGCCATTGCTATACGGGTATTTATGGCGCACCAGGAAGAGGTGCGCCATTGCTATATGGGTATGTATGGCGCACCCCTCCCAGGTGCGCCATTACTTGTGATATGTGTGGCGCACCCCGCCACGGTGCGCCATTGCTATACGGGTGTGTATCGATAGGCCTGGCTCACTCTCCCGACCGCCGTTACCCTAACTCACTCTCTCCTCCCCGGCCCTGACCCTCCCCCGACCGCCGCTCTCCCCTCCTGTTGGAAATATGCCCTAGAGGCAATAATAAATTGGTTATTATTATATTTCCTTGTTCATGATAATCGTTTATTATCCATGCTATAATTGTATTGATTGGAAACTCAAATACATGTGTGGGTACATAGACAACACTGTGTCCCTAGTAAGCCTCTAGTTGACTAGCTCGTTGATCAAAGATGGTTAAGGTTTCCTAGCCATTGACATGAGATGTCATTTGATAACGGGATCACATCATTAGGAGAATGATGTGATGGACAAGACCCAAACTGTAAACGTAGCATTTGATCGTGTCAGTTTATTGCTATTGTTTTCTGCATGTCAAGTATCTGTTCCTTTGACCATGAGATCATGCAACTCACTTACACCGGAGGAATACCTTGTGTGTATCAAACGTCGCAACGTAACTGGGTGACTATAAAGGTGCTCTACAGGTATCTCCGAGGGCGTCTGTTGGGTTGGCATGGATCAAGACTGGGATTTGTTACTCCGTGTGACGGAGAGGTATCTCAGGGCCCACTCGGTAATACAACATCACATTGAGCCTTGCAAGCAAAGTGACTAAAGAGTTAGCCACAGGATCTTGTATTACGGAACGAGTAAAAGAGACTTGCCGGTAAACGAGATTGAACTAGGTATAGTGATACCGACGATCAAATCTCGGGCAAGTAACATACCGAAGAACAAAGGGAACAGCATACGGGATTAACTGAATCCTTGACATAGAGGTTCGACCGATAAAAGATCTTCGTAGAATATGTAGGAGCCAATATGGGCATCCAGGTCCCGCTATTGGTTATTGGCCGTAGAGGTGTCTCGGTCATGTCTACATAGTTCTCGAACCCGCAGGGTCTACACACTTAACGTTTGGTGACGATTAGTATAGTTGAGTTATTATGTTGGTGACCGAAGGTTGTTCGGAGTCCCGGATAAGATCCCGGACATGAGGAGGATCTCCGGAATAGTCCGGAGGTAAAGATTGATATATGTGATAATAGTGTTTTGATCTCCGGAAGAGTTCCGGAGTTCACCGGAATGGGTTCCGGATGTTTACCGAAGTGTTCGGGTGCAGCAACACTTTATATGGGCCAAAGGGATAAAGCCCACGAGGTATTGGAAAGTGCAAAAGTAGTTTTGCTGCCGCGTAAGCGGTACTACCGCTTGGTGAAGAGGTACTACCGCCCGAGCGGTACTACCGCTTGTGTGAAGCGGTACTACCGCCCAAGCGGTACTACCGCTTGTGTGAAGCGGTACTACCGCTTGTGCGCGGCTGTGCACGGTTCGGCAGGGATCCGAGTTGGACTCTTTCCCTGCGGGCCAGACCGACCTTGTGCGGGCAAAACCGACCTGGAGGAGGCTTTTACTCCAAGTTTAGACCCCAAGGCTCAACATATAAATAGAGGGGCAGGGCTAGCACACGTGATACATCAAGATTTCCCCAAGCCGTGTGCGGCAACCCTAACCCTCTAGTTCCTCCGTCATAATCTCCGTAGCGCTTGGCGAAGCCCTACAGAGATTGTTCCTCACCACCATCACCACGCCGTCGTGCTGCTGGAACTCAACCACTACTTCATCATCGCTCGCTGGATCGAGGAGGTGAAGGCGTCATCAAGCCGTACGTGTGTTGAACGCGGAGGTGCCGTCCGTTCGGCACTAGTTCGTGATCGGATCGTGGGACGACTTGCGATTTGGATCGCGGAGACGTTCGACTACATCAACCGCGTTTCTTAAACGCTTCCGCTTAGCGATCTACAAGGGTATGTAGATTTACTCTCCCTCTCGTAGATGCTCATCACCATGGATAGATCTTGTGTGTGCGTAGGAAAATTTTTGTTTCCCATGCAACGTTACCCAACAGTGGCATCTGAGCTAGGTCTATGCGTAGATGAGATCTCGAGTAGAACACAAACGAGTTGTGGGCGTGGGTGTATACATATTGCTTGCCGTTACTAGTTGATATTTGATTCGGCGGTACTGTGAGATGAAGCGGCCCGGACCGACTTTACGCGTACACTTACGCGAGACAGGTTCCTTCAACTGACATGTAACTTCGTTGCATAAAGATGGCTAGCGGGTGTCTGTCTCTCTCACTTTAGTTGAATCGATTTCAATGAAGAGGGTTCTTTTAGAAGATCAAAAAGCAATCACTACACCACGTTGTGGTTTTGCGTAGGTAAGAACGGTTCTTGCAAACCCGTAGCAGCCACGTAAAAATTTGCAACAACAATTAGAGGACGTCTAACTTGTTTTTGCAGGGTATGTTGTGATGTGATATGGCCAATTACATGATGAGATATATGTGATGTATGAGATGATCATGTGTTGTATAGAATATCACGACTTGCATGTCGATGAGTACGGCAACTGGCAGGAGCCATAGAGTTGTCTTTAATTATTGTATGACCTGCGTGTCAATCATTAAGCGCTATGTAATGCTTTACTTTATCGCTAAACGTTAGCAATAGTCGTGGAAGCAACAGTCGGCGCGACAACCTTATGGCGACACGTTGATGGAGATCAAGATGATGGAGATCATGGTGTCATGCCGGTGACGATGGAGATCATGCCGGTGCTTTGGAGATGGAGATCAAAAGCACAAGTTCATGGCCATATCATGTCACTTATGATTTGCATATGATGTTAATCCTTTTATGCATCTTATTTTGCTTAGGACGACGGTAGCATTATAAGGTGATCCCTCACTTAAATTTCAAGATAAATTGTGTTCTCCCCAAGTGTGCACCGTTGCGAAAGTTCGTCGTTTCGAGACACGCCGTGATGATCGGGTGTGATAGACTCTACGTTCGCATACAACGGGTGCAAGCCATGTTGCACGCGCGGAACACTCGGGTTAAACTTGACGAGCCTAGCATGTACAGACATGGCCTCGGAACACAAGAGACCGAAAGGTCGAACATGAGTCATATAGTAGATATGATCAACATAAAGATGTTCACCATTGAAACCACCTCGACTCACGTGATGATCGGACTTGAGTTGGTGGATTTGGATCATGTTACACTCGAATGACCGGAGGGATGTCAATTTGAGTGGGGGTTTTTAAGTAATATGATTAACTAAACTCATTATCTAGAACAATAGTCTAAATTGTCTTTGCTATATTTATGTTGTAGATCATGGCTCGCGCAGTAGCACCCCTGAATTTTAATGCGTTCCTAGAGAAAGCTAAGTTGAAAGATGATGGAAGTAACTTTGTGGACTGGGCCCGTAATCTAAGGATTATCCTTACGACTTCCCAGAAGGCTTATGTCCTTGATGCACCGCTTGGTGATCCACCCGCTCCAGTTGAGTCTCTAGACGTTGTGAACGCCTGGCAGGCTCGTTCTGATGATTACTCAATAGTTCAATGTGCAATGTTGTATGGCTTAGAACCGGGACTTCAAAGACGTTTTGAACGTCATGGAGCATATGAGATGTTCCAGGAGTTGAAGTTTATCTTTCAGAAGAATGCCCGGATCGAGAGATATGAGATCTCCGATAAGTTCTATGCTTGCAAGATGGAGGAGAACGGGTCTATCAGTGATCACGTGCTCAGAATGTCTGGGTACTCCACCCATCTGGCTGAATTGGGGATGCCCCTTCCGCCAGAGGCTATCACTGACAGAGTTCTTCAATCATTGCCACCTAGCTACAAGAGCTTCGTGTTGAACTATAACATGCACGGGATGAACAAGTCAGTCGCCGAGCTGTTTGCGATGCTGAAAGTCGCTGAGTCTGAAATTCAGAAGGAGCATCAAGTGTTGATGGTCAATAAAACCACTAGTTTCAAGAAAAATGGCAAGGGTAAGAAGGGTAACTCCAAGAAGAGTGGCAAAGCAGTTGCTCCTCTCGTGAAGAAACCCAAGGCTGGACCCAAACCAGAAACTGTGTGTTTTCATTGCAAGGGAACTGGACACTGGAAGCGGAATTGCCCCAAGTATTTAGGCTGACAAGAAGGCGGCCAACAACAAACAAGGTATATATGATATACATGTTATTGATGTGTACCTTACCAACTCTCGTTGTAGTGCCTGGGTATTTGATACCGGTGCGGTTGCTCATATTTGCAACTCAAAACAGGAACTGCGGAATAGACGGAGGCTGGCAAAGGACGAAGTGACGATGCGCGTGGGAAATGGTTCCAAGGTTGATGTGATCGCCGTCGGCACGCTCGCTCTTCGATTACCGTCGGGATTAGTGATGAACCTAAATAAGTGTTATTTGGTGCCTGCGTTAAGCATGAACATTATATCTGGATCTTGTTTATTGCGAGACGGTTACTCATTTAAATCAGAGAATAATGGTTGTTCTATTTATATGAGTAATATCTTTTATGGTCATGCACCCAATGTGAGGGGTTTATTCTTATTGAATCTCGATAGTAATGATACACATGTTCATAACATTGATGCCAAAAGATGTAGAATTGATAATGATAATACCACTTTCTTGTGGCACTGCCGTTTAGGTCATATTGGCGTAAAACGCATGAGGAAGCTCCATGCTGATGGACTTTTGGAGTCACTTGATTTTGAATCACTTGACACATGTGAGCCATGCCTCATGGGCAAGATGACTAAAACGCCGTTCTCTGGAACAATGGAACGGGCAAGTGACTTATTGGAAATCATACATACTGATGTGTGCGGTCCGATGAGCATTGAGGCGCGCGGTGGTTATCGTTACTTTCTCACCTTCACTGATGACTTAAGTAGATATGGGTATATTTACTTAATGAAACACAAGTCTGAAACATTTGAAAAGTTCAAACAATTTCAGAGTGAAGTTGAGAATCATCGTAACAAGAAGATTAAATTCCTACGATCTGATCGAGGAGGAGAATATCTGAGTTATGAGTTTGGCAGTCACTTAAGACAGTGTGGAATTGTTTCACAATTGACACCGCCTGGAACACCACAGCGTAATGGTGTGTCCGAACGTCGTAATCGAACCTTATTGGATATGGTGCGATCTATGATGTCTCTTGCCGATTTGCCACTATCGTTTTGGGGTTATGCATTAGAGACAGCTGCATTCACTTTAAATAGGGCACCATCGAAATCCGTTGAGACGACGCCATATGAACTTTGGTTTGGCAAGAAGCCAAAGCTGTCGTTTCTTAAAGTTTGGGGATGTGATGCTTATGTCAAAAAGCTTCAGCCTGAAAAGCTGGAACCCAAAGCGGAGAAATGCGTCTTCATAGGATACCCAAAAGAGACAGTTGGGTATACCTTCTATCTCAGATCCGAAGGCAAAGTGTTTGTCGCTAAAAACGGAACATTTCTTGAGAAAGAGTTTCTCTCGAAAGAATTGAGTGGGAGGAAGATAGAACTTGATGAGGTTGTTGAACCTTTACTTCAACCTGAGAGTAGCGCAGCGCAGAAAGTTGTTTCTGTGGAGCCTACATTAGCTGAAGAGGAAGTTAATGATGATGATCATGAAGCTTTGGATCAAGTTGCTATCGAACCTCGTAGGTCGACAAGGACGCGTACTGCTCCCGAGTGGTACGGCAACCCTGTCTTAGAGGTCATGTTGTTAGACAACGATGAACCTACGAGCTATGGAGAAGCGATGATGGGCCCGGATTCCAAGAAGTGGTTAGAGGCCATGAAATCCGAGATGGGATCCATGTATGAAAACAAAGTATGGACTTTGGAAGTATTACCTGAAGGGCGTAAGGCCATTCAGAACAAATGGATCTTTAAGAGGAAGACGGACGCGGACGGTATTGTAACCGTCTATAAAGCTCGACTTGTGGCAAAGGGTTTTTCACAAGTTCAAGGAGTTGACTACGATGAGACCTTCTCACCCGTAGCGATGCTTAAGTCCGTCAGAATCATGTTAGCAATAGCTGCCTTTTTCGATTATGAAATTTGGCAGATGGATGTCAAAACAGCGTTCCTTAACGGTTACCTTAAGGAAGAGTTGTATATGATGCAACCAGAAGGTTTTGTCGATCCAGAGAATGCTGACAAAGTTTGCAAACTCCAGCGATCCATTTATGGACTGGTGCAAGCATCTCGGAGTTGGAATCTTCGTTTTGATGAGGTGATCAAAGCGTTCGAGTTTATACAAGTTTACGGAGAAGCTTGTATTTACAAGAAAGTGAGTGGGAGCTCTATAGCGTTTCTAATATTATATGTGGATGACATATTACTGATTGGAAACAATATAGAAATGCTGGAAAGCGTAAAGGAATATTTGAACAAGAATTTTTCAATGAAGGACCTAGGAGAAGCTGCTTTCATATTAGGCATCAAGATCTATAGAGATAGATCGAGACGCTTAATAGGACTTTCACAAAGCACATACCTTGACAAAGTTTTGAAGAAGTTCAAAATGGATCAGTCCAAGAAGGGGTTCTTGCCTGTATTGCAAGGTGTGAAGTTGAGTAAGACTCAATGCCCAGTGACTGCAGAAGATAGAGAAAAGATGAATGTCATCCCCTATGCTTCGGCCATAGGCTCTATCATGTGTGCAATGTTGTGCACAAGACCCGATGTCAGCCTTGCCATAAGTATGGTCGGAAGGTTTCAAGGTGATCCAGGAATGGAACACTGGACGGCGGTCAAGAATATCCTGAAGTACCTGAAAAGGACTAAGGACATGTTTCTCGTTTATGGAGGTGATGAAGAGCTCGTCGTAAAGGGTTACGTCGATGCAAGCTTTGACACTGATCCGGATGAATCAAAGTCGCAAACCGGATACTTATTTATTCTAAATGGGGGTGCGGTTAGCTGGTGCAGTTCCAAGCAAAGCGTGGTAGCTGATTCTACATGCGAAGCGGAGTACATCGCAGCCTCGGAGGCGGCGAAGGAAGGTGTCTGGATGAAGGAGTTCATGACAGATCTTGGAGTAGTGCCTAGTGCACTTAACCCAATGACTCTGTTTTGTGATAATACTGGTGCCATTGCTCTAGCCAAGGAACCAAGATTTCACAAGAGGACCAGACACATAAAGCGACGTTTCAATTCCATCCGCAATTACATCAAGGAGGACGACATAAATATTTGCAAAGTACACACGGATCTAAATGTTGCAGATCCGATGACTAAACCTCTTCCAAGGGCTAAACATGAACAACACCAGAACTGCATGGGTGTTCGATTCATTACAATGTAAATCACATAGTGATGTGAACTAGATTATTGACTCTAGTGCAAGTGGGAGACTGTTGGAAATATGCCCTAGAGGCAATAATAAATTGGTTATTATTATATTTCCTTGTTCATGATAATCGTTTATTATCCATGCTATAATTGTATTGATTGGAAACTCAAATACATGTGTGGGTACATAGACAACACTGTGTCCCTAGTAAGCCTCTAGTTGACTAGCTCGTTGATCAAAGATGGTTAAGGTTTCCTAGCCATTGACATGAGATGTCATTTGATAACGGGATCACATCATTAGGAGAATGATGTGATGGACAAGACCCAAACTGTAAACGTAGCATTTGATCGTGTCAGTTTATTGCTATTGTTTTCTGCATGTCAAGTATCTGTTCCTTTGACCATGAGATCATGCAACTCACTTACACCGGAGGAATACCTTGTGTGTATCAAACGTCGCAACGTAACTGGGTGACTATAAAGGTGCTCTACAGGTATCTCCGAGGGTGTCTGTTGGGTTGGCATGGATCAAGACTGGGATTTGTTACTCCGTGTGACGGAGAGGTATCTCAGGGCCTACTCGGTAATACAACATCACATTGAGCCTTGCAAGCAAAGTGACTAAAGAGTTAGCCACAGGATCTTGTATTACGGAACGAGTAAAAGAGACTTGCCGGTAAACGAGATTGAACTAGGTATAGTGATACCGACGATCGAATCTCGGGCAAGTAACATACCGAAGAACAAAGGGAACAGCATACGGGATTAACTGAATCCTTGACATAGAGGTTCGACCGATAAAAGATCTTCGTAGAATATGTAGGAGCCAATATGGGCATCCAGGTCCCGCTATTGGTTATTGGCCGTAGAGGTGTCTCGGTCATGTCTACATAGTTCTCGAACCCGCAGGGTCTACACACTTAACGTTTGGTGACGATTAGTATAGTTGAGTTATTATGTTGGTGACCGAAGGTTGTTCGGAGTCCCGGATAAGATCCCGGACATGAGGAGGATCTCCGGAATAGTCCGGAGGTAAAGATTGATATATGTGATAATAGTGTTTTGATCTCCGGAAGAGTTCCGTAGTTCACCGGAATGGGTTCCGGATGTTTACCGAAGTGTTCGGGTGCAGCAACACTTTATATGGGCCAAAGGGATAAAGCCCACGAGGTATTGGAAAGTGCAAAAGTAGTTTTGCTGCCGCGTAAGCGGTACTACCGCTTGGTGAAGAGGTACTACCGCCCGAGCGGTACTACCGCTTGTGTGAAGCGGTACTACCGCCCAAGCGGTACTACCGCTTGTGTGAAGCGGTACTACCGCTTGTGCGCGGCTGTGCACGGTTCGGCAGGGATCCGAGTTGGACTCTTTCCCTGCGGGCCAAACCGACCTTGTGCGGGCAAAACCGACCTGGAGGAGGCTTTTACTCCAAGTTTAGACCCCAAGGCTCAACATATAAATAGAGGGGCAGGGCTAGCACACGTGATACATCAAGATTTCCCCAAGCCGTGTGCGGCAACCCTAACCCTCTAGTTCCTCCGTCATAATCTCCGTAGCGCTTGGCGAAGCCCTGCAGAGATTGTTCCTCACCACCATCACCACGCCGTCGTGCTGCTGGAACTCAACCACTACTTCATCATCGCTCGCTGGATCGAGGAGGTGAAGGCGTCATCAAGCCGTACGTGTGTTGAACGCGGAGGTGCCGTCCGTTCGGCACTAGTTCGTGATCGGATCGAGGGACGACTTGCGATTTGGATCGCGGAGACGTTCGACTACATCAACCGCGTTTCTTAAACGCTTCCGCTTAGCGATCTACAAGGGTATGTAGATTTACTCTCCCTCTCGTAGATGCTCATCACCATGGATAGATCTTGTGTGTGCGTAGGAAAATTTTTGTTTCCCATGCAATGTTACCCAACACCTCCGCCGCCCGCCGCCCCACGTCTGCCCCCGCGCCCGCTGCCAGGCTCGTCTCCCCGCCGTCCACCTGAGAGCCGCCGCCTACTGCCCCCGCCACCGGTTCATCGACGTTCCCTCCCCACGGTGAGCAGCCGCCTCCCCATCCTCCCCTGTCCCGTGTTCCTGTTCGCCGCCGTGCTACTAGTAGTCCGCCCCATCCCCACCCGTGACCCCGACCGCCGCCGCCGTTGAAGAAACCCCCGCCCCGTCCACCAACCCATACCCACTCACCCCCGTGCTCCCTGTAGTCCGCTGTGCTCCCTGTAATGGCGCATCTGGAACAGGTAGCCTGGGAAGGCGTAGTACGCGAAGCTGCATGTGAACGCCACCAGGAAGAACTGGTTGCGTGTGAAAAAATGTCATTGACTTGGAAAATGAGGATGGCTCCAACAACTCACAGGGGCCAGCTGATGCTAATTTAATCCTTCGATTGGAGTTTTTTCCCCCTCTCGTAATCCCGAGTTTTATGGTTGATGACCCACATGATGCCAATTTGCTCAAAATTCAAATCTGCTACTTGCACGCATTGAGCTCTAATCAGGCATCAACACTTCAGTCCTTGTCCAGAAGTGTGATGTTTTTCCTGTTTTTTGAATTTTCTGTGCAGAGAGCTGCTGCGATCATTCTTCAGGAAGAGTGTTGGCCTTGGCTTCAAGACCCCAAGGGTGCCACTGAACATAGTTCATCCGCTGATCTTGGTCTACAGTAGCATTCTTTGTGGTAATTTTGGAGCAGCACATCTATCTTGTACTCATGTCCTCTGTAAATCTTTGTGGTAATTTTGGAGCAGCACATCTATCTTGCACTACTAATGCATTATGGTGTTATCTGGATGTATAAACAATATTCCAGTGCGCCATTACTTGTGATGTTGGTCTGAGGCCTCCTGTTCATGGCACAAAACATGCATGCTTGTCTTGTACTCCTATATATGAATACATTTTGTGCAGGGATTTGTGCCCGTTATCGCCAAAATGTTGATTCATTTCCGTTTCGGCGAAAAATGGGCACTCCTAGGTCAATAAATTAGCAAAGGTCATGCCGAATTTTTCCTTGAATTAAAATTAGCAAAAGGGTTAAAGCTGGGTGGGTGCTGGGTGATGTTCTGCCCTGGTATAGTTGCTGGCCTGGGTGATGTTCTGCCCTGGTGGGTGCTGGTGTAGCTTAAAAAAAACAGGATTTTTCCTATAATTTTTGCCCTGCTGCTATACAAAGCACAATCTGCTGCTACTACAAGAACAACCTACTAAACTGGGCTGTTGTGCTAGCTACCGCAACTCTTCTTCTACTTCTGCTTAAGCTAACCAATGACCACAGGGAACCCACCTACAGCAAGCAAACAAGTTTGTTTATTGCTACATATTTTGGAAGCATAATCTCCTTCCCTTCAAAATAACCCCACTAATAACCTACACAAAATTCCCCATGGAAAAATGATCCAGCTCCTCCTACACATGTGTAGTCACTAGCAGCAATTTGTTTTGCCACTAAACTAGCAGCAAGTGCGAGAGCGACGCATCTGCGGAATCGAGTCAGTGGACACGCATATGCTTGAAAAATAGTGTGCTTCTCTTTATCAAGACTAGTAGCTATGGGTGAAAGCCTGACAACCTTGACTACTAGTATTCATCCCCTGAAAGTATCATCTCAGGCTTTCAGCTACTAGTATTAATTGTAGATCACCATGGCAC
Organism: Elymus sibiricus; assembly: GCA_039707655.1. NCBI lineage: Eukaryota > Viridiplantae > Streptophyta > Magnoliopsida > Poales > Poaceae > Elymus > Elymus sibiricus. The sequence continues at coordinate 60,140,524 of CM077676.1, read as the reverse complement.
TAATTATTAGCCATTTTTTCCTATTTAGAGTGAACATGGCCGACAACGATGCGGCCGGCGGTTCGGGCAAGCCATTCTGGGAGCTGTCCCAGGAGATGGAGGAAGAAACTCACCGCTACGAGGACGCCGCGGAAGACACCGATCCCGACTACACAACCCCTAGTGGCGTCGGGGATGACACCACTGATGGTGCCGCCGGGGATGCCACCACTGATGATGGCAGCGAACGCACAGATGGCAGCCAACCGAAGAGGCAATGGAAGGACCGGCGCCCGAACGTGCTCGGCACCGTCAAGGAGGAATTTACTGAAGTGTCCTCCAGTGGGCATCCAACGGCGCCCAAAGAATTAGTCGGTGGGTACGCGGGACAACTCGGGTGCATTCTCCGGAGCACCGTCTCGATCAACACCGAGAACCTAAGGCATCGTGATCGAGGGAATTTGCGCAACCTCCTCTTCACGAAGCTGCACGAACGATACAAGTTCCCCGGTGACTTCGCAAACACACGCCTCTCAGGGAATAAAGTGAACAGTGCCGCCCTCACGAAGATGAGCATAGCCCTGGCTACTTGGAGAGCCGCGGTGAAGAGAATGATTCTAAGAGGTGATAGTTATGAGAAGATCAAGGAGAAAAATCCTTCGATCAGCGAAGCTGACTACCTGGAGTTCAAGATCAAGTGCGAGAGCAACGCATCCGCGGAATCAAGTCAGTGGGGGAAAGATATGCGGGACTTGAACTTAGGGGTCCACAAACTCGGTCCCGACGGTTACAGAGTGGCGGAACCTAAATGGGACAAGGAGGACGCGGAGCGTGCCGAGCAAGGCCTACCGCCCCTCTTCGATAAATACCATGAAAAGCAGACCAGGAACTATGTCAGGGCCCGGTACAAGGTGGACCCGGTAACAAAGGAGCTTACCACGGATCCGAAGGTGAAGGATCTTGAGCGTGTTCTGGTAAGGAATACACCCCCGCGTAATTAGCTCCATATGGTTGCATTCTAATTAATGAAGCCAAATTTCTAAATGGTTCACGTTCCTTCCGCAGGAAACTGAAAGCAGTAGCACGGAGTCTCAGAGCTCCCCGTCTGCCCCTTGGGACACCACTTTAAATAGGGCGTTGAACGTAATGAAACACAAGGATAAGTTCAGTAAGCCGTCGTCAGCTGGTCGTGTGGCCGGCGAAGGCTTGTCCACGAAATGGTCGGAATACTATAAGGCTGGGCGAAAGGAGAGAAAGACCAGCTCGGAAAGCCAGGAGCGCGAGGTTAAAGAACTCAAGGCAAAAGTGGCGCGGATTCCGGAGATAGTCCAAGAGCAAGTGCGAGACCAACTGGGAGCGACGATCACCGCCATTATGCCTACCTTGCTTGAGGGGCTGCGGGGATGGATTGCGGGCGGCCAACAGGGGCCGCCCCCAATTCCCAGCTTCACGGGCAGCAACTCGCACAACGCGCCGGCATTGGTGTCTCTGGCGGAGGCGGCATTGGTGTCTCCGGCGTCGGCGCCAGTATTGGAGCTTAATGCACCCGGGTGTGGGAAGAATACGCCGGCCGGCACCTCGGCAGCAAGCGGCCCCTCCGTCACTTGCACGCCCGCCGTTGGCGGTGCCTCGACATTAGCCGAGCTCGACGCCATCACGGTAACTAAGCCTCGGCCGATGACTTCATCTCCTTGCCTTTGACTGGGCATCCCTGACGCCCTACATGTTTTCGCAGGGCGCCGCCAACGTTCCATGCACTCTCCTGCACTTCGTGAACGGCGAGTTGATCGATGTCGCCAAGGCCAAAATCGTTGAACCGGGCAACCGCGTGTTCCACGGTGATCCGATGCCACCCACCGTGTATAGGGTTCAACTGGTTCGGGTACTGCGGGGCTGCGACGACTTGTTACCTCCGTATCGACCCCCTGGGGCCGACGAAGATGATGTGATGACCCTCAGCGCCTGCTTAAACTGGTCCATGCTTTGGCCGAAGAGCCAGATTCGTTTGGGGGCGGGGGACACCACCCCACAGACAACACCACCAGTCGTGCCGGCGCCAAGCCATGGCAAGACCGCCGCAACGCTACCGCCGACAGCTGATCCGGACATGCATATGGCACAGGATCCGGACGACGACGACGATACATTTTCCAACGTCGATAAGTACTTCAACGAACATGGGTACGGTGACGAATTCTTGGGGCCTCTTCTCAAGAACCCAACCCTGCAAAAGACGATCGCGATCTAGCTGGTACCGCGGAGAAACCCAATTGCAACAGGCGTCGTCTGTTCAGTTCTCAGGAGACGCCTCCAGCTGCCGCCTTCACCGAGACTCAAACAGCCGAGGTGCGAAATATTATCAGCCCCAACACACTCAAGAAGGTGGTCTCTGAGCAGAACTCGATCCCATTACAGCAGAAGAAGCAGAAGGAACGGAAAAGAAAAAATAACAAGGGTGCGAGCCAGCCGGCACCGAGTACGATCCGTGCTCAGGACGGGCCACCAATACCTAAGGATATCTCGAGGAGGGTGCATGTGGCGGGTAGGCCGATGCTACCGACTAATCTGCTCAATGCTGCAACCGGTGCTATGCGGAGTCTGCATGACGGTGTTCTTTCTATGGAGAAGCGGCGTCTCTCCGAGAATGATGTGGCATACCCGGTTTTCGTGGCCAAGGTGCCAGAGGGCAAGGGCTTTGTCGATAGCCCCATCGGGCGTATGATCGTCCTGTGGTTTAATGACATCTTCGCTATGTTTAACCTTTATCCGCTGCACTACACCTTCATTCGGCTATTTTCGCTCAGTATGGAGATGCGGATCATTAGAGACAAGACCCCGGACATCGTGATAGTCGACCCCTTCTACATGCGTGCCAAGATCTTGGGCAGCGCTGGGGACCGGCAAGTCGTGAGTTCATACCTCGAAGGCGTCATTCTGGCGAACCCAGATAAGGATAACTTCCTCGTGCCTTACTTTTCCGAGTAAGTCATCCCCTCACCGCCCCGTAACATATGATTTCTTAGATTTCGATCGTTCTTTTGTTTTCTAACATTCCGTGTTTTGTGCAGTGACACACGGTGCACACTCATCCTCTTAAGCCCGAAATATTCCATGGCCACGTATTTCGACTCGGACCATCATTCGAAGAAAGACTACACAAATATCAAGAAAGTTCTTGATGATGCTCTCCCCGGCTACGCCAAATCTGGAGGCACCTTCAGGAGGTCAATTTTTAGGTACGGCAAGCACGTGTTCACCCACGTAACGACGTTCCCCTGCGTCAAGCAGCCGCCTGGCAGTCAGAAGGATGCCTACTACGCCCTCCATCACATGCGGGCGATCGTACGGAACCATCATCAGCGTATGCTACCAAATAATCTCAAAGAATGGGCCGCACGCTTGTCGGCAATCCAGGACGAGGACATCAGACAAGAATTCTTTCGCATCCAGTCGGAGTTAGCGGACATCATCTATCAAGATGTCCTTCGTACCTCGGGGCAGTTCTACCTCAACTATCAACCGTCCAACAGTGAAATAGAAACAACGCTACAAATGCAGGCTGACAACGACCGCACATTCATGACCATCATGAAAGACGGCGGCTTCATCCATGCTCCGGTCCCTGAGTCGAGTCGAAAGTATTGATGCTATGTAGTTCTGAAATATCGATTAGCTCATGTTGTAATTAAACTTTAATGAACTTGTATGTCTCTTTAGTTTGGACAGTCGTTCAACTTATATGTAATCGATGCTATTTATTAGTAGGACCATGAACCGTGCTATTAATGTGTTGCTTTTCTCTTCCGATCCTTTTGTTGCATACTTATATATTGCTTATATACTAACGTTTTGTTTGTCTAGTGCATAGAGATGCTGTCGTATGTCGTGTACAAGGGTGAGGTTCCCGGAGTCTACGACGACTGGGAGGATTGTCGGAAACAGGTTCACCGTTTCAGCGGTAACAGTTACAAAGGGTACACCACTAGGGCGGAGGCGGAAGCTAGATACGCGCGCTATCTAGCGGGACAGAGGAGGGAGCGGAGGAGGAACCGGATGAAGACCAGTTTCATCGCGATGATGCTCATCGTGACCGCAGCTCTCTTCTATGTGATGGTAGTTTAGATGATATCGACTTTGTAATGTGACGACAAACTCGCTACTCGGTCTCGAGACCTAAACTTGTCTAATATTTGAACTTTGTTCGCTATTTCGAATTCGGACACTAATATGACGAATTGTATTATATATGTGCTGTTTATATTATGTGTTGTTTTTATTCTGTGCTGTGTATTGTATTCTGTAACCTGTGCAAATACCAGAAAATAAAAAAATAATAATTCCTAGAATTAATATTAGTGGCGCACCATAATTCATATTAGTGGCGCACCCAGTTAAATACCAGGGCCCCTAGGAGGCATATCAATGGCGCACCAGGAGGCATAGCAATGGCGCACCCGGTTAAATACCAGGGCCCCTAGGAGGCATATCAATGGCGCACCAGGAGGCATAGCAATGGCGCACCCAGTTAAATACCAGGGCCCCTAGGAGGCATATCAATGGCGCACCAGAAGGCATATCCATGGCGCACCATGTGGTGCGCCACTATTATCTGTGATACTAATGGCGCACCAGTGGTGCGCCATTAGTATTTGTTACTAGTGGCGTGATAATAGTGGCGCACCTATAGTGCGCCATTAATAGCCAAAATAGGTGCGCCACTAACAGCCTTTTTTCTAGTAGTGTTTCTTTAAAGCCTTTTAGCTAGGCATGATGATTTCAATGATGGTCGCATAAAAGTAAAGAATTGAAACGTAAGGGGAGCATCATGAGAAATATATCAAACACATTTAAGCCTAACCCACTTCCTATGCATAGGGATTTTGTGAGCAAATAGTTTATGGGACCAAAAATCAACTAGCATAGGAAGGCAAAACAAGCATGACTTCAAAACTTTCAACACATAGAGAGGAAACTTGATATTATTAAAATATGTAGAAGCATATATTCCTCTCTCAAAATAATTTTCAGTAGCATCATGAAGAAATTCAACAATATATCCATCACACAAAGCATTCTTGTCATGATACATAAGCATAGAAATCTTACTACTCTCCACATAAGCAATTTTCTTCTCATTCAAAATAGTGGAATCATCACTAAATAAATTCATGACCTCTCCAATTCCACTTTCATCAATATAATCATCATAATAAATTTTCTCATCAAAACTTGGGGGAGTAAAAATATCATCTTCATAAAACATAGCATCCCCAAGCTTGTAGTTTTGCATATCATTAGCATCATGGATATTCAAAGAATTCATACTAGCAACATTGCAATCATGCTCATCATTCAAAGATTTTATGCCAAACATTTTATTAAATTCTTCTTCTATCAATTGAGCACAATTTTCCTTTCCATCATTTTCACGAAAGACATGATAAAGACGAATAATATGAGGCAACCTCAATTCCATTTTGTAGTTTTCTTTTTATAAAACCAAACTAGTGATAAACAAGAAACTAAAAGATTCGATTGCAAGATCTAAAGATATACCTTCAAGCACTCACCTCCCCGGCAACGGCGCCAGAAAAGAGCTTGATGTCTACTACACAACTTATTTTCGTAGACTCGTGTTGGGCCTCCAAGCGCAGAGTTTTGTAGGACAGTAGCAATTCTCCCTCAAGTGGATGACCTAAGGTTTATCAATCCGTGGGAGGCGTAGGTTGAAGATGGTATCTCTCAAACAACCCTGCAACCAAATACAAGAAATCTCTTGTGTCCCCAACACACCCAATACAATGGTAAATTGTATAGGTGCACTAGTTCGGCGAAGAGATGATGATAAAAGTGTAGTATGGATAGTAGATATAGGTTTTTGTAATCTGAAAATATAAAAACAGCAAGGTAACAAAAAGTAAATGGGCATAAAAACGGTATTGCAATGCTTAGAAACAAGGCCTAGGGTTCATACTTTCACTAGTGCGATCTCCCAACATTCTTGACATAGTTGAATCATATGTAAATCCCTCACGTGCGACAAAAAGTTCACTCCAAAGTCACAAATAGCGGAGAACAAACGAAGAAATTATTGTAGGGTACGAAACCACCTCAAAGTTATCCTTCCCGATCAATCTTATGAGCCATCCCCATTAATTGTCACGAACAGCCCTAGAGTTCGTACTAGAATAACACCTTAACATACACATCAACCAAAACCCTAATGTCACCTAGGCACTCCAATGTCACCACGAGTACCCACGGGTTTGATTATACGATATGCATCACACAATCTCAGATTCATCTATTCAAACCAACACAAAGAACTTCAAAGAGTGCCCCAAAGTTTCTACCGGAAAGTCAAGACGAAAACGTGTGCCAACCCTTATGCATAAATCCCCAAGGTCACGGAACCCGCAAGTTGATCACCAAAACATACATCAAGTAACTCAAGTGAATATCCCATTGTCACCACAGATATCCATATGCAAGACATACATCAAGTATTCTCAAATCCTTAAAGACTCAATCCGATAAGAAAACTTCAAAGGGAAAACTCAATTCATCACAAGAAGATATAGAGGGGAAAACTCCATATGATTCATCTATATCAACAAAGCTCGTGATACATCAAGATCGTGCCATCTCAAGAACACGAGAGAGAGAGAGAGATCAAACACATAGCTACTTGTACAAACCCTCAGCCCCGAGGGTGAACTACTCCCTCCTCATCATGGAGACCGCCGGGATGATGAAGATGGCCTCCGGTGATGCCTTCCCCCATCCGGCAGGGTGCCGGAAAAGGGCTGTAGATGGGATCTCTCTGGTACAGAGGCTTGCGGCGGCGTAAAAACTCATCTAGGTTAACTTTCGGGGGTTTCTGAATATATATGATTTTTCAGCGTTGGAATCACGCGAAACAGAGCCAAGTGGGCCCCACGAGGTACCAGGGCGCGCCTGGGGTGGGTGGCGCGCCCTGGTGCCTCGTGGGCACTGGGTGGCCCCCCTCCAGTGGTTCTTGATGCCAATATTTTTCATTTGTCCAATAAAAAATCTCCAAAAAGTTTCAGCTCATTTGGAAAACTTTCATTTCTGCACAAAAAACAACACCACGATAGTTCTGCTGAAAACAGCGTCAGTCCGGGTTAGTTCTAATCAAATCATACCAAGACCATATAGAATTGTTATAAATATGGCATGAATACTTCATAAATTATAGATACGTTGGAGACGTATCAGTCGTTAAAACATAACGCCGATAATCCACTAATCCATTGCTCATATGCATATGATTCCTTGTTGTGATTAGGTCTATGTTTGCCACTAATCCATCTCTCATGGTTGTATATTGGCATGTTGTAATATTTGCAGAAACTATGGAACACGATAGAGACTTAGAAAAAGAAGAGATGTTGGGGGATATAATCCGCGACGGAGTAGATGATAGCCCCTCACAGTTTCTCAACGACTTCGATGGTGAGGGAAGAGAAGATGACGGCTCCGGTGATCGAATGGAGGAGGGAGAAGATGACGGCTCCGCCGGTGTTGGAGCCTTAACTGTTGCAAAGTCCGGCGAGGTATATATATTAATTAAGCCTCTGCTGACTAGATGCATTAATTGTTTTGTATGTACATATATTAACGCTTCTTTCTTCTTTTAGCCCTCCGGATCGAGCCAAACTTCTATAAGGAGACGAGGCCCGAAGAAAAGGTTGGGCGAGAATGAAAGGTTCACGATCGAAGAAGTCAATCCAGATGGCAAACCGACTGTTCCCAAGCGGACCCAAGACCGATTTATACATCAGTGCGGAGTTGTTGTTAGGGACAATGTCCCGATCAGCATCCAAGAATGGAATAAGAAGAAGGACGATGGAGTTTCTTATGTCGATGATAGATGCAAAGATGAGCTTTGGAACTCGCTCATGATAAATTTCAGCCCACCACCAGACGAGGATCCAAATAACCCAGTTATATAGCGAAAAGTCAAAAAATGGGCTCTTGAGAAGATGGCATAACAATTCAAGAACTGGAAGAAAAGATTAAACGAACAGTTTGTCGAGAAAGACGAGACTCCAGAATTCACCGTCAATATGCGAAGATAAAATATCACTGGCCCACATTTGTGGCGTACAAGAAATCAGAGAAAGCTAAGAACAAGTCACAGACAAATAAGCTAAAGGCTTCAAAGAAGCTGTATCACCATGTTACGGGGTCATGTGGCTACAAGGTTGCCCGGCCTACGTGGGACAAAGCTGAGAACGACCTGCTTGCTAAAGGGATCCAACCAGCGACATTGAACTGGCCCGAACGGGCAAGGACTTGGTTCTTCGGGCATGGGGGAACTTTGGACCAAGAAACAGGGAAGTGTGTTTACACGAAAGAACAACTTCAAACACCCCTCATAAAGATTCAGGAAGCAATCAAGGACGTGCAGGAAGGGAGGTTCCATCCCGACAGAGAGAAGGACGTTCTGTCACGCGCCCTCGGGAATCCTGAACACCCTGGACGAACACGAAGCACATCAGGCTCCGTTCCGTGGGTGCATGGGTTTCCCGACAGCACTGGTTATAGAAGCCGAGGGAGAAAGAAGAAAGAGGATGCAGACCGGATGCAGAAGGTAGAAGAAAGATTAGCATTGCAGGAGAAGAAACTAGAGGCACTTACCAGTTAGCGAGCTACCGGCCCACCATCTCAGCAGCACGAAGATCCTTCATTCGATACTGCCCACGAAGCTACCCCACCATCTCAGCGGAAAAGCAGCGTGGCTTCCACGGAGCTCGTTCGGCCTGATATCATGGCTCCTCGCTACCCCGTGGATGATATCACGGAGAGGGAACATTGTGAGCTAATGGCGAAATGCAGCAACCTAACCTTGAAGGTGGCGGTCGGCTATGTCTTACCTCCTGTACCTGATCGAACTTTCCATTGCAATCCGATTCCAGATGGCTATGCTATTGTCGGGGTGGATGAAGTTACCAACGGATTCGAGGGGCTGGACCTTGAGTACCCTACAGGTGAAGGGGAGACTCATCTGGTAGATGCCGTAAGGACTACCATTCTATGGAGAAAGGAAAACATCGTGCTTCCACAATGGACGCCGCGTCAGCAGACTCAGCCGGAGGAGGCCCCTCAGCAGACTCCTCACAGTCCAGCTCTATCTCCGCTGCCTCAGTCGTCTCCGCCGCGTCAGCACACTCCGTCGCCTCAGCTGTCTCCGCCGCATCAGCGGACTCCGTCGGAGGAGGGCCCTCAGCAGAATCCTCCGCCGCCTCAGCTGTCTCCGCCGCCTCAGGGGACTCCGCCTCCTCCGCCGCCTCAGCAACGGTGGAAGAGACCCACCGCCGCTCCGGCGGCTAGCAGTACAACAACGAAGAAATCCAGAGCAGCTCCAAGCGTCAAGAAGGCTCCTGCCAAGTTACCATACGACATGACTGAGGAGGAAAACAACGAGTTCGTGGCTGCCGATGTGAAACGCCAGCTTGCACCGAAACCTCCAGATCCAAAGGAGTGTCTGGATGCCCTTAAGCGACCACCACCGACTCCGCCGCTATCACACTATGACCGCTGTATTGTAAAGACATTTGATGAAGTGAAAAGGTCGGGAAGTAGCAGTGCTGCAAGAAGTGGGAAAACAATTCCCCACCTCGGCGAACAGGAAAAACAATCGTGCCCCCCGCTCAAGGTGTTTCCCGATATCGCTAATGATCCGGGGGTAGCGGCCGCTCATCCTGGTTACACTCTTCGTGATTACTTAGTCGATGAGGTACAGTTCGAAATGGCTGAGGTAGCCTTTAGATACGAGCACGGGAAGCCTCTCGTCAGACCTGAGCAGCTCCCGCATCTATCAACGATGATGCAAAGATTGCATGACTGGTACTTGAAAGCCTGCAAGGAAGGGACCGACAATATCTACGTGGGAATTAAAGATGAGCACTACTTCAATGGAGTCAAGGCGTTGTACATTGAATTTGAAGAATTATTTCAGTTATACAATCAAGACGCCCTCGACAAAACTATCGCCAGTTGCTATTGTCTGTAAGTATTTTTTCTGTAATTAAGTCTCTAGCTCAGCTCGTTCATTGCATGTATAATTATCCTCACACTATATTATGCAGATTGAAGATCCTCGAATACAGAGGACAAATCTATGACATTGGGTTCATTAACCCAAATACCGTAAATGAATATACGGTACAAAAAAAACCCGATGATACAGAGAAAAACTTGCTAAAGGCGTTCCTTGGACAACAAAACAAAAGGGAAATACTATTTCCTTACAACTCTCAGTGAGTGTTACTGTCTTGTGCACATTCTGTTTCGCTTACTCGAGGTTAAGTGTAATTGATGAATTATGCGTGCGCAGGTTCCACTTTATTCTGCTAGCCATTCAGCTTGACGCTGGAGTAGTAAATGTCTTGGACTCGAGACGTAAAGAGCCTAAGGAGTGGGCGGACATGAGTCAAATGCTCCAGAAGTAAGTTCAATCATTATCGCACCATATCGGCAACTTTCGTTCATTTCATGATATCAAGTAATCATTTTCTTTGCCGGACAGGGTTTGGAAAAACTTCACCAACCAGGTTAGGGGTGAATGGAAAAGGAGCTGCGATTTTCACGCCCCAAATTAGTAAGTACTACTAGCTAGTTCCGCGCATCTCTCATTGATTCTAGTTTCAATACCATTATCATGCTTGATTATCATTTTGATTAAACTCTATTCTCGTAAAGTGCTTGTGGCAGGCACCCGGGAATAATTTATGTGGATACTACGTTTGCGAGTTCATTCGCCACAAGATCTCTGAGCAGGGCAGATCTTCAGAACAATTTGAAGTACGTAAACAATATTCACATTTTTATTTTATTACCATCAATTGTGTTGAGTTTCATTCATATATATATATATATATATATATATATATATTGACCCCCTTCTTTAAATTAGATCTGGCGGAAGCGGGACCAACTCCTACCAACTGATCGCATACGAGCAATTCAAGAGGAATTGGCGGGATTCTTTGTTGAGCATGTCATACCTACAGACGGAGAATACCATCGGGATTTGCAATGCGATTTTGGTAATTAGATATTAGGGATCGTAAGAGATGTTATATTGTATATATGCATGAACGTGTACTATATGTAGTAGCGTCGAATAGATATACGAAAACTTGTTGTTCGACCAAGCACGGAGAAAGAGAGGTCACTTCTCTCTATATATTGATCATGACGATGTTGTGTAATGGTTCCTTCATTACTATATGTAGTAGCTAGCGTCGAGTTGAATGAAAAGCATAAAATAAAAATGAAAACCCTAAATGTAAAGGAATTGAATGGTAAACACAAAAAGAAAAGGGAAAACACAATATGAAACCCCTAAACCCTCCAAAACCCCTAAACCCCTCAGTTCAAAAAAAAAAAAAAACCAGCGCCTGGCAGGTGCTGACGCGTGGCTGCCTTCTAGTCCCGGTTGGTGTTACCAACCGGGACTAGAGATCCTCCTGCCTGGGCGCCCACAGCGGCCACGTGGAGCTCCTTTAGTCCCGGTTTGTAACCCAACCGGGACTAAAAGTGGGGGCCTTTAGTCCCGATTATTTAGTCCCGGTTGCAGAACCGGGACTAAAGGCCCTCTGGAGCCGGGACTGATGCCCTGTTTTCTACTAGTGCTTCCGGGCAGGGCACACACCCGCAGCCCTCAATGCACGTCGCGAGCGCCCCCATCGGCTGCCCCGACGCGGCCGGGGCCAGTGCGGCGGCACAGAGGGCTGCCAGGAGCACGACGGCGGCGAACTTGAGAGCGGGATGATCAGATGGGAGACCGAAACGCTATTTATAGGCTAGTAGTCGTTGATTAACCATCACGTGGATTGAATTGTGCACCAAGTAATATTGACTTCAAGTTACAAGTTGATCTCGGGAGGATAACACACGATGTATAATTGACGTGGAGAGGATCGTTCGGATTGGATCCTATTAGCTCGGGCTCCAGCCCTCCTCATTTGAATTTTAGCTAACAGCACACCTTTTTTGACGTTCTCTTCTTTTTCGTTGAACCCAGGCCGTACTACATGCGTTCATACACTTATATTATTGTACCGGCCAAGTCTAATGCATGCATGCGTTTTCACACGTTCAGACTAGCCAATAGTGGCCCAATGCGTTTAGCATAGGCGAACAAGGGAAAAAAATCTTTAAAATTAACACTACCCTTGTATTCAATCTCAGGAACTCAGGTGTCCTCGATCGTGGTGCGGTGTTGTCTTTAGGCCCTCCTGTTTTCATGCTCGGCGGCATAGTCATGTCATTTTCGTCTGATATATATTGTTCGTTTTTTCTATGTTTTCCTCTATAGAGGGCTTTCTGATCATCATGTATCGTTCGGCTGTGTATTTGTGGTTTGTGCTTTCTTTACAAAGCAGGGCGAAAGCCTTTTCATCACTAGGCAATAGTGGTCCTATCCGTTTGAGAGCGGGGAAAACAATATGGCCCTGTTTTACGGGAAATTAGATCAAAGACCACAACACGGCATGGTTGATTAAGGGACAACTAAAAGAAAAAAGAAACATAAAAGAAAGGACAATGCCAACACTGGTCAACTCAACCTCCATCATCAACATGCCCACAACCCGAAGATGAGTGAGCAAGCTCTTCCATAACGCCTTCAAGAAGGAAAATGACACCCTTGGACGCCGTCACCGCTGGCAATTTGTCATAGACCCTCGTCGAAGATTTAAGTTTCGCCCGCACACCTACCAAGAAATATAACTAGCTAAAATAGTTTTACAAGTAACGAGATGCTGAATTGGCTGACTATGAAAATGGTTGCAAAATAATGTAGGCATGGACAGTTCCAGTCATACATGCAAGAGGTTGAATTATCCGCATTTTGACTTTGAAGAGGATCACCGAGATCTTGCACGCCAGTGATGGACTGTTTTGCTAATCAATCGATAAGCTTGTGATCAAAACTTTTGCAAGGCGAAAAAGGACCCTGCTTTAGCTATGATTACGCTAACCGAATCGACCAACTAGCATATGTGACTTCCGCTTCGGGAAATCGATCACATACGCCTCAGTGTTTTCCAATGTGGAAACGATGGTGAGTGCAGATGCAACAATGGTGCATCGCTGCCATCAAAAGATCGAGTTGTAGGTCAGGAAGTTGCACGCGATCGACGCGACGCAGATCGCCAGGGAGGGTAGCAGGTTGACGTTGAGGAGGCTCCCGATGCCCAGGTACCCTGCCACAGTGATGGTGTAGTCCGCGAGCAGCCTCGCAAACGTGCCGGCCTCCTTCGAGAGGAGGCCGCCATTCTATGTCCAGCGGGAGAGCCCTGACGACATCACGCTCGACAGCAGGGAGAGGTTGACGCCTGCATTTCAGGCAAGAATTTTATACACTCTCCTCGGTGGGAGATGAGACATTTTTTTTTAAAAAGGAGGATGACCCCCGGCCTCTGCATCAGAACGATGCATGCGGTCATCTTATTAAAATCCAAACCAAACAAAGTCTGTAAATCAGTTCAGCTCACAAAAGGAGCACAAAGGGAAATAAACAAAGATAACAAAAGCCACAACCGGCGACGTAAAAAGGCTAGATGACTAAACACCTATCCTATTAATGGACCGCCATCCAAACCGGTTGTAAATAACCCGTGCGACCGTCTCCCATCGGTTGCACCCAGTAGCCAAAAGCTCCCTGGAGTCCGTATGAGCAAGTAACGACCACGTACGGATCCAGGCTGTAGCTCTGTGAATAACCTGCAAAAAGTTTATAGGATTTTGTCTGTTAAAGATCACATCATTTCTGCAGTTCCATATAGCCCAAAGTAGTGCGCATATTCCTATCCGAATACGTCCCGCAATAACTGGTTCCACTCCAGCAAGCCACGTCCCAAATAACATGTCAATGCTGGCTGGAGGGGTAATATTAAAGGCTATATGTATTGTACGCCATAACAATTTAGCGAGAGGGCAATCAATGAATAGATGTCGTATTGTTTCAGCATTGTCACAAAAACAACAGCGTGGACTACCTACCCATCTTCGCTTTAATAAATTATCTTTGGTAAGAATCACTTCCTTGTGAACAAACCACATGAAGATTTTGATTTTCAGCAGAACTTCAATTTTCCAAATATGCATCGATCTCGGGATTGGGCCAGTATTGATAAGATCTAAATACATGGATTTCACCGTGAACACACCGTTCCTCGTTAATTTCCATTGAAATACATCTGTTTGGTCCGAAAGTTGGACATCCATCAGCCTTCGCACCAGATGCAACCAGGAGTTCCAACGCTCTCCCACTAGAGATCTCCTGAACTGTATGTTTAATGGAACTGATTGTAATACGGTAGCAACGTAATCTTCCTTACGCTGTACAATATTATACAATGTGGGATACTGCAAGGCTAAAGGCATCTCCCCTAACCATGTATCCTCCCAGAATCTAGTTGTTGTACCATTGCCCACAACAAACTTAGCTCTGCGAAAAAAGGAATCCTTCGTCCGCATCAACCCCTTCCAGAACGGCGAGTCATTAGGCCTTCCGGTAACCTGGGCTAGAGTTTTAGTTTGTAAGTATTTGTTACGAAGAATCTGAGCCCACATACCGTCAGTTTCCGTCGATAGCCTAAAAAGCCATTTGCTTAGCAGACATTTGTTTTTGATCTCCAAGTTTTCAATCCCAAGTCCCCCTTGGTCTTTGGGTCTACAAATGATATCCCATTTGGTCAATCTATATTTCGTCTTAATTTCATCACTTTGCCAGAAAAAACGGGATCGATAAAAATCTAGCCTTTTCCGTACCCCTATAGGCACTTCAAAGAAAGACAACAGGAACATCGGCATACTAGTCAACACTGAGTTGATTAACACAAGCCGACCTCCATAAGACAAAAGCTTGCCCTTCCAGCAACTTAGATTTTTTCTCAAATCGATCCTCAATACACTTCCATTCTTTATTTGTCAGTCGACGATGATGAATTGGGATTCCGAGATAACTAAACGGCAAGGACCCCATCTCACACCCGAACAATTGTCTATATGCATCTTGTTCCTCCTTGGCCCTTCCAAAGCAGAACAATTCGCTCTTGTTAAAATTAATTTTTAACCCCGACAATTGCTCAAACAGGCAAAGTACTAATTTCATATTTCTAGCTTTTGCGATGTCATGTTCCATGAATATAATCGTGTCATCAGCGTATTGTAGTATGGAAACCCCTCCATCAACCAGATGAGGGACAAGACCACCTACCTGGCCATTCTCCTTGGCCCTCCCGATAAGCACTGCCAACATGTCTGCCACTATGTTGAACAGAACAGGAGACATCGGATCTCCCTGTCTTAAGCCCTTATGAGTCTGAAAATAATTACCGGTGTCATCATTGACTTTGATCCCCACGCTACCCTGTTTAATGAACGAGTCTACCTAGTTCCTCCAGGTTTCATACGCATGGCTTGCTGGAGGAAGGGCCATTTGACCTTATCGTACGCTTTCTCAAAATCCACCTTGAAGATCACCCCATCAAGTTTCTTCGAGTGAATTTCATGTAGAGTTTCGTGTAAGACAACAACCCCTTCAAGGATATGTCTTCCCGGCATGAAAGCGGTTTGACTCGGTTGTACCACCGAATGGGCAATCTGTGTCAATCTATTAGTACCGACTTTCGTGAATATTTTGAAACTCACATTTAAGAGACAGATAGGCCTGAACTGCTCAATACGCATTGCCTCCACCTTCTTTGGCAACAACGTAATCGTACCAAAGTTGAGGTGGAAGAGCTGCAGGTGGCCATTAAAGAAATCATGAAACATCGGCATAAGGTCATCTTTTATGATATGCCAGCATTTCTTGTAGAATTCAGCTGGGAACCCATCTGGTCCAGGTGCCTTATTCTGCTTCATTTGTGATATGGCCTCAAACACCTCTTTCTCAGTAAACAGCGCAGACAAAATCCCATTTTCGTCTGTCCATAATTGGGGAATATCCCCAACTGCCAGCTCGTCGAGCGACACAAAGTTGTCCTCAGGCAGCCCAAAGAGTTGTTTATAATAATTTGAGATATACAATTTGAGGTTCTCATGCCCAACAACCGTGCCTTCATCCTGTTCTAGCTGGATGATTTTCTTCTTCCTATGTTTGCCATTTGCAATCATGTGGAAGAACTGAGTATTGTCATCCCCTTGGACGACTTTAAGTACCTTTGCCCTCAGAGCCCATTTCATTTCTTCTTCTCTAAGAAGATCACGAAGTTTCTGCTCTGCCTCAGATTTTGCGGCACGTTCAGTCACGTGAAGCAGTGTGGATTCCGCTTTGAGATCAAGAACTTCAATTAAGCAAATGAGTCTCTCCTTTTCTTGTTTATAAACTTTCATTTCTGGCCCAACCCCGCAAAAATTGTCTCAGGTGTCTGATCTTATTCTGCCACCTTTCGACATTTGATCGGCCCCCACAATCCTTAGCCCATTCCCTTGCGATTAGATCGAGAAATCCCTCTCTCTCGAACCAGCTTAGTTCAAAAGAGAAGGAATTAATATTTCCTATATGTGTCGCTTCCCCTGAATCAACCAACAAGGGTGTATGGTCAGAAATAGCCCTTTGTAACGCATGCACTGTTACAAGTGGGAATTTTTGTTCCCAATCCACACTTGTAAGCACCCGATCTAACTTCTCATACGTCGGATTCGGCAGCGAGTTCGCCCACGTGAACTGTCTACCAGTAAGGTCAATTTCCCTCAGATTAAGGCTCTCAATGATAGTATTAAACATAAACTAGATCATTGATGGCGCGCGTTGCCGCACCCGTAAATTTTGACGATAAAATGGTCAGAAGTTCAAAAATTATGGTTACAAAAAATGTTAAATTTGTGGGAAATGTATATCACTAATCAAATAGTTGGTTGGAGCTTGGGTTTGATTTGTATGATTGACAGTCGGCCTATTCATTGTTTATCGTCAAATAGACTGCACCTAAGTTGGACATCCTTTCACATGACACTAAGATACTGGCGCAATATTCACAGAAGTTATATATCACATACGAAAGTCTTTTAGATACAGCATCACTTAATACATAATACATCTCGCAGTTAAAAGTTGTCCACAAGCATATGAAATTAACTAAAATGGCATCCCTTAAGAAGTGTTAGCAATATTATTTTGGCCTACTTTTACGAAGGCATAGAGCTGGACGGACATGTTAAATCAGCACCAGAAGTGAGTCATGTATATGCTAAACTTGGAGGATCAGGTCAGAAGCTCTGTTCAAAACGTAGGATCTACAATTGAAAATCTTGCTCTATGCCCTTGTCGAAGAAGATATAACCTTCTCTCCATGAATTAAGCTCTGCTCAACTGAACGCTAACAGATTAATTAACTCCGAAGCAATTCCAACAAAAGGAAAATACACAAGGGAGAAAAGACATACCCTAATGCAACTTGTGTCACCATATTTTATTGCATTTTTTGGACAGCAGGCAACATCAGATCACTTTATATTCAGCACCTCGAAGGAGTACACAGTATTACATCAACCCATTGGTAATGTTGTAATTAATCATCAGACAAATTCTCTTTTAGCTATAGTTTAGTGTTTGCAGCCTCCAAGTCTGTTGTTAGCCTTCCTAGCTCATCTTTGAGTAAGGTAACCTAGAAAGGTATAGTTGTAACGGGAACATACATTTATATTGATCTATAATAAGGAGGTAAGTGCCCGTGCGTTGCAACGGGAGCATACATTTTTTTTGTAGTTTAACAATAATTGTGTCACGCATATAGTTTATAAATCCTTTTTTAAATCTTGCAAACAAAGAATGTCCATCAGTATAGTTTCTCATAAGTTCATAAAAAGAGAGGCATACTCATAGAAAACAATTTATCTATTTGTGTGAAGCAATTCTAACACACACACATGCACACGGTAGAAAGGTTTTTGTGGATGCCATTATATGAATACGCAGATCTGTGAGTTTTAAATATTCCATGGCAATGTTATGTACTTCTCTCTAATTTATTTGCACTAACACGAGTCATTATAAACAACACTTGCCTTGGACCCTCAGGTATTCTCGAGGTTTTAGTCTAATATCAATTCAGCATTGTTCAGAAAAAGTTGAACAAGCTAACATGAATATTTTTACCCAAGTGAAGTGCTACTACTATCCCCCGCAAAAAAAAGTGCTACAACTAACTATACATCAAAGCTTAATCACCCCTGCAGATTTTCCTACATCAAAACCAATTATGTCTTCTATGAGGTAGTTATGTACCTGCAAATTTCTTAAGATTACCGCCCCTTGTAGCACCACCATCTGATAAGCACTCCCTAATTTCCTTTTCTTCTTTGAAATCTGAATCTGAATACCATTTCCTTTCATGGATATAGAGTGCTTTGCTTTCACTATCATTTGTAAACCTGTGCTCTACTTTGTAGTCAAATTTGATGCGCTTCTGTATCTACAGTTTTCACGCAATTAACTATCAGAAGCATGCAACAAAAAGACAAGAGAAATAACTGAACAAATTCACAAACAATGTAAGATATCACCCGACTTACTAAAACACAACCTTCCGGGGCTTAAGAGTTAAGACATCCAGAACCTTGTGGGAACGGTAACTCTTCATTCATGCCTAGGAAGAAGCTGCGTCACCACAAGTGCCCAACTCCATGATCACAATGAATTACTTGTTAATCAAACAACCTGCATGGTTGACAAAGAAGCTTGACCCAAAACTCACGAGTACACAAAAATTAGGAGGTGGCTGCATTATTTATCTGGACATGATGGAGATTTGCACAAATTCAGTAGTCTCGTTGTCATAATTAGACAAGGTGCAACAAAGAATCTGCACTGTCTGACAGTCTTCTCACGGTTCAAGCCGGCTTACTATAATTGTCCAGCTATGTGCAGATGGTGTGTGATGTAATGAGAAAAGGGAACGCAGTATCAGTTATTCCCCATCTGTCAACAGTTGTTATTGTATCATAGTGCCCTTGATTTTTGGTCTACCCGTACTGATCATAGTAACTGAATATTGAAGTCCCCAGATCTTGTAAGTGAACATGCTTATCTATTCTCCTGTTCTTCAGCATCAGATATCTTTTTCTTTGGCGGCACACTGGAGTAGAGACAAATTAATTAAATTGAACTGCAGTACTTAGTGATTACCAATCAAACTGTCAATATCTAAATTCCATTGCAGAAAATAAACAAGAGGAGGAAGTCAAACAGATAGATCCAGTCCACCATTCAAGTGCCTTGCAATCGCCGTGACCTTGCCGTGCAGGTCGTCTCGTCTTGCGGACTGGTCGCATCAATCCGTTTTAGTAGGGATCAGAGAGAGCGATGAGGGCGTGGGCATATAATTATTATTATTTGCAAAACATTAGGAACTACAGTATTATTATTAGAGATAGACATATGTTCATCTTGCTGTATCGCAGGGAGAGAGATGCGCACCTATGCCGCAGCCACAGGATCGTGAAGACCATCCGCCGCTGCGCAGACGGGGTCTGTGCGGACTTCCTGCTCATGCCCTATCACAAAGAGCAGCACTCAACCTTGAAGTATTGAGCGCGCCCCGTGCAGCACCGGTATCCTCGCCGACCGCCCATTCCGGAGAGGCCACCCAGTCAGGGCGTTGGCCGGGCTTGGGGCCGTCACAGCGGTGGGCACCCGCGGAGGTTCGAGGGCGTCGTCCGGGTGCGCGCGGTGGGGAAGGCGGTGGTGGGATCGACGGCTTGCGGAGGCGCACGCTGAGGCGGAGGCGCAGGGAGCGAGTGGAGGGGGCTCGGCTGCGGGGTCCTCGAGCAGCAGCGCCGCCGACCGTGTCGACTCCGACGGGCGGAGATGGAGATCGGTTTTTTTTTCTAGAAAGAGATCACGATCGGTCGGGACAGGATGGATTGGACGCGGTCGCTCCTCTCTGTATGCCAAGCCCAGCAGTGGGGAAATCCCTATTTGACGCTTATTGCGTCAGGTTGTCGACCTTTCGCACAGGAAGCTGCGAGCGAGCGACGCACACGGGCCGGCCCACCTCAAGTGCGAGCCAACCGGTTTTGGGAAGGTTCTAGAACCTTCCCTGAACCGGGTTTTTCTGGTTTTTTGTTTCTTTTCTGGTTTTTAAATTTTTGTTTTTCCTTTTCTTTTTCTTTTTCTTGTTTTTCTGCTTCTTTCCTTTTTTCTTTTTCTTTTTTTTCTTTTTTTATTTTCTGTTTCTTTTTCTTTTCTCTTTTTTTCTTTTTCTTTATTTTATTTTTTTCCTTTTTCAAGTTTATTTTTCATTTTACAAAAATATTTGAAAATTCCAAAATTTGTTCAGATTTTCAAATAATGTTCCTGTTTTAAAATTTGTTCACAAATTCAAAAAATGTTCGCGAGTTTCAAAAAATGTTTGCGGTTTTCAAAATTTGTTCAGAATTTCAAAAAATGTTCCCTTTTTCAAAATTTATTCGTAATTTCAAAAAATGTTCGCTTTTTCAAATAATGTTCACAAATTCAAAAAATGTTCAGGAGTTTCAAAAAATGTTTATGGTTTTCAAAATTTGTTCGGAATTTCAAAGAATGTTCCCATTTTCAAATTTTGTTCACAAATTCAAAGAATGTTCGGGGAATTTCAAAAATTGTTCATATTTTCAAAAAAATTATGATTTCTTCAAAATTTGTTCACATTTTTCAAAAAAATGTTCGGGAATTTCAAACAATGTCCCCATTTCCAATTTGTTCACAATTTTTGAAAAATGTTCGTGTTTTCAAAAAATGTTCTAGTTTTTCATAATTTGTTCGCAAATTCAAAAAATGTTCGCGTTTTCAAAATTTGTTCACAGCGCTGGCGAGGTCGACGCGGGCGAGCGGCTGGGCGCTCGTCCTCTTGCCCGACGACGAGGCTGGGGAGGCAGCGTCGATGGCTAGGCCCCGGCGAGGACGGAGATGGCGCAGGCAAGATTGGGGTAGCCGGGAACGGGTCGCGGTGGGTCAAATCCGCCCGGATTCGGCCGGAACTTGAGGCGGGCGGCGCGAGGACGACGAAGAACGCCGGCGAGCTAGCTCCGGGATGAGGCAGCTGCCATGCCTTCTCCTGGAGAAACAGAAAAGGAGAGAGACTCGAGGTGAGGTGCTGGAGAGAGAGATCCGGAGGGAGGAGGAGAAGGAGAGGGGCACGGGCACTGCTGGTCTGGTCGCCGGCGGCGCTGCTACTCCGGCAGCTCGCCGGCCAGACACGGAGAGGCGGCGGCGGGGAACGAGAGGCTCGGGAGGAGCTCTCGATCCAGATCGAGGAGGGCGGCTCGGGAGGCTCCTGCGGGGCGGCGTACGGGCGGCTCGGGCGCGCGCGGGCCCCAGATAGGCTTGGCGGGCCGCGCGGTGGAGGCTGGCGGCGGCGCCACTTGGCGAGGAGGGAGTGGGGCGACGCTGTCCCTATGCGTCGTGGCGCCAATTTGACGCAAAGAACGTCACATAGGGGCTCCCCAGCAGTGGACCTCCTTTAACGTTGGAATGGGCTGGCGGCTGGCCGACGGCCCAGTGCACCATAGGACTCCGTTTCGGCCTATGGAGCAGCAGCCCACAGACAGCTGGGCCAGATTTCACACAGTGCGGGACATATTGCTCTCCAGACGAGATCTGACGGCCAGGAACATCCAGATCGCAAAAACGAACGGCCGAGATCGCAAATCGCTGAGAAAGCTCGGTTTAGGCTCAGTTTTACTGTCCTTAACCATCTTCCATCGAAGTTGTCATTGTTTTTTTCTTCTCTCCTTCTAATAATATTAAAATCTCCACCTACTAGAATCGGTAACCTTTCATCCCCACAGACCCTCACCAGATCAGCAAGGAAGTCAGGCTTGAACTCAGGTTGAGTTGCTCCATACACAGCCACCAACGCCCATCGAAAACCATCAAGTTTGGACCTAACTCGAAACTTAACGGCAAAGTCTCCTTGAACGACAATCATCACTTCTAACGTTTCACATTTAACCCCAAGTAAAATCCCACCGGATCGTCCCCTTGGGGGTAGACAGTGCCAATCAAATTCTACACCCCCTGATAAGGTGCCCAGGAACTGCGAAGTGAAATTGTCTCTACCCGTTTCTGTTGGGGAACGTTGCATGGGAAACAAAAATTTTCCTACGCACACACAAGATCTATCCATGGTGATGAGCATCTACGAGAGGGAGAGTGAATCTACATACCCTTGTAGATCGCTAAGCGGAAGCGTTTAAGAAACGCGGTTGATGTAGTCGAACGTCTTCGCGATCCAAATCGCAAGTCGTCCCTCGATCCGATCACGAACTAGCGCCGAACGGACGGCACCTCCGCGTTCAACACACGTACGGCTTGATGACGCCTTCACCTCCTCGATCCAGCGAGCGATGGTGAAGTAGTGGTTGAGTTCCAGCAGCACGACGGCGTGGTGATGGTGGTGAGGAACAATCTCTGCAGGGCTTCGCCAAGCGCTACGGAGATTATGACGGAGGAACTAGAGGGCTAGGGTTGCCGGCACACGGCTTGGGAAATCCTGATGTGTCCCGTGTGCTAGCCCTGCCCCTCTATTTATATGTTGAGCCTTGGGGTCTAAACTTGGAGTAAAAGCCTCCTCTAGGTCGGTTTTGCCCGCACAAGGTCGGTTTGGCCCGCAGGGAAAGAGTCCAACTCGGATCCCTGCCGAACCGTGCACAGCCGCACACAAGCGGTAGTACCGCTTCACACAAGCGGTAGTACCGCTTGGGCGGTAGTACCGCTTCACACAAGCGGTAGTACCGCTCGGGCGGTAGTACCGCTTCACCAAGCGGTAGTACCGCTTACGCGGCAGCAAAACTACTTTTGCACTTTCCAATACCTCGTGGGCTTTATCCCTTTGGCCCATATAAAGTGTTGCTGTACCCGAACACTTCGGCAAACATCCGGAACCCCTTCCGGTGAACTCTGGAACTCTTCCGGAGATCGAAACACTATTATCACATATATCAATCTTTACCTCCGGACTCTTCCGGAGATCCTCGTCATGTCCGGGATCTTATCCGAGACTTCCGAACAACTTTCGGTCACCAACATAATAACTCAATTATACTAATCGTCACCAAACGTTAAGTGTGTAGACCCTGCGGGTTCGAGAACTATGTAGACATGACCGAGACACCTCTACGGCCAATAACCAATAGCGGGACCTGGATGCCCATATTGGCTCCTACATATTCTACGAAGATCTTTATCGGTCGAACCTCTATGTCAAGGATTCAGTTAATCCCGTATGCTGTTCCCTTTGTTCTTCGGTATGTTACTTGCCCGAGATTCGATCGTCGGTATCACTATACCTAGTTCAATCTCGTTACCGGCAAGTCTCTTTACTCGTTCCGTAATACAAGATCTCGTGGCTAACACTTTAGTCACATTGCTTGCAAGGCTCATTGTGATGTTGTATTACCGAGTGGGCCCTGAGATACCTCTCCGTCATACGGAGTAACAAATCCCAGTCTTGATCCATGCCAACCCAACAGACACCCTCGGAGATACCTGTAGAGCACCTTTATAGTCACCCAGTTACGTTGCGACGTTTGATACACACAAGGTATTCCTCCGGTGTTAGTGAGTTGCATGATCTCATGGTCAAAGGAACAGATACTTGACATGCAGAAAACAATAGCAATAAACTGACACGATCAAATGCTACGTTTACAGTTTGGGTCTTGTCCATCACATCATTCTCCTAATGATGTGATCCCGTTATCAAATGACATCTCATGTCAATGGCTAGGAAACCTTAACCATCTTTGATCAACAAGCTAGTCAACTAGAGGCTTACTAGGGACACAGTGTTGTCTATGTACCCACACATGTATTTGAGTTTCCAATCAATACAATTATAGCATGGATAATAAACGATTATCATGAACAAGGAAATATAATAATAACCAATTTATTATTGCCTCTAGGGCATATTTCCAACAGTCTCCCACTTGCACTAGAGTCAATAATCTAGTTCACATCACTATGTGATTTACATTGTAATGAATCGAACACCCATGCAGTTCTGGTGTTGTTCATGTTTAGCCCTTGGAAGAGGTTTAGTCATCGGATCTGCAACATTTAGATCCGTGTGTACTTTGCAAATATTTATGTCGTCCTCCTTGATGTAATCGCGGATGGAATTGAAACGTCGCTTTATGTGTCTGGTCCTCTTGTGAAATCTTGGTTCCTTGGCTAGAGCAATGGCACCAGTATTATCACAAAACAGAGTCATTGGGTCAAGTGCACTAGGCACTACTCCAAGATCTGTCATGAACTCCTTCATCCAGACACCTTCCTTCGCCGCCTCCGAGGCAGCGATGTACTCCGCTTCGCATGTAGAATCTGCTACCACGCTTTGCTTGGAACTGCACCAGCTAACCGCACCCCCATTAAGAATAAATACGTATCCGGTTTGCGACTTAGAGTCATCCGGATCAGTGTCAAAGCTTGCATCGACGTAACCCTTTACGACGAGCTCTTGATCACCTCCATAAACGAGAAACATGTCCTTAGTCCTTTTCAGGTACTTCAGGATATTCTTGACCGCCGTCCAGTGTTCCATTCCTGGATCACTTTGAAACCTTCCGGCCATACTTATGGCAAGGCTGACATCGGGTCTTGTGCACAGCATTGCATACATAATAGAGCCTATGGCTGAAGCATAGGGGATGACACTCATCTTTTCTCTATCTTCTGCAGTCACTGGGCATTGAGTCTTACTCAACTTCACACCTTGCAAAACAGGCAAGAACCCCTTCTTGGACTGATCCATTTTGAACTTCTTCAAAATCTTATCAAGGTATGTGCTTTGCGAAAGTCCTATTAAGCGTCTCGATCTATCTCTATAGATCTTGATGCCTAATATGAAAGCAGCTTCTCCTAGGTCCTTCATTGAAAAACTCTTGTTCAAATATTCCTTTACGCTTTCCAGCATTTCTATATTGTTTCCAATCAGCAATATGTCATCCACATATAATATTAGAAACGCTATAGAGCTCCCACTCACTTTCTTGTAAATACAAGCTTCTCCGTAAACTTGTATAAACTCGAACGCTTTGATCACCTCATCAAAACGAAGATTCCAACTCCGAGATGCTTGCACCAGTCCATAAATGGATCGCTGGAGTTTGCAAACTTTGTCAGCATTCTCTGGATCGACAAAACCTTCTGGTTGCATCATATACAACTCTTCCTTAAGGTAACCGTTAAGGAACGCTGTTTTGACATCCATCTGCCAAATTTCATAATCGAAAAAGGCAGCTATTGCTAACATGATTCTGACGGACTTAAGCATCGCTACGGGTGAGAAGGTCTCATCGTAGTCAACTCCTTGAACTTGTGAAAAACCCTTTGCCACAAGTCGAGCTTTATAGACGGTGACATTACCGTCCGCGTCCGTCTTCCTCTTAAAGATCCATTTGTTCTGAATGGCCTTACGCCCTTCAGGTAATACTTCCAAAGTCCATACTTTGTTTTCATACATGGATCCCATCTCGGATTTCATGGCCTCTAACCACTTCTCGGAATCCGGGCCCATCATCGCTTCTCCAAAGCTCGTAGGTTCATCGTTGTCTAACAACATGATTTTTAAGACAGGGTTGCCGTACCACTCAGGAGTAGTACGCGTCCTTGTCGACCTACGAGGTTCGATAGCAACTTGATCCAAAGCTTCATGATCATCATCATTAACTTCCTCTTCAGCTAATGTAGGCTCCACAGAAACAACTTTCTGCGCTGCGCTACTCTCAGGTTGAAGTAAAGGTTCAACAACCTCATCAAGTTCTATCTTCCTCCCACTCAATTCTTTCGAGAGAAACTCTTTCTCAAGAAATGTTCCGTTTTTAGCGACAAACACTTTGCCTTCGGATCTGAGATAGAAGGTATACCCAACTGTCTCTTTTGGGTATCCTATGAAGACGCATTTCTCCGCTTTGGGTTCCAGCTTTTCAGGCTGAAGCTTTTTGACATAAGCATCACATCCCCAAACTTTAAGAAACGACAGCTTTGGCTTCTTGCCAAACCAAAGTTCATATGGCGTCGTCTCAACGGATTTCGATGGTGCCCTATTTAAAGTGAATGCAGCTGTCTCTAATGCATAACCCCAAAACGATAGTGGCAAATCGGCAAGAGACATCATAGATCGCACCATATCTAATAAGGTTCGATTACGACGTTCGGACACACCATTACGCTGTGGTGTTCCAGGCGGTGTCAATTGTGAAACAATTCCACACTGTCTTAAGTGACTGCCAAACTCATAACTCAGATATTCTCCTCCTCGATCAGATCGTAGGAATTTAATCTTCTTGTTACGATGATTCTCAACTTCACTCTGAAATTGTTTGAACTTTTCAAATGTTTCAGACTTGTGTTTCATTAAGTAAATATACCCATATCTACTTAAGTCATCAGTGAAGGTGAGAAAGTAACGATAACCACCGCGCGCCTCAATACTCATTGGACCGCACACATCAGTATGTATGATTTCCAATAAGTCACTTGCCCGTTCCATTATTCCAGAGAACGGCGTTTTAGTCATCTTGCCCATGAGGCATGGCTCACATGTGTCAAGTGATTCAAAATCAAGTGACTCCAAAAGTCCATCAGCATGGAGCTTCCTCATGCGTTTTACGCCAATATGACCTAAACGGCAGTGCCACAAGAAAGTGGTATTATCATTATCAATTCTACATCTTTTGGCATCAATGTTATGAACATGTGTATTATTACTATCGAGATTCAATAAGAATAAACCCCTCACATTGGGTGCATGACCATAAAAGATATTACTCATATAAATAGAACAACCATTATTCTCTGATTTAAATGAGTAACCGTCTCGCAATAAACAAGATCCAGATATAATGTTCATGCTTAACGCAGGCACCAAATAACACTTATTTAGGTTCATCACTAATCCCGACGGTAATCGAAGAGCGAGCGTGCCGACGGCGATCACATCAACCTTGGAACCATTTCCCACGCGCATCGTCACTTCGTCCTTTGCCAGCCTCCGTCTATTCCGCAGTTCCTGTTTTGAGTTGCAAATATGAGCAACCGCACCGGTATCAAATACCCAGGCACTACAACGAGAGTTGGTAAGGTACACATCAATAACATGTATATCATATATACCTTGTTTGTTGTTGGCCGCCTTCTTGTCAGCCAAATACTTGGGGCAATTCCGCTTCCAGTGTCCAGTTCCCTTGCAATGAAAACACACAGTTTCTGGTTTGGGTCCAGCCTTGGGTTTCTTCACGAGAGGAGCAACTGCTTTGCCACTCTGCTTGGAGTTACCCTTCTTACCCTTGCCATATTTCTTGAAACTAGTGGTTTTATTGACCATCAACACTTGATGCTCCTTCTGAATTTCAGACTCAGCGACTTTCAGCATCGCAAACAGCTCGGCGACTGACTTGTTCATCCCGTGCATGTTATAGTTCAACACGAAGCTCTTGTAGCTAGGTGGCAATGATTGAAGAACTCTGTCAGTGATAGCCTCTGGCGGAAGGGGCATCCCTAACTCAGCCAGACGGGTGGAGTACCCAGACATTCTGAGCACGTGATCACTGATAGATCCGTTCTCCTCCATCTTGCAAGCATAGAACTTATCGGAGATCTCATATCTCTCGATCCGGGCATTCTTCTGAAAGATAAACTTCAACTCCTGGAACATCTCATATGCTCCATGACGTTCAAAACGTCTTTGAAGTCCCGGTTCTAAGCCATACAACATTGCACATTGAACTATTGAGTAATCATCAGAACGAGCCTGCCAGGCGTTCACAACGTCTAGAGACTCAACTGGAGCGGGTGGATCACCAAGCGGTGCATCAAGGACATAAGCCTTCTGGGAAGCCGTAAGGATAATCCTTAGATTACGGGCCCAGTCCACAAAGTTACTTCCATCATCTTTCAACTTAGCTTTCTCTAGGAACGCATTAAAATTCAGGGGTGCTACTGCGCGAGCCATGATCTACAACATGAATATTGCAAAGACAACTTAGACTATTGTTCTTTAGATAATGAGTTTAGTTAATCATATTACTTAAAAACTCCCACTCAAATTGACATCCCTCCGATCATTCGAGTGTAACATGATCCAAATCCACCAACTCAAGTCCGATCATCACGTGAGTTGAGGTGGTTTCAATGGTGAACATCTTCATGTTGATCATATCTACTATATGACTCATGTTCGACCTTTCGGTCTCTTGTGTTCCGAGGCCATGTCTGTAAATGCTAGGCTCGTCAAGTTTAACCCGAGTGTTCCGCACGTGTAACATGGCTTACACCCGTTGTATGCGAACGTAGAGTCTATCACACCCGATCATCACGGCGTGTCTCGAAACGACGAACTTTCGCAACGGTGCACACTTGGGGAGAACACAATTTATCTTGAAATTTAAGTGAGGGATCACCTTATAATGCTACCGTCGTCCTAAGCAAAATAAGATGCATAAAAGGATTAACATCACATGCAAATCATAAGTGACATGATATGGCCATGAACTTGTGCTTTTGATCTCCATCTCCAAAGCACCGGCATGATCTCCATCGTCACCGGCATGACACCATGATCTCCATCATCTTGATCTCCATCAACGTGTCGCCATAAGGTTGTCGCGCCGACTGTTGCTTCCACGACTATTGCTAACGTTTAGCGATAAAGTAAAGCATTACATAGCGCTTAATGATTGACACGCAGGTCATACAATAATTAAAGACAACTCTATGGCTCCTGCCAGTTGCCGTACTCATCGACATGCAAGTCGTGATATTCTATACAAAACATGATCATCTCATACATCACATATATCTCATCATGTAATTGGCCATATCATATCACATCATACCCTGCAAAAACAAGTTAGACGTCCTC
Organism: Elymus sibiricus; assembly: GCA_039707655.1. Taxonomy (NCBI): domain Eukaryota; kingdom Viridiplantae; phylum Streptophyta; class Magnoliopsida; order Poales; family Poaceae; genus Elymus; species Elymus sibiricus. Next base: position 60,111,656 of record CM077676.1, on the reverse strand, counting down.
TAATTGTTGTTGCAAATTTTACGTGGCTGCTATGGGTTTGCAAGAACCGTTCTTACCTACGCAAAACCACAACGTGGTGTAGTGATTGCTTTTTGATCTTCTAAAAGAACCCTCTTCATTGAAATCGATTCAACTAAAGTGAGAGAGACAGACACCCGCTAGCCATCTTTATGCAACGAAGTTACATGTTAGTTGAAGGAACCTGTCTCGCGTAAGTGTACGCGTAATGTCGGTCCGGGCCGCTTCATCTCACAGTACCGCTGAATCAAATATCAACTAGTAACGACAAGCAATATGTATACACCCACGCCCACAACTCGTTTGTGTTCTACTCGAGATCTCATCTACGCATAGACCTAGCTCATGATGCCACTGTTGGGGAACGTTGCATGGGAAACAAAAATTTTCCTACGCACACACAAGATCTATCCATGGTGATGAGCATCTACGAGAGGGAGAGTGAATCTACATACCCTTGTAGATCGCTAAGCGGAAGCGTTTAAGAAACGCGGTTGATGTAGTCGAACGTCTTCGCGATCCAAATCGCAAGTCGTCCCTCGATCCGATCACGAACTAGCGCCGAACGGACGGCACCTCCGCGTTCAACACACGTACGGCTTGATGACGCCTTCACCTCCTCGATCCAGCGAGCGATGGTGAAGTAGTGGTTGAGTTCCAGCAGCACGACGGCGTGGTGATGGTGGTGAGGAACAATCTCTGCAGGGCTTCGCCAAGCGCTACGGAGATTATGACGGAGGAACTAGAGGGCTAGGGTTGCCGGCACACGGCTTGGGAAATCCTGATGTGTCCCGTGTGCTAGCCCTGCCCCTCTATTTATATGTTGAGCCTTGGGGTCTAAACTTGGAGTAAAAGCCTCCTCTAGGTCGGTTTTGCCCGCACAAGGTCGGTTTGGCCCGCAGGGAAAGAGTCCAACTCGGATCCCTGCCGAACCGTGCACAGCCGCACACAAGCGGTAGTACCGCTTCACACAAGCGGTAGTACCGCTTGGGCGGTAGTACCGCTTCACACAAGCGGTAGTACCGCTCGGGCGGTAGTACCGCTTCACCAAGCGGTAGTACCGCTTACGCGGCAGCAAAACTACTTTTGCACTTTCCAATACCTCGTGGGCTTTATCCCTTTGGCCCATATAAAGTGTTGCTGTACCCGAACACTTCGGCAAACATCCGGAACCCCTTCCGGTGAACTCTGGAACTCTTCCGGAGATCGAAACACTATTATCACATATATCAATCTTTACCTCCGGACTCTTCCGGAGATCCTCGTCATGTCCGGGATCTTATCCGAGACTTCCGAACAACTTTCGGTCACCAACATAATAACTCAATTATACTAATCGTCACCAAACGTTAAGTGTGTAGACCCTGCGGGTTCGAGAACTATGTAGACATGACCGAGACACCTCTACGGCCAATAACCAATAGCGGGACCTGGATGCCCATATTGGCTCCTACATATTCTACGAAGATCTTTATCGGTCGAACCTCTATGTCAAGGATTCAGTTAATCCCGTATGCTGTTCCCTTTGTTCTTCGGTATGTTACTTGCCCGAGATTCGATCGTCGGTATCACTATACCTAGTTCAATCTCGTTACCGGCAAGTCTCTTTACTCGTTCCGTAATACAAGATCTCGTGGCTAACACTTTAGTCACATTGCTTGCAAGGCTCATTGTGATGTTGTATTACCGAGTGGGCCCTGAGATACCTCTCCGTCATACGGAGTAACAAATCCCAGTCTTGATCCATGCCAACCCAACAGACACCCTCGGAGATACCTGTAGAGCACCTTTATAGTCACCCAGTTACGTTGCGACGTTTGATACACACAAGGTATTCCTCCGGTGTTAGTGAGTTGCATGATCTCATGGTCAAAGGAACAGATACTTGACATGCAGAAAACAATAGCAATAAACTGACACGATCAAATGCTACGTTTACAGTTTGGGTCTTGTCCATCACATCATTCTCCTAATGATGTGATCCCGTTATCAAATGACATCTCATGTCAATGGCTAGGAAACCTTAACCATCTTTGATCAACAAGCTAGTCAACTAGAGGCTTACTAGGGACACAGTGTTGTCTATGTACCCACACATGTATTTGAGTTTCCAATCAATACAATTATAGCATGGATAATAAACGATTATCATGAACAAGGAAATATAATAATAACCAATTTATTATTGCCTCTAGGGCATATTTCCAACAGTTTCTAGTAGGGCTATGAAATCTAACTTATGCTCAAGTGACGCCTCTGCAAGAAACCTTCGTTTAGCCAAGTCTGCTAGACCTCTGCTATTCCAAAAGATTCCTTTCATTTATCATCATGGAATTTTTTTCTTGAATTTGACCCTAGCACTTCTACGAACTGCCGATGCAGGATAAACCTTCCTCTTCCAGGAACGCTTTGGTTTATCAGGCACCTCTTCCGCGTCCATACAACCGGAAGCAGTATGTGTAGTGCAATCAGACGGGAAAGGTGCCACATACACCTCTGAACCCGTATCATCAACCGCATCCTCTGGCTCCACAGAGGGTATGAGGTCGTCGCAAAAACTCTCTAGTGCCGTAATCCCCAAATTATTAATTTCAGCATCATTCATAGGCCTTGTAGCCGCAATATTACGAATCAGTTCTAGGGTTCTTTCAGCCTCTAAGTCTAACAAGTCATTAACTGATTTTGCTATTTCCTTCCCGTTAGAACCAAGAGATATCCCTAAGTTGCCCGCATTATCAATAATGTCATTTTCAGAAAAATGCAGAATTGAACAACTTGTATTAACCGACATACCTGTAGCTGCTTCGACATCACGAAGCTTGGCTGCCCTCATAGTGCGCCCCAACTGCAGGTCATCAACATCAGGTTGGGCCTGGATCCGGTGGCTAACACGCCTGCCATCGGATGCCGGGTCCAAAATCCCTCCATAAGCAATCACCTCCTCTGTCGTCCGCTCATCGTGTCCATAGGCACCTGTCATATGCCCGACCGATCCCGCATCCGCCATCGTGGGAGAAGTGTGTCTGTCCAGCGGCGAGCCACCTCCCACAGGGGCCACCGTCGTAACCACCGCACCCGTAGTAGGTGCGAGCGTCGGTGGGAGGAAGGCCTCCTGCCCGCCATACACAGTCCCCACAGCCGCAGGGTCAAGAACCGGCGAGCCACCTCCCGCAGGAACCACCGCCCTAGCCACCGCACCCGAAGTAGGTGCAGACGTAGATGGGAGGAAGGCCTCCTGCCCGCCCCGCCCAGCCTCCACGGCCGCAGGGTCAAGAACCACCTGTTATGGAGTCGACTCAGCCGGTGATTCGAAGCCCTCCAGTCTCAGTGTCGCGACCGTCTGAGTTGTGGTAATCACAGAACACGGCTGCGCCGAGTGGGCCTCTACTGGCAACGGCGGTAGCTCATGCTCCGTAGGGTCGTCCATGTCCGCCCTGTGGCCCCAAAGACGACATGGGGCAGATGATGCACCAAAAGAACCAAAGTGAAGCGTGTTCATCGGTGTAGACGATGGGGCTGCATCCTTGGCAGTCTCAGTCGTCGTATCAGTCCTCATAGTGCCATTACTTTTGCTGCGCTCGGAGCTTTTTCCATTGTTCCCTGTGCCACCATCCCCCTCAGACATGTCCACATCCTTATTCCCGTCCACCTGCTCAAAAATCGGGGGTGTCTCGATGTCAACATCCAGGTCGTACATGACACGTGTCCATCTCACCACATCAGGAACATACTCAATATCCACTACACTGACAAGCAGCCGCGCCACTCCATGTGCACGGGTAAAAGGCATATCAACCTTCTTAGTCTTGCCAATGAGTGATCCCAGACTCCAGGTAACCAGAAACTCCTTTAGAGGCTTAGGCGGCGCCCCTGAAAAACGAACCCAGATCTGCGATAAAGGTGTTCCCTTTGGTTCCTTCTGCTTCCATTCATCAAATTCCAAAATACAGTTGCTGCTATGAACTCTGCACATACCGAACTTAAGAAGTCTAGCCAGATCTTCCGCTGAAGGAAAGTCAACCTTAAATAACTGATCCTCCAGCTTCAGAAGCTCCCACTGAAAATTACCTGGGGCAAGCTCACGAAGCTGCTGCACAATTTGTGCCTCCATCATCGAACCATTCGTCACTTTGACCACACCCATTCTCGAACTCTCCGTTGCGAGTATAGGTTGGTTCACTGTAGGTGATTCAAAAAACATCAGCTCAGGACAGCATACACCATAAATAGTCACAACCGGCCGGTTTAGGACCCATCAGAAGAGGACAATCTCCTGACTCTGTGCTTCGGCTTAAGACATGTTTCACACAACTCCGTGTTGCATTCAGCCACAAAGTGACCCGGCTCACCGCAGCGGTAGCACGTCATCTTCTCCTTCTTGCAAGCCCACTTCGTAGTTCTTTTGCCGTCCGATTTGTCGGACGCACGATCATTGGAACCATCTCGAGCTTTTGCCGTGCTTGGCTTGGCCGGAGGTACCTTAATCACGGCGAGGGCACGCATGGCTTCCATAGCCTCGCCCGACAGAGTGGAGGTGGGAGCCCCGGCAGCAGTCACTGCGGGCGCCACCGGCTCCACCGCAACCTCTGAGTCGGCAGCCTTTGGCGGGGGCGGTGGAGGAGGGCGATGCTGCGGTGGCCGCCTGCCACCATCCCTACCCCCATGGTATGCACGCGCACCGCCGCGGTGTCGGTAGTCAGGACCAGATCGCCCCTCCACAAAATTGCCCGGAGGGCCATGGAACCCACGGCCGGGCCCTCCGTCGTTCTGCCATGCATACCCATGTCCACCGCCTGCCGACGATGAACCCCGGTGTAAGCCATCACCGTAAGCATCATATCCATCATCCCCCCACTGCCCACGTGGTGGGTTACGGTCATCATTGAAGTATCCGTAGGAATCTCGGCCGTAAGAATCCCGGCCCGCACTGAAGTCCCTACCACGGCCAACTCCCTGTGCCTCAGCGCCGGCTCCGGTGCCCGGCCGTCCTTGCCGGAAGGTTGCTGCCGCATCGACCCGTCCGGTCGGGCTGGCGGCGGCGGCGCGGCCTTGGGCGGCGGCTGTCCGTTCCCGCGTCCAGCCATAGCAGCCGTCACCACGGAAGGAAGCGGCGGAATCCGAGCTGCGCGACCCCTCCCGAGCAGAGGAAAGCCAGGCCTAGCGAAACTACGAACCCTAACCTTGGGCTCAGCATGTAGGTGCACGCGATCGATCGTACGTGCATGCGCCAGGTTAGATTGTTCGACGGCCACGTGATCGGCGTCCTGGGCTGCTGACTGGGCCAAATACCCAGTCTCCAACGAGCCCAAGTCCGCCTCTGTTGTTACCGGCCCACTGTGGCCCAACAGAGAATTCAAACGTTCAATTCTCGCCGCTCGGATCCCATCTGGTCTGGCAGGCGCTGACGCCGGCGGCCGCACCGCCGCCCGGCCGTTCTTCTTCTTTCTCCGAGTCACCATGGTCCAAGAATTTGGCAAAATGAAATCCGACAACGTAAATTGCGTAGGACATACCTTGGGAAGCGGCCCTACCCATGGCTTGATCTTTGTCGTGGATGATCGAGGACGAACAGCCCGGTGCAGGCCCGCCACTTCGCCGTCCTCCTTGTGTCCACCGCGGCATTCCAGCGACAACAGCGACCCGGACCGCGGAGATTCAAGCTGCGGCACTCCCGCAGCCTCTGGATCACCAGCAACGTCGTCCTCTTCATCTTCAACTCCGTCTGCGAGCACCCAAAACCGGCCCCCAATCGCCCGGCGAGCGGGAACGGGTTCTGGATCCACCGCCACCACCCGCTGGTTCGCGCCGCGCAGCGACTCTGCCGGCGATGACGAGGTGAGATCCACCAGATCGACCAGTTCCGGCACATGTCGCCGCGACCGCGCGATCAAACAACCGACGGAGATGTTGTAGACGTCGATGAACAACTGTCCGCCCTCAAACATGAGTTCATCTTCCCCTAGATATTTCCCCGCAAGGATGTCATCCTCAAGATCTCGCAAAGTAATCCATCTCGACGGATGATGAAAGTTGAGAATCCCATGTCGGCGATCCTCCGATCCCCCAACAAGGGAAAACACGGCCTGCCACCGGATCGGATCCACCGATGTCGTATACGGAGCAAAATTGAAGGTAAAAAATCTTCGTACATTTTCTTGTATATATGTCTCATCTCCCGTGATGAATTTGAGATCCCGTGAAGAATTGCTTGTAAAAATGTCAACAACATTGGTAAGATGCCCAGTCTGAAATTTTGTTGGCAAGGCAGCAGAAAACAGTTAATAACTATAGGCGTAAGATTACACGAAAGTGTGAAGGGCTCAGACGCGAGAGAAACAAACCTGTCAACCCAAGAACATGTTGCTGATATATGTTCCAACGGCAGCGTTAATAGGAAGCACTGTCAACCGAAGTATCACCAGCAATATTGCTACTGAGCTTGTATTCCAGTTGAAATAATGACTAGTAATAACACTTGACTAGATCATCGATGGCGCGCGTTGCTGCGCCCGTCTATTTATGCAATTTAATGTTAGGGATTGATATAAATATATGTTGAGATTTACCTTTTTCAAAGTTGGCATGAACTAATATGTATATCGTAGTGATTTTTAAAGTTGATTTGGTCAATTGTACATGTGGGCGTTCACTTAATTGTGTCTGCACTCCACTTATTTGCTATTCCATTATTTTTGGCTGGATTAGCTAAGTTACATAGTCCTGCAAAAGAGCTATATAACCGCCCTTAGAATTCACTGCTACATAGGTACAAATTAATGTTAAACTTTCATAAAGACACACATTGGAGCGCCAGTTCCTAAATGTCAGTATTTGGTTCATAGATTGTAGTTTTCATAATGAAAATATGACATTTCGTTTACAATGCAGAGTTGATATAAAAAAAGATGCATTGCTCATGACCCACTTAGCCCACAATGAACACAGTTAATAAAAAATGTCATCTTTCTCATATAATCAATCTCCCTAAAGCCGTGATTCATCATCAAGGATGGCATAAGCACCATACTACTATAACATTTTTCATTTGAGGGATGAGCTAGCCAAATTGGTAGCGACCGAATGATTTACAAAGTTTGTGATGCCATAGGTCAAACAGGCTTACATGTTCCTGGGCAAGTAGGCAGCCGCACCAATCAGCCACGCCACCACAAAGTTCTAGGATAATAACCAAATCGAATAGTATCAAAGTAAAAAAGACAACAGGAAGGAGAGATTTCTAAACATGGCAACAGTAACACAAATATCTCCTACAACCGAAGCAAGCAAGCATTGCCGCGCCCCTCCATTTGGAGGATAGAATGGTAGAAATTTCTACACAATTATGAATTGAAAAAAGGTTAAATTTGCATGAAGTGAAATAAAAGGTGTGTTAGCGTGCCCGTGCCATCTATTTTCGGAAATGAAAAATTAAAATCTTCAAGAAAAGTTAAATGCATCAAATAAATTCAATAGTTTAAATATACACTGGTTCAATATAGTGGTGAGGTGTATTTATTTATATTTCTTATAGTCTCTATATCACCTTCGTAACATATAAATAACAATATTCAAGGATTTACCCAAAAAGAATTCTGGTGATCTTATCTCAACTTCACTAACAAACCCACATACATGTACGCACTTTAATATTTCGACAACGGTTCACTGTGTAACTTTTCTCCACAAGTATGAGAACATCTTAATGGCAGAATAGTGCTTATTTCTCCCTTCTATTCAGCTAGCTAAATCAGCATAACTCTGCAGCAAAGAGTACATCATCATGGTTCACGCTAAGAATCTGCTGTACTTCAAAAACATACACCCTATTCTCCTAAGCTTGTAGGTTTAGAAGTACCTGAACCAGACACGTGAAGGAAAAATATTTCCTGTGAGCATTATAACCCTTGAGCCTGTCTAGTGAAACTAATTGTACTGAACTTCTTGACTCAAACATGGTTGCATTATTTCAAATACTCATCCAACGTTCGTTGTCATTTTAGAGACCTTGCATTGGCTACAAGGTACCCATAATAAATCATTGCATCCTCCACTGGAGGGGATTTACCAACCTGATAAAAAACATATGTAAAAAGTTTCATATCCATGTCAGGTTATATCATGTATTCTATCCCAACTATGGACTTGTAGCAAGTGGAAATATCAAATATAAATTACTTACAAATACTTCGTTACTTTAGTATCCAAAGGAGGGACTCCTATTCAATTAATACTCGATATGGTGCAGAATACATAGTACTAAGAAGTAAATTTCAAAGCAATATGGGAACAGAGTTAGATGGTTGTCGCTACCTTGCAACATCATGTCAATATTCCCTTCCTGACAGCAATAATGCAGCATATAATTTATGTTGAGATCACTCCCATGAACTGTATCTGCTTTCGCAATCATTTTTCTTTGATTGTTGTCTCAAATGTTGCACACCATACTTCTTCGGAGCTTCTTTTGATTCTTCATATGTTATTTAGCTGTGCGAAAAAATGCAAGTTGCTATTTAATGCATAAAATGCAGATAAGGTAAAGGTGCAAAGGCAAGACAAAGTAGGGAAATATTAAACATCAAGGCTAAGAAAACATACCGGACCAATCCCTTCAAGACTAAGTGTCCTTGCTGTTAAAAGTATCAAGGTATTTGAGCATTTCTCTCTTAAGAATCTGAATGTAGCATAAGAATTGAGAAGATTTATTATGAAATGTTCACCCAGACGCTAAGCAAGATCAGAAAAAGAGAGCCACAAGTTCAGGCAGGACTGCCTTTAAATTAGACACAGGATAATTATTCCCTTTGTTGGTTTCAACATAAATGCAAAAATCTGAATGTAGCATATGAAACTCTACAGCCTCTTTGCTGCCCGAATCTTGTCGTCAAAGAGGCAGAAGCCAACCAAACAGGCGGAGCACTTGGATTAGGAATGCAAGGAGCAAAGTAGCAAACAGTTATGGGGCGTAGGCGACGCACCTAGCGGTTCGCTGCCCATGCCGCCAAGAGCGAACCCTACTGCAGCCTCTGCTTCGTCATAGCCGCCGCCGGCCGCCGGGGAGATGGAGAAGGCGAGCAGTGGATCGCCCAGGCGGAGGCGGCGATGTGGGATTGAACACGCTACCAAGATGAAAGGGCACACGGGCTGCCGCGGTGCTGATCCGAGGTTAGGATTGGAGATAGAGAGAGAGGCATGTGGCGCTACAGATCTTGGGTGGGAGGCGCTGCAAGAGAGAGATGGGGGGACAGAAGCGAAGGGAAGGAGAGTCGAGGGAAGGGAGACGGGTGGCTCGCTCGTTCGGTTGTTTCTTCGCGAGGTCTGAATGGGCTTCAGTGAGAGCAAGGCCCAATTAACCATAGGCCTCCAATTTTGCTGCGAGAGCAGCTGCCCAGTTTAGTGTTGCGCTTAAAGTTTAATCAGATGGCCATAAAGTCCAACAAACGCAGATCCGACGGCCAAAAGCACTGATGGCCTGAGAGGGCCGGAAGAGTGCTCGGTTATAATATATCTAAATTCCGAAAGTAAAATCTCCACCGCGTATTTGAGCATGAAATGTATCAACAATTGAACCTATATGAGCACAATACAATCGGTCAACATGTTCAGAAGTGAAAGAAATAATGACCACATGATTTGCTTGGATGAGGCAGAATTGGCGTATAAATTAATTGGAGTGAAAAGCTATCCGCACTACAGCATGTGTGCACAATGTAGGGTTGAAATTTCATTTCTCGTGTGTACTGCTACACCAAGGGCTTGGGGAAAATGTAGAGGAACTTCCTTCCAATCAACCAGGGGCACTTTTGCAATGCAAATCCTACTGATTCCATTAGTTTGGAGAAACATTCACACCCCTCCAACTTAAAATTGTTCAACGCCTGAATGCACGGTCTTTATTAAAGCCCGTTGCACATTGCAAACAAAATAAGTAGTAGTACATTGATTCCCTAAAAAAAATAGTAGTACATTGATGGACACGCACAAGACAAGGAGGCAAGGCCTTTATTGTGTTACTACTACTTCCTTCCTTCTTCCCGCACTCCTTTCTTCTTCTTCCCGCGCGGCTTCCATCCAAAGCGAAAAAGTTTGGCCTCCAAAAAGCTCCCGCCGATGATCCAAAACTTCCATCCAAAACGAAATTAGCCGCGCCAATTTAGCTCCTTTTATACGTAAGGCGGTGGAGAGGCAGACGAACAAACGCGCTCATCCTCTGTCCTCGTCCTTCTCGATCCAATGGCGCCGCCGCCGCAAGGTGAAGAAGATCGCCGGCCTCCTCCTCTTGGCCTCCGTAGCCTTTCGCGTGTGGCCTTCCAACCAAGATCGTCGCCGCCTGGAGGACTTCCACCTCTTGGTCTTGCCGGGCGCGCGCCGCTGCCGTCTTTCTCCATCGGCACGGCTGGCTTCGAGCGGGTTCCTCCTCCATCTGTCTTGCCTCGACGACGCGTCGGACTTTCACGCCCATCGCGCCCTCCTCCAGCAGCTAATGAGGCCGGTTCATCGAATTGGAATGCCTCGGTCGTCGGTGGCCGGACGGGCAGTGGCGGGACGGGAAGCGCGGGATCATCTTCTTTCATGGGGTTCAGTATCCTCAATGGTGGCGGGGGGATTTCGTTCGGCGGCAGCGAGTCCATGGGGTTCAACTTCGCAAGCGGCGTCGGCGGCATACGCATAGGAGAGAGTTCATCCGGTGGTGCCATTAGCGGCGGCACAACAGGTAAACCTAACCCTTTGCTGTTTGTAGTTTATCTTCTTTTTTTGTTCTAGATCAAGCAGATTACGTACTGGTTCTAGTATCCTCAATGGTGGCTAGGAGAATTTTTAATTCATAGATCATTGTGCTATGTAGATTTTCTTGATACTGATCATGCATACATATAGATCATTGTGATGGTAGAATTTGTTCATCTACTGATCATGCATACATATAGATTTTCTTCATACTGATCATGCATACTGATCATGCATACATATAGATTTTCTTCATACTGATCATGCATACATATAGATCATTGTGATGTACGTAGTACTTCATCTACTTTTTAATTCATAGATCATTGTGCTTGGTAGAATTTGTTCATCTACTTGTTTTGTGCAAAATTTTGTATCATTTGAAACATGTATAATCTCATGTATATTTTGTTTCTAAGGTATTGGTGAAGACGATAGTGCGGGTAACATTGGCTACCGAGGCAAGGGATACAACCCCAATTTTGCTCATGCCGACGAGTACCCTCCTAGCCAAGAACCCGTACAAACCCAAAAACCACCTAATTCAAGCAATGTGGTTGGGATATTAAGATGGTATATCAACCACCTAATTCACCTGACACAAACATATTAGATCTTGGATGGTTCGCCTCCATTCAAGCAATGTTCCATAAGAAGATGCCTAAGACCCTTGTCGAGATTGTCCAAAAGGTTTATCACTATTTTCCTTACAAATATATGCATAATTCGGTGTCCTAGTTGTATATGTACTGATTTGAGTACTTGTATATTATGTGTAATAGGTTAATGAATCCCTTGCTGAGTACCCCCATCAAAAGCTCAATAGGATCTGGTTAAGTCATCAAGCGTGCATGAGGGAGATCATCAAGCACAAGGGGTCTATCCACTACGCGGTTCCTCACTTGAAGAAACAACAATTGGAGAGGCGAGGCGATCTTCCGGTTCGTTTGAACATCGACAAAGAATATGTTGAGGCCGCAATTAACTATTTGAACTCAACTTGAATTGTAATGGTGAAATTAAGTTGATCTAGATTTGAGAAGCTTCCTGATTATGTTGCCTTTGATGTAATTTGAGGACTCATATGAACTTGCATCATTTAACTTGCTTGATTTTTTAAAACACTTCAATGATCTATGTAAGAGACTTGAACTTATATAAGAGTAGATGATCCACTTAAACTCAAACTTACATAGATAATGCATTCAACTCAAACTTACATAGAAAATGCATTCAACTCAAACTAACATAGATGATCCATAATTCGATGATAGAAGTTCATCGACCCTCCATACTAATTTGCCTCGGTATCGAGCACGACTTCACCATTGTCTTCATCCTTCGAAAATTCGGTGGGGCTGCGGCGGCATAGAATACAAAGCCCTTCTTTGTCTATTGCCACCATTGTAGCACAATCGGTGCACCAAGTATTGCGGGGAAGAATATAGTTGCCACACACTTCGCAAGAAGGCAACTCTTTCGGCACCGGCAGCCTGCATCCCATGCAACGAAAAATTGTACGATCACCATGAACACCACACTTGGTGCACATCAATGGATTTATGCATGCCACACATGTTGATTGTTGAACGTCGATCGGTGCGGAGGGCTTCAATCTCTTGGTGCGGATGGCTTCAAGCTTGGCGAACAACTCCTTCGTGTGAGCTCGACGACGATCGCTGTCCGCCAACAACACTTCGAGACGACGATCGATGTCGTCATCAACCATGACTTGATCAGCTTCCACAACCTCGACCACCACAGCCTCTCCACCATACTCACCTTCAGCCATCTCTTCTCTTGCTTGTGTGCAGAATGCAGTGCTTCATCGGTTGCTTTATATAGACGAAAGAAGAAGAGGAAGAATAGCCAGCGAGAAGAGAAGCAACGAAGGCATCCCGGCCGCGCGCGTACACACATGCAAGCAACCGATCCATCCAGCGCACGTACACACTTGCATGCAGCCACTCCCTCCTGCGCGCGTACTGATCCATCCAGCGCACGTACACACCTGCATGCAGTCACTTCCTCCCGCGTGCGTACACACTTGCATGCAGCTCTAATTAACTGGGGATTAGACCCGGCGCCCACCAGCCCTAATTAATCGGGTATTAAATCAAACGGCGCCTAAATCAGCTCCCCATCTGAAACTGCATGTACTTGGAAAGGCGCCGAGTAAACCGTGACGGAGGGAGTACAAAGAACAAATACGGACACGGACACGGACACGGCACAACAGTATATGGACGTGGGTGACACGACGACAGCAGCGTTCGCTTGCTCATTATTACTGAATGTAGCATATGAAACTCTACAGCCTCTTTGCTGCCCGAATCTTGTCGTCAAAGAGGCAGAAGCCAACCAAACAGGCGGAGCACTTGGATTAGGAATGCAAGGAGCAAAGTAGCAAACAGTTATGGGGCGTAGGCGACGCACCTAGCGGTTCGCTGCCCATGCCGCCAAGAGCGAACCCTACTGCAGCCTCTGCTTCGTCATAGCCGCCGCCGGCCGCCGGGGAGATGGAGAAGGCGAGCAGTGGATCGCCCAGGCGGAGGCGGCGATGTGGGATTGAACACGCTACCAAGATGAAAGGGCACACGGGCTGCCGCGGTGCTGATCCGAGGTTAGGATTGGAGATAGAGAGAGAGGCATGTGGCGCTACAGATCTTGGGTGGGAGGCGCTGCAAGAGAGAGATGGGGGGACAGAAGCGAAGGGAAGGAGAGTCGAGGGAAGGGAGACGGGTGGCTCGCTCGTTCGGTTGTTTCTTCGCGAGGTCTGAATGGGCTTCAGTGAGAGCAAGGCCCAATTAACCATAGGCCTCCAATTTTGCTGCGAGAGCAGCTGCCCAGTTTAGTGTTGCGCTTAAAGTTTAATCAGATGGCCATAAAGTCCAACAAACGCAGATCCGACGGCCAAAAGCACTGATGGCCTGAGAGGGCCGGAAGAGTGCTCGGTTATAATATATCTAAATTCCGAAAGTAAAATCTCCACCGCGTATTTGAGCATGAAATGTATCAACAATTGAACCTATATGAGCACAATACAATCGGTCAACATGTTCAGAAGTGAAAGAAATAATGACCACATGATTTGCTTGGATGAGGCAGAATTGGCGTATAAATTAATTGGAGTGAAAAGCTATCCGCACTACAGCATGTGTGCACAATGTAGGGTTGAAATTTCATTTCTCGTGTGTACTGCTACACCAAGGGCTTGGGGAAAATGTAGAGGAACTTCCTTCCAATCAACCAGGGGCACTTTTGCAATGCAAATCCTACTGATTCCATTAGTTTGGAGAAACATTCACACCCCTCCAACTTAAAATTGTTCAACGCCTGAATGCACGGTCTTTATTAAAGCCCGTTGCACATTGCAAACAAAATAAGTAGTAGTACATTGATTCCCTAAAAAAAATAGTAGTACATTGATGGACACGCACAAGACAAGGAGGCAAGGCCTTTATTGTGTTACTACTACTTCCTTCCTTCTTCCCGCACTCCTTTCTTCTTCTTCCCGCGCGGCTTCCATCCAAAGCGAAAAAGTTTGGCCTCCAAAAAGCTCCCGCCGATGATCCAAAACTTCCATCCAAAACGAAATTAGCCGCGCCAATTTAGCTCCTTTTATACGTAAGGCGGTGGAGAGGCAGACGAACAAACGCGCTCATCCTCTGTCCTCGTCCTTCTCGATCCAATGGCGCCGCCGCCGCAAGGTGAAGAAGATCGCCGGCCTCCTCCTCTTGGCCTCCGTAGCCTTTCGCGCGTGGCCTTCCAACCAAGATCGTCGCCGCCTAGAGGACTTCCACCTCTTGGTCTTGCCGGGCGCGCGCCGCTGCCGTCTTTCTCCATCGGCACGGCTGGCTTCGAGCGGGTTCCTCCTCCATCTGTCTTGCCTCGACGACGCGTCGGACTTTCACGCCCATCGCGCCCTCCTCCAGCAGCTAATGAGGCCGGTTCATCGAATTGGAATGCCTCGGTCGTCGGTGGCCGGACGGGCAGTGGCGGGACGGGAAGCGCGGGATCATCTTCTTTCATGGGGTTCAGTATCCTCAATGGTGGCGGGGGGATTTCGTTCGGCGGCAGCGAGTCCATGGGGTTCAACTTCGCAAGCGGCGTCGGCGGCATACGCATAGGAGAGAGTTCATCCGGTGGTGCCATTAGCGGCGGCACAACAGGTAAACCTAACCCTTTGCTGTTTGTAGTTTATCTTCTTTTTTTGTTCTAGATCAAGCAGATTACGTACTGGTTCTAGTATCCTCAATGGTGGCTAGGAGAATTTTTAATTCATAGATCATTGTGCTATGTAGATTTTCTTGATACTGATCATGCATACATATAGATCATTGTGATGGTAGAATTTGTTCATCTACTGATCATGCATACATATAGATTTTCTTCATACTGATCATGCATACTGATCATGCATACATATAGATTTTCTTCATACTGATCATGCATACATATAGATCATTGTGATGTACGTAGTACTTCATCTACTTTTTAATTCATAGATCATTGTGCTTGGTAGAATTTGTTCATCTACTTGTTTTGTGCAAAATTTTGTATCATTTGAAACATGTATAATCTCATGTATATTTTGTTTCTAAGGTATTGGTGAAGACGATAGTGCGGGTAACATTGGCTACCGAGGCAAGGGATACAACCCCAATTTTGCTCATGCCGACGAGTACCCTCCTAGCCAAGAACCCGTACAAACCCAAAAACCACCTAATTCAAGCAATGTGGTTGGGATATTAAGATGGTATATCAACCACCTAATTCACCTGACACAAACATATTAGATCTTGGATGGTTCGCCTCCATTCAAGCAATGTTCCATAAGAAGATGCCTAAGACCCTTGTCGAGATTGTCCAAAAGGTTTATCACTATTTTCCTTACAAATATATGCATAATTCGGTGTCCTAGTTGTATATGTACTGATTTGAGTACTTGTATATTATGTGTAATAGGTTAATGAATCCCTTGCTGAGTACCCCCATCAAAAGCTCAATAGGATCTGGTTAAGTCATCAAGCGTGCATGAGGGAGATCATCAAGCACAAGGGGTCTATCCACTACGCGGTTCCTCACTTGAAGAAACAACAATTGGAGAGGCGAGGCGATCTTCCGGTTCGTTTGAACATCGACAAAGAATATGTTGAGGCCGCAATTAACTATTTGAACTCAACTTGAATTGTAATGGTGAAATTAAGTTGATCTAGATTTGAGAAGCTTCCTGATTATGTTGCCTTTGATGTAATTTGAGGACTCATATGAACTTGCATCATTTAACTTGCTTGATTTTTTAAAACACTTCAATGATCTATGTAAGAGACTTGAACTTATATAAGAGTAGATGATCCACTTAAACTCAAACTTACATAGATAATGCATTCAACTCAAACTTACATAGAAAATGCATTCAACTCAAACTAACATAGATGATCCATAATTCGATGATAGAAGTTCATCGACCCTCCATACTAATTTGCCTCGGTATCGAGCACGACTTCACCATTGTCTTCATCCTTCGAAAATTCGGTGGGGCTGCGGCGGCATAGAATACAAAGCCCTTCTTTGTCTATTGCCACCATTGTAGCACAATCGGTGCACCAAGTATTGCGGGGAAGAATATAGTTGCCACACACTTCGCAAGAAGGCAACTCTTTCGGCACCGGCAGCCTGCATCCCATGCAACGAAAAATTGTACGATCACCATGAACACCACACTTGGTGCACATCAATGGATTTATGCATGCCACACATGTTGATTGTTGAACGTCGATCGGTGCGGAGGGCTTCAATCTCTTGGTGCGGATGGCTTCAAGCTTGGCGAACAACTCCTTCGTGTGAGCTCGACGACGATCGCTGTCCGCCAACAACACTTCGAGACGACGATCGATGTCGTCATCAACCATGACTTGATCAGCTTCCACAACCTCGACCACCACAGCCTCTCCACCATACTCACCTTCAGCCATCTCTTCTCTTGCTTGTGTGCAGAATGCAGTGCTTCATCGGTTGCTTTATATAGACGAAAGAAGAAGAGGAAGAATAGCCAGCGAGAAGAGAAGCAACGAAGGCATCCCGGCCGCGCGCGTACACACATGCAAGCAACCGATCCATCCAGCGCACGTACACACTTGCATGCAGCCACTCCCTCCTGCGCGCGTACTGATCCATCCAGCGCACGTACACACCTGCATGCAGTCACTTCCTCCCGCGTGCGTACACACTTGCATGCAGCTCTAATTAACTGGGGATTAGACCCGGCGCCCACCAGCCCTAATTAATCGGGTATTAAATCAAACGGCGCCTAAATCAGCTCCCCATCTGAAACTGCATGTACTTGGAAAGGCGCCGAGTAAACCGTGACGGAGGGAGTACAAAGAACAAATACGGACACGGACACGGACACGGCACAACAGTATATGGACGTGGGTGACACGACGACAGCAGCGTTCGCTTGCTCATTATTACTGAGTTCGGAAGGGCAAGGCCCTCCCCCCTCCCCTCCCCTCCCCTCCCCTCGCGTCGCCCTCCCGAGGGCGACTCGAGGGCTCCCTTCCTCCGTCCGCTGCCCCCCCCCCCCCCCCCCCCCTCCTCGGATCTCCCCTCCTTGCCGTCGCCGGAGGCAGTCGCCGGGTCGGGTCCCCCGTGAGGCTGCTGATGAGGGCGGCGGCGGGGTTCTCTGTGGGCGGGCCGGCGGTGGATCCGAGCGGCTGGTGGTTGGCTCCCCGTGGTCGCCCTCTCCAGATCTGAAGACGCCTCATTTGGCATGTGCTGCGGCCTCTCCTACGCCTTGTCTGGCCGGATCCGGTGGACGGTGTCGTGGTGGTGGGGTGGGGAGCCCTGGATCGGGGTAACCTCTTGGCCGGCGGCGGCGGCCACATCGTCGGTGGCGCTCCGGGCGCCGCTCCCCTTCCCGAAGGCGACTTTGAGGTCAATCTCCCTCCCCTCCTCCCTCCCCTGCTCCCGGGTGAAAATCCACAACCTTTTGGTTGGGCGGCGACGGTGCTTCTGCACTTCCTTCTTGAAGACGTCGTTTTGGGTTTGTAGGAAGGAGGGTGGTCTGCAGCAAGCCTTTTGTGTTCTTGTTGGCAGCGGCTCCTTCGTCCAGCGGTGACTTCCCACCATTGAGGATCGGTGCCCTCCTCAAGCTGCTTCACTCCCTCCTCTGCACAGTCCGGTTGTCCAGTGGGTCGACGCCCTCGGCCTGGGCAAGAGGGGATAGTGGTCCCCTCTACGGCGATCTGGTCGCGTTGACGGAGGTGTGTCGCTGGTCTTGGCGTGGCTCGGCCCTCCTGGTGGCTTCGTTGCCCAATGCTCGCCGTGTCTTCATGAAGTGCTCTGTTCCTATGGCTAGTGTCTGCGGCTTGCTCCTCATGTGCGAGATGCAATTTGTGGCCTCGGGTGTGCTCGAGTGGTTGCCCTGGTCGATGGCGAGCTCCTTCCCTTGGCGCAATCCCTTCTAGCCCTGTTAGGTCCCCAAGTTGTACTCTTTTTCTTCTTTGGTCATAGAATGTAGCCTCCACAGCGCCTTGTATATGCTGCCTTGGTGTTGCATCCCCGTTTTCCTTTTTTTATCTTCGGTTGTATGTTGTGCTCTTGTAATTCTGGCCGGTTGATGGCTTTGTTAATTCAAAGCCGGGTGAAGATCGAGCCCTACTCGGGCTCGGTTCGATCCTTTCATCTAAAATTTGAGTTCCATGGCAGCGGAGACGGAGATTCGCCAGTATCACTGATCGACCTCGCCTCACTGCAGAGATGGCGGGGGATCGCCGGCAAGAAGTTCGCGGTCGTAGTAGCACAGATCTTTCCTGGCCTTGCAGGTGTCCATCTCCTTGCACGGCCACGCCTTGCAGGTGCTCCGGCAGGTTGACTCGAATTCGACGCCATGGCAGGGGGCCCCGCAGACCGCTCGGATGGCGGCACAGCTGACCGGGCAGGCCGTCAGAGCCTGGGCGTCGCACTTGGCAAAGCAGGCCGAGCACCTGGTCCCGCAGGTCAAGGTTGTCGTTTCCCAGAGGGTCTCGCAGGTCCGCGAACCACGGCACTCGGAGAAGCACCTATTGACGCACGCCTGCTCACAGGCTTGATGGGGCCCCTCCACATCTGCCTCCGGCGATGGCGCTGGCGCCCCCTCCACATCCGGCTCCGGCTCCGGCTCCGGCGCCGGCGCCGGTGCGGGTTGCCCTAAGCTTAGGGCCAGCATGGTGCAGAGAGCCACGGCGACGACTCTCAGACTGGGATGGTTAAGCATGATGGACGGCTGGGAATATGAGATGAGAAGGTTAGACGGCATGGAGAAGCTCTTTATAGTAGGGAACAAAAGCTGCTAGCCTAGCCTTCCCATAAGTTAAGAGTGCAAGTAGCATGTCAACATCTTAAGCCATTTCGTTTTCTACGGGAAAGGAACTTTTATTGATCAACCATGATAAGAATTGACTGTGCTAGCTATCTCGGAAGCTGGCCCATACATGCAAGGGTGTCGCTCGCCACATTCGCATGCCGGCTGACCTTTTAGACAGACTAACGTTTCTTTCATGAGCCAGAATCCTTCTGATCACACAAACCCGACACTCATACCGTGACGCCACTCGATTGAAACATTTGCTGAAGCTCGGCGCAGTCCGTTTCCACAATCAATGGCAAATTTGACCAATGAAGAGCAAGTCGAAGGCCTTCATCCATACAGTAGCTTCCAGAACATCTGCACATTTGAAGAGCGTGCACTTCCACAACATCTTAAGCTCACCTCGTGCTCGGCGGCTCGGCTTAGAAGCAGAGGACCTTTCTTCCATTTAAGCTAACTGGTCATCATCATGATGAATGAGCGTGGCTCTTTCTTGGTCGCAAGTTAATTACAGAGCATGGAGCGCATGCACCAAATGTTAATTGCAGTTGATATTGCATGCTGGTTCCTTGCAGAAAGATTCTCCTTTTCTTTTAAAGGAAACAGCAGTACTCTGCTGCTTGCAGGAAGATTATAAGCTAACTTTGTGCGCCCCCAATCCTCAAGCGCGTGCTGGAGAGTAGTTGACCGCACATACTATATACTTGGTGCTCCTCCACTCCATATCAGCTACGTGCAACCTACTATGCCGCAGATATGTAATGCACTGATGTTTAATCGTTGCCATCAGAAGATGGACTTGTAGATCAAGCAGGTGCACGCGATTGACGCGGCACCGATCACCAGCGAGGGCAGAAGGGTCATGTTGAGGAGGCTCCCGATGCCCAGGTACCCTGCCGCGGTGATATATAGTGCAGTACGCAACCACACTCACCAGGGTCTGGGCCTGCGTCAAGAGGAGTCCGCCGTTGTGCGTGCCCCCGGAGAGGCGCGACGACATCGCGCTCGAGGTTCGACAGGAGGGTAAGTTGATGCCTACATTTAGACACTCCTCGGTGCGAGATGACATATCACGGAAAATTACAAGTAGCTAGAATGTTGGAAGATTTGCTACCTTCGAGAACTTCAGCAGACACGAATGTAATGAGCACTGAGGCAACCTACCTACTGGATGAGGGAGCATGTAGTCGTGACTTTGAAGCTGAAAATAATGCCTACTACTAGCGATATTGATGTGCTTGACGGAGGCATGTGCTCGAACCTCCGGTTCCGTGTTTCTTCTTTCGGAAATGCTAAAGCTATTTTACTGGGTAGATCCTGTATTACTTTTGCTAAATGACCCTTGCAGAAACTTAATCTGCCAGGTCACCCCCTAAATAATTATTTTGGAATCTGGCCCCATCATTCGCGTCTAACAGCCAGACTACTAACGTACACGTGACGACGCCTAATTAAAATACGCCTTTGACCGTGAGCGATGACCGCACGCGAGCGTGGCAAATGCTAGCTTGTCGCGCCAAATAGAAAGGCAGGATGAGCATGCAGGCGCCTAATGACAAGGCGTGATAGCGCTTTGTTTAAATTCGACTTATCATCATAAGTGTGTAATTTCAGTCCTTTCGTGGCTAACAAGTTGGCATGTTCCGCAGACACGTTAAGGCAACTTTATATATGTCGCTACTGGCCTGTACTCCCTCCGATCCAAAATAATTGTCACGGTTTCAAACTAAGGTTGAATCGGAGAGAGTAGCAAATTCGACCGATCGATTGATTCATTTAGCCAATGCCATTTGTGATGTCACTAAATGAGCCGTGAGAGTCCCTGACAAACGCGTCTCATTAGCAAGGGAATTCACTTCTATTCAAGACGCCTTATTATTAGGCGCGAGTATCTGGTTTGCCTGGACAGGCAACAAGTGCTTGGAACATCGAACCAGTAGGAAAACGCTTAAGGCATGTGCATGATAAGAAGGCACACCCAAAGTAAAACACAAATCCGAGAATGCTACACAGGTTCGTTCATACTTGATGTACTAAACTTGTTCTTGGGTATATCAACTTATACTATTGAACTTTGGATATAAACTTGTCAACTTATAATCCTTGAACTTTGTGTCATATTAGATGACTATAGGAGTTCGCTAAAACCGGCTATGGTGGAGGCATTAGTTTGTGGTGCAAGCTATCAAGGGTGCCCACCTCGACTTGAATGTGGTGGTATCTGGTATGTTTGCTATCTTTTCCTTACCCTTTTTTTTTCCTATTTTGATGTTGTTGTATGTGATGTGAGCATTTGTCGAACTTCCACACTTGTAGCCGAGGGATGAGAAGGAGGAGGATGATGTTGAGACCATCAAGTTACCCATTGTGGAGGAGATCAACAATTGGTAACTATTCTTCCTACATGTTTCACTTGTCATACGATACCAAACATTATTTATGTGAATGTTGCTTATCTTACTTGTAGACATTCATCATGTGGATGTTGATCTTGCTATTTTGTAGATGGATGTCAAAGTGGTCTTTCTCATGTGAAGGCTACTTTTGCATTTGTGTTATGTTGGAACTTGTCAAGTCATGAACTATGAATTGTCATTGCAAGTTTGGAGATGAACTTTTCATTTGTGTTATGTTGAACTTGTCAACTGACATGAACTTGGAATTGTCATTGCAAGTTTGTAATCGTGCCGTTCAATGTTGATAAGACCTTATGTTTGTGCATGTGATATTTGTGGTTAACCTGATTTGTGCTATTGTTCCTATCAAAATCAATTGTTTTGATGTCCAAAATTTAAATGAAATGTTGTCCAAATTTGTCATACTAGTGCATTGAACAGAGCACTCCCAGTGGCAGCTATAGTCTGAACAGTGGACAAAAAGCTCAACGGAGCACTCCCAGGGGTAGCTATAGCCTAAACAGTGGCCAAAAAGCTCAACATAGCACTCCCAGCCATTGGTCCATTCGAGCTAACCGAACTGGGGCTCCTCTCGGTCCGATCCTAGGAAAGAGGCTCACTGGCAACCTCAGTCCGGTCCGGACCGGACCGGCCATGACCGGTCCAAAGCAAGGCTCGGTCAAAGACCGGACCGCGTCCACCCCTGACCTAGATTCACAAGGTTTACATGTGCTCCTCATTGTTTCAGTCCCAGGTGTTTTTCATAGATGTCATGATCTACAGAGGTGTGCAATGTGAATTAGCCTCGCTGCTCTTTTGTAAGGCACCCCACGAAGGAGACCCACCCAAGCTAAAGCGGCATATAAATCAGACATAGGGCCGTCCCATGCGTTGATCCAGTGGTGCGCACTGAAAACACACTGATGCTTCATGAACGGCAGGCCATCAGCGTCGTGCACGGACGGTGGCATCTCTATCATTAGGGGGTAGTTGTCCCCAATGAAAAGTGAGTGTTATCCAAGACTGTTTCTCGGCTCCCAGATAGCGCCATGGAGGTCAAATGCGGCGCCGTGCATCTCGTACACATCGCAACCCAAATCTGGATACATGGTGGTGTACATCTTCAAGGTCCATGAAAATGTTGTTGTTTGCTCAAAGATAGCACGCAAAAATATTGTGCTCGTCACTAACCTGCTACAATGTCAGGGTCCGATCAAGGTACGATGTGCCACCTACTTCCGTCACATTTGGGTAACGATTGCTGAGATAATATCTCCCAAGTGCCTAACATTAGTTACAGTTTTCCATGTTAGACGAATAATGGCTCATGTATTTCAGGATGGGTGATGTTATTTCGAGCGAGGGATGCCTGGTCCCTGCAGGAAAATAGAGTATCGTTAGGGATGCAAACTTTATTACTACATTCTATTTGCTATGTCCTGTACCATTCGATAGATCCCAGACAAAACAACTGCAGTGGTTTATAACCGTGAAGATGCATCATGTATGGTACACGGCGTCTTCGTACTTGTACGGGCACATATCGCCGGCAGCCAACATGAACCAACGTCAGCCCTCTGTGCGATGGTTCATGATGGCTATTGTGATGTCGAACACCACGATGAGACGGTAATCAGCGTAGCTACGGTATCTTGTCGGGCGTTCTGTGATTGCTATCTTCTTCAAACTCGTTGTGGTGCCATCATACTGCATATCCTACATGCTCACCGAATGGGAGATATTGTGCAACCTCATCCTAGTATCCTGCTGTATGAATGTAAGTCAATCTCCATTTGCACCAACCCTAACCTGTGAAATGTTGGGCAGTGGAGGAAGAAACTATGAGATGGAATACGTAGGAGTATGTAGAATATGTTTACATGACCGAACTCTTTGACTGACCTCCTCATTGGCCAAAATGCATGTGCAACTCAACGTCAACGACTCGAGCGGCATCATGGTAAAATTGTGACCATGCTGGGTGGACCGCCCCACCACATAACATCGACCTCAAAGGACGCATGTCAGACCAACTAGCATGGTCTTCTCCCAAACATGTGTTACGCACCGTCTTGAAATAGCCAGTGCAAGAATTTCCCTCTCCAGCATGAAAGAAGTCCATTTTTCACCCCTGAATGCAGGGACAAATACCCCCCTGATTAGAATTTAGTACGATTTATACCCCCCAAATCCTTAAAACATGATAAATGTCCCCCTTTAGGTTTTGCTACAGACTTGTCAAAGTTTAGGTGGTTTTAGAAGATTGTGTCGCCGCTGTCTGGGAACAAAGGCCCTTCCACCCAGCGAGCATGCGGCATGCCCTCCCACCGGTCGGCCATGAGGTCGAACATGGCGCCTTCCTTCGCGCTACTGCCGCGTAGGTTGACCATGCAGACCTTCCCGCCCGAGCAGACAACCTCGTCGGTGTCCCGACTGAACCGCCCGTCCCGCATTGGCGGGAGCGGCTCCCACGATGCGGACGGCATGGCGGAGTCCCATATCGCCCCGGAGCGTGGGATAGGGAGGTCGTAGCAGGCGCCGGTGACGAACACGCGGCCGCGCACCGTGCCCGCCGCCCCCACCGTGCACCACCTGCGTGGGGCGAGCGAGACCCGTGGGCTGACCAGCCAGCGCAGCCCGGGCGCGGCGGCCGGGTCGATCACGAGAGGGCGGCACAATGCCGGGTGGAGCGGCTGCATGGACCCCGAGACGAGGACGAGTTGCCCCGCCGCGGCCACAGACCGGACTGGCAGACAACGGGAGAGGAACGACGGGTGGCAGAGCATTGGTGGCGGCGATGGCATCGAGGGCCGGCAACCTATCCCACCACGCGGCGATCGGGTTGTAGGCCGTGAAGATCGCGCCGCCGTCGCCGGCGACCTCGAGGAGTGCGTAAAGTGAGAGGAACGGTGAGAATGACGGCAAAAACAGGAGGCGGCGCCATGGACAGTAGATGGAGTGCATTAGGAGCAGGCGAACTTTACTCTGTCTGCGCACCAAAATACCATGCCACGTCACACGATCTTGCCCCAAAACTGCCTAAAATCAAAGCAAAATCACTTAAGAGGGATATTTACCCGGTTTTAAGGATTTAGGGGTTGAAATCGTACCAAATTCGAGTTCAGGGGGGTATTTGTTCCTGGGGCTGCATTTTTTTTTCGAAGAGGACATCCCCCGGCCTCTGCATCAGAGCGATGCATGCGGCCACTTTATTAAAAAGTAATCAGTTCAACAAAGTCTCAAAAATCAAAAAGGCTCTCACAGAGCTAAAATCATCAAGAGGGAATAGCCACAACCGGCGGAATATAGAAAGATAGGAAACTAAACACCTATCCTATTACATGACCGCCATCCAAACCGGTTGAAGATAGCCCGAGCTACCGTCTCCCAACGGGTAGACCCAGTAACCAAACGCTCCCTGGCATCCATCGGAGTGAGTAGCGACCACATACGGATCAAAGTAGTGGCCCTGAAGATAACCTGCAAAAAGTGGATATGTGTTTTCCTGTTAAAAACCAAATCGTTCCTGCAGTTCCATATAGCCCATAATAAAGCACATACTCCTACACGGATATGTTTCGTTGTTTCTGTCTCAACTCCATTTAGCCACGTCCCAAATAACGTGTGGATGCTATTTGGAGGAGAGATATTAAACGCTATATGAACTGAACGCCATAAAATTTTGGCCATTGGGCAATCGAGAAAGAGGTGTTTGAGAGATTCATCATGATCACAGAAGCTACATCTTCGTGATCCTTCCCAGTTACGCTTTGCCAAATTGTCCTTAGTGAGAATCACTTGTTTGTGGACAAACCACATGAATACTTTAATTCTTAAGGGCACTTTGACTTTCCAGATATGCACAGATCTTGGAATAGAACCCGAATTGATAATATCCAAATACATGGATTTTACTGAAAATACTCCATTCTTGGTTAGTTTCCAGTGCAACTTATCTGGTTGTTGAGACAGGTGAATATCCATCAATCTTCTCACAAGATGGAGCCACGCTTCCCAACGGCTCCCCACCAAAGACCTCCTGAATTGAATATTTAGAGGGTTGGACTGTAATACCGTGGCAACGTAAGCATCTTTACGCTGTACAATATTATAGAGAGAAGGATATTGAGTGGCTAGAGGCATCTCCCCTAACCACGTATCCTCCCAGAATCTCGTGGAAGCACCATTACCAATGATAAACTTGGTTCTATGGAAAAAGGCTGATTTCGTTCTCATCAGGCCTTTCCAAAAAGGCGAATCATTGGGTCTGACCGTTACCTGGGATAAGGTCTTAGAGTGAAGGTACTTATTACGCAGAATCTGGGCCCACGTGGCTTCAGTCTCTACAGATAACCTGTACAGCCACTTGCTGAGTAGGCATCTGTTCTTTACCTCTAAATTTTCAATTCCAAGACCGCCTTGGTCTTTTGGCCTGCAAATGATATCCCATTTAGTGAGTCTATATTTCCTTTTTAACTCGTCGCTCTGCCAGAAGAAGCGCAATCGATAGAAGTCCAATCTTTTCCGTACCCTTACCGGTATCTCAAAGAAGGACAAGTTCTCTTCTCCTGGGCTGCATTTGGAGGTGGAAAATGGACTTCCTTCCTCCAGCATTGCATTGCATCTCCTTTTAAATAAGTTATTGCAATTTAAGTCCTTTGCTCCATAGGTGTTCTTGATCAATCAAAATATTTCTCAATAGTTTATATCTATGAGTCTACGTCTTGTCCCTCAAACTCAGGATATTTAATTCACAGGCTTAACTATTGGAGCATTTCTGAAGTGTTCTTGTTGTACTGGAGCTCTTTGCCTCAACCGGTTTCTACTACAGTCCATTTGTTGTTCTTCATTCACCAAATACACATGTTGTAGGACTTCCTGGACTGCAGGAAGCTACATTTGTTGTCATGTGGTGCCCCCAGTCATTATTATTTTTTGCCCTTGCCCAAAGTGTGGGTGTTTATATTGGATTTCCTGAGTGCCATCCAGATTGAGTTCTTTGCCCTGGTGGTCATGCATAGTAGCAAATCCAACTACATGAGATTTGCCATTTTCTTAAGGTGGTGCAATGACAGGAATTTGGATATTCAGAGGATTTCCTTGAATTAGACTTTTAGTGCCCATGCCATGTGAATCACGAGTGCCGGGAGGGAGTTTGTTTTCACCAGTTTTCCACTACTAAGATCCACTACTGCAAAAAGTCTGGAGAAGTTGGTCTGAATAGTGTCAAAGTTGTTCTAAATGTTCATTTCATTTAAAAAAAGTTGTTCTAAATGTTGATTTCATTTCAAAAAAAAAGTTGTTCTAAATGTTGATAAAACTCTTAGCAACAGTGGTAGAGAATTCAGTGAATTTGTTCCTATCTTCATCTCTGTATTTCTGCAGAGGTTCCAGTTCTAACATGCCACAGATCCTTCCATGTTTTCGATTTCTCCCATGAATTGATGGGCATTTTACAAAGCTAGCAGTTTGCAAGCAAACACCTCACCAGGGAATGGATCTTGGAGGTTGGGGGGGGGGGGGGGGGGGGGGGGGGGGGGGGGGGGGGGGTACCTCGGCAAAAGCAGTAATCAGCCCACTTCCTCTTTGGTACTGCTACGCTGAAAGCCGCAATCAGCCTACTTCCTCTTTGATACTGGTACGCTGAACACAGCCGACAGAAGGTTTGGGATTTTACACCGAAATAGTTCTTCAGAAACAAGCTCCAGGCCGCAATCTGCACCCAAATTGCTACATCCGCCGCCAAGCCGCCAACACAACATAACACCGCCGTTGGCGCCTAGAAGAAACGGAGGATTTTCCAGGATTTCTGCCTAGAAGAAACGGAGGATTTTCAAGGATTTCCCGACAACGATCCTTCACTATGCCCAATCGCCGCCATGGAAGAACTATGCTCCAAGTGCCAATTGACAAGACCAAGCTATATCTGAAGACTAATTGTGGTTTTTAGAGGATGATTGCGAGAGAATTATAGCAAATATAAGATAAACTACTACGCCAGGCAGAACATGGCGGCTAGGACTTACCCCCAAGTACATGATAATGAGCTCTAGGGCTCCCAAATCTTCGTTTTATACCCATTACAACCAGTGAAAAGTAACTTCAACTTAAAAGCAGAGTATATGTATATAAAGAGACATTAATAAAGACCGATGCAGTCCTCCGAGCCGTTGGATGCGCAACAGAGGATTGCTGTGTGTTATAACTCCAGTCGAAGCGGTAATAGGCCAAGTTCAAGTTCGGGAAACCGGATTACAATGACCAGCGCCGAAAAATCAATTTGCTCATGATCAGACCGAAACCGATCAAAATTTTGCAGGGCGAAGACTGCATAGGGTACATGATTATGCTACACTGACTGAACCGACCGGCATGTACAATTGTCCCTTCGGGCAACGACAGAATCAAAGCCTGCCAGCAGCTAGCTATCGAATTTTCCAACCTGGAACGGATGGTGAGAACAGGTACAAAGGCGATCAACCGTTGCCATTTAGAAGAGGGAGTTGTAGGTCAAGAAGGTGCATGCAATTGATGCGGTGCAGATGACCAGGGAGGGCAGCAGGGTGACATTGAGGAGGCTCCCAATGCCCAGGTACCCCGCTGCGGTGATGGTGCAGTCGGCTACCACCCTCGCCAGGGTGCCGGCCTCCGTCGAGAGGAGCCCGCCGTTGTACGTGCCCCGGGAGAGGCGGGACGACATCACGCTAGACAGGAGGGAAAGGTTGACACCTGCATTTCGTGGCAAGAAGTTTAGACACTCCTTGGTGCGAGATAAGACATACTATATCACAGGAGATTATAACTAGAATGTACAAATATTTGTTACCTTCAAGAACTTCAGCAGACACAAATGTAATGAGCGCTGAGGCAACATACTGGATGACGGAGTATGTACTCGTGACTTTGAAGCTGAAAATAATGCCTACTAGCAATGCAATTTGAGAAGCCATCAAGAGTTGCCTGTCAAAATAATAACAACTTTGGTAAGATGCCCATATCTGAAAATTCGTCGGCATAGCAGCAGAAAACTTTGATGCTTATAGGCTTAAGGTAACACGAAAGTGTGAAGGGCTCAGAAGCAAGAGAAACAAACCTGTCCTCAAACATGTTGCTGATATATGTTCCAACAACAGCGTTAATAGGAAGCACTGTCAACCCAAGAATTGCCAGAAATATTGCCACTGAGCTTGTATTCCAATTGAAATAGTGACTGGTAATAACACTTGATTCAGAAAGTAAAATCTCCATCGCGTACTTGAGCATGAAGTATATCAACAATTGAACCTATATGAGCAAAATACAATAGGTCAACATGTTCACGAGTGAAAGAAATGATGACCGCATGATTTGCTTGCATGAGGCAGAATTGGCCTATGAAATAATTGGGAGATTCACACTACAGCATGAGGCAGAAATTTCAAAAGCCTTGTATGTACTGCTACACCAAGGGCATGTGGAAAATGCAGAGGAACTTTCTTCCAATCTACCACAATTCAACATCCTACTGATTCAATTAGTTTAGCAAAACATTCACACTCCTCCAACTTAAAACTCTTCAATGCCTTCCTAAAAGTAGCGGAGGCAACCCTTACTGATCAAAATCACCTGCTGCCATCTTTTAGACCATGAAGCCAACAGTCTTCCTTAAAGATCAGTGTGTTTCCTCTGTTACTTGGAAAACATATAGGACAAAACCTACCTCAAGATCATGTAAAAAGTAAAGACCCTAGGAAACTGAAAGAATATTTGACCTACTTCCTACATGTCACCATTTTGTCCCAACACAGGTAGAAAAGCAAAAAACACTCATGGACAATTTAGCTTAAATGGTATACCTTTACTGATGGAGTGAGCAATCTGTATGCTGAACCAATCGAAGTTGCAGGTTTGCGAGAATCTTGTGCAGATTCTTCACTATCATCTTCTTCTTCATCATCATCGTCGTCGTTTTGTTTGCTTTCAGAATCTCCAAGCAATGGTTGTGCAAGGCCATTTTCAACTTGCCCAATATCCACACTTTGTCCTGCCATCATGATGACAATCCAATTAAATCAAGGCGATGTATCAGACAATTTTCTTTGTAATACAACAATACAACTGATTTTATTTTTAATGCATATTCCAAGTGGCAACGAAGGCAGCAGCACAATGTATTGTAGTTACCAGAAGCACGATTATGTGGGGTATCATCTGCCTCAGTGGCACGATTTGGTTCCTTGAACGAGATGCATAGCCAAACTAAGTACAGTAGCCATGCAACTGCCATCAACCAACCAGGTAGAGTCGACTGACTGAACGTAACCATGTAGATTTTAAATCTCCACTGAAGTAAACCAGCCAGCGCTGGCCCACAAGCCATGCCAAGTGCACTTGCGCTTACGAACCCAGCTGAAGCTTGCATACGTATCCTTGCAGGGACACAATCACTAATGTACCGGCGATTGACAGCTCTGGCAGAACCCAACCTGCATAACAATAGTTACTTCCATTATTAAAACATAAAAGAGCACTCTCATTAACTGGCACACAGAATTTTAGTACTAAAAGATGTTTTTTCTGAGCGTCAGAATACCAAAATGTCACAGGAAATAGAGTAGCTACTGAAATTTCATTTTATCAAACATCATATATCTCCTACATGCATAATATAGAGCAGACAACCAAATAGACTATGTAAGAAACACTGTTATTACCATACATCTAAAGAAACTGCGATAGGATGAATTCAATAGAACATGCAGCTGAAGCAAACAAATGCTAAGCAGTAATAGATCTATAGTAATAATGCATTTATCCAAGGGTACTTACCCACAGAGTAGGCGGCCAACAATAAGGACTGTCAGGGACTTCGTATCATAAGCCATTGCATAGCAGACATTACCCAAGAAAAGAACAATACTACTGAAAACAAGTGGTTTAAAATATGACTTGTTGGACCATGCACTGAAGTACACTGAAGAAAATACTTGTGCAACGGCCATTGAACCAATAACAACACCACAAACAGTAGAAGCAGCCCCAAGGCTCACTGAGTAGTCATCTGCAGTTGGCACAATGATGTATGTGTTGACCATGTAAAGGAATGTGTTCACCAAATTCAGCATAAGGGACACGAAATGGTATTTTTGATCTTCTATTTCTTCCTCTCCTGCAGTACTAGGAGACTCCTCTTGCGCAATTAGGGCATGTTGCCCCAAAAACCGTAGAAAATTAGTTGATCGTGTCAGTTTATCCACCGATGAATTTATCATATCAATGATTGGGTCCTACAATGATCAAGAATAGTCCGATCAGAAAAAATCTTTAAGCATAGCAACAAATCTATTGGATGAGAACAAAAATACTCTCATTTCGGCATCAGGACAGCAGCAAAGAAAAGAACAAACCTTAAGAGCAGAAGATGGTTGGTCATAAATAGACAAGTAACTTCCTTGACGCTCCTGAAGGTCAGCAAGGTTACGTGACAAGGCTCCTACAACAGCTCCTACACCCTGGTTGCAGAATTGATCGTAAGATAAAAATACTGATGTATGTCCTAAGCATAAAAGGAACTACAAAAGCCAGATCATAATTTCAATTAAAATACAGTATATAAAATGCAAATGAAATGCACAATAAAATAATTGAATAATACTTAAATCTGGAGTCAGTACATTACCACATGCTTGAAGACCTGCTGTAGCTGAGAATAAGGGTGATTTGATCTACTTGACACGTAGTAATCAGTAAATCTGTAACTGAAGCGCTTATCAAACTTCTTCAAAATTTTCCTAATGCCAGTTGCATTCAGATCAACGAATTTGAGAAGTTTGATAAGATCCAGACCAACTTCTCTATAAGCTTCTCGCAACTCAGCAATGGCAGATATATCTGGCTGTTCTGCTAGTATAGCCCTTTGCTTTCCTAGCTTTTCTATCCTGCTCGCCAGCCTACCTTGTTGCTCCAACAGAAATAAGACAATCGTCTCAATCTGAATCAACAGAAATAAACCATCAGTAAACTATATGTGCCTTTCATGACTGAAGCAAGATGTCCCGCATCAATATCAGTTCAAGGAAGGTACAAGATGAATTAGCATGAGTAACAAGTAGTCAAACATCCAAGCACATGAATTCAGATAGAAAACACCAATTCTGGAGAACAGAGAACATCGTTCTTCAACTAGTCATTGAAAAGGTTTGTCTTGCCCACAAAAAAAAAGGTTTGTCTTACAAGATTTTAATAACAAACATTAGCTTACCATAACGTGAGATAAGCACAAGTTTTTGAATGAACAATTTACATGCACGTTGTGCCAATGGCATTGCCGAACATGCAACTTGTAAGTGCGCATCTATTGGGCTTCTTCGGTAACCAAGGTCATATGTAGATAACTTTAAAAGATCAGAGGGTGAGACACCCTTTTTTCTAGAAGGGTTATATAGATAATTTGACATGCCAGTTAGTCACCATGATGATGCTACGGTTAAATATCCACACCCAGTAGTGGTGCCACATTGAAGCTGTGGGGTCAGTTAGCTCATGAGGAAACTAGAGAACAAAGCAAATTTTATATGTAATCATAAGGAAACATAGGCCTAATCTAGCTTAGTTTGTCGGCGTGTAAGTTATTGGATGGAAGGTCGCAAGTTCAATTTCTCACCCAAGCATATTTTTTAAGGAAGGGCTTTGGGAGGAAGGAGGCGATGCAAACCATATGTGAATGAAGATGGCGACTTGCGTCGAAAGGTGGCTTCAGAGGAGTTTGGGGTGACCAGGGGAAGGAGAAGCGAAGCTAAAGATACCCGGTGGTGGAACGATGATGTCCAGAAGGCTATCAAGGATAGGAAAGACTGTTTCAGATGCCTAAACCTGGATAGGAGTGCAGACAATATAGAGAAGTACAAGGTGGCAAAGAAGAATGCAAAGCGAGATCTGAGTGAAGCAAGGGGTCGGGCGTACGAGGACCTCTACCAGCGTTTAAACACGAAGGACGGCGAAGGGGACATCTATAAGATGGCCAAGATCCAAGAGAGGAAGGCAACGGATGTCAACCAAGTCTGCATCAAGGACGTAGCAGATCAGTTCCTGCTGAAGGACGAGGTGGCGAGAGTACTTTGACAAGCTGTTCAATAGAGAGAATGAGAACTCTACCATTGAGCTGGACGGCTCCCTTGAAGATCTCAACAGACGTTTTGTGCGATGAATCGAGGAGTCTGAGGTCAGGGAGGCTTTGAAAAGGATGAAAGGAGGCAAGGCAATGGGCCCTGTATCCCCATTGAGGTGTGGAGAGGCCTTGGAGACATAGTGCTAACTAAGCTTTTTAATCTCCTTTTTCGATCGAACAAGATGCTCGAAGAATGGAGACGGAGTGTACTAGTACCGATCTTCAAGAACAAGGCAGATGTTCAAAGTTGTACTAACTACCATGGATAGCTGACAAGTCATACAATGAAGCCATGGGAGAGAGTCATTGAGCACCGCTTAAGAAGGATGACAAGCGTGACCAAAAATCAGTATGGTTTCATGCCTAGGAGGTCGACCATGGAAGCCATCTTCTTGGTACGGCAACTTATGGAGAGATACAGGGGCAAAAAAAGACATGCTTATGGTGTTCATTGACTTGGAGAAGGCCTACAATAAGATACCGTAGAATGTCATGTGATGGGCTTTGGAGAAACACAGTCCCAACAAAGCACATTACCCTCATCAAGGACATGTACGATAATGTTGTGACAAGTGTTTGAACAAGTGAGGGCGACACCGATGACTTCCCAGTTAAAATAGGATTGCACCAAGAGTCGGCTTTGAGCCCTTATCCTTTTGCTTTGGTGATGGATGAGGTAACAAGAATATAAAAGAGATATCCCATGGTGTATACTCTTTGGGATGATGTGGTGCTAGTCGACGATAGTCGGATGGAGCTTAATAGAAAGCTAGAGTTGCGGAGATGGACTGTAGAATCGAAAGGTAGGCTTAGTAGAACTAAGACCGAGTATATGAAGTGCGGTTTCAGTACTACTAGGCACGAGGAGGAAGTTAGCCTTGATGGGCAGGTGGTACCTCATGGGTCAATGCCGTAGAAGGATGGTGATATTGATGAATATGTGAGTCATCGAATCAAAGCTAGATAGATGAAGTGGCGCCAAGCTTATGGCATTCTCTGTGATAAGAGAGTTCCACAAAAGCTAAAAGGCAGGTTTTATAGGACTGCGATTCGACTTGCGATGTTGTATGTCGCTGAATGTTGGCCAACTAAAAGGCGACATGTCCAACAACTAGGTGTAACATAGATGCGCATGTTGAGATGGATATGTGGCCACACAAGAAAGGATCGTGTCCGGAATGATGATATATGTGGTAGAGTTGGGGTGGCACCGATTGAAGAGAAGCTTGTCCAACATGGTCTGAAATGGTTTGGGCATGTTCAGCGCAGGCCTCAGAAAGCGCCAGTGCATAGCGGACAGTTAAGGCGTGCTGACAATGTCAAGAGAGATTGGGGTAGGCCAAATTTGACATGGGAGGAGTCCGTAAAGAGAGACCTGAAGGACTGGAATATCACCAAAGATTTAGCCATGGACAGGGGTGCGTGGAAGTTAGCTATCCACGTGTCAGAACCATGACTTGGTTTCAATATCTTATGGGTTCAACTCTAGCCTACCCCAACTTGTTTGGGACTGAAAGGCTTTGTTGTTGTTGTTGTAATCATTTGTCACACCACAAGGTTGCAACCCCCGGCACCGCACTGTCCACACCACACAAAAGCTAAAATCTGCATGTTAAACTCAGATCAGGGAGAATGTAATGAATTTGCAGAGATCCATCTCTTAGCATTACCTGATCATCAAGCATCTTCGAGAAATCCTTGAGAACCCGGCGACGATCTTTCTCTCCCTGTTGGAGCTGCTGCCCATATTGTTTTACTTTCTTCTTCATCAGCTTGTAGTTTATATAGTAACTGGAAACATTGAATCAGCAATGCGATGTCAAAAAATAGGTTGCCAAGGGCAAGTGTGCAATCTTTTACACCAAGGAGATGGGCATAGTTCAACTACTGTGTTATATCATAGTAAACAACAAAGCATCGTTGACCATGCTATGTGATTAAAGAAAATCAACTGTTAAATGATTGCGGTGTTTCATTATCTTCTTGTTCAGTAAACATGGTAAGAAATCGAGATAAGTTCCCTTGGAAGCAGTTGACAGAATATTTGGAGAACTCCATGATACAGATTAGCAAAAGGTGGAACCCTGAATCATACCCTCTCCACTCTGGAACTTGGTCAGCCATCAACTTTTTCCCAAACCTAACCATCTTGACTTGAATATGTTAATCTGCCAAGAAATATAAAGACGCATCAGCAGCACAACCAGAGAAACCAGATTTCAGTGTAATTGCTGAGATGCAAGTACAATAAAATGCAAGAAGCTGTTAAGGCACCACTCTGCTTAGTATATCCCAGGTGCTTTCTGCAATCATACGGCGCAGACACATCAGCAAGGAGGTGGTCTTGGAAAGTTCAGATAAGTTGTGAACATTTAAGTGGAACAAACGACAAACTTAGTAAGGCGACTAAGGAATGTACGCCCTAAATAAGAAATCCCCAACATGTACGCCCCTGAAAACTCAGGACAGTAACTAAAAAATTGGGATAAATTGCATATAGACGCAAAATTATAGTCTCAGTTCTTGAAATGGATATGCAGTGCAGTTACTGTGAGAAATCATTTCTTCAGTCCTTCTCCACAGGCATAACATATACTCCCTCTATGTAGTCCGTATTGGAACCTCTAAAAAGGCTTATATTTAGAAACGGAGGGATAATAACCAATCACAGAAGGATAACCAACATGTCACAGTCCCAGAAAGCAGTAGATAAATACAAGTAGGTGTAAACGTCCATTTTCACTTACTAATTCACATTTCTATCAGTCAATCGTGGAACTGATCAACCAACTGTTTATTTTACATCAATTT
This sequence comes from Elymus sibiricus, assembly GCA_039707655.1. Classification (NCBI taxonomy): domain Eukaryota; kingdom Viridiplantae; phylum Streptophyta; class Magnoliopsida; order Poales; family Poaceae; genus Elymus; species Elymus sibiricus. Next base: position 60,076,204 of record CM077676.1, on the reverse strand, counting down.
GGACAGTTAACAGTAAGCAAAGCTGGCATTACAATCCCAGCCAACTTTATAACTAGAAACATTTGGTGAAAAAAGAAACACCATCTAACCAACTGGCTACAATTATTGTGGAGCTGCATGGAGAGTGTTATTAAAGTGTCCTCGCAATCTAGACTGGACCGAAACTGGGTCCAAGCTACTACAGAAAATGCTGCTAGTTGCAGGCCCCAGTGCCACCCATGCGCTCACCTTTGAGCAATTTTCTTTTGACTGGCGCGAGAGCAATAATTACTACTACTAACCACGAATCCAAGCAGAACACAACAGAACTGGACTAAAAACAAACGATTGTGGCTGCCGAAGCTGGAATTAAGCCGCCGCTCAGGCTCAGCGCGCACAGAAAAGACAAGTAACTGGCCGCTGCTCCGGATTTCATCCTGGAAGTCCGGAAAGCATCCATGAAGGTACTACTAGTAAGCAATTCTAGCGTTCTGGGAAGGGGATAAAAAGCAGAGTAGGAAGTGATTCCAGCTCCGAAACGGATCGTGCTCTGTAACCGAACCAATATCATCCAGCAGCATGCGCCAAATCGACCCGCAAGCCCTCGCGTGAGACGAGACAAAAATTCCCCCGATTCTCGCAGTCGCAGCCCCTGGAAAAGCAGGCTCTGCCAAACTAGAGGCAATTGCCCTCGAACACACTCACCAGTGGCTCTCTCCCGAAACGGAGTCCCAGACGCGGGCGGCTCACGAATCTCCGGCGCTAATCGCCGAACCAACCCACCCGAAAACGAACCAAAAACGGAGTGAAAAACCATCGGAACAGGGGGAGATGGGGTCACGGGCAGGGGCGGCGCCGCTTACCTGGCGAGCGAACGTGGGCGGGCAGATCGGATCGGAGCAGCCGCTGCGGGGCGGCGAGGCTGGCCACGTGGGGGAGGAGCGACCGCGGACGAGGTGGGCGAACGGGGGAATGGGAGGGGAGGGGCTCGAGGCGGAAGCGGCGGGCGGGGTATTTGTAGGCGGTGGAGGGTAGGCGAGGGAGCGGGGGCAGCCGCCGCGGCGAGCGGCGGTGGGCCTGCCGACTTGCGCGTGCGCGTTCCCCTTTCCAGAGCTCTATTTCAATTATTTCATTTTGTTTTTGTGCGCGGTGTACGTTGCGAAAACGGGCTCGCCGTCGTCTATCCGACGCCAGCTTTTCTGGATGGGATTGCGGCGCCTTTGGCAGATGCCGCCACGCCGGTGGGTCACGTGGGGCGCGCATCGGATTGCGGCGCCTTTTCCCGATGCCGCCACGCCGGCGGGCCACGTGGGGCGCGCCTGGCCCGTTCTGGTGCGGCGGTGGACGCCGGCCGCACGGTCGGGGCCTTTATATTAAGTTCAAAAGAACAAATTTTTATTTAAAACGTAAAAAAAAACTAAAGATTTTTTTTCTAAAAAAAAAAAGTTGAGAGGCAGGTTGGAGGAAATACATGTTGAATTTCCGATGGGTTTTGTACGGCATCCACAAGTTCATTCAAAAGTACGAATGGTTTCTTAACAGTTTTTTTCATATGTGCCTCCATGCGGACTAGCGCGCCAAAGGAAATTGGGTTGGAGTTTTATCTTATTTCGCTCGAGTTATCAAACCCGGAATCTTTGAGCGACGCACATGCCAGACTCGGCTAGTTGTGACTCGTCGTATTTTTGTCTAAATTTTTCGCCATTACTCTCGTCACAAATGTAAGTTGTTTTTGGATTTGTGACCGACAGACATTTGTAAGTTTGATTGTCACCATATAAAAAGATACCTACAATGGTCTCACGAAATTGATTTAGATTGGAATTTTTGATTATTTTTTATTTTAAGCAGCATATTTTCATTTGAAACTATGGTCAAACTTTCACCTTGGGGACTATGTCACCGGCCAGGATGACTTCCATTTTTTGTGCGAGAACATTTCTTTACATGGTAAGACTGATTTAGTTGAGTTAATGCAGGACGTGGGGAGTGAGGAATGAACATAGGAATGTACAATCCTGAACTTCCATTTAATAGTAGAGATATGTTTTTTCTAACGGTACAATTGTAAATGCCCACATATACGCACACTCTATCCCAATGAGCACCTTCGAGATAATAAGTCGACATCACATTTTCAGATTGACGAAGTCAGCACAGACGTCTCGTAGTCGACGGGACGTCTCCTCCCAATGAACATCACCTAAAAGCCTGAAATAAATTCAGAAAAATGCGAGCACCGAGACTTGAACCCCTGGTGGACTGGTTTCACCACAAGGAATCTAACCATCTAAGCTATGCTAAGTTCGCAATAGCATGTCCATAATTATTATTCTTAATTTTATGATATTTGGAAAATTTGATTATTAAACCGGGAAGCATATGGCTCCTGGCGCCATTTTGTATCTCTACAGTACTCTACTTTTTTCTATGTAATGACTACTGAAGTCACTGGCATTATTTTGTGGAATGTGCATATAATACTAAAAATATGCAATAAGCTAAGCTATATTCGGTAAATACGAGGCCATCCGTTCCGGAAAACGAAGTCACACACTATCTACTGTCAGTTTTCAACTTTTTGAAAAAGAAAGAGAAAGAATTGTCACTTCCGTGAGATTTCTCTAGATAGTCGTTTGCTTTTTGTCGCGTCATTCATGATCCAACGCTGCCTTTCTCTCTTTTGTGATGTCGAAACGAACCAGGTGGGTGTATAATACAGTAATAATTTGTTTAAATCTGCTCTGATCGAGGCCTCGCGCGTTGGGGCGGTGGGAATGAATGTCGCGGCCTGCTGCCCGGATCACCGCAACACGCGCTATGGGACCCACAGGCAACCACAGGCTGCTTGCCGGCCCCACCTGTCAGGCTTCTATCTGTTTATTACCTCCATTCCTTTTTATAAGGTGTATTTGTTTTTTCATAAAATTCCACAATGTAAGGTGCATTTGTTCTTATTTCTCATAATCCCTTTTTAGTCCTCTAGAAAAATGGAAAGTATCTCTCACCTGATTCAATGTATCTCTTCTTGTAGAAAAAAGAAGGAATGTATCTCTCGCCTGATTGATTGTATTTCTTCCTTTCCTGGCCTAACAGATTTACTTGTCACTAACTACCAAATTAGCCGAGGGTAATTTTATCCTAAATTCTTTATAATTTGGTGCCTTGGTCACCGTGCTAAAAAAATACACCTTATAAAAAGGAACGGAGGGAGTAGTAAGCTAGTAGGAGTATCTTTTGGCCCTTGCAGATTATTAAGGGTACCTCACACGTTAATTACGTGTTCGCTTTCATGATTAGCCGCCGGTCGGTCTCCGGCCAGAGTCAACAGTAGTACTCGACAACACGCACGACGTGAACATGTGTTTTGGATAGACTAGATCAACGATCACGCCGGATCATGCATGTATTTTTGGTTCGTTGCGCGCAAGGTTACAAATGGTGCCAACTCGCCGACCAGGACAGCTAGACAGCGACGTGTATATGGTCGTTGCAAACTGCCCTTTTGCTCTGCCACGCCGCATTATCTTGGGCGAGATCGGCGATGGCGAGGTAGCTACGTGGATAAGTTCTTTTCTTGGGGAAGATAACTGTGGCAAGGCCATCTCCAACGTCGACCCGCAAATTTTCTCCCACATCCGTCCGTGGATATGACGGGTATTTGTAGGCGGTGGAGGGTAGGCGAACATTAGTGAATGCGAGCTAACATGCATATGCACGTTCACGTTGTTCGCTTTCAGGTGCGACACGATCGATCCCGGTTGTTGGGAAAAAGAAAAGAGAAGGATGATAAATAATGTGATATGACACGATCCCACCACGTGCTGTCGTCCATCTGAAGCAAGTTTCGTGGTGGTTGATAGGCCTAGCTCCTGAAAGATATATGAGGCGGGATGAGATACTTTTTGTCTGGCCCGCACGACGTGCAGAATGATTGGCTAGCTACGTGCATAGTACATACCATACCTCCCGTCCGAGCTCAGAAGATGCATGCATAAATGATCGCCAGCGATTTCCAGATAGAAAAATGCTTGCCACTTGCCAGCGGTAGAAACACGCGATCGAGAAATGTAGTATCATGTAATCCCAACGTGTAATGTCGGTCTCTGGGCACGCGCACGTTCATGATTTGTACCATACTTCGGAGTACGGCAAGTTGGCCACGTAGACAAGTTCCTCTTACTTTTTTTTTTTTTTGCGGGGGACAAGTTCCTCTTACTTGACGAAGATAACCATGGCAAAGTAGACGCCGAGGAAGCAGAACAATGGCCTGTTTAGAAGGTGTTGGGCTAGCGAGGGACTAGGTGAATATGCTTGACCATTATTAATTGAATCTGCTTATGCTGACGGCGCATGGCAAGGAACTTGTCTATTCTTGGGCTGTTGGGCACATGTTTTCGGAGACGAAGGCGAGAACATGAGACTCGAGGCGGAAGCGGCGGGCGGGTGTATTTGTAGGCGGTGGAGGGTAGGCGAGGGAGAGGGAGAGGGAAGGCAGCCGCCGCGGCGAGGCGGGCGGCGGTGGGCTTGCCGACTTGCGCGTGCGCGTTCCCCTCTCGAGAGCTTTTATTTCGTTTTTGGTGCGCGGTGTACGTTGCGAAAACGGTCTCGCCGTCGTATGTCCGCCCGACGCTAGCCTTTTGGATCGGATTGCGGCGCCTTTTCCCCGATGCCGTCACTCCGGCGGGCCACGTGGGGCGCGTCTGGCCCGTTCCGCTGGGTGGACGCCAGCCGCGCGGTCGGGGCCTTTAAGCTCAAGTTTAAATTATATATTATTGCAATGAAATATTTAACTTGTAATTATGGATAAATTATTAGTATTATTTTGAGTAATAATATAAAGAAATTGAGGGGCGGGCATCCGGTGACTCCGGTTAGATAGCCATCGTCCCGTGTCGGCAGCATCAATTGTGCCCTCATAAATCTTACACCCATCATATTTTAGATTTTGGTAAATCTTGTTCGATTTGAGTACAGGTAGGGAAAGTAAACAGAAGTTTTGATTTAGTTGAGTTTTTTTTATTTGATTTGGGTGTAGGTAAGGAAAGACACAAAAAAATTGATTTACTTGACGTTTGATTTGATTTAATTGAGTTGGATGTATGAATATACGATCAGCAACTCCCAATTTAATAGTAGAGATGTGTTAAAGTAAATACAAGATGACACAACTACGAGGAATATCATGTTTGTATTTTTCTTCTTGTTATTTGTATGACATTTGGAAGAATATTATTGCATGCAGAAGCATATGCTCCTGGAGGCAATTTGTACCTCTACTTTTTTTTTCTATTTAATGACCACCAAAGTCATTGCCATTATTGTGTGGAATGTGCATAATAATAATTCAAAAATATGAGCAATAAGCTAGCTTTATCCGGTAAACATGAAGCCATCCGTTTCAGAAAACGAAATCACGCACTATCAACTGATACATCAAGTATTGTCACTCTTCAACTCAAAAACCAAAAAGTACTGTCACTTTCGTATGATTTCTCTAGATAGGCGCGCACCTTTTCGTCGCTTCATTCATGATCCACCGCTGCCTACCTCTCTTTTCCTGACGTCGAAATGGACCAGGTGGGGGGCGTGCCTCTGATTTCCCAATAGAACAGGGAGGCACCTGCGAAGAATCTTCAAAACTAATCACAGCCAGCCAAATGATTAATATTAACAATTTGTTTAAATCTGCTCTGATCGAGGCCGCGCGCAAATGGGGCGGTGGGGAATGTCGCGGCCTGCCGCCCGGATCACCGTATTATGTGCCGTGGGACCCACAAGACGATCACAGGCTGCTCACATGGCCCAACCAGCCAGACTTCTGTCTGTTCAGCAAGGGCATCTCCAACGGCGACCCGCAAATTTTCGGGCGCCCCCATGTCTCGCTTTAAGCGAGACAGGGGAAGCTCTCGCGTCGGGGGAGGCCACGGCCTTTTTTTTTTTTTCTGTTTTCTGTTCTCTTTTCTTGCTTTATTTTTGTACTTTTCTTTATACTTTAAAATATTCTACATATATATATATATATATATATATATATATATATATATATATATATATATATATATATATATATATATATATATATATATATATAAGGAAAATACATCCTAGGGTGGTAAGGAACATTTGTCATATAATGTTGAAAAATGTTGAAAAACACTCTTCAAAAAGACATTTGAAAAATGTTGAATAAGTATTAAAAAATGTTGAACAAGAATTTAAAAAATGTTGAACAAGTATTTGATAATGTTGAATAAGTATTAAAAATGTTGAACAAGTTTTTGAAAAATGTTAAATAAGTATTAAAAAATGTTGAACGAGTATATGAAAAATGTTGAACAAGTATTTGAAAATGTTGAATAAGTATTAAAAATGTTGAATAAGTATTTGAAAAATGTTGAATAAGTATTAAAAAATATTGAATAAGTATTTGAAAAATATTGAATAAGTATTAAAATGTTGAACAAATATTTGAAAAATATTGAATAAGCGTTCGGACAATGTTGAACGTGCATACAAAAAATGTTGATCACTTATTAAAATAATATTTGTGACATATACGAAAATGTAGAGTGAAAACGAAAACAAACATAAGAAAAAACAAAAGAAAAATAAAAAAATAGAGAAGAAAAAAGAAACCAAACAAAAAATGGAGAAGAAAACCAAACAAAAAACGAAGAAAACCCTGTCAAAAAACAAAAGGAAAAGACAGGAAAAAAAAAACCCATGAAAACCAATGAAAAAACCGGCTTCGTTCGCCTCAAGTATATTACACGCCTAGTCCTAACCACGTGCGAGACATGGGCGCAGCGGCTAGTAGAGCGAGCCACCTCTCAGGGAGACCAGGGATCGATCCCCAGTTCTCCCATATATTTCTCTTTTTCATTTAACTGTGCGAGAAAAATGGGCCGGCCCAATCACTGTACCCTTCAGCGAGAGTTCCTACGTTCTCTCGCTTAATGCGAGAAATAGTCGGCGCGCAAATTTCCTCCCGCATCCGTCCACGGACAGGGGGACCAGTCTGCGGACACTGATGTCGGAGGCCGCCATCCTGTTAGAAATAAATGGGCTAGGCCCATAACAATTTCTGAAATCTCAAATAGTGGCCCATGAATAAAATGGCAAGTGGTGGTGCTAAAGTTTAGTCACATACCGCTAGTTGAGGAAGAGTTGGACCTCTTTATATAGTGGGTTCTCGCCACCACTCTAAGTGGTGTGTTGAGAAGAGAAAGAGGAGACCACACGTGTGTGCTCGCTGGCTTGGCCTGGCTCGGGCCGGGGCGGCGCGTACGTGCGACATGAGCGTGAATGGTCCTCCGAAATCCGGTCCCTTGCCTTGCAGGGGCGCGGCTTCCTTTTGCCTTTTTTGGTGTCTTGACAGAAAAGTTGATCTGTTTCCTTGTCCGGTAAGTTTGACTTGGAAACCAAGTCGGTTTGAGATCGTGATCGCGATACGGTACCGCCTCTGGTCCTTCTATATATACTGCTTACTGGCATCGGCCAAAGACACACCGAAAACACCTAGGGTTTTGTCTCATCTCGCAACTTGCGCCGTCACCGTAGTCTACTCCATCCCGAACGGCGGCTTGCATCGGCGTGCAGGAGAGCAGGTCTCCGGAACCGTTCGTCCTTGCGATCCTGCACCGGGAGAGGACGAATTAGGTTTTTGGGAAGCGCTCTGCGCGACTGCTCAAGTTCGTCATCACTGGTCGTCTTCTGTCCAAGTCGAATGGTGCTACTCATCGTCGTCTCCATCGCCGCCAGCAACAGATCGTCACCAACATCGTCATCAACAACGTCGCTCCAGTAGCAGCTAACGAACAGTACGTCCATCGTGATCTGACCATGTCTCTATCTGTAGTTGCTGTTACATGTGCGATGATGTTGTGCATGTTTATCTGTTCATCTACTATGCTAGATTGTTGCATGCTACTTTCTATTCTAGTCATGAATTATTTACTAGAATTAATCATGAACTTGCCTAATATTCCAACAATCCAAAAAACCTAATTTTAGGCAATTTCCCGAGCTAACTATGGCTGGATTTGCTGAAGCACTGAGGCCGGATAAGTTTACTGGTGTGCACTTTAAGAGGTGGCAGGTGTAGTCCACGCTCTAGCTTGCTGCTCTGAAAGTTTTCCACGTTAGTGTTGGTGCTACAGAGGGAATGTTTGAGGAAGATCAGAGAAAGTTCCAGGAAGCCAATACTATGTTTGTGGGATGCATTCTGAGTGTTCTTGCTGACCGTCTATATGATGTATACATGCACATACAAGATGGAAAGACACTGTGGGATGCACTGAATGCTAAATCCGGTGCAACAGATGCAGGCAGTGAACTGGTGTACATCATGGAGAATTTCCATGACTACAAGATGGTGAATAACCGTTCTGTGATTGAACAAGCTCATGAGATACAGTGCATTGTGAAGGAACTGGAACTCCTTAAGTGTGATTTACCCGATAAATTCGTGGCTGGGTGCATGATTGCAAAGTTACCTCCTTCATGGAGAAACTTCACCACTACTCTGAAACATAAGAGACAGGAGATATCAGTTGAAAATCTGATTGCATCTCTTGATGTTGAAGAGAAAGCTCGGGCTAAAGACACTACTGAGAAAGGAGGTGAGGTTCAGCCTACCGCCAGTATGGTGCAGAGGCACCCACAGAACAAGAACAAAGGGGAGAATAAGCCTATTTTCAACAAGCCTGCCAAGACTACTACCTTCAAGAAGAAGAAGTTCAACAAGGCTGAGCTAGAGTGCTACGCCTGTGGGAAGCCCGGACAATTTTCCAAGGAATGCCCAGACCGTGCAGACTGCAGAGGGAAAACGAGCTCCAAGACCGTCAACATGGTGACCGCTAGCAATACTGATGGGTATGTTAATTTACCTATTGTTCTTTCACTATTTCAATCATCTTCTTGGTGGATTGATTCGGGTGCTAACATTCACGTGTGTGCTGGTGTCTCTTTGTTCACTTCGTATCAGGTCGCAAGGGATTCTTCTGTCCTAATGGGGAATGGGTCGCATGTTTCTGTTCGTGGCATTGACACGGTGGATCTGAAGTTTACTTCGGGGAAGATCGTGGAGCTAAGGAACGTGCAGCATGTCCCTACTATGAACAAGAATCTAGTTAGCAGCTCCCTTCTATGTCGAGATTTGGACAGTTTATAGGCAAAGGCTATGAGTGTAGAGGCATGTTCCGCTTTTCCCTTTCGGATTTTTGGAATAAGTCAGTAAACCAAATTTGCGCTAGTGTTAATGATGATGCAAGTGTTTGGCACTCTCGTTTATGACATATTAATTTTGGTTTAATGTCCCGGCTATCCAGTATGAGTTTAATTCTGAATTTCACTGTTGCCAAAGGTTCTAAGTGCCATAGTTGTGTGCAATCGAAGTAACCTCGAAGGCCTCACACGGCTGCCAAGGAGAGAAATTTGGCACCTCTAGAACTCATACATTCTGATCTATGTGAGATGAATGGTGTGTTGACAAAAGGTGGAAAGAGATAATTCATGACATTGATTGATGATGCGACTAGATTTTGCTATGTTTATTTGTTGCAAACTAAAGATGAAGCTTTAGACCACTTTAAAATCTATAAAGCTGAAGTTGAAAATCAACTAGAGAGAAAGATCAAACGTCTTAGGTCGGATCGTGGTAAAGAGTATTTTCCCAAAGTATTTGATGAATTTTGTGAGGAACACGGTATTATTCACGAGAGGAGGCCTCCCTATTCACTCCAATCGAACGGGGTTGCCGAGAGGAAAAACCGCACGTTGACTGACTTGGTGAATGCCATGTTAGACACTGCTGGTTTATCTAAGGCATGGTGGGTGGAGGCTCTATTGACTTCATGTCATGTCCTGAATAGAGTTCCAAACAAGAATAAAGAGAAAACCCCTTATGAGAAGTGGGTTGGGAGAGAACCATCATTTTCTTATTTGCGCACTTGGGAATGCTTGGCGAAGGTCAATATTCCTATTCCTAAGAAATGCAAACTCGGACCAAAGACAGTGGATTGTGTCTTTCTAGGTTATGCTCAGCGGAGCATTGCTTATAGATTTTTAGTGGTTAAATCTGAGGTACCTGTATGCATGTTGATACTATAATGGAATCTCGTGATGCAACATTTTTTGAGAATATATTTCCTATGAAAGATATGCATAGCATTGCTAGATTTTCTTCTGAGATAATTCCTGAATCTAGTACATCTGATGAGTATTTCGAACAATCACCTGAGGAAGTCCTTGAGAAGGATAACGATGAAGCTCCTGTGAGGAGCAAGAGACAAAGGGTTGCAAAATCCTTTGGTGATGATTTCATTGTATACCTTGTGGACGACACTCCCAAGTCTATTGCAGAGGCATATGCATCTCCGGATGTAGATGATTGGAAAGAAGTTGTTCATAATGAGATGGACTCAATTCTCTCTAATGGAACTTGGGAGCTAACTGAACGACCCTATGGTTGTAAACCTGTGGGCTGTAAGTGGGTGTTCAAAAAGAAGCTAAGGCATGATGGTACTATTGATAAGTACAAGGCACGGCTTGTGGCCAAGGGCTACACTCAGAAAGAAGGCAAATATTACTTTGACACATATTCACCAGTTGCTAGAATGACCACCATTCGGGTGCAACTTTCCCTGGCTGCCTCTTATGGTCTTATCATTCATCAAATGGATGTAAAGACAACTTTCCTAGATGGAGAGTTGAAAGAGGAAATCTATATGGATCAGCCTGATGGGTTTGTGGTAAAAGGTGAAGACAGAAAGGTGTGCAAGTTGTTAAAATCATTGTATGGTCTGAAACAAGCACCTAAGCAATGGCATGAGAAGTTTGAAAGAACTCTAACTTCTGCAGGATTTGTCATTAATGTGGCTGATAGGTGTGTTTACTATCACCATGGTGGGGGCAATAGTGTCATGTTATATTTATATGTGGATGATATACTGATCTTTGGTACAAACATTGATGCGATCAATGAGGTCAAGTCTTTTTTATCAAAGAGTTTTGACATGAAAGATCTGGGAGAAGCCGATGTGGTTCTGAATATCAAACTAATTAAGGATGAGAGTGGGATTACGTTAACACAATCTCACTATGTTGAGAAGGTCTTGAGCCGGTTTGGCTTTATGGATAGTAAGTCTTCTCCAACACCTTATGATCCCAGCGTGACACTCAGAAAGAACAAGAAAGAAACGAGAAATCAATTAAGATACTCTCAAATTGTTGGTTCACTCATGTACTTAGCTAGCGCAACAAGGCCAGATATCTCTTTTGCTGTGAGCAAACTAAGTAGGTTCATGTCCAACCCGGGTGATGATCATTGGCATGCACTAGAAAGGGTCTTGCGCTATCTGAGAGGTACTATGAGTTACGGAATTCACTATTCAGGGCATCCTGATGTGCTAGAAGGATATGGTGATTCGAATTGGACCTCCGATGTTGATGTACTCTACGCCACAAGTGGGTATGTATTTACTCATGGAGGTGGCGCAGTGTCATGGAGGTCTTGCAAACATACCATATTTACGAGGTGTGACGCCCCTGCTCAACCATGCACTAATCATACACGCAAACATGCATGATCGAGATCAGAGACTCACGGGAAGATATCACAACACAACTCTAGACACAAATTTAAACATAAACCTTCATATTACAAACCAGGGGTCACGAGGACCCGAATACATAAGTCATCACACAAATATTATCTGGATACAGACATAGTTAGTCAAGTTTGCCTTAAGAAGGCTAGCATAATAGTGTCACTGATCGAAAAGGCGCAGGCCTCCTACCTGGGGCCTCCGAACTACTCCTAGTCGTCGGGCTCCTGGTAGTAGTAGTCACCTCTGGGGATCTCCGGCTCCTGGGCTCCGTCATCTGATCGCAGCATCCGAGTAGGGGAAAAAGGTAGCAAAGCAACTGTGAGTACTCATCCAAAGTACTCGCAAGACTTACATCAGATCTATACTAAGTATGCATCGGTATCAAAGGAATGGGGCTATATCTTTGGACTATACTGCAGAAATGCCAGAATAGAGGGGGGGAATAGCCTAGCCTATCGAAGACTAGCATCTTGCAGCATCAGAAGAGAGTAGAGCAGAAGAACATATATAATAAGTATATATTAGCGATGCCCTGAGATCCTTCCTCGACTACCCTGCGAGAAAGCGATCCCGAGAGCAGTGGTAACAGTTAAGTAACAATATGGTATCCATTAAAGTTGTAGTGGATCAGGATACATCTCCGAGCGTCCTGTTACCGTGGACACGGCTATTCGAATAGATTAACTTCCCTGCAGGGGTGCACTACTGTGCCCAACACGCTCGATTACCTTCGGCCGGGCACACTGCCTGGGTAATGCCCGGCATCGGATGATCGACACGACGTAGTCCTACCTAGGCTCCGCAGAGAGGTCAGCACGCCGGTCTAAATCCTAAGCGCGAAGGGGTCATGGGCCAATCACCCTAAGCACTCCTGCGCGTTGCGAGGACGGCCGGGACCAAGCGCGACTGTGGAAGCACCACCAGACGTAACCAGCTCACCCGGGCGCGTGCCGCTCAACTGTGATGTCTGAAAAACTTTCGGAGGGAACGTACGTCGTCGAGGGCCCATACCATAATCCCGCGTGGTGGTTAGTGCGTATAGGCCAGAGACCAACTCAGATCCAACACCCAATCCGTTAATCATGTTTAGTAGCTCGCGGAGACGATTAGGGATTCCTGTCGCCCCGTCTTGGTAATCCGCGGACTACGACCAGGGACCAGGCCCACCTCTTTCCTAGGTGGTCTCCACCTGACATGTCGAGCCGCCACCATATTACTCGCGGGTACCCTTGGGGCCGACCAGACTTGTTTCATTATCTCGCGGGCACTCTTGGAGCTGGCTCTACTTTAACAGTGTAAAAGTATTGCAGTAATGTAAACATATCCGTGATCATCACCCAGAGTGATCACGGCCCGATATCAAGCATGGCAACGGACAAGGGTGAAGGGCCACAGATGGATCAACAACTTAGCTAACTAGGCATCATAGGGCAACAGGTAATGTATCAATAGCAGGCGACGAAATCAGGCTATGCATCAGATAGGGAGATACCGGAACAGTAACAGTAGCAAAACTAATGCAAGCATAAGAGAGAAGGAGTAGGCGATATCTGGATGATCAAGGGGGTTTGCTTGCCTGGAAGCTCTGCTAAAGGGGTCTGGTCGTCGGGAGCGTAGTCATACTCAGCGGCGTCGTCGGCAGTCTCGGGGTCTATCAGAGAGAGAAGGAGGGGGAAGAAACAATAAATACACTGCAACAATGCAACACAGATGCATGCCATGGCAGTATGAGGTTGATTATGTGCTCTAATGCATCGCTAAGTACTTTGGACGGAGAGGGAAAATATTCGGAAATACTTTCCCAGCTCTAGGTGATTATCGGTATACGGAACCGGAGGGAAAGGTTCCATGTTCATCATGATAGGAGTGATGGTCAAGCATTTTGATCACATATTCGGATTCACCATATTTTTCTGATCATTTTTCATATATAAATTATTTTCATCTGAGCTACGGTTTATTTTCTATGATTTTTCAAAGTTTTAAACAATTTCTGGATTTTCTGGATTAATTTTAATTCAAAAATATTAAATAGCAAATTGCTATGGGTACACAGAAGTGTACCCAGCCAGTACACACAGGGGCTGACTGGTGGGCGCTGTTGACTGGGTCAACAGCCCAGTCAGCAGGGGCTGACTGGTCAACCTGACCAGTGGGACCCATTGGCCAGCCTCTGTTTAGTTTAACATGGATTTAAACTAATCTAATTAGATTAATTAGGGTGTGGGCCCAGGCTGTCAGTGACTTATTAGTTATTAGGTTTATTTTTAATTAGCTAATTAGCTACAGTGGGGGGCCCACATGTCAGTGGCCCATTAGGGGCCAGATTAGGTGCTAACCACCCTGGGCCCACCTGTCGGCGACCCAGAGGCGGTGGCGCGCCAGTGGCAAAACGCCGGCGGAGGGCTCGGCTAGGCGTCGGAAATCGGCTACGGGTGGTGGTTTCGAGCGCGGCTAGGCTCGTTCAAACGAGCGTTCGATGCCGCATCGAATGGTGGCGGTGGGAGCGGCTGAGGTGGCCGGAGTTGGCCGGAGCAATGACGGCAGGCGGCGGTGGTTTCGGGCGAGGTTGGATCCGTCGCTACGGGGCTCGTCAAGCGGCGCTGGGGGCATGGATGGGCTCCTGGGGATGCCAGGAGCACGTCTGCATGCTTGGTTGCAAGTTCCGCGAGCTGTGGCCACGGCGGCGACACGGACGGCGGCAGCGAGCTCTCGGTCATGTCGGGGGAGGGGGCTAGAGGCTGCGCGCGATGGCACAAAGAGAGGGAAAGGAGGCGGAGCTCACCTAGTGGCACACGGTGGCCGGCGAGAGCTTAGTAGCTGCAGGGGTAGAGCAGATTGAGGCGGGGGAGCTCCGGCGATCCGACGTGGAAGAAGACGGCGTGGGGGCGATGTAGGGGTTCCCGGCTCCATTGCGTGGCTCCAGATGGCGTAGCAGACGACGGCGGTCCCGTCGGACATGGTGGCGAGGCGAGAGGGGCTCGGTGGTCACGGCTACGTCGGCGGCGCGGCCATGGCAGCGTCGGGTGAGCTCAAATGCGAGCGAGGGAGAGAGCGAGGGGGAGAGTGGAGGTGTCTAGGGTTTGCAGGGGTCGCGGGGATCTTATCCATGCCCGAACGACGGCGGATGGTCGATGCATGCGGCATCTAGGCATTGGGCGCGCGCGCGGCGGCACGCACAGGAGAGAGAGCGCGATGTGGGAGACGACGGCGCTGGTGAGCTGGGCCGCACTGTGGCGACTTGAAGCCCAGTGCAACAGTGCCCCTTTTCCTTTTTCTTTTTTCTGTTTTCTATTTTGCTTTATGTTTTGCATTTCTTTTAGCACTAAATGACTTTTGTAAAATATGGAGTTGTGCCACATAAATACATTGCAATATTTAGTACTGCCACAAAAAGTTTGAGCCTCATTTGAATTCATTTGAATTTTGATTAAATGAAATTGGATTAAATGGGCTGTTTTGGTCACTGTTTTTGGATGCTAGCTTCCAAATGATCAAACAAGTGATGTTGTTTTCCTTAACCATAGTTACATATGGATTATTTGCAAAAACATGAACTATTTGGATTTCTTATATGTGTAACTTTTAATTTCACTTGCAATTTGAATTTTGAATTGAGGTGGAATTTCAAATGAGATATGAAGCCAAATGATGATCAAGCACTGTAACCCATGATGACTTGGCATGATTACATGATGATCACTGTGCTTAATTACAGGGGGTGTTACAATTCTCCTCCTCTAAAAGAAATTCTCGTCCCGAGAATTCAGGAGGTAGTCGAAAAGAGAGCGGAGTATTCTTCACAAAGACAATCTCCGCGTTCCCAAGTGGCTACATCTTCAGAATGATTTGACCACTGAACTTTTAGGAACTTGATTGCTTTCTGACAGGTTCGACGTTTAGCTTGATCAAGAATGCGGATCGGATATTCTTTATAAGAGAGATCATCTTGCAATTCAAGCACTTCATGATCCACTGCACGGATAGGATCCTTGAAGCAGGGACGGAGTTGCGACACATGGAAGACATCGTGAACTTGAGAAATCTTCGGCGGCAACTCCAATTTATATGCCACATATCCACGTCTGGCGAGGATACGGAACGGGCTGATGTAGCGAGGAGCAAACTTGCCCTTGATTCCAAAACAATATGTGCCCTTCATCGGAGTGACACGAAGGTAAGCTTGTTCGCTAGGTTGATAGATCGTTCCCCAGTGTTTCGGTCATAGTTGCTCTTCTGACGAGATTGAGCCGCCTTAAGATGTTCACGAACAATACGAACTTGTTCTTCAGCCTGTTGGATAATATACGGGCCAAAGAGTGGCCGTTTCCTAGTTTCTGACCAATTCATAGGAGTTCGACACTTACGCCCATACAGTACTTCGAAAGGTGCCATCTTCAAGCTAGCTTGATAGCTATTGTTGTATGAGAATTCAGCATACAGAAGAGATTCCTCCCATTTCTTGCCAAAAGAAAGGACACAGGCACGAAGCATATCTTCAAGCACTTGGTTAACTCGTTCAACTTGACCCTGGGACTAGGGGTGATAAGCTGTGCTAAAGTGCAGATGAGTTCCCATAGCTTCTTGGAAACTTTCCTAGAACTTTGAGGTAAAGAGGCTGCCACGGTCTGAACTGATCTCTAGCGGAACACCATGGAGTGTCACAATTCTGGAAATATATAAGTTTGCTAACTGACTAGCAGTGATCGTCTCCTTAACAGGCAGGAAATGAGCAACCTTGGAGAATCGGTCGACGATGACAAGAATAGCATCATGACCCTTTGACGATCGGGGATAACCAGTGATGAGATCCATTTGAACCTTATCCCATTTCCATTTAGGAATAACAAGTGGTTGGAGAGTTCCGGCAGGTCTTTGGTGTTCTGCTTTGATGCGACGGCAAACGTCACATTTAGCAACATAACGAGCAATGTCTCGCTTCATGTTAGGCCACCAAAATCTCTGACGGATGTCTTGGTACATTTTGGTACTACCCAGATGAATAGACAGAGGTGTGTCATGAGCTTCTTTCATAATATCCGAGGTCATATCCAGGTCGCCCTTCGAAGAAACAACAAGACGACCCTTGAAGAACAAGGTACCATCTTTATCGAGAGAGAAGTCTGAGGCCTTTCCGGTTGAGAGATCGATCTTAATCTTGTCGATTTTGGGGTCAAGCTTCTGATTAGTCTTGATGCGGCGCTTGAGATCTGGTTCAACAACCAGAGTATTGAGAGAACCCTGAGGAACAATGTGAAGGTTCAACTTGCGAAGTTCTTCATAGAGAAGGGGTTGTGCTTGCTGAACCATAAGGTTATTGCAATAAGACTTGCGACTCAAAGCATTGGCCATTACATTAGCCTTGCCAGGGGTATAAGAAATATCCATGTCATAGTCGGCTATTGTCTCGAGCCATCTTTGTTGACGGAGGTTCAAATCTGGTTGAGTATACAGATACTTCAGACTTTGATGGTCCGTGTATATCTCCCAACGATTACCGAGAAGGTAATGTCTCCACAGCTTCAGAGCATAAATAACCGCTGCAAGTTCGAGATCATGTGTTGGATACTTATCTTCGTGAGGACGCAACTGACGAGAGCCATAAGCAATCACTTTGCGCTCTTGCATTAGGACACAGCCTAATCCTTGACGAGACGCATCGCAGTAAATCACAAAGTCTTTGCGAGAATCTGGGGGAGCTAGCACTAGGGCAGAGGGAAGCTTGTCTTTGAGTGTCTGGAAGCTTTCCTGACATTTGGATGTCCACTCAAACTTCTTGCCCTTATGGAGCAAATCAGTTAATGGTTTTGCAATCTTGGAGAAGTTCTCGACAAAACGGCGGCAATAGCTGGCGAGTCCGAGGAAACTTCTGACTTGCTTGACATTCTTCGGAGGAGTCCAGTCAAGAATAGCCTGAACTCGTTCTGGGTTAACAGCAATACCATCCTTGGAAATCACATGACCAAGATAGCTCACTCGGATAACCAGAATTCACACTTGGAAAATTTGGCATATAGCTGGTGTTCTCATAGTTTCTTCAGTACAAGACAAAGATGTTCGGCGTGTTCTTCTTCATTCTTGGGATATACAAGGATATCGTCCAGATAAACCACGACGAATTTGTCGAGGTAGTCCATGAAGATATAATTCATCAAGTGAGAGAAGGTTACTGGAGCATTGGTTAAGCCGAAAGACATGACGGTGTACTCATATGAACCATAGCGAGTAACAAAGGCGGTCTTCGGGATATCCTCTTTACGAACTCTGATCTGGTGGTAACCCAACCTTAAGTCGAGTTTAGAGAATACTGAGGAACCAGCAAGCTGATCATACAGGTCGTTAATCCGGGGAAGTGGATATTTGTTTTGAATTGTTGCTTGGTTAATAGGCCGATAGTCCTGGACCAAACGGTTAGTTCCATCCTTCTTCTTAACAAAGAGACAAGCTGCTCCCCAAGCAGAGGAACTTGGGCGAATAAAACCCTTGCCAAGTGACTTGTCAATTTCCTCCTTAAGTTCAAGGAGTTCATGCGGCGGCATCTTGTAGGGACGCTTGGCAATAGGAGTGGTGCCCGGTTTCAAGTCGATGACGAATTCGACAGCTCTAACAGGGGGTATTCCTGGAAGTTCTTCTGGAAAGACATCTTGGAATTCTTGAACGACTGGAACGTCCTCGATTCCCTCAATAGGCGAAGCGTTCAAAGCATTCAGAACATATATCTGAGCTTCAGCGTTCCGAGCGATTCGGGCGGTGTAGTTTATTATCTCATCGGAAGGATGTAGGAGTTGGATGAGTTTAGTGGCACAATTGATTGAACCAATGTGGGCTTTCAACCAATCCATTCCCAGAATGAGGTCTATGGTGGAAGATTTCAAGACGATGGGGGAAACAAGGAATTCCAATCCTTCGATTTCAGTGGTGACATTATGGCTAACCATAGTGGCTCGGCACTGGGATCCGGGAGTGTTAACCACTAAAGGGGTATGCATCATTTCGGATGTTATGCCACGCATGGATGCCAAACTACCTGATATGAATGAATGGGATGCTCCTATATCAAATAAAACAGAAGCTGGTACTGAGTTAACGAGAAGAGTACCCATCACAGTAGCTGGCTCATTCTGAACTTCTTCAATATCAACGTGATAAGCCTGGCCACGACCATAAGCAAAAGGTCAGGCATTAGAGTTGCGGGACTGATTGTAACCACGACCATTGCCGCGGCCGGTTGAAGGAAGTGCCAACTGATTCTGATTCTGGTGGCAGTCTCTGGCACGGTGACCTGGGCGGCCACACTTGAAGCAGAGCCCATCATTGGGACGGGGAGCAGCAGTAAAAGGCAGGGGAGCTTGAGCTCTTGGCTGTCTCGGCGGTGGAGGAGGCAGACGAGGCGCGGCATAAGAGGGCCTTGGCACAGGGGTAGTTGGACGGTACATGCTTTGGGGAAACTAGATTCGACGCCTTTGTCCTGACGAGCTCAAAGATGAGCCGATGTCTCGGTTGCGCTTCTGTTACTCTTTGTGCTCCATCAGACCAGTCTCAACCTGGATAGCTTTGTTCATCAGGGTGGCAAAGTCGTTGAAGTCATTAACAAGGAGTGCAAGTTTGATATTCGGGTGCAGGCCATCACGGAATTTCTCCTGTCTGCAAGCATCAGTGGCAATGTCTTCTTCAGCATAGCGAGACAATTCAATGAACTCCCGCTGATAAGCATCGGCAGTCTTACTGCCCTGAGTGAGGTTGCGGAACTCTCTCTTCTTCCGATCCATGATTCCCTAAGGAATATGACGGGCACGAAAGGCAGTTTGAAACTCTTCCCAGGTGACAACTGTCCCATCAGGCAGTGAACGCCTGTGGCTGGCCCAGCATTGAGCGGCGGGACCCTTGAGGAAGTACGATGCGAAGGTGACATAGATGGCAGGGGCAACATTCGCTGACTCCATCTCGTAAGTGATGTCACGAAGCCAGTCATCAACATCAAATGGCTGAACGGAGTTGCGGAAAATGGCAGGGTTGAGGCGCACAAACTCCTGCAGAGTTATTGGGGCTGGCTGCTGCTGTTGAGCATTCTGGTTCGGGTTTGGGAACTGAGCCATGATTCCGACCATGAACTGGCGGTTTAACTCAAACTGTTGCATCATCGCTGCCATATAGTCTGGCGGTGGTGGACATTCGGCAGGACGGCCACGACCGTGACCACGAGCACCGGGTCAAACCATCCTGCTAAAATTTAACAGGGGGTAGTTTAGTAAAAGCAATTGCAGGCGTTTAGAGACAACCATGATGTAACACGAACAATGAACAAGAGTGCAATAGATACATAACAGTAGTCACTTAAGACATACAGATCCATACATGGAGTCAGTTACAACTGATAATACGAGTTCGGAAAAGAAAAATAACCTAGACATACTAGGCGGCACGCAGGCACGCGGTGGAGGGATACAACAACGAGACATAGCAAAGGCTACATCAACGTCGGGGAAAACTAGTGTAGCCAGGTAACTGTAGGTGAGGATGCTGGGTGCTCACGGCAGAAGGATCCTGCATACCGTGAAGACTTTGATGCAGAACCCGGTCCCTGACTGGGAGAAGAGGTCCACGTGCTGGAGTGTGACCTCCAACAGCAGGCCAATCGATACCTTGCGGTATCTCTGTCCTGCGCGGGTAAAGGATATGCTGAGGATGTATCCCGGCACTGACATCTGGCAGCAACTGTGTCAGAGCATCGTAGAGACATGCATGAGTGGCGTACAGCTCGACGGCAAGGGCTCGGGCAGTGCGATCCAGAGCCTCAGTGTGCTGTATCAGGACCTGCGGGTCATAGCGACGTCGCACGTAAGGAGTACAGACAGCAGTGTAGTATCCACTCTCATCTTCCCCAGAAGCATACGGGATGTAGCGGAACGGGGTGTCATCCAAGTTACTATGCTCTCCACGAAGTCGTGCGATAGCAGCATAGGCAGCGTCATGGACTGCCATATCAACAGTCATGCCGACACCATGAAAGATGTGTAACTCAGTGATGGAGTTGTCCCGCTGATCGAAAATACGAACATCAGCATGATACTGCTCCTGGTTGAACTCGCGAAAGTCCTCGTAGACCATGTACTCGGGGTACCAACGGTATCCCAATCTGGCCAGGAGGTTGACCAGGATAGCAGGGAAACCGGTCGCATCACGAGCCCAAGTCCGGAGTACAAGCTGGGTCGTGGGACACGCCGGAAACAAACGATGCATCTGAAATACAGGAAATTTCAATAGTGTCAAACGACAGTGAGTGAATCTTGCATTATGCATTCAAAGAAGTAACTGCAGATAATCAAAGCTCCGGGTGGATGTGATCACGAGAACCTTGAGTCAGGGTTAGTAATTTTTTTAACCCGAATAGAAGAGAGATCAGAATCCTAGAGTAAAGGTGCAGAATAAAAGATGCTAATCCCATCCATTTGTGATGTGGGCTCGTAAGCCACACAACACTGTTAGTAAAATAGTTTTTCAATAACTAGACTCAACTTCGACCAAGGAATTGGAATGGGGGCTTCCTATAGGCAGTCGGCTCTGATACCAGCTTGTGACGCCCCTACTCGACCGTGCACTAATCATACACGCAAACATGCACGATCGAGATCAGAGACTCACGGGAAGATATCACAACACAACTCTAGACACAAATTTAAACATAAACCTTCATATTACAAACCAGGGGTCATGAGGACCCGAATACATAAGTCATCACACAAATATTATCTGGGTACAGACATAGTTAGTGAAGTTTCCTTAAGAAGGCTAGCATAACAGTGCCACTGATCGAAAAGGCGCACGCCTCCTGCCTGGGGCCTCCGAACTACTCCTGGTCGTCGGGCTCCTGGTAGTAGTAGTCACCTCTGGGGATCTCCGGCTCCGGGGCTCCGTCATCTGATTGCAGCATTCGAGTAGGGGAAAAAGGTAGCAAAGCAACTGTGAGTACTCATCCAAAGTACTCGCAAGACTTACATCAGATCTATACTAAGTATGCATCGGTATCAAAGGAATGGGGCTATATCTTTGGACTATACTGCAGAAATGCCAGAATAGAGGGGAGGAACGGCCGGGACCAAGCGCGACTGTGGAAGCACCACCAGACGTAACCAGCTCACCCGGGCGCGTGCCGCTCAACTGTGATGTCTGAAAAACTTTCGGAGGGAACGTACGTCGTCGAGGGCCCATACCATAATCCCGCGTGGTGGTTAGTGCGTATAGGCCAGAGACCAACTCAGATCCAACACCCAATCCGTTAATCATGTTTAGTAGCTCGCGGAGACGATTAGGGATTCCTGTCGCCCCGTCTTGGTAATCCGCGGACTACGACCAGGGACCAGGCCCACCTCTTTCCTAGGTGGTCTCCACCTGACATGTCGAGCTGCCACCATATTACTCGCGGGTACCCTTGGGGCCGACCCGACTTGTTTCATTATATCGCGGGCACTCTTGGAGCTGGCTCTACTTTAACAGTGTAAAAGTATTGCAGTAATGTAAACATATCCGTGATCATCACCCAGAGTGATCACGGCCCGATATCAAGCATGGCAACGGACAAGGGTGAAGGGCCACAGATGGATCAAGAACTTAGCTAACTAGGCATCATAGGGCAACAGGTAATGTATCAATAGCAGGCGACGAAATCAGGCTATGCATCAGATAGGGAGATACCGGAACAGTAACAGTAGCAAAACTAATGCAAGCATAAGAGAGAAGGAGTAGGCTATATCTGGATGATCAAGGGGGTTTGCTTGCCTGGAAGCTCTGCTGAAGGGGTCTGGTCGTCGGGAGCGTAGTCGTACTCAGCGGCGTCGTCGACAGTCTCGTGGTCTATCGGAGAGAGAAGGAGGGGGAAGAAACAATAAATACACGGCAACAATGCAACACAGATGCATGCCATGGCAGTATGAGGTTGATTATGTGCTGTAATGCATCGCTAAGTACTTTGGACGGAGAGGGAAAATGTTCTGAAATACTTTCCCAGCTCTAGGTGATTATCGGTATACGGAACCAGAGGGAAAGTTTCCATGTTCATCATGATAGGAGTGATGGTCAATCATTTTGATCACATATTTGGATTCGTCATATTTTTTTGATCATTTTTCATATATAAATTATTTTCATCTGAGCTACGGTTTATTTTCTATGATTTTTCAAAGTTTTAAAAAATTTCTGGATTTTCTGGATTAATTTTAAGTCAGAAATATTAAATAGCAAATTGCTATGGGTACACAGAAGTGTACCCAGCCAGTACACACAGGGGCTGACTGGTGGGCCCTGTTGACTGGGTCAACAGCCCAGTCAGCAGCCCAGTCAGCAGGGGCTGACTGGTCAACCTGACCAGTGGGACCCATTGGTCAGCCTCTGTTTAGTTTAACAGGGATTTAAACTAATGTAATTAGATTAATTAGGGTGTGGGCCCAGGCTGTCAGTGACTTATTAGTTATTAGGTTTATTTTTAATTAGCTAATTAGCTAGAGTGGGGGCCCCACGTGTCAGTTGCCCATTAGGGGCCAGATTAGGTGCTAACCACCCTGGGCCCACCTGTCGGCGACGCAGAGGCGGTGGTGCGCCGGCGGCGAGCCTCCGGCGATGAAAACGCTGGCGGAGGGCTCGGCCAGGCGTCGGAAATCGGCTACGGGTGGCGGTTTCGAGCGCGGCTAGGCTCGTTCGAACGAGCGTTCGATGCCGCTTCGAATGGTGGCGGTGGGAGCCGCTGAGGTGGCCGGAGTTGGCCGGAGCAATGACGGCAGGCGGCGGTGGTTTCGGGCGAGGTTGGATCCGTCACTACGGGGCTCGTCAAGCGGCGCTGGGGGCATGGATGGGCTCCTGGGGATGCCAGGAGCACGCCTGTGTGCTTGGTTGCAAGTTCCGCGAGCTGTGGCCACCGCGATGACACAGACGGCGGCAGCGAGCTCTCGGTCGCGTCGGGGTAGGGGCTAGAGGCTGCGCGCGATGGCACAAAGAGAGGGAAAGGAGGCGGAGCTCACCTAGTGGCACACGGTAGCCGGCGAGAGCTTAGTAGCTGCAGGGGCGGAGCAGATCGAGGCGGGGGAGCTCCGGCGATCTGAGGTGGAAGAAGACGGCGTGGGGGCGATGTAGGGGTTCCCGGCTCCAATGCGTGGCTCCAGATGGCGTAGCAGACGCCGGCGGTCCCGTCGGACACGGTAGCGAGGAGAGAGGGGCTCGGTGGTCACGGCTATGTCGGCGGTGCGGGCATGGCAGCGTCGGGTGAGCTTGAATGCGAGCGAGGGAGAGAGCGTGGGGGAGAGTGGAGGTGTCTAGGGTTTGCAGGGGGTCGCGGGGATCTTATCCATGCCCAAACGACGGCGGATGGTCGACGCGTACGGCATCTGGGCATCGGGCTCGCGCACGGCGACACGCACAGGAGAGAGAGCGCGAGGTGGGAGACGACGACGCTGAGTGAGCTTGAATGCGAGCGAGGGAGAGAGCGTGGGGGAGAGTGGAGGTGTCTAGGGTTTGCAGGGGGTCGCGGGGATCTTATCCGTGCCCGAACGACGGCGGATGGTCGACGCGTGCGGCATCTGGGCATCGGGCTCGCGCACGGCGACACGCACAGGAGAGAGAGCGCGAGGTGGGAGACGACGACGCTGGGGGGCTGGGCCGCACTGTGCCGTCTTGAAGCCCAGTGCAACAGTGCCCCTTTTCCTTTTTCTTTTTTCTTTTTTTGTTTTCTGTTTTGCTTTCTATTTTGCATTTCTTTTAGCACTAAATGACTTTTGTAAAATATGGAGTTGTGCCACATAAATACATTGCAATATTTAGTACTGCCACAAAAAGTTTGTGCCTCATTTGAATTCATTTGAATTTTGATTAAATGAAATTGGATTAAATGGGTTGTTTTGGTCACTGTTTTTGGATGCTAGCTTCCAAATGAGCAAACAAGTGATGTTGTTTTCCTTAACCATAATTACATATGGATTATTTGCAAAAACATGAACTATTTGGATTTCTTATTTGTGCATCTTTTAATTTCACTTGCAATTTGAATTTTGAATTGAGGTGGAATTTCAAATAAGATATGAAGCCAAATGATGATCAAGCACTGTAAGCCATGATGACTTGGCATGATTACATGATGATCACTGTGCTTAATTACAGGGGGTGTTACACGAGGTCAACTATGGAAGTAGAACTAACTGCTTTAGACACAGCCACTGTTGAGACAGAATGGCTGCGTGAGCTCTTGATGGCCTTGCCTGTGGTTGAAAAACCTGTATCGACTATTCTTATGAATTGTGACAACCAAACGGTTATCGCTAAAGTGAACAATTCTAAGGATAATGCGAAGTCATCAAGACACGTGAAGAGACGTTTGAAGTATGTCGGGAAGTTGAGAAACTTCGGAGTAATAACTGTTACGTATATTCAAACAGACAAAAACCTGGCAGATCCCTTTACAAAGGGACTATCACGAAATGTGATAGATATTGCATCGAGGGAGATGGGTATGAGACCCATTCATGTTACACCATAGTAGTAACCCAACCTTTGTGGTCGGAGATCCCGTGAATTAGGACCTGGGAAGAACAAGCTATTAGTTAACCGAGGAGAGTAATATATGACCGTCTCTAAGTGAAGATTCAAACCTCTCAGAGCTGTAAGGCAGGTTGGCAACATGCCTTAATGTGGTTCTATTGGCAATGATTAGAAAAGATGCTGTCCTACAGAGCAGTCTTGAAAGAGCGCACCTATATGAGCTCCGATTGTAAACGTTGCAATCTATGAGACTTGGGTGATCCACTAGTAGAAAAAGGGCCTTTAGTCCCGGTTCCAGAGGGCCTTTAGTCCCGGTTCTAGAACCGGGACTAAAGGGTCGGGACTAAAGCCCAAAACCTTTAGTCCCGGTTCGCTTACGAACCGGGACCAAAGGGGCTCCACGTGGCCGCTGCGGGAAGCCCAGGCAGGAGGACCTTTAGTCCCGGTTGGTAACACCAACCGGGACCAAAAGGCATCCACGTGGCCGCTGCGGGGAGCCCAGGCAGGAGAACCTTTAGTCCCGGTTGGTCACACCAACCGGGACCAAAGGTCATCCACGCGTGAGCATCTTGCAGCAGCTGGGGTTTTTTTTTGAAGGGGGGGGGGGGGTTGGGGGTTTTTGGAGGGTTAATTTAGGGGTTTCATATTGTGTTAGCTAGCTAATAGGGAGAAGTGTCCTCTCTTTCTCCGTGCTCGGTCGACGGTAGCTACTATACATATAGAGATAACTCGATGCTAGCTAATAAGAAAATGAAGGAAACCATTAATTACACAAGATCGTCATGCTGAACATATATAGAGAGAAGTGACATCTGTTTCTCCGTGCTTGGTCGAACAACAAGTTTTCGTATATCTATCCGACGGTACTACATATATACAATATAACATCTTTTACAATCCCTAACATCATCTACCTAAGATCCAATCACAAATCCGCATGGTATTCCCCATCTTTAGGTATGACGTGGTCAAGAAAGAATCCCGCCAATTCCTCTTGAATTGCTCGTATGCGATCATGTGGTAGGAGTTCATCCCGCATTTGCCAGATCTAATTTAAAGAAGGGGGTCAATACATGCATATATATGAATAAAACTCAACACAATTGATGGTAATATATAAAATAAAATTGTGAATATTATTTACGTACTTCAAATTGTTTGTCAGAGAAGCCCCGCTTAGAGGTCGAGTGGCGAATGAACTCGCATACGTAGTATGCACATAAAACAGTCCCTTCTTTCTGGTACAAGCACTTTACGAGAATAGAGTTCAATCAAACTGATAAGAAAGCATGGTAATGATATATTGATGAAAATTTGAATCAATTAGAGATGCGCGGAACTAGCTAGTACTACTTACTTTGGGGTGCGTAAATCGCAACTCTTTGTTTAGACCGGGAACCTTTCGGGTGAACTTCTTCCAAACCCTGCCAGGCAAAGAAATTGATTACTTGATATCAGGAAATTAACGAAAGTTGCATGCCGATATGGTCCCGGTATTGACTGAACTTACTTCTTGAGCATTGCAGTCATGCCCGCATAATTCTCGGGATCTTTACGTCTCGAGTCTAAGACAGTTACTAATGCCCCGTCAAGCTTAATGGATAGCAGAATAAAGTGGAAACTGCGCACGCATATATAACTCATCAATTACATTACTTAACCTCGAGTAAGCGAAACTGAGTATACAGAGAAGACAGCAATACGCACTTGAAGTTGTAAGGAAAGAGTATTTCCCTTTTGGTTTGATGTATAAGGAACGACTGTAGCAAGTTCTCCTCGGTCTTTTTGATTGAGTTTTGTACCGTCCATTCATTTACGGCATCTGGGCTAATGAACCCAACGTCGAAGATTCCTACTTTTTTGCATTCGAAGATCTTCAATCTGCATAATATAGTGAGGATAATTTTATATACATGCAATGAACGAGCTGAGCTAGAGACTTAACTATAGAAGTAATACTTACAGACAGTAGGAAGTCATGAGTTGTTTGTCGAGGGCCAATTGATTGTATAACTGAAATAACTCCACAAATTCAATAGGCATCACGGGAAGTCCAATGAATTCGTGTTCTGGTTTCACTGCCATATACATAGTGTCTCTCCCAGACTCCCTGCAGGTTTTCATGTACCACTCATGCAATTTGTACATCATCATTGTTAGAGGAGGATGATCAGGTTTGACGAGAGGCTTCCCGTGCACGTATTTATATTCTTCTTTTGTTACCTCAGCCGTTTGAAAAATTACATCATCCCCAAGTAATCACCAGGATTGGTACCAGGCACCATCCCCGGATGATTAGCGACGATATCGCTAGACACCTTGAGCGGGGGGCACGATTTCTTCTCCTGTTTCGCCGAGCTGGGGAATTGTTTTCCCACTTCTTTGTTCTGCTAACCTTGCATCACTGGAAGTACTTCCCGACCGCCGCGCTTCTTCATATGTCTTTTTAAGAATGCGGACATAGTTGGAATCCGGCGGAGGCGGTGGTGATCGCTTCAGGGCATCGATAGTGCGCTTCACTTTCACCGGATCTAGCTTCTCCTTCGGAGGTGGAGTTTTCTTTGCAAAATGGTCCCTCACTTGGGCACGACGTATGTCCTCGTTTTCCTGCTCTGTCCTCTCATATGGTAACTTTTCCACAGGCTTGAGAGATGGACCGTATCTGAATTGCCTCCCGCCTCTGCTTGTACTGCTAGCCGCCGCAGCGGCGGCGTCTCTCTTCCGTCGTTGCTGACGAGGCGGAGAAGGAGGCGGAGTGCTCCGACGCGCCGGAGTAGGCGAAGGAGGAGGCGGAGTGCCCTCACGCGTTGGAGGAGCCGGAGAAGGAGGCGGAGTGCCCTGATCACTCGCCGGAGGAGGAGGAGGAGGAGGAGGCAGAGTGCCCTGACTCGCCGGAGGAGGAGGAGGAGGCGGAGGCGTCCAGTTTGGAAGCTTGATGTACTCCTTCTGCCATAGACATGTACTCCTCAGAGCACGAACCAGCTGATTCTCCCCTTCACCTGTAGAGTGGTAAAGCTCGAGCTCCTCAAATCCCTCCATTACTTCATCCACCATCACAACAGCATAGCCATGTGGAATTGGAAGGCAGTGAAAAGTTCCGTTGGGTTGAGGAGGTGCAACAGAGCCGAGAGCCGCCTTGAAAGTGAGGTTATGGCATTTCGTCATAAGCTCGCAATTTTGAGTCTCCGTGATAGTATCCACGGGGTAGATAGGCTCCGTGAAGTCAGTCTGAACGGGCTCCGTGGAAGCCACGCTGCTTCTCCGCTGAGATGGTGGGGTAGCTTCTGGGGTAGCTTCGTGCCGCTGAGATAGTTGGCCGGCAGCTCGCTGGCTCTCAGCTTCCTCTAGCTTTTGTAGTCTTGCACTCATCTTCTGCATGTCGCTCAGCTCCGCTTTCCTCTTTCTCTCCCGGCTTCTGTAACTGCCTGCGTCGGGAAACCCAAACTTCGACGGAACGGAGCCTGGTGTGCCTCGTGTTCGTCCAGGGTGCTCAGCATTCCCTAGGGCCTCAGTCAGCTCGTCCTTCTCTCTGTCGGGAATGAACGTCCCTTCCTGCGCTGCGGTGATATACTTCTGAAGCTTCGTGACGGGTATTGCAAGTTGCTCGTCCGTCCAACGGCACTTCCCTGTTTTAGGGTCCAAAGTTCCCCCAACCCCGAAGAACCAAGTCCTTGAACGGTCTGGCCAGTTCAATGTCTCTGGTTCGACCCCTTTAGCAATCAGGTCATTCTCAGCTTTGTCCCACAACGGCCGGGCTTTGAGGTAGCCACCTGACCCCGTGTGATGGTGATACTGCTTCTTTGCAGTGTTGTTCTTGTTTGTCTCTGACATTTTCTTACTCTTGTCTGATGTCTTGTAGGCCACAAATGCAGGCCAGTGATCTCTTATCTTCTCAAATCGGCCGATGAATTCTAGAGTCTCACCTTTGTCGACAAACTTTGATTTCAACTCCTTCTTCCACCTCCTGAATAGATCTGCCATCTTCTTAAGAGCACACGCCTTGACCAGTGGCTCTATAACGGGCTTATTCGGATCCTCCTCTGGCGGTAGGGTGAAATTTGCCTTCAGCAAGGTCCAAAGATCATCTTTCTGTCTATCGGTGACATAATCACCTTCAGGGGCGTCGTCCTTAGGCTTATTCCATTGCTTGATGCTGATCGGGATGTTGTCCCTAACAATAGCTCCGCACTGAGCAGAAAATGCGTCCTTGGTCCGCTTGGGTTCAATCGGAAGGCCATCGTCCGCGAGTGCTGTGATCGTGAACCTTTCATCCTTGCACAACCTCTTCTTCGGGCCTCGTCTCGTTAGCGAAGTTTGGCTCGATCCGGAGGGCTATAAAAGAAGAAAGAAGAGTTAATATATGTACATACCAAAACAATTAATGCATCAATTAGCTAGTCAGCACCTCCGGAGCCATCATGATCATGTCACCGGAGCCATCATGATCATGTCCTTCCTCCTCCATTGTTCCATCGGTGTCGTTGAGAAACGACAAGACAGCATCACCTCCGGCGAGGATTATCTCCCCCAACAACTGTTCTTGTTCCAAGTCTCTTTGATCCATAGTTTCTGCAAATATAGAAGAATATATATATATATATATATGAGATCAGAAAAAAATTGGATCAACTTGTGCACATCCATAATGGGGGTATTCTTGATAAATCTATGTTACCGGAGTTATCTATGTTACCGGAGGGGGTAGACGACAACGACGCTCACCCCTCATGTCATGTCCGACGTCCCTCCTCATGTCGAAGTTATCGGGGAGGGGGTAGATGACAACGACGCTCACCCCTCATGTCCGACGTCCCCCCTCATGTCGAAGTTATCGGGGAGGGGGTACAGGTGGCCTCGAGAGTTGGTCGGGCGAGCGGACCGGGAGTAAGTAACTTTAACTCATTTTGAATATATGAACATTTTAACTTTTACGGGTAGGGGCGGGAGGGGGTTGATCGACGTCTCCCCCCCTCATGTCGAAGTTACCGGAGTTTTCTATATGAACAAAAAAAATCCACATGACATGTTCGACGAGAGGACCGCCTCTCTCTCATGTTGGGGAACGTTGCATGGGAAACAAAAATTTTCCTACGCACACACAAGATCTATCCATGGTGATGAGCATCTACGAGAGGGAGAGTGAATCTACATACCCTTGTAGATCGCTAAGCAGAAGCGTTAAGAAACGCGGTTGATGTAGTCGAACGTCTCCGCGATCCAAATCGCAAGTCGTCCCTCGATCCGATCACGAACTAGTGCCGAACAGACGGCACCTCCGCGTTCAACACACGTACGGCTTGATGACGCCTTCACCTCCTCGATCCAGCGAGCGATGATGAAGTAGTAGATGAGTTCCGGCAGCACGACGGCGTGGTGATGGTGGTGAGGAACAATCTCTGCAGGGCTTCGCCAAGCACTACGGAGATTATGACGGGAGAACTAGAGGGTTAGGGTTGCCGACACACGGCTTGGGAAATCTTGATGTATCCCGTGTGCTAGCCCTGCCCCTCTATTTATATGTTGAGCCTTGGGGTCTAAACTTGGAGTAAAAGCCTCCTCCAGGTCGGTTTTGCCCGCACAAGGTCGGTTTGGCCCGCAGGGAAAGAGTCCAACTCGGATCCCTGCAGTATCGCGTACAAGCGGTAGTACCGCTTACGATAAGCGGTAGTACCGCCCGTAGCGGTAGTACCGCTTACGATAAGCGGTAGTACTGCCCGTAGCGGTAGTACCGCTTACGATAAGCGGTAGTACCGCCCCAGACGCCAGCAAAACTTCCTTTCGCACCTTGCCTAAGCCTCGTGGGCTTTACCCCTTGGCCCAAATAAAGTGTTCTCGTATCCGAACATTTCGGGAAACATCCGGAACCTTTTCCGGTGAATTCCGGAACCCTTCCGGAAACCAAAACACTATTATCACATATATCAATCTTTACCTCCGGACTATTCCGGAGATCCTCGTCATATCCGGGATCTTATCCGGGACTCCGAACAACCTTCGGTCACCAACAAAATAACTCAACTATACTAATCGTCACCAAACGTTAAGTGTGTAGACCCTGCGGGTTCGAGAACTATGTAGACATGACCGAGACACCTCTACGATCAATAACCAATAGCGGGACCTGGACGCCCATATTGGCTCCTACATATTCTACGAAGATCTTTATCGGTCGAACCTCTATGTCAAGGATTCAGTTAATCCCGTATACTGTTCCCTTTGTTCTTCGGTATGTTACTTGCCCGAGATTCGATCGTCGGTATCTCTATACCTAGTTCAATCTCGTTACCGGCAAGTCTCTTTACTCGTTCCGTAATACAAGATCTCGTGGCTAACACTTTAGTCACATTGCTTGCAAGGCTCAATGTGATGTTGTATTACCGAGTGGGCCCTGAGATACCTCTCTGTCACACGGAGTAACAAATCCCAGTCTTGATCCATGCCAACCCAACAGACACCCTCGGAGATACCTGTAGAGCACCTTTATAGTCACCCAGTTACGTTGCGACGTTTGATACACACAAGGTATTCCTCCGATGTCAGGAAGTTGCATGATCTCATGGTCAAAGCAAAAGATACTTGACATGCAGAAAACAATAGCAATAAACTGACACGATCATATGCTACGTTCGTAGTTTGGGTCTTGTCCATCACATCATTCTCCTAATGATGTGATCCTGTTATCAAATGACATCTCATGTCAATGGCTAGGAAACCTTAACCATCTTTGATCAACGAGCTAGTCAACTAGAGGCTTACTAGGGACACAGTGTTGTCTATGTACCCACACATGTATTTGAGTTTCCAATCAATACAATTATAGCATGGATAATAAACGATTATCATGAACAAGGAAATATAATAATAATCAATTTATTATTGCCTCTAGGGCATATTTCCAACATCTCATGCATGTCCGACGTCCCCCCTCATGACAAAAACTTTCTATAAAAAAAAGCATACATCTATGAACAAAAACAATTCTATGAACAAAAATAAATTTGTTTCAATTCATATATAAAAACTTTCTATGGATCATCATTGCTCATATATCAATGCATATATAAAAACTTTCTATGGATCATCATTGCTAATATATAAAAACTTTCTATAAACAAAAAAAACATACATCTATGAACAGAAAAAAATCTATGAACAAAAATAAAATTGTATCAATGCATATACAAATACTTTCTATGGATCATCCATCCATACATACATACTGCATATACATACATACATACATACATCATCCATACATACATACATACATACATACTGCATATACATACAAAAAAAAGGTAGATCCGGCCGGGGCGGCGGTGGCGGCGGCGGCGCGGCAAGCAGAGCAGGGGCACGGCACGGCAAGCAGAGCAGTGGCGGCGGCGTGGGGGAAGGGGGGGCTCACTGGGGGCGGCGTCGGGGCAGGGGCAGGGGGGCACGGCGGGCGGCGTCGGGGCAGCAGGGGCGCGGGGAGCGGCGCCGGCGTCGGGGCAGAGGGCGTCGGGGCAGCGGGGGCTCGGCGGCGATGGCGACGAGGAGCAGCCTGACGGCGTCGACGGGGCAGAGGGCGGCGAGGGCGTCGACGGCGAGCTCGGGCAGCCTGGCGGCGTCGATGTGCTCGGCGTCGTCGGGGGAAACTGGCAAATTTTCCCAACTCCCGCTTATATAGGGAGACCTTTGGTCCCGGTTGGTGCCACCAACCGGGACCAATGCCCACCTTTAGTCCCGGTTGGTGCCACCAACCGGGACCAAAGGTCTCATTTCGTCAGCCCAAAGGGCGGGAAGCAGAGACCTTTGGTCCCGGTTGGTGGCACCAACCGAGATTAAAGGGTGGCATTGGTCCCGGTTGGTGGCACCAACCGGGACCAAAGGTTGGTATTGGTCCCGGTTAGTGCCACCAACCGGGACTAAAGGGTGGTGCTGCCCGGGGCCAAAAGTTTAGTCCCACCTCGCTAGCTGAGAGGGCTCGAGAGTGGTTTATAGCGCTGCTGCGGCAGCCCTCTCGAGCTCCTCTCAACTGCAGGCTTACGGGCCTAATCGCACACACCTCTGCCTGAAGGCCTTCTGGGCCTTCTGCGGGCCTGAATCCTGGCCCAACTAGATGGTTGGGTTTCTAGTCGTATTCAGGCCGTGGTGGCCTAGTAGGCGGCATTTTTTTAATTTTTTTCTACTTTTTTTGTTTTCTTTTTTGCTTTATTTATTTTCTTTTGTTTCTACTTACAGTTTTTCAGTGATTCTTTTTGCTTTTAGGTCACAAAAATTATAAACTTTCTGTTAGTGCCATTAGTTTCCAAATTTGAATAGTTTAAATTTGAATTCTTTTAAATTGGTGTGAATCACTAGTTTGTTAATAACTTTACTATAAAAATAGATTTTTGAGTGATTCTTTTTCCTGCTATTTAATATTACTGTGTTTTATCATTATATTCAATTTGGTAATTTTTAGGTTATTTTAAATGTCTGTTTTACCCAAAAACAGATTTTGTTATTTTAGTTTGCTATTAAAGTTTCTAAAAAAAATCTTTATGAAAATTCTTTTTGCTATTAATGTTTTGAACAAAAAATACTTTGATAACTTTAGTTGCATAAATTTTATATAATTTTAGTTTCATAAATACTAGAGGTTTATAAAATATTTTTAGTTGATTCCTTTTGCTAAATGACCCTGAAATTGAAAAGCACTTCAAATGAACTCTGAAAAGGTTGAAAGTTGGCATGGTATCATCATTTCACCCACATAGCATGTGCTAAAAAGTTGAGAGGGTTACGGCAAAAACTGGATGCACTTCGTGTACAAAATGGACAATCTCTTTCGAAGTATCAGGGTTTCGGACGAAAACTCATCTGTTACAAAGGGATTTCATTTAATTTCTTCACATGTAACTGCAATGATATAGTTGTGGAGAGAAAGTCTTCACTTTTTCTTCGCTTGTGTCCTTTGCTTATTGCGCCGTAACCATGGATAATCTTCATCGTTTAACAGGGTGCTTGGGTCAGCCTTGACTTTGAAGGGAGGAATTTCATGAAACTTTTCATAATCTTCAGACATGTCTGTCTTGCCCTCCAATCCCACGATGTCTCTTTTTCCTGAAAGAACTATGTGGCGCTTTGGCTCATCGTATGATGTATTCGCTTCCTTATCTTTTCTTTTTCTCGGTTTGGTAGACATGTCCTTCACATAGAAAACCTGCGCCACATCATTGGCTAGGACGAATGGTTCGTCTGTGTACCCAAGATTGTTGAGATCCACTGTTGTCATTCCGTACTGTGGGTCTACCTGTACCCCGCCTCCTGACAGATTGACCCATTTGCACTGAAACAAAGGGACCTTGAAATCATGTCCATAGTCAAGTTCCCATATGTCCACTATGTAACCATAATATGTGTCCTTTCCCATCTTGGTTGCTGCATCAAAGAGGACACCACTGTTTTGGTTGGTGCTCTTTTGATCTTGGGCGATCGTGTAAAATGTATTCCCATTTATCTCGTACCCTTTGTAAGTCAATACAGTCGAAGATGGTCCCCTGGCCAACGAGTACAGCTCCTCAGAAACAGTGTTGTCACCCATGAGACGTGTTTGCAACCAACTGCCGAAAGTCCTGATGTGTTCATATGTAATCCAGTCGTCACACTGCTCCGGGTGTTTGGAGCGCAGAATATTCTTGTGTTCATCGACATACGGGGTCACCAAGGTAGAATTCTGTAGAACTGTGTAGTGTGCTTGAGACCAAGAATGCCCGTCCCTACATATTATTGAGTCCGCTCCTAGCGTGCCTTTTCCAGTCAGTCTCCCTCATACCACGATTGAGGGAGACCAATCTTCTTAAGGTCAGGAATGAAGTCAACACAAAACCCAATGACATCCTCTGTTTGATGGCCCATGGAGATGCTTGCTTCTGGCCTAGCGCGGTTACGAACATATTTCTTTAAGACTCCCATGAACCTCTCAAAGGGGAACATATTGTGTAGAAATACAGGGCCCAGAACGACAATCTCGTCGACTAGATGAGCTAGGACGTGCGTCATGATATTGAAGAAAGATGGTGGGAACACTAGCTCGAAACTAACAAGACATTGCACCAAATCACTCCTTAACCTTGACAGGATTTCTGGATCGATCACCTTCTGAGAGATTGCATTGAGGAATGCACATAGCTTCACAATGGCTAATCGAACGTTTTCCGGTAGAAGCCCCCTCAATGCAACCGGAAGCAGTTGCGTCATAATCACGCGGCAGTCATGAGACTTTAGGTTCTGGAACTTTTTCTCTGCCATATTTATTATTCCCTTTATATTCGACGAGTAGCCAGACGGGACCTTCATACTGGGCAGGCATTCAAAGAAGATTTCCTTCTCTTCTTTGGTAAGAGCGTAGCTGGCAGGACCTTCATACTGCTTTGGATGCATGCCGTCTTTTTCATAAACACGTTGCTGTTCCTCCCGTGCCTCCGGTGTATCTTTTGTCTTCCCATACACTCCCAAGAAGCCTAGCAGGTTCACGCAAAGATTCTTCGTCACGTGCATCACGTCGATTGCAGAGCGGACCTCTAGGTCTTTCCAATAGGGTAGGTCCCAAAATATAGATTTCTTCTTCCACATGGGTGCGCGTCCCGCATCGTCAGTCGGAACAGATAGTCCGCCAGGACCCTTTCCAAAGATTACTTGTAAATCATTGACCATATCAAGTATGTGATCACTAGTACGGAGGGCGGGCTTGTTCCGGTGATCTGCCTCACCTTTGAAATGCTTTCCTTTCTTTCGACATTGATGGTTGGTCGGAAGAAATCGACGATGCCCCAGGTACACATTCTTCCTGCATTTGTCCAAATATATACTGTCGGTGTCATCTAAACAGTGTGTGCATGCGTGGTATCCCTTGTTTGTCTGTCCTGAAAGGTTACTGAGAGCAGGCCAATCGTTGATGGTTACAAACAGCAACGCATGTAGGTCAAATTCCTCCTGTTTGTGCTCATCCCACACACGTACACCTTCTCCATTCCACAGCTGTAAAATTTCTTCAACTAATGGCCTTAGGTACACATCAATGTCATTGCCGGGTTGCTTAGGGCCTTGGATGAGCACTGGCATCATAATGAACTTCCGCTTCATGCACAACCAAGGAGGAAGGTTATAGATACATAGAGTCACGGGCCAGGTGCTATGATTGCTGCTCTGCTCCCCAAAAGGATTAATGCCATCTGCACTTAAACCAAACCATACGTTCATTGCGTCACCTGCAAAGTCCCCCCACCTTCTCTCGATTTTTCTCCACTGCGACCCGTCAGCAGGTGCTCTCAACTTCCCGTCTTTCTTACGGTCTTCTTTGTGCCATCGCATCAACTTGGCATGCTCTTTGTCTCTGAACAGACGTTTCAGCCGTGGTATTATAGGAGCATACCACATCACCTTGGCAGGAACCCTCTTCCTGGGGCGCTCGCCCTCAACATCACCAGGGTCATCTCGTCTGATCTTATACCGCAATGCACCGCATACCGGGCATGCGTTCAAATCCTCGTACTCACCGCGGTAGAGGATGCAGTCATTAGGGCATGCATGTATCTTCTGCACCTCCAATCCTAGAGGGCATAGAACCTTCCTTGCTTCGTACGTACTGCCGGGCAATTCGTTATCCTTTGGAAGCTTCTTCTTCATTATTTTAAGCAGCGAACTAAATCCCTTGTCAGATACACCATTGTCTGCCTTCCATTGCAGCAATTCCAGTGTGGTACCGAGCTTTCTGTTGTCATCTTCGCAATTTGGGTACAACCCTTTTTTGTGATCCTCTAACATGCGATCGAACTTCAACTTCTCCCTTTCACTTTCGCATTCACTCTGTGCATCAACAATGACCCGGCGAAGATCATCATCGGGCACATCGTCTGGTTCCTCTTGATCTTCAGCTTCCCCCATTGCAGCATCACCGTATTCAGGGGGCGGGTAGTTGTCATCATCCTCTTCTTCTTCGTTGTCTTCCATCATAACCCCTCTTTCTCCGTGCTTGGTCCAAACATTATAGTGTGGCATAAAACCCTTCTCAAGCAGGTGGAAGTGAAGGGTTTTAGAGTTGGAGAAAGCCTTCGTATTCTCACAGACAGTACATGGACAATGCATAAAACCATTCTGCTTGTTTGCCTCAGCCGCTTCGAGAAAATTATGCAGGCCCTTAATATACTCGGAGGTGCATCGGTCACCGTACATCCATTGCCGGTTCATCTGCGTGCGTTATATAGTTCTTATTATTGAACAACATATAACTCTCTAGAGCATCTAATTAAAACACACAAGTAAGAACTTTTTTCTTTTAGAAAGAAGATAAGAAGAAGAGGCTAACCACGGTGTTGCCGGCGCCGAGATGGGCGCGGGCGAGCGACGGCGGTGAGGACGGGGACGGGACAGGACGGACCGCCAAACCTAGACAAATCTTGAGGAAAATGGAGCTTGGACAAGGAGCTTCGAGAGGAGAAAGCTTAAGTGTGGCTCGGGCATTTCATCGAACACCTCATGTGCATAGGAGGTGAGCTAGAGCACCACAAAAGCTCTCCCACGGCCGGGCAAAAAAATAGAGCAATGCATTGCTCTGCTCGCGGGCGGGGGCTATATATAGGCCAACCATTGGTCCCGGTTCCAGCCACAAACCGGGACCAATGGTTGTGGGCCAGGAGCGAGGCGCATTGGTCCCGGTTCGTGGCTGGAACCGGGACAAAAGGGGTCACCTTTAGTCCCGGTTCCAGCCACAAACCGGGACCAATGGTTGTGGGCCAGGAGCGAGGCGCATTGGTCCCGGTTCGTGTCTAGAACCGGGACAAAAGGGGTCAGACGAACCAGGACCAATGGCCCACGAGGCCCGGCCGGCGCCCTGGCCTCACGAACCGGGACCGATGCCCCCATGGGTCCCAGTTCGTGAGTGAACCGGGACTAATGGGCTTCTCAGGGGTGGACCAATGCCCTGTTTTGTACTAATGATCTCTCGTAAGCTCACAAAGAAACCAGGGAGTACGTCGTATGCTCCAAACCGCGGGGTAGCCTACTGGCAGCCAGGTACTGGTTAAGACTTTGAGTGAAACCTGTTCACACAAAACTAGCAATTCAAGGCATAGTTCATTGTCAAGTTGTGTACGGATGTAGCTTAAAGTTCTAGGCAGAAGTTCAACTTAACAGTTTCTGCTGAAACACTGGTATATTAAACAAGTGGTGAGAAAAGGAAAATCTCTAAATGGGTATTTGAGATCTGGTGGGGGATTGTTAGAAATAAATGGGCTAGGCCCATAACAATTTCTGAAATCTCAAATAATGGCCCATGAATAAAATGGCAAGTGGTGGTGCTAAAGTTTAGTCTCATACCGCTAGTTGAGGAAGAGTTGGACCTCTTTATATAGTGGGTTCTCTCCACCACTCTAAGTGGTTTGTTGATAAGAGAAAGAGGAGACCACACGCGCGCGTTCGCTGGCCTGGCCTGGCCTGACTCGGGCCGGGGCCAGGGTCGGGGCGGCGCGTACGTGCGACATGCGCGTGAGTGGTCCTTCGAAATCCGGTCCCTTGCCTTGCAGGGGCGCGGCTTCCTTTTGCCATTTTATTTTTTTTGGTGTCTTGACAGAAAAGTTGATCTGTTTCCTTGTCCGGTAAGTTTGACTTGGAAACCAAGTCGGTTTGAGATCGTGATCGCGACACGGTACCGCCTTTGGTCCTCCTATATATACTGCTTACCGGCCTCGGCCAAAGACACACCAAAAACACCTAGGGTTTTGCCTCATCTCGTAACTTGTGCCGCCACCATAGTCTACTTCATCGCGAACGCTGGCGTGCATCGGCGTGCGGGAGAGCAGGTCTCCGAAACTGTTCATCCTTGCGATCCTGCACCGGGGGAGGGCGAATTAGGTTTTTGGGAAGCGCTCTGCGCGACTGCTCAAGTTTGTCATCACGGGCCGTCTTCTGTCCAAGTCGAACGGTGCTACTCATCGTCGTCTCCATCGCCGTCAGCAACAGATCGTCACCAACATCGTCATCAACAACGTCGCTCCAGTAGCAGCTAACGAATAGTACGTCCATCATGATCTGACCATGTCTCTATCTGTAGTTGCTGTTACATGTGCGATGTTGTTGTGCATGTTTATCTGTTCATTTAGTATGCTAGATTGTTGCATGCTACTTTCTATTCTAGTCATGAATTATTTACTGGAATTAATCATGAACTTGCCTAATATTCCAACACATCCAATGATGCCCGCATACATTTCAACAACTGTTTGAACTAAACGGACGAAATTCATGCAAACCGGCCGGATTTTCATATAAACCGGAAGAGATTCATGCAAACACGGCGGATTTCATGTAAACATGATGAAATTCATTACATTCCGGACATATTTCAACTAAAAGCAGGTCTTGTCCGACTCTGGAGGTATAATTAATTTACCTAATCTAAATGATCGCCAACGTCCGTTCCCCGTGTCCGGCCATGAGCCCCGAGAACTGAAGCTTCGCCTTCTCCAGTTCCGCCTCGGTGCTCTTCAGCTCCGCCTCCGTAACCTCCGTCTCCGGAGCCCCGGAAGTGAAGCCGTCCGCCTCCACGTCGCCGCCAAGCGGCTAATCGGCTGACGATGTTCAGCCCACCAAGCTTGGCTTCAACGGGAGGGGCGGAGCGGCGGCCTTCTTGGGACCGAGCGGCGGCGACCAACCGTGCACTACTCTTTCTCACTGCCCGCGGCGCCCGCGGACGTGCCGGTTTCATGGTCGTGGCGGCAAGGCGTGGCTTCGGCGGAGCCGGCGATGTCCTTTGCCTCGTCGTCGGTCTTTCCTCACACCTCGTCCGCCGCCTCATCGAACTCCTGGTAGGCAGCCTCCAGTTCCGCCTGACGTTGGCGGTACCGCCAGCGGGCGAGGCGGATCTCGCGGGCAGAGCGGTACGACCCGAGCAGCTCCTCCGCCTGCTGGTGCTCTTGGAGGAGCTGGAGGTTATAGGCGACGTCGGTCTGCGCCTCCCGGAATTGCTCCTCCCGCTCTTCTCGCACCATGTCCATGTAATGGGCACGGGCCTCGCCGATGGTCATGGTGAACTGCGCCGGCGAGGAGGGTGGCGCCGGCTCGTCCTCGGCCGCGTCCTCCATTGGGACGTCGGCCTCCGGCTGCCTGCCGGCCTGCCAGCCGGCAGCAATGGCGGCCATCTCCTTCTTCTGCTCCGACGATAGTCCATCCCAGAGAGCTTTGGAGCGCGACGAGGCCATGGTGGGAGTGGTGCTTTAGAGGAGAAAGGGACCGAAGGAGGATGAGTGCGGCTATGGTGGAAGCTACAATTTAAATACCAGGGGGACGGCCGGAGCCAACCGGCGTTGTGTTTAATGACGGGCGGCTCGCGAACGGACGTGTGGCTGGAGTAGCTTTCTCGGCACACGCGCGGGTTTTAATGGCGGAAGACGGGCAGTCGGTGGCCGTTTGAATGTGGCGAGGAGGCGTGTTCAGCCAGGCGAACAGCGGGCGGCACTCTATCTGCCGGCGTGCTGCTTTAATGCTGGTAGTGAGAGGTCGCGTCCGTCTGCGCATGCGTTCGATGAAAAGCGCGGGAGAGGAGGGTGGAGGGGTTTTGGTGGGCCAGAGCGGTCAAACGCGGGCGTGGCAACTGTCGGGACGCCCACAAAGCCCCCCACGTTTGTCTCCGGTTTGCAGGAGAAAGTGCGTCCGGACTGCCCCGCGGACCGATATAGGCCCACGTTGGATGGCACAACACGTCCGGAGCGCGGTCCGGACGTATGCGGGCGGGTTGTGGGTCGGCGTTGGAGATGCCCTAGGCTAGTAGGATTAGTACTCATCATCAGGAGTAGTATCTTTTTGTCCTGATGATGATGACTCAGCTGCCTTGCAGATTAATAGTAGCTCACACGTTAATTACGTGTTCGCTTTCACGTTTAGCCGCCGGTGGCGGTGGACTCCGGCCAAAGTCAACACTCGACAACACCCGCGACGTGAACGTGTGTTTTGGACAGACACGGACTAGATCAGCCCTCACAGATCATGCATGCATTTGTCTTTTGTTCCGTTGCACGCAAGATTACAAACCCCGGCCAACCCGCCGACCACGACAGATAGACCGCGACGTACAAGTACGTGGTTGATGCCAGCTCTGTCTTCACTTCGCCACATCAGATTTTAGGCAAGATCGGGGATGGTGGGATAACTCTGGTTAGGTAGCTACGTAGGCAAAAAAGAAAAAAAACACTTATCCTTCCAAAGGTTACCAAAGTATAAATCATCTAAAAAATAAGGGCATGTATAATGATGCTATCTTAGGAGTGCCACTTAGGATAAACGTTATGATGGAGGAGAGAGAAACCATAAGAAAAGGGTTGTCTTCTCTTATTTAAGAGATAATCTCTTAGCACAATATGCCTCACCACGTTTTTAGAAATAACTGGTTATTAAAGATAATGCTAAAAGATAACTCATTGTAGACATGCTTTTATTGTCACCTCTAACTTACTTGCAAAGCTTAAGATAAGACTGTGTTATCAACCACTGTACATGCCCTAAGGGAATGTACAATGGTGCTATCTTAGGTGTGCCACATAGGATAAATGCTGAGGTGGTGGACAGAGAATTCATAACAAAAGGCTTGTCTTCTCTTATTTACGAGATGATCTCTTAGCACAATATGTTTCACCATGTTTTTAGGAATAGTTACTTATCTTAGATAAGGCTAGGAGATAACACATTGTACACATGCTTTTATTGTCATCTCTAAATTACCTCCAAGGCTTAAGATAAAACTATCTTATCAACTACTGTACATGCTCTAATAAAAATTACATCAAGGTCTCTGGACCACCGAACGACCACTGTCGCCGTCAGGACGAGCCTCTGACTCTGACGCGTCATTCTAGCTGCTCCTATAACGGAGCCGGTCTGACGCTGTCGATGATAGCCGAAAAGTCTTCGTGCACGTGCCCTTAAGGACCAGCGTCAAAGAACAAGAGTCATCGTTGTTAAACCCTTGAATCGATCTGAGGAATCTGACACCTGTTTCTTTGGTTCTCAGGTTACCATGCACGATGGTCTCAGAATTATTTTGAAACTGAGCAGTGGCACAAATCACCCCAAGAAAAATAGCAACTAAGTCCCTGGGGAACCATCCAACCGCTCCATCCACCGCGGGCTGCCGGCGTGCCACTGCTCACATCCAGAGCCGGCGTGACCTTGGAATCTACAGCCGGATTGAACGCGGGCTAGAAGTCTTCATGCTCAGCCCGAGAAGACCATCACGCCGAAGGGAAAGGAAGGATGATCATCGCTTTATCATTCCGGCGGCAACACAACTCTGAAAAATCCACGAAGAACACCAATACAAGCAGCAAAATTCTGTAGGAGATATGCCCTAGAGGCAATAATAAATGTTATTATTTATCTCCATGTTCGTAATTATGTTTATATTCCGTGCTATAACTGCAATGATTCTCGAGTCTGCAATAACCACGAGGCTCGGAGGGAAACTCATGTGCACGTATGGAATAATAAACGGTAAAATGTATTCTTAGTCATGCATCTAAGACTAGCTCAAGTGTTACATGATGAATTTGTTTTCCTGATCATGGACATGTCTATGCCGGCAACTTTGAGGACAGAATGTTAGAAGAACACTTGTGTTGAATCGACTCAAATTGATGTTATGCTATGAGATAGATTCGTCACAAATTAATGGTAAATAATAAAGAGAAAGTTAACGTTTGCATAATTCCTTAGACCATGAAAGTATCGAGTTTCTTCATGCTTGCTTCATGAACTTTGGGGTTTGTTAAACGTCATCCGTAAAAGGGTGGCTATTACGGTGGCTTACAAGTTCATGAAAAAGTATGACAAGGGACTAGATAGCTCAAGACTGGGATTTGCTCCTCCGACGATGGAGAGATATTCTTTGGGCCCTCTCGGTGTCACGGTATCCATCATCGTCTGACCAGACACAACGTG
This sequence comes from Elymus sibiricus, assembly GCA_039707655.1. Lineage (NCBI taxonomy): Eukaryota > Viridiplantae > Streptophyta > Magnoliopsida > Poales > Poaceae > Elymus > Elymus sibiricus. Next base: position 60,033,140 of record CM077676.1, on the reverse strand, counting down.
ATTTGATCACGGGGATGCCGAAACACGGGAACGAGAAAAGAGAACAAAACCGGTAACGAGGAAACTGGCATAGTGGACAAAGTTGTTGATTCACGGGGATGCCGATAAATCTCACCTCGGGTTTTGTAACATACCGCGAAGCAACAAGAATAGCTCACGGCAACTACAGGTTCACTCGAATATTTATTCGTGTGGGTATAGGGGTCAATATGGATGTCCACGGTTCCGCTATTGATTATTGATCGGAAGGGGCGATAACCCACAAGTATAGGGGATCGTTTCTGGCCTTTTTCGATAAGTAAGAGTGTCGAACCCAACGAGGATCTAAAGTTAGAATTTATATTCTCTTCAAGTTTTATCGACCACCGATACAACTCTACGCACACTAACGTTTGCTTTACCTAGAACAAGAATAAAACTTACTTTACTTTGCGAGAATAAAACTAGAAGTACTTTGCGAGATAATAAAAATTAATTGTTTAGTAGAGAGCTTTTGTAGAACAATGAGAAAGATTGTCCATAGGCAATTGAATATGACATGCGTGATACTTATTATATGCAATGAGGGAGAGGCATACGCTAAGATACTTTCCATACTTGGATCACATGTTCTTATGATTGGAACTTTAGCAAGCATCCGCAACTACTAAAGATCATTAAGGTAAATTCAACCATAGCATTAAGTAACAAGTCCCCTTTACTCCCATACGCAACAACCTCCTTACTCGGGTTTAAGCTTCTGTCACTCTCGCAACCCACTATAAGCGCATTATGAACGTATTGCAACACCCTATAGCGGGAATTCCCACACGTGTGCGCGGCACAGAGGGCATCATAGGACAGCACCATATCAGCATACAACTCATATCAATCACACCATACCACAATTAACCCGTAGGACAAAAAGAATCTACTCAAACATCGTAGGATGGCAACACATCATTGGATAATAATATGTGGCATAAAGCACCATGTTCAAGTAGAGATTTCAGCGGAAAAAAAGTGGTTACACCGCTATAAGGAGAGGGAGAGAGTTGGTGATGATGGCGGTGAAGTTATTGTTGTAGATCGCCGTCACGATGGTTCCCCCGGCGGCACTCCGGCGCCACCGGGAGAGAGGGTGAGAGGTCCCCCCTCCTTCTTCTTCTTCCTTGCCCCCCCCCAAGATGGGAGGAAGGTTTCCCCTCTGGTCCTTGGCCGCCATGGCTCCCGGAGGGCAGGAGCCCCTCCGAGATTGGATCTCTCTCTCTGTTTCTCTTTTGTTTCGCGTTCCTATTTTCTGGCCGAACACCGTTTCTTAAATAGCCGGAGATCCGTAACTTCGATCGAGCTGAAATTTTAACACGATTTTTTTTCCGGATATAAGCTTCCTTGCGCCGAAGGAGAGCTCCAACCAACTTACGGAGTGGCCACAAGCTCACCCGGTGCGCCCTAGGGTAGGGGGCGCGCCACCCGAGCTTGTGGGCCCCTCGGGCATCATCTTGCGTTGATTCTTGTGCCAAAAATCCTCATATATTCCATAAAAAATCACCGTAACTTTTTATCGCATTTGGACTTCGTTTGATATGGATTTTCTGTGAAATACAAAAACATGCAAAAACAGAAACTGGCACTGGGCACTAGATTAATATGTTAGTCCAAGAAATCATATAAAATGTTGCCAAAAGTATGTGGAAATTGTAGGATAATGGCATGAAACAATCAAAAATTATAGATACGTCAGAGACATATCAAGGGGTTCCGTCATGTCTATACTTCACCAAACCTACGGGGTCACACACTTAAGGGTCATCTATCTGCTGAATACTAGACAGGGAGTCTGAGAGAAAGTCACCAAAAAAGTTTCGAGACGGCGAAAAAGTTCCGGAGAGAAAACCAGAAATGTTTTGGAGTTACCGGGAATGTTTCAAAATAAAACCGTCATACCGAAAATGTTTCGGATCACATCCAAAATAATTTTAGAGGGTGCCAGAAATGTTCTGGGACTTTCTGGATTTTTTTCGGAAGAAACAGTCCAGGAAAACATCTTGTCCCAGCGTGAGTGGACAAGATCCACTTAATCGTGGGGTTGTTTCCCTTGTGGCTGGACAAAGTGTTGGGGGGACCCCCATGGTGGGGGGCAGCCCCCCCCCCCCCCCAAATGATGGAGAGTGTTGGGGAGGAGGCGCCCCCATGGGGGAACCCAATGTTGGGGCCGACCATGGTGTTGGGGGGGCCCCATGAGGCAAGGTGGGAACGTGTTTTGAGGGAGGGCCCACACCTTTTTGTGGCTGAAATTTTCAGCCCCTCCACCCCTCCCTCACACTATAAAAGGAGGAGGAGAGTGTTCTCCAAACTCACTCCAAGCTCTCACCAAATGGCATGCATGATCTGCCTTTTTATCTCCCTCACACGAAATAGTTTCGTACAACCGCTAGGCTGTCTACTTTTCGGTAGGGATTAGCTCTGGGCGGCGAAGCCCTGCTGGATAGGTGACACCGTATGTGTGCAACCAAGTAGAGAGGTCGTACGTTCGAACTTCTGTCCGAGGGACTATTCAAGGGACCTCCCGAAGGGCTGTCCGAGGGACCGTCCGAGAAATTGTTCAAGGGCCTCCCGAAGGGCTGTCCGAGGGACCGTCCAAGCGACTGCTTGAGGGCCTCCCGAAGGGCTGCCCAAGGGACTGTCCGAAGGACCGTCCAAGGGGCTATTCGACGGCCTCCCGGAGGGCTGTCTGGGGGATCGTCCGAGGAGCTGTCCAAGGAAGAAAATCCTCGTGGTTGGGAGGTTGTAAATTCCTAGCTGCGGGGATCTGCACCAACGATCTTCATCGACTCTATTTCCGCTGCGCTACGAGTCGGTAACGATCAGATCAAAACCTTGTATGCATCTTCATAGTGGTCCTGGGCTGGTGCGTAGGACAGAAATTTTTTGTTTTCTGTTGCGCTACCCTACAGTGGCATTAAGAGCCATGCTATGCGTAGATGCAGGTTACGATGTAGAATACATGAGATGTATGGGTGTTGCATAATACAATTTTGTAGTAGATGAGTTCTATTGCTGAAAATTATTTGTGCGGGTAGTATATGAAATCTATTACCCGATGTTCTTGTTGCTTCCCTTGAATTTGCGTAGTCCTGATCTTGACGGCATGGTGGAATCTTACAATGTTCTACCAATCCACGATCCTTCCATGCTGCTCCTGAGTATGCTGGTTGATAGATCAACGAAGTGCTAACAGTTCTTTGGGTTCTACCGTAGTTAAAGAAAGATGGATGTTTCACAGACTAAAGGGCAATGCAGATATGATCTGCATGGGGTTCTTGCGTATGACGAAGTTCAGTATAGGGCTCGAGATTTTTTATCTCATGTTTCATATGCCCCGCAAAGTTAATCTAGCGACTTGAATAATCATACTTGATGATAAACGTTGGTAGCTGCGGTTTAAGTCAAAACCTTAAAAGCCACGTAAAATAAAATTTTGCATGAACCGATTAGAGGCGTCTGATTTGGTTTTGCAGGATGCATGTGCATGAGATATGGTATACTCTTTGTCATATTTAATTTGATTATGTATGAGATGACTATATGATGTAATTTAATTAACATGACCTGCGTGTCATGATTTGGCATGATGGCTGGAGCCATATGATTGTCACTTCAAATGACCTACGTGTCAACCTTGTTGTAATGCATTATTTTATTAGGTATAGAGATAGCAGTATTATTTACTGCATCGACAAGGCGGTGTGAAGCTTCGCGAAGGTGGACACTGACGCAAAAACTGAAGACAGAGGAGGAAGAGCTAAAGAAATAGGCCTTGGCAGAAAAGTTATGCCACGACAGCTGTTTTTGAAACTACTGCCACGACAACGTTTCTGGCTGAAATTTCACGAAGATGATGAATCCTTCTCCGAAAGAAGGGGCTATCCCATATCATGCTATTATGAACTGCCTGAGATGTTTATCATTTTCATTGCACCCTTTTGATTGCTCGGTAGTCACTTTTATTAGGGTGATCTCTCACTTAAAATATCAAGTAGTTAGTGTTCTCCCAAGTGTAGCTCCGTCTGAAATATGTATCTTTTCGGGGTATCACATGGTTGCATGGTTACGAACAAATCGAGAGTATGAGGCGGGTGAAGGTCAGACCTCACTGCGAGATCACTTGGTTGTCTTGACGTTCGGGCAGGATCGTCCTGAGCTCGGAACACGCGCATCGAAAGATGAACAAGAATCACATAGAGATGTGATCGGCAAGTTGGCCTACCGATTAAAATTCCCGTCATGAGATGATGATTCTATGGCGATGAATTGAAATGTGGATCTTGAATCATTCACAATCAATTATGAGAAATATTGATTTGAGGGGAGCGCACTTTAGAATTAAATTGTTTCGCTAAGTGCAAATGAATTACTGGACATTGTCCAAGTGTAAATTGCATTATAGTTGTAGAATTTTGGCTCGCGTATCCACCTTCCCTATTATAATTGAATAGCTGTTAAATATCTGGTTAAAACTTTACGGTTGGTAACGTAATATGAGGATTGTCCTCAAGAGTGCTGAAAAGGACTTTGTCCCAGCGCAAACTTTCGGTTTTCTCCCGCTAATGCTATGGATGATGTGACTCTCGTTCTTCAATCCAAAAGCTAGAATTCCATTACGGTCAAGTGCAATATGTTTGCTTCCATGAGACCCGAACTTCAAAAGTTTGGGATAGTTATGTGATATTCATGGAACTGGAAATTAGTTTCAGATACAAACAAAGACTAAAAGATATGAGATATCCAAAGCAATGTTTGTTTGCAAAGTATTAGTAAGTGTTTACTATGCATTAGAGTAATAAGAGAGGGATCCAGAAGAACGCCTGTCATGTGATGATGGTGAATAAAACAACAACTTAAAGAGAAAGGAAAAGTCCGAAGGGTGTTAGTAAGACTTACACGCCTAGGAAGTCCGGGGCTGACGCCACTCTTAAAGCTGGGTGCTTCTTCTGAGACTTGGAGAAATATTGGAAGTAAAACTGTTAGAAGTATAAAGGCAAAAAGAAAGAAGACTGGAATGTCCAGCTCAGGTATGAATGTCATACATGTTATAGATGTACAAGGGGCTAGTCAAAGAAGTAATTCTTGAGAATCATGATTAAACTGTTAGTCATTGATTCTTGTGTATTATGATTAAAAGTTAATCACAAGGACACCCATTTGATTGCATTTTGTTGCAACTAGATGCAAGAACTGCTAAGGCCTAACAGACTAGCCAATAAATGAGGTTTTGGATACATGCTGGGAACATAGTAAAAGTTACTATACTTTCATCAACGTATTACCTCTGCATTTTCATTAATTCATTTTAGAGTTTTATACACTCTATCCCATTGTGTAATGTTTGAAGCAAGTAGGTTGTTCATAAAAGAACAATTGTTGGTGGGTGTTATGAATAGCATAATGGCCATACTCCCATTATAAATGAGATGTATGTTATGAATAATTATGATAATATATCACCTCTGTATTTATTTTCATAAATTTATTTTAGAGTTTTTATACACTCTAGTCCATTGCATAACGTTTAATGCAAGAAGGTTGTTCATAAAAGAACAATTGTTGTTCGGTGTTATGAATAACAAAAGGGGGTTGATACGTCCATTTTGCATCATGATTTGCTACTGTTATTTATAGTGTTTTTAATCAATATAAAACTTTGTGGAGCAATCCTAATGCCTTTTCTCTCTTAATATGCAAGATTTACACAAGGAGGGAGAATGCCGGCAGCTGGAATTCTGGACCTGAAAAAGCTATGTCAGAGATACCTATTCTGCAGATCTCCAAATGAGCTGAAATTTCAAGAAGAATTATTTTGGAATAAATAAAAAATATTGGAATCAAGAAATACCAGAGGGGGGCACCCAGGTGCCCACGAGGCACCAGGGCGCGCCACCCCCCCAGGCGCGCCCTGGTACCTCGTGGGGCCCCTGGCCAGCCTCTGGAGCCCATTTTCTGGTATATAAGCCCATTTGACCAAGAAAAAAAATAAAGAGAAGACTTTTGGGACTGTGCGCCGCCGTCTCGAGGCGGAACTTGGGCAGGAGCAATTTTGCTCTCCGGCAGAGGGATTCTGCCGGGGATACTTCCCTCCGAGAGGGGGAAATCATCGCCATCGACATCACCAACGATCCTCTCGCTGTGGGAGGACCAATCTTCATCAACATCTTCACCAGCACCATCTCATCTCAAACCCTAGTTCATCTCTTGTATTCAATCTTTGTCTCAAAACCTCAGATTGGTACCTGTGGGTTGCTAGTAGTGTTGATTACATCTTGTAGTTGATGCTTGTTGGTTTATTTGGTGGATGATTATATGTTCAGATCTATTATGCTATTCAATACCCCTCTGATCATGGACATGAACATGATGTGTGAGTAGTTACTTTTATTCTTGAGGACATGGGAGAAGTCTTGTCATAAGTAATCATGTGAATTTGGTATTCGTTCGATATTTTGATGATATGTATGTTGTTGATTCCCTTAGTGGTGTTATGTGAACGTCGACTACATGACACTTCACCATCTTTGGGCCTAAGGGAATGCATTGTGGAGTAGTAATTAGATGATGGGTTGCTAGAGTGACAGAAGGTTAAACCCTAGTTTATGCGCTACTCCGTAAGGGGCTGATTTGGATCCATATGTTTAATGCTATGGTTAGAGTTATCTTAATTCTTCTTTCGTAGTTGCAGATGCTTGCGAGAGGGGGTAATCATAAGTGGGAGGCTTGTCCAAGTAAGGGCAGCACCCAAGCACCGGTCCACCCACATATCAAACTATCAAAGTAGCGAACACGAATCAAACCAACATGATGAAAGAGACTAGATGAAATTCCCATGTGTCCTCGAGAACGCTTTCCTTACTATAAGAGATTGTTCCGGCTTGTCCTTTGTTATAAAAAGGATTGGGCCATCTTGCTGCACTCTTTGTTACTATTGCTACTTGTCACTTGTTACAAATTATCTTGCTATCAAACTACTCGTTACCGATAATTTCAGTGCTTGCAGAAAATACCTTGCTGAAAACCGCTTGTCATTACCTTCTGCTCCTCGTTGGGTTCGACACTCTTACTTATCAAAAGGACTACGTTTGATCCCCTATACTTGTGGGTCATCAAGACTCTTTTCTGGCGCCGTTGCCGGGGAGTGAAGCGCCTTTGGTGAGTGGAATTTGGTAAGGAAACATTTATATTACATGCTGAAATTTGCTGTTACTTGTCACTATGGAAAGTAATCCTTTGATGGGTTTGTTCGGGGTATCTTTGCCTCGAACGAAAGCACCAATAGTTGATCCTCAATCTACTGCACCTACTGAAAATATTTATTATGAGATTCCTCTGGGTATGATAGAGAAACTGCTAGCTAACCCTTATGCAGGAGATGGAACGGTGGATCCTGATTTACACTTGATCTATGTGGATGAAATTTGTGGATTGTTTAAGCTTGCAAGTTTATCCGAAGATGAAGCTAAGAAGAAAGTATTCCCTTTATATTTGGAGGGAAAGGCATCGATATGGTATAGGCTATGTGATGATACTGATACATGGGATTAGAACCGATTGAAGCTGGAATTTCACCAGAAAATTTATCCTATGCATTTGGTTCATCGTGATCAGAATTATAAATATAATTTTTGGCCTCGTGAAGGAGAAAGCATCGCTCAAGCTTGGGGGAGGCTTAAGTACATGATGTACACATGCCCCAATCATGAGCTCCCAAGAAAAGTTATCTTAGAGAATTTTTATGCTCGGCTTTCTTATGATGATCAAACCATGCTCGATTCTTCTTCGACTGGCTCCTTTATGAAGAAGACTATTGAATTCAGATGGGATCTTCTTGAAAGAATTAAACGCAACTCTGAAGATTGGGAACTCGACAAAGGTAATGAGTCAGGTATAATACTTGAGTTTGATTGTGTTAAATCCTTTATGACCACCGATACTTTTCATAAGTTTAGCACTAAATATGGACTTGACTCTGAGAAAGTAGCTTCCTTTTGTGAATCATTTGCTACTCATGTTGATCTCCCTAAGGAGAAGTGGTTTAAATATCATCCCCCTGTTAAAGAAAAGATTGAGGAACCCATTAGTGTTAAAGAAGAAACAACTGTTTACCATGTTGACCCAGTTGTACCTACTGCTTATATTGAGAAACCACATTTTCCGGTTAGGATTAAGGAACATGCTAAAGTTTCAACTGTGGTTAACAAAAGTAATATTAGGGCACCTAGACCCGCGGAACAAATTAAAGTTGAACCAAATGTTGCTATGGTTAAAGATCTCTTGGTTGATAATATAGATGGGCATGTTATTTACTTCTGTAATGAAGCAGCCAGAATTGCCAAACCAGATTCTAAAGATAAAAACAGACCTATGGTAGGCATGCCTGTCGTCTCTGTTAAAATTGGAGATCATTGTTATCATGGCTTATGTGACTTGGGTGCTAGTGTGAGTGCTATTCCGTTTACCTTATATCAAGAAATTATGAATGATATTGCACCTGTTGAAATAGAGGACATTGATGTTACTATTAAACTTGCGAACATAGATACCATTACACCACTTGGGATCGTTAAAGATGTTGAGGTCTTGTGTGGAAAAATAAAATACCCTACTGATTTTCTAGTTCTCGGTTCTCCACAAGATGACTTTTGTCCCATTATATTTGGTAGACCCTTCTTGAAGACTGTTAATGCTAAGATTGATTGCGCTAAAGAAACTGTTAGTGTTGATTTTGGTGGTATGTCTCATGAGTTTAATTTCTCCAAGTTTCGTAGACAACCCCATGATAATTAATTGCCTAATAAAGATGAAATTATTGGTCTTGCTTCTATTGTCATACCTCCTACTGATCCGTTAGAACAATATTTGCTAGACCATGAAAATGATATGCATATGAATGAAAGAAATGAAATAGATAAGATGTTCTTTGATCAACCACCTATCCTTAAACACAATTTTCCTGTTGAAACTCTTGGAGGCCCTCCTCCACCTAAGGGTGAGCCTGTGTTTGAATTAAAACAATTGCCTGATATATTGAAATATGCTTATCTTGATGAAAAGAAGATATATCCTGTTATTATTAGTGCTAACCTTTCAGCACACGAAGAAAAGAGATTACTAAAAACTCTGAGGAAGCACAGAGCTGCTATTGGATATACTCTTGATGATCTTAGGGGCATTAGTCCCACTCTATGTCAGCACAAAATTAATATGGAGCCTGATGCTAAACCAGTTGTCGACCACCAACGACGATTAAATCCTAAGATGAAAGAGGTGGTAAGAACTGAAATATTAAAGCTTCTGGAAGCAGGTATAATCTATTCCGTAGCTGATAGTAGATGGGTAAGTCCCGTTCATTGTGTCCCTAAGAAAGGAGGTATTATCGTTGTTCCTAATGATAAAAATGAACTCATTCCACAAAGAATTGTAACTGGTTATAGGATGGTAATTGATTTTAGAAAATTAAACAAAGCTACTAGGAAAGATCATTACCTCTTACCTTTTATTGATCAAATGTTAGAAAGATTTTCCAAGCATACACATTTTTGCTTTCTAGATGGTTATTCTGGTTTCTCTCAAATACCTGTATCACCTGGAGATCAAGAGAAAACCACATTTACTTCTCCTTTTGGAACTTATGCTTATAGAAATATGACTTTTTGTTTATGCAATGCACCTGCTACCTTTCAAAGATGTATGACTGCTATATATTCTCTGACTTTTGTGAAAAAATTGTTGAGGTTATCATGGATGATTTTTCCGTTTACGTAACTTCTTTTGATGATTGCTTAAGCAACCTTGATCGAGTTTTGCAGAGATGTGAAGAAACTAATCTTGTCTTGAATTGGGAGAAGTGCCACTTTATGGTGAATGAAGGTATTGTCTTGGGGCATAAAATTTCTGAAAGAGGTATTGAGGTTGATAAAGCTAAGGTTGACGCTATTGAGAAAATGCCATGTCCTAAAGATATTAAAGGTATAAGAAGTTTCCTTGGTCATGCTGGTTTCTATAGGAGATTTATTAAAGACTTCTCTAAAATTTCTAGGCCTCTTACTAATCTCTTGCAAAAAGATGTTCCATTTGTTTTTGATGATGATTGTGTAGAAGCCTTTGAAACACTTAAGAAAGCCTTAACCACTACACCTATTGTTCAACCACCTGATTGGAACTTGCCTTTTGAAATTATGTCTGATGCTAGTGATTATGCTGTTGGTGCTATTCTAGGACAGAGAGTTGATAAGAAATTAAATGTTATCCATTATACTATAGTAAAACTCTAGACAGTGCTCAAAGAAATTATGCTACTACTGAGAAAGAATTTTTAGCAGTTGTGTTTGCATGTGATAAATTCAGATCTTATATTATTGATTCCAAACTTACTATTCACACTAATCATGCTGCTATTAAATATCTTATGGAAAAGAAAGATGCTAAACCTAGACTCATTAGGTGGGTTCTATTGCGACAAGAATTTGATTTGCTTATTATTGATAGAAAGGGAGCTGAGAATCCCATAGCAGATAATTTGTCTAGAATGGAAAATGTTCTTGATGACCCACTTCCTATTAATGATGATTTTCCGGATGAACAATTAGCTGTCATAAATGCTTCTCGTAATACTCCTTGCTACGCAGACTATGCTAATTATATTGTTGCTAAATTTATACCACCTAGTTTCACATACCAACAAAAGAAAAGTTTTTCTATGATTTAAGACATTACTTTTGGGATGACCCACATCTTTATAAAGAAGGAGTAGATGGTATTAGACATTGTATACCTGAGCATGAACAGGAACAAATCCTACGGAAGTGTCATTCCGAGGCTTACAGAGGACACCATGCGGGAGACAGAACTGCACATAAGGTATTACAATCTGGTTTTTATTGGCCTACTCTTTTCAAAGATGCTCGTAAGTTTGTCTTATCTTGTGATGAAAGTCAAAGAATTGGTAATATTGGTAGACGTCAGGAAATGCCCATGAATTATTCACTTGTTGTTGAACCATTTGATGTTTGGGGATTTGATTATATGGGACCTTTTCCTAAATCCAATGGGTATACTCATATTTTAGGTGCTGTTGATTACGTTACTAAGTGGGTAGAAGCTATTCCAACTAGTAGTGCTGATCATAACACTTCTATTAAAATGCTTAAAGAAGTTATTTTCCCGAGGTTCGGAGTCCCTAGATATTTAATGACTGATGGTGGTTCAGATTTTATTCATGGTGCATTCCATAAGTTGCTTGCTAAATATGATGTCAACCATAGAATTGCATCTCCCTATCACCCCCAAACTAGCGGTCAAGTAGAATTGAGCAATAGGGAAATAAAATTAATTTTGCAAAAAACCGTCAATAGATCTAGAAAGAATTGGTCTAATAAACTTGACGATGCATTATGGGCTTATAGAATTGCTTATAAAAACCCTATGGGTATGTCTCCTTATAAAATGGTTTATGGAAAAGCATGTCATTTACCTCTTGAGTTAGAACATAAAGCATATTGGGCAATTAAAGAACTCAATTATGATTTTAAACTTGCCGGTGAAAAGAGGTTATTTGATATTAGCTCGTTAGATGAGTGGAGAACCCAAGCTTATGAAAATGCCAAATTATTTAAAGAAAAAGTTAAAAGATGGCATGATAGAAGAATTCAAAAACGGGAATTTAAAGTAGGTGAGCAAGTTCTATTGTACAATTCTCGTTTGAGATTCTTTGCAGGAAAACTTCTCTCTAAATGGGAAGGACCATATATCATCGAAGAAGTTTATCGCTCCGGAGCCATCAAAATAAACAACTCCGAAGGCACTAGTCCGAGAGTGGTGAATGGGCAAAGAATTAAGCATTATATTTCAGGTACACCCATTAATGTTGAAACTAATATTATTGAAACAATCACACCGGAGGAATACATAAGAGAGACCTTCCAGAACACTCCGGAACCCTGAAAAGGAAGAGGTATGTGATACGGTAACTAAACCGACTCCAAAAATTCCATAAAAATATTTTCTGTCAGTTTTGGAATATTTAGAAAATTACAAAAATAAGAAACAGCCGGGGGGACCCACCTGGTACCCACGAGGCACCAGGGCGCGCCACCCCCCCAGGCGCGCCCTGGTACCTCGTGGGCCCCTCGTGAGCCTTCCCGACTCCGTTTTTCTTCTGGACTACTTGTTTTGCAAGATAAAAATTCTTTATATATACTCCCAGACGTTTTGACCACCGTATCGCAGAAATCTTCTCTGTTCTTGTTTCATGTTATTTCCTGTCAGATTTCGAGGCCGGCATCATGTCTTCCTCTTCCTCCAACAATGTGGGAGACGACGCTTGGTTGCTGCAGATGGAGCTTAGGAGGGAGGATGAAGGAGAGGTCACCATGGAAGAAGGTGATGGAGATTCGCTTGAGGGTCACCCTCTGGCTGCCGAGAGGGGCATCCTTGCCGGTATCTCCACAATCCCGAATCCTCATCAAGCCATGAGAAGCACTACAAGCCATGGGAGTCCAGAGATTCAAGAAGGGCTTCCTCCTAGGAGACCCCTGCACAGGTTACATCAGAACAATTTTCATAATTTGGTCCACAATTATGGGGTTGAGAATACTCCTCGCATGCACATACCTTCCAATTGGGATATTTCCCGTCCAAGTGAGAATGATGCAGGATAGGGATCATGGTGGCCAGAAAATAAACATATTATGATTGAAGTACAAAAGAATACCACCGCAATTCAGCAGTTGCTTCGGGAGGTCCAGAGTTTGAGGGATGTCTTATTAAATATTCTGAAGGACAAGCCCACCACTTCATCACCACCATCACCGAAGAAGGAAACTTGAGTACACGGGTATGGGCACTCCCCTTGGCTTGTGCCAAGCTTGGGGGAGGTGCCCCGGTATCGTATCACCATCACTTTTATTATCTTTACCTATTTTTAGTTCTATCCTTAGTGATTTCGTGATTTAGTTGAATAAAAGTTTAGTATGATCTATTTTCGAGTGCTAGTTTCGTGATCTATCTATCTATGTAATCGAGCCAAGAGCTATATAATAAAGAGTAGTTTGAGTTTTTTACTTCTTTACTTCCATGTTTCAATTCTATCAATGAAAATAATGAAAAAGATCATATGCTAGTCTTATGGAAAGTAATGACATTACATAAAGAAAAGTATAAGTGGTAAAATTTATTGGAAGTTGACAAACATAGCATTAGTCAATGATGCAATTCATGAAAAAGTTAATAAAGGAAGAGAAGATTCACATGCAAATATACTATGTTGGACATCTTTTATGATTGTGAGCCCCCATTAAGTATTTTATGTCAAATTATTGACGTTGGACAAGGAAGACAACGTAATGAATTATGTTTGTTCATATTCACATAGAAGTTATATTGTTATAGATCCTCCAACATGTGGTGCTTGCCCAATATCTTTGCTAGCCAAAAATCCGCACCAAGTAGATATACTACTTGTGCATCAAAAACCCTTAAACCCAGTTTCATGCCATGAGAGTCCACTATATCTACCTATGGATTGAATAAGATCCTTCAAGTAAGTTGTAATCGGTGCAAAAAGCAATAAAAAATTCCTCTAAATGTGTATGAACTTTTATTGTAAGGGGAATAAGCTTTGTACGAACTTGTGATGGTAAAGAAATAAAAGCGATGGACTGCATAATAAAGGTTGCTATCACAAGGGGCAATATAAAGTGATGTTCCTTTGCACTAAGAGCTTGTGAATCCAACAACAAAAAGCGCATGACAACCTCTGCTTCCCTCTGCGAAGGGCCTATCTTTTACTTTTCTGCATTTACTTTTCTGTATTTACTATTTATGCAAGAGTCAATAATTTTCCCCTCTATTCCTTTTTATTTTTCTCTTTTGCAAGCATCATGTGGTGGGGAAAGATCTAGGCATATATATCCAGTTGGATATGAGTGATCATGAGTTATTATTGTTGACATCACCCTTGAGGTGAATAAGTTGGGAGGCGAAATTATAAGCCCCTATCTTTCTATGTGTCTGGCTGAAACTTTTTGCTCCATATATATATATGTTGTGAGTGTTAGCAATCATAGAAGACTATATGACGGTTGAGTATGTGGACTTGCTAAAAAGCTCCTACATGAGACCCTTCCTGAAAATATGATGAATTGCAATTGCGTTGTTGACTGAGAACATAGTTTGTTAGTTTTAAAGAAAGTTTATGCCTTATACTCCATTGTTGTGATGAATTGTTACTTGCTCATGAGAAGTTTTATGATAATAAATATTGCTGTTATAATAATGATCATTTGACCTAGAAAAAATAAAGAGAAGACTTTTGGGACGGTGCGCCGCCGTCTCGAGGCGGAACTTGGGCAGGAGCAATTTTGCTCTCCGACGGAGGGATTCTGCCGGGGATACTTCCCTCCGGGAGGGGGAAATCGTCGCCATCGACATCATCAACGATCCTCTTGCTGTGGGAGGACCAATCTTCATCAACATCTTCACCAGCACCATCTCATCTCAAACCCTAGTTCATCTCTTGTATTCAATCTTTGTCTCAAAACCTCAGATTGGTACCTGTGGGTTGCTAGTAGTGTTGATTACATCTTGTAGTTGATGCTTGTTGGTTTATTTGGTGGAAGATTATATGTTCAGATCTATTATGCTATTCAATACCCCTCTGATCATGGACATGAACATGATGTGTGAGTAGTTACTTTTGTTCTTGAGGACATGGGAGAAGTCTTGTCATAAGTAATCATGTGAATTTGGTATTCGTTCGATATTTTGATGATATGTATGTTCTTGATTCCCTTAGTGGTGTTATGTGAACGTCGACTACATGACACTTCACCATCTTTGGGCCTAAGGGAATGCATTGTGGAGTAGTAATTAGATGATGGGTTGCTAGAGTGACAGAAGCTTAAACCCTAGTTTATGCGCTACTCCGTAAGGGGCTGATTTGGATCCATATGTTTAATGCTATGGTTAGAGTTATCTTAATTCTTCTTTCGTAGTTGCGGATGCTTGCGAGAGGGTGTAATCATAAGTGGGAGGCTTGTCCAAGTAAGGGCAGCACCCAAGCACCGGTCCACCCACATATCAAATTATCAAAGTAGCGAACGCGAATCAAACCAACATGATGAAAGAGACTAGATGAAATTCCCATGTGTCCTTGAGAACGCTTTCCTTACTATAAGAGATTGTTCCGGCTTGTCCTTTGTTATAAAAAGGATTGGGCCATCTTGCTGCACTCTTTGTTACTATTGCTACTTGTCACTTGTTACAAATTATCTTGCTATCAAACTACTCGTTACCGATAATTTCAGTGCTTGCAGAAAATACCTTGCTGAAAACCGCTTGTCATTTCCTTCTGCTCCTCGTTGGGTTCGACACTCTTACTTATCGAAAGGACTATGATTGATCCCCTATACTTGTGGGTCATCAGGGGTTATACTCCCATTATGAATGGATGTATGTTATCAATATTGATAATGATATAATACATCCATAACAATGACGCTAAATGTCGTAAGACTAAAAATATACCACATATGTGTGGCACTGTATTTGGTCACATTGGAGAAACCCGCATGGAGAAATTCCATAGTGATGGATTTTGAAGTCGCTTGATTATGAATCATCTGATACTTGCAACTTTCGTCCAGAAGTAGAAATTATTGTAACAAGAAAATCATGTTTCGGCAATTAGATTGTGGAAAGAAATATTTGAGTTACAAGTTTAGCGGATGTATCATGAGCTGTGAAAATGTTTCATAACTTACACCTCCCGGAACACCACTCTGAGTGGAACATCCGCGAAGATGTAATCGAACCATATATGACATGGTAAGATCAAAGATGACATAAATCAATTTTCCATTATCACTTTTAAAGTAATGCTTTAGAGACTGTGGCTTTTACACTGAAAAGAGCACCATCAGATCTGTTGAAATAATGCCATGGTATTGTATGCCAAACCATGTTGTGTCTTTTCTTAACATTTGGAATATGGGGCTTGTGTAAAATGTTTACAAACCTATTCCAAATCAGACAAGTGCTACTTTGTAGGTTATCCCAAATTATTGGGTATTACTCCATCACTATACCGCGGCAAAAGGTTTGCCACATAGAGCGGTATGATTTTTAAGGAAATGGTTCTTGCAGAAAGGTGAGTGGGAGGACAGTGCAACTCGACGAGATAACAATATCTTTGTTATCAGGTCAAGGGAAAGAAACCTTGGAAGTAATTCCAGAGTTTCCTACTGCAACTGATACGGAAGCCTCTACATGAGATGTATGGACTTCGGTTAAACTCGCAGCTGAACCACGTAGGTAAAACTCGTGCAAACCTCTCAGGTGCGCAAACGAGATATTTTTGTTAGACAACAGTATACCTACGATAATCAAGGAAGCAATGATGAGACCTAAATTCTGGAATTGGCTAAATGCCAATATAATCCGAGATAGTATCCATATAAATGATTCAAGATTAGATCTTGATAAACCCTTCGGAAGACTTAGAGTCTAACGAATATTAATGGAACTATAAACTGATGCGGATAAAAATGTTTTATCCATAAAGCTCGACTTGTTGCAATAACAAATTCAAGGATTGACTACGATGAGATTGTCTCACCGTAGCGATGCTTAAAGTCAGTTCGGGTTAAACTACAAATTAATACATGTTTCAATGATGATATATGATAATTGGATGCCAAAATGATTTCCATGAGATGGAAATACAAACTAGGACTTGTATGTGATACAATCCAAAGTGTTTTGTTGATCCAGAGGATGCTAGTGAGTGTGCAAACTTCAGAGTTCCAGCAAGGGACAAAAGAGAGCCTAATGGAGTTGGAATCTTCGTTTTGATGAAATAGTCAAAAGAGTTGAAAGAAAATAAGTGGGAGCATAATAATATTTCTGAAACCTTGTGTACTTGACACATTGTTGATTGGAAATAATATAAATTTCTTGACACGAATTTGGACTTCATTGATAAATTGTTTTTCGATGAAGTGCTTGGGCTAGGTAGCCTCGATATTAGGCATAATTATCTATGGAGATAGAATTGCCAAATAGGGCTAAGCCAAAATACATATTGACATGATGCTAAAATGTTTTAGCATGAGAACGCTAAAGAGTGATTCTTGCCGAAGTCACATGGAAAGAGTTTTCCCTAGACTCAGTGTCCTAAAACACTGATGAGCAAAGTACATGACTGAGATTCCACACACTTCTGTGATTGGATTAATCATGTGTTCCATGGTATGTAAAACAACCAGATATGTCCAGTACTCCAAATTTGTTGTGAGTAAGATACCAAAGTGATCAAAGTGTTGATCATGGGACAACAATGAAAAAATGTTCCCATGGGTTGGGCCCGGACCTTGTTCTGAAGTGTTCCCATGGGTTGACCTATCACAACCAGGTGGATAAGTCCATTGGTCAAAGCCCATCCGGCGAAAGTCAAAGAGGTAGATCTCCGGGTCAACTGGTCCAGGGTTAGACCGGCCAGGGGGCTTGGGGGGTAGCAATGCCACCAGAGCATCGTGACGGCTCCTCACACATGTCTTAACGTGCGGTGGGGCGCATGCGGTAACATGACTCCCCCCGTCTGCTCGATGTGGGGGACTGCCACACTATACGTACTGAACCTTCCCGCGTGACTGTCCGGTTTGTGAGGGAGGTGCCACAACAAAGTTGTCAGATCCGTTGGACAAAGACTATACCACAAGCGATGCATATTTTACACCGGTATGCCATATGTGTGAAGTGCATTAGCATTGACTATATTATTGACTCTAGTGCAAGTGGGAGTCTGTAGGAGATATGCCCTAGAGGCAATAATAAATGTTGTTATTTATCTCCATGTTCGTAATTATATTTATATTCCGTGCTATAACCGCAATGATTCTCGAGTCTGCAATAACCACGAGGCTTGGAGGGAAACTCATGTGCACGTGTGGAATAATAAACGGTAAAATGTATTCCTAGTCATGCATCTAAGACTAGCTCAAGTGTTGCATGATGATTATGTTTTCCTGATCATGGGCATGTCTATGCCGACAACTTTGAGGACACAATGTTAGAAGAACACTTGTGTTGAATCGACCCAAATTGATGTTATGCTATGAGATACATTCGTCACAAGTTAATGGTAAATAACACAAAGAAAGTTAATGTTTGCACAATTCCTTAGACCATGAGAGTATCGAGTTTCTTCATGTTTGCTTCATGAACTTTGGGGTTTGTTAAACGTCATCCGTAAGAGGGTGGCTATTACGCGGCTTACGGGTTCATGGAAAAGTATGACAAGGGACTAGATAGCTCAAGATTGGGATTTGCTCCTCCGATGATGGAGAGATATTCTTTGGGCCCTCTCGGTGTCAAGGTATCCATCATCGTATGGCTAGACACAACGTGATTTGATCACGGGGATGCCGAAACACGGGAACGAGAAAAGAGAACAAAACCGGTAACGAGAAAACTAGCATAGTGGACAAAGTTGTTGATTCACGGGGATGCCGATAAATCTCACCTCGGGTTTTGTAACATATCGCGAAGCAACAGGAATAGCTCACGACAACTACATGTCCACGGTTTGGCTATTGATCATTGATCGGAAGGGGTTCCGGTCATGTCTATACTTCACCGAACCTACGGGGTCACACACTTAAGGGTCATCTATCGGCTGAATACTAGACAGGGAGTCTGAGAGAAAGTCACCGAAAAAGTTTCGGAGACGACGGAAAAGTTTCGAAGAGAAAACCAGAAATGTTTTCGGAGTTACCGGAAATGTTTCGAAATAAAACCATCATACTGAAAATGTTTCGGATCGCGTCCAGAATAATTTTAGAGGGTGCCAAAAATGTTTTGGGACTTTCTGGAATTTTTTCGAAAGAAACAGTCCCGAAAAACATCTTGTCCCAGCGTGAGGGGACAAGATCCCCTGAAGCGTGGGGCTGTTTTTGGGGGCGCCCCCTTTAGGGGGCAGCCCCTTGTGGCTGGACAAAGTGTTGGGGGGCCCATGGTGGGGGCCAACCCTCCCAAATGATGGAGAGTGTTGGGGAGGAGGCGCCCCCATGGGGGAACCCAATGTTGGGGCCGGCCATGGTGTTGGGGCCCCCCCATGAGGCAACTCCCACCTTTGGTGGGAGCTTGTTTTGTGGGGGGGGGCCCACACCTTTTTGTGGCTGAAATTTTCAGCCCCTCCACCCCTCCCTCACACTATAAAAGGAGGAGGAGAGTGCTCTCCAAACTCACTCCAAGCTCTCACCAAATGGCATGCATGATCTGCCTTTCTTTCTCCCTCACACGAAATTATTTCGTACAGCCGCTAGGCTGTCTAGTTTCCGGTAGGGATTAGCTCTAGACGGCGAAGCCCTGCTGGATAGGTGACACCGTATGTGTGCAACCAAGTAGAGAGGTCGTACGTTTGATCTTCTGTTCGAGGGACTATTCGAGGGGCCTCCCGAATTGCTGTCCGAGGGACCGTCCGAGGGACTGCTTGAGGGCCTCCCGAAGGGCTGTCCGAGGGACTGTCCGAAGGACCGTCCAAGGGCCTGTTCGACGGCCTCCCGGAGGGCTGTCCGGGGGACCGTCCGAGGAGCTGTCCAAGGGAGAAAATCCTCGTGGTTAGGAGGTTGTAAATTCCTAGCAGCGGGGATCTGCACCAACGATCTTCATCGACTCTACTTTCGCTGCGCTATAAGTCGGTAACAATCAAATCAAAACCTTGTATGCATCTTCATAGTGGTCCTGGACTGGTGCGTAGGACAGAAATTTTTTGTTTTCTGCTGCGTTGCCCTACAAATTCACCGGCGGGAACCGTTAGCATCTCACAGCACCATGCCCGACATCCCCACAACAAGATCAAGGGCCACCTTGCCACAGTGAAGTCGGGGTCGAGGGGAAAAATCCCCCCTAGCCGACTGTTGCCATCTCTACGAAGACCACGCCTGGAGAAAGCAACGCCCACCGAATCGATGAATCCGGGAGCAGACAACGTCAGAAGCTCCTCGACACCACTACAAGCGATCTCGCCGAGATGGGGGACAACTTCCAGCACCAATATTCCACAACACCACCGCCACCACCACCTCCTTGCAGAGTCGCCAGGGATCCTGTGTTGGTAATTTACCCTAGGGGCAATAATAAAATGTCATTATTCTATTTTTCATGTGCATAATTAAGTTCATATTTCTGTGTTATAATTACAATGATTCTTGAATCAGAGATTCAGAGGAAAACTTAGTTGCATGTGTGGAAACATAAACACCAAATATCCCTAGCCTCGCCTCCAAAACTAGCTCATGTATTGCAGATGATCTTATTTTCATGATCATGGGTGCATTATTAAAGTAACAAGGATGCTGGCAATAATGAGAACACATTGTTTGTTGAACAATGGTGATGGATAGACCCATACTTATGATATATTGTGAAATCCCATCGTCACTTAGTTGTGGGTATTAGTATCATATAAAGAGTTAAAGTTTACTTAGGTCATTTGACCATTAGAATATCGTAGGTAAGACTTCATACCGGATGGTTGCTTTGGGGTTGCCAAACATTTCCCATAATATTGAATAGAGCGTCATCAAAGTCTGTTGAAACAACGCCATATGAGATATGGATGAGAATAAATCCAACTTGTATTTTCTTAAAATTTGGGATGTGATTCATATGTAAACCGATTACAACAAAATAAGCTTGATCCCAAATCAGACACATGCTACTTTGTAGGTTATCCGAAGGAAACAATGGGGTATTACTTCTATCACTGAACCGAGGTGAAAGTGTTTGTCGTGAAAAATGGAAGGTTCCGGAATATTCCGAAGGGTCCTAGTGGATTGTCCTCTTTGCTCGTCCAAGGGGTAGTGTCACATGGGCTCAATTGGGCCCCAAAGTGGTGCGCCACCGGCACCCCTAGCCTTGGGAGGCAAGCCACAAGGGGAGGAGGAGGAGTCCCTGATATGTCTCTAACGTATCTACTTTTTCAAACACTTTTGCTCTAGTTTTGCACTCTAACTTGCATGAATTGAATGAAACTAACCCGGACTGACGCTATTTTCAGCAGAACTACCTTGGTGTTGTTTTTTGTGCAGAAATAAAAAGTTCTCAGAATTGGACGAAATTTTACGGAGAATTGTTTTGGAATATATAAAAAATACTGAAGCAAAGAACTACTGGAGGGGGGCCACAAGAGAGCCACAAGCTCAGGGGGCGGGCCATCTGGGCTTTTGGGGCCCTCGAACCTCCGTTTGCCCTAACTCCAAGTCCATAAGTACCGTCTTCCCGAGAAAAAAATCAGAGAGAAAGTTTCATCACGTTTTACGATACGGAGCAGCCGCCACCTCCTGTTCTTCATTGGGAGGCCTGATCTGGAGTCCGTTTGGGGCTCCGGAGAGGGCAATTTGTCGCCGTCGTCATCAACAACCTCATGATGCTCACCACCGGGAGTGAGTAATTTCATCGTAGGCATACTGGAGGTAGATGGAGATGGATAAGATTCGTCATGTAATCGAGTCAATTTGTTAGGGCTTGATCCCTAGTATCCACTATGTTCTGAGATTGATGTTGCTATGAGTTCGCTATGCTTAATGCTTGCCACTAGGGCCCGAGTGCCATTATTTTAGCTCTGAACCTATTATGTTTTCATGAATATATATGAGTTCTTGATCATGTCTTGCAAGTTATATGCACCTGTTATTGTTCTAAACCGTAGACCCCAAGGTGACAATAATTGGTATACTCTCCGGGGATGACTGTAATTTGAGGAGTTCATGTATTCACTATTCGTTAATACTTTATTCCGGTTCTTTATTAAAAGGAGCACCTTAATTATCCTTAGTTTATATTAGGACCCGCTGCCACGGGAGGGTAGGACAAAAGATGTCATGCAAGTTCTTACCGCAAGCACGTATGACTATATATGAAATACATGCCTACATATGATTGATGAATTGGAGCTATTATGTATCGCTCTACGTTTTGACTGTTACATTGTGAACTTCATCCAAATATCCATCGCTACTCCATACCTATGCTTTTCATCATATTGTCTTTGCTCGAATCACTACTACTGCTGCTGTTTCAATTGCTACAAAACTGCTATTGTTACTGTTACTACTGTTTCTACTACTATCATATTACTGTGCTAGCTACTAATAAATTGTTGCAAGAAAGTGACTTCTCAGGTGTGGTTGAATTGACAACTCAACTGCTAAGGCTTATAAATATTCTTTAGCTCCCCTTGTGTTGAATCAATAAATTTGGGTGAAATATTACCCTCGGGGACTGTTGCGATCTCCTATACTTGTGGGTCATCAGTCCTCCGCTGGCCCTAGGGGAGGCCGCCCCTCCTCTAAATCGGTTGCCCTCTGGCCATCTATAAATAGTGGGGTGGGGCGCCCCCCCCCAAAGGACACAAGTCCAAGGCAGCCGCACCCCACTTGCGAGATCTCTCTCTCTCTCTCTCTCCTCCCTCTCTCTCTCTATCTCCTGTTTTGACTGAAACGCCGTATGCGGGTCCTCTCTCTAGATCTCTCGGTGATCTTTTATCAGGACAACGAAGGGCAAAGGGGTCGTCGACTGCGACTCTTGATCGGTGGATAAATTTTCACTGTTGGTAGGTTTTGACCTAGCCGCGGGAATCGGCAAATCGTCACCAACATCTTCTTCTTCTTCTTCTCCGTTGTGTTCTTGTTGGTGAGATTGATCCATCCTGTCATCTTCATAGTGATCATGTGCGTATTCATATAGCGGTATTTTTTTTATTGCGGTACGGTTTTCTATCTAGCTACAACCTGACCCTACTATCTACACGCCTACTGCACAGAACGAAGGTCCCTTCACTCTCCTGCCGCTGCAATGAAAGTCAAATAGGTAGGGGACCGCTGGTTCGGCCGATGGCGGAGCAAGAGATTTGGACTATTTCCCTTTTCGCCTCTCGTGGTAACGGTGAACTCTGAAGGATGGACATTGTTAACAGCAATGTTTTACTAGATGTTAGTAGTAATTTTCTTTCTGAATAGTAAAAAAAAAAGTAATTTTCTTTCTGAACTACTCAATGCATGATGAGCAATGTTAGAAAAAGATGGATGCCGGTCGCATCCACATGTCGCCATCCTGGCTCGTAACGCGACGTACATAGACGCATGCATGAACGCGACGAAACTTGAGCATTAGTGAAAGCGAACTACTAACATGCATATGCACGTTGCTCGCCGGCTGTGCAGATCAATCGACCCGCCGAGACAAGAACATATTCAATGCAGCTTTCAGGTGCGATAGATCGATCCCGGTTGTTGGGTAAACAAAAGAAAAAGATGATAAATAATGTGATATGACACGATCCCACCACGTGCTGTCGTCTATCTCACGCAAGTTTCGTGGTGGTTGATAGGCCTAGCTGAAAGATGATGTGGGATGAGATGCTTTTTGTCTGTGGCTCGCACTAGTGGGGACTTGGGGCGGAGTGCACAATGATTGGCTACGTGCATGCTCCAGCCCGAGCTCAGAAGATGCTTGCATTAATGATTGCCAGCGATTTCCAGATAGAAAAATGCTTGCCACTTGCCAGCGGTGGAAACACGCAATTGAGAAATGTATCATGTAATCCCAACGTGTAAGGGCATCTCCAACGCCGACCCTCAAACCTTCCGCATCCGTCCGGACCGTGGAAGCCATTCAACGCGGGTCTGTATCGCTCCGTCGGGCGGTCCGGACACGTTTTTTCCCGCAAACAGGAGACAAACGTGGGGGGCTTTGTAGGAGTCCGGACCGCTACTACGCCAGCTTCTGACTGCCCTGTCCCACCCAAACCCCATCCTCCCTCCTGTGCGTGCGTTCCCGCCCGGCGTCAGCTGCCCGCATTCATGCCGCTGTAGAGCGCGCCGCTGCACATTGAAAATGGCTCAGGGCGGACACGACCTCTCACTGCCTCCGCCATTGAAGCGGCACGCCGGCCGAGGGCGCCGCCCACGACGCGTCTCCGGTGTCCGTGCCTGTTCAATGCCGGAGATGCGTGACTGGACGGGACGGGACGGATATCTACCACGCCCATTGGATGCCCCGTCCGTCCGTATGGCGCCATTAAGCAGGCTCGCCGGCCGAGAAACCCACTCTGGTGTTGCGCATTGACGCACCCGAACGCCTGGCCTCACCGGAATCCGCTATTTAAACGCGGCCACACCCGGCTAACTCCACTCCACAACACAAGGCGCTCCCCATCCTCCCCCCTTGCACTGCATCCGCCATGACTGCGGGCAGCGAAGCTCTGTGGGAGAGCCTTTCCACTGAGATGAAGCACGCTGTGGCCACCCTTGCCGCCGCCTGGTAGAGCCGTCGTGCCAGGCGGATCGAGGCCGGCTTGCTGGCCAGCTCGCCCTAGGTCTCCGACGACGAGGACGGCCCCACGATGGAGATGAGCTCCGACGACACCGCCCCGGCTCCCGCGCTTCCTGTGCACGCCGGCTTCACCATGGAGCAGGCGTAGGCGCATTACAATGCCCGCCATGGCGGAGGTGCAGCCTGCGCCGGCGCCTTTGTCGGCGTTCCAGCAGGCGCAGGAGGAACAGCGGTACAACCTATTCCTTCTGGAGCAGCACCAGCTGGCGGAGGGCCAGATCTACGGCGAGCGCACGAGCGAGGAGGCCGTGGCGAACCCCAACTTCGTCGCGGAGAAGCCTGCCATCTACGATGCCGTCCGCGCTCAAGCCGCCGCTCGCCAAGAAGCGGCCGCCGCGAAGGCGCAGCTGCAGGCGATCGCAAAGGAGAACAACGCTAGCTGTGCCTCCTACACGCCGCCGCCGAACTATCAGGCGTCCAGGCGGGGCGACGACAGTGCCGACGCCACCATTTCCATCGTGGACCTCACGTCCACCGGCGACGGACAGGCCGCGGACTCCTCCGAGGATGTGTAGGCCACGATAGGCGGCAGGGCCATGTGTCCCATGTGGGCCGGTCCGTCTCACGTGTTCTACTCTTCCTCGCCGGAGACCGCACCTTCACTTCATCGGTCTTATCGCCGGTGGTAATGAAGACGGCGGATGGAGGACGACAAGGCCTCGGATGCCGGGCGCCGCTGCCGTGTAGGATAGGTTTAGGGTCGGGTCGGTTTTTTTTTTTCTAAATGTTCGAAATCTAGTGAAAATCTGCCGTGTTTGTATAAAATCCGTCTTGTTTGTATGAAATCCGGCCGTGTTTGCTTGAATTTCATTCGGTTTGTTAAAAGAGATTTTGAAATGTATGCGGACAGCGTTGGATGGCGGCCTCCCGCATCCTTGTCCGCGGACTGGTCCGCCCTGTCCGCGGACGGATGCGGGAGGAAATTTGCGGGTTGCCGTTGGAGATGCCCTAATGTCGGTCTCTGTGCACACGCACGTTCATGATTTGTACCATACTTCGACATGGTTTGGTTGTAGAATCGCTCGGAAAAGGAAATCCGTTCTTCAGTCGATTCCCACACGAAGCTCCGAGGTCGAGGCCGGACGCGCCGTCCCGGCGAGGCCGAGTCTGGAGTGAGAGGGAGACCGGGATGCCGCGGCGTTGCAAGCGGAAGCGATGTATAGTTTTGACCGGCCGACGAGGGGGCGGGGATGGGGGAGTCCGTCATTGCTGGAGAAGGGCTTTGGAGAGATCTGGAGCAGGGGTGGGGGTATACCGCTGGTTGGTGGATCACGCCGGATCATGCATTTTTGTCCCGTTCCACGCAAGCTTACGAATGGTGCCAATACTTGCCGACCAGGACAGCTAGACGGCGACGTACAGTACGTGGTTGATGCCAGCTGCGTCTTCGGTCTGCCACGTCGGATCTGAGACGAGATCGGCGACGGTGAGATAACTACGGCAAGTTGGCCACGTAAACAAGTTCTTCGTACTAGATGAAGATAACCATGGCAAGGTAGCCGCCGTGGAAGCGGAACAATGGCCTGTTTAGAAGGTGTTCGGTTAGCGAGGGAGTAGGTGAATATGTTTGTCCGTGCGCTGGCACCACCCACGCAGCCACGTGCTCAGTTGGCCCATCCCATCGCTTTTTTTACCTTATCCTCTTAAGCATCTTCCTCCTCCCGCATCTCCATTCCCCTCTCTCCTCTCTGCCTCCACTTCTCCCCACGCGTAGAGAGGGCGGCGACGTTTGCTGCCGCGCACATCTCGACGGCGAGGTCGTCGGCGTCGCGCTTCTCCCCCGCAGCGCCGCCGGGTGCCCACGCTGTGACGAGCTGCAAAGGCAGCAGCTGGAACGACCATGGTGGTGTTGCCACCAATACCAATCTACCGGCGCTGCCAACCAGCAGACGCCGGTGATGGAGACGGAAGCGTTTTTCGCTGCTGCAACGGGCAAGCTTTTTTGCTGGAACTGAGGCGGTGAAAAGCTGCAACCAACTGCTGTCGACGGCGGAGACAGCAACCTCCGGTGCTGCAACCGGTGAGTATTTTTGCTAGAACCGGCCGGAGAAAAAGCTACATCCACACATGACAAGTGCTGGAACAGGACGACCATCGACTCGTTTTGCTGGCAACGGCATTCTGTTTTGCTACAACCGGGAAAAAAAATTGCTGGATCCGGCGAGATTATTTTGTTTGCGACAATCGACGGCGGCACATTTTTGCTGGAACGGGCGGTGGCAGATGCTTCAACCACGGTTTGCCAGAGCTACAACCGGCATTGCGCGATGCTACGTCCGTGGCGCGGCGGTGCTACAAGGTCGACGGCGTCCGCGTCGGGATGCTACAACCATAGGCGGAAAAGCTGCAACCGCAGTCTGCCATAGCCGCAACCTTTCTTTGTCCACGGTGCTGCGAGAGGAGGGCGGCGTGGATGGGGGTGCTGCAACCACGAGCAAGTCCGGTGACGGCGAGCCTCCGGTGCTGCGTCAACGGGGGAGGGAGGGGGGGGGGGGCAGTGCGCCGGTGGTCCGCGTGGGGAAGATGAGGCGGGAGGAAGGGGGCGCGGGCCAGTGCGCTCGTGGTCCACGACGCAAGGGAGGCAGACACAGATCGCACGGCTCACGCGCAGCGCATCGTGCGGCTGGCAGGCGACCGGCCGAAATTTCAGCCGGCGCGTCGGCGCCTAGCAGTCGCCAAGTTTTTTTTTCTTTTTGCGGGTGATTGACTGCAAAGTTGACGTCGTATGGCAAGGAACTTGTCTCTTCTTGGGCACATGTTCGGTGACTGTCGTACTAGAACGTCGTTCACAACATATACATAGATAGGCGCCTGTGGTAACTTCGTAAAATCTTAAGATGCTATGCCGGTTTAGTCTTTCGAAAGTGCTCATAGGGGTAGGGTGTGCGTGCATGCGTTCATAGGGGTGAGTATGCTCGTGTATGTGAGCGACTTCGGTTGTACTGTATTCAAAAATAAATAAAAAGATGAGCGCACGTCTTGTTTCGGTTGGACCCCCCACACGACCACATATATGGGGTGAAAGTTTTTGCTCTGAGACTGGCCACAGTGGGAGTAACTTCAAGAGTAACATAGAGTCCAACTCAGCAAATTTGCCTATGTGGCGATGAGTTAATGAGGAAAGAGGTAAATTGAGTAACTTATCTAGTTACCATCTCTATGAGTAACATCACATATCTCAATACAATATGAGTCTATAACCTCAATAAATAAAGCTTTGCATGACACCACCTCTATGTTACTACCCACTATGGAGATAGTAACATAGACTAGTAACATATGCATGTTACTAGTCTATGTTACTCCTCACTATGGCTAGTCTGAGAAAGACATCTATGGCGCACGTTTACGGTATGCAGCCCGTTAATGATGTGTTGGCCGCCCCGACAAACTAGCCGCGGGTCTGCGGCCATACATGGTCAACGTCCAACAGATGCACGAGGTAATCATGGTTTTTTGGACGAAGTACAGTATAACGATCCCATTAAACACAAGCTTACAACAAATGCCGCAATCTCGCCGACTAGGACAGCCAGATGACCACGTCTGGTACATGCATGGTTGGTGCCAACTGTCTGTTTGCTCCGCCACATCAGATTTTGGGCAAGACCGGTGATGGATGGTGACTGAAATGTATCCTACAGACACAATTTTTTCAAGCCCTTGTATATATAGACGTAGATTTGCACCCGAATATCCAGCGAATATTTTTCATGGTTATGAACCAGGGCAGAGTAGTCAGGTAGAATATTTTTCAAGCCCTTGTATATATAGATGTCAGATTTAAGCATGACAAATCGAACGTTTTTCATGGCAAATTATGCTCGCACAGGATGTGCAAGTTTCGTTGGCGAGTATGCTAAATCCGTCTCAATTAATTTTTTTGCCAGAAAATTGCAGGGCTTGTGTTAGCTATTCTCCTTCTCCGATCTATATTTCCATGGATTCACCAACGAGTTCGAATTACAACAGAGAAATGGAGGAAGAAGCCGATCTACTTTCTGTCCAAGCCTTCCTAGCTACTAGCCGTTCTGTCCTTCCCAGCCACACACAGAGAGGCTATTTTTTTTTAAATAATACACTTTTTAAAATAATTTTCAGAAATATTACGCCGTTTTTTATTTATTTTTAAAATAATACAGCGTCGGCCACGTGGAAGCCGACTGGCTTCAGTCGGCCGTGGGTAAGCCGACAGGCCTCAGTCGGCCACGGGTAGGCCGACAAGTGGCCTATCGTCTACGTGTCAGCCGATTAGTGGCAAGGCCACGTCGCGGGAGCTCCACTCAGCCCGTGAGCTGCTGTCGGTGGCTGGGGCCCAGCCGACAAGGCCCTGTCGGCCACCCGCAAGCCGATCGGCCTGCCGCAGGCCGACAGGGTGGCAACCCCACGCCAGCCCACTTTTCTTCCTCCTCCTTCCCTTATCTTCCTCTTCCTCCCGTGTTCTTCGTTTCTTCTCTCTGTCACCGGAAAACTCTCTCATTTGTACACCAAAATCAGCCATTTTTTTGCCGATTTGCCACCATGGATGCGTTGTAGATAGTTGGGGGAGGCAAGGGAAACCTCGATCTACTGATGGGGTAGCTCCTGGTGGTCGTGGTGAGCATTTTGTTGGAGGTTTTTTTGAGCATATTGGAGGAGGTTGTGGTGGCGGTGGTGAAGCTCGGGCAGTGTGCTGGAGGTTGTGGAGGTGAAGCTCCGGCGGTGTGGTGGAGTCTCCGGCTCCGGTTCCGGTGATTGAAGTCCGCCATTCGTCGTTGCTTCGCACGCTTCAAGGGTATAATTCAACATACATTTTACCTGTCGTAGTTGCTCCGGTAGTATTCGGTAGTATGTTTGGATGTGAAATATATTAGGTGTGCGGATATTGTTATTTGCTCCGGTAGTATCCGTAATATATTTAGATGTCAAATATTTAGTTGTGTGAATATTTTTAGTTGCTCCGGTAATATTCCGTATTATATGTGGATGTCAAATATTTAGGTGTGTCAGTATTTGTAGTTGCTCCGGTAATATTCGTAATATATTTAGATGTCAAAAATTTAGGTGTGTCAGTATTTTTAGTTGCTCCGGTAATATCCGTAATATATTTAGATGTCAAATATTTAGTTCTATCAATATTTGTAGTTGCTCCGGTAATATCCGTAATATATTTAGAGTTCAAATTTTTAGGTGTGTGAATATTTGTAGTTGGTTCGGTAATATTCCGTAATATATGTACATGTCAATTATTTAGGAGTGCTAATATATTTAGTTTGTCATGCTGCTTAATAGTTGTCTTTCACTGTTGATTTTTTTTAGGTGAGCCGAGATGTCTGATGTAGTGAAGTTCGTATTTTACTACGGTTCTGGTACTGTCCAAACAACGGAGACGGGAGCTGATCTGAGTAAATTTGATTACATAGAGGTGCCACTGACCGACCCTCAAACATGGTCAGTCAGTCAGTTGAAAGAATGGGTGACATCAAGTTTAGGGCTTAATACTGAAACACACACCGTCGGTGTTCATGCATTGTGGACACAGTCAAGTTCAATCATTTTACTTTTATTTGAGGCCAATAGAGCGAGACTCCCAGTGGGTGCGCTGGTTACAAGGTTGTGAACGCAGGGGATGCAATCATGTTGCCTTAGTGCTTCCCGTCGTGAAGGAGGTCACTGCACATGAAGGCGAGGGTGGCTACGATCTTGGCCAGAGTAGTGAAGGGATGCAGTCAAATGCTGGAGATGATGGTTATGAACCAGGGCAGAGTAGTCAGGTAGAAGGAGGAAATGCCGATGGTTATTATAGTGGCGAGCCTTATAGTGGCGAGGCGGACGCTGACGAGGTAGATGGGCACATGCAGAACCTGATGGAAGAAGAAGACACCGATATTGATAGTGGTCATGCCGATGATTCTGACGAGTCGGATGAAGAAAAAAATGCAGAGGAGGTCCCGAATCCTGCATCATGGAATCATGACTTCTCATCTGCAATGACCGTGAACGATGGGCATGATTCTGCCTGGCAATATCACCAGAACAACATTGCGACGGGTGCTATGTATCCCAACAAAGAAGCTCTGAAGGACGCAATAATAAATTGGGCAATGTCCACGCAAAGGGTTTTCATAGCTGAGGTGTCCAGTAAGAAATACTTGACAATGGTATGCAAGAATGCAGGTTGTCCTGCCAGGGTGCACGGCTATCTCCTTAAGTATGGCACAAGTTGGGTGATCAGTGACTTAGTTCATCACACTTGTCTTATTCCCTGCATCCCTCAAGATCATCCCAACCTTTCAGCCACGCTTACTGCGAGGTTGTTTTACAGCGAGATAGTGGAGAGCAAAGCGATGGAAGTGAAGGCAATCCAGACAAAAGTCTTCGTCAGGTTCAACTACAGAATTTCTTATGGCAAGGCTTGGAGGGCTAAGCATACGGCCCTTCAGAGGAGATTTGGTTCTTATTTCGATGCATATGACTCTGTTGTCTGGCTCCTCCACACATTGTAACAGCGGAATCCTGGCACCTATGTCGATATCCAAGACCTCTTCATGCCAGAGTTCCCAACTGTGAGGGTGCTGCATCGACTGTTCTTCTATTTCGGTGTATGCATCGAAGCTTTCAGGCATTGCCGACCGGTGATATGTGTAGATGGCACTTTTCTCACTGGCAAGTACAAGGTTCAGATCCTGACAGCCATTGGTCAAGACGGCCAAAATCAAGTAGTCCCACTCGCATTTGCTTTTGTTGAGAGTGAGAACATTGAAAGTTGGACATGGTTCTTCAGGCAACTGAAAATATCAGTTGTGAAGGATAAGCCCAATGTGTGCATCCTTCATGACAGGCATGCATGTATACTCAGTGCGATAAAGACACTGACAAACCCTGGCCCTAAGGAACAAACTCCATGGCAGGACTTGCAGAGCCGTTGGTGCATGCGTCATCTGGGGCCTAATTTCTTCTCGCAGTTCAGAAATAAGAGCCTGATGAATCTATTAAAAAAACTCTGCAAGTAGAACCAGCTATGGAAGTACAATTTGATACGTGGCAGACTTAATGTGTGCACACAGAGACACGTTAGGGACAGGAATTCATATCTTAATGACTTAACGTTCTTCACTCTTATGTTTTCAATATGAATTGAGGCGACCTAGTTCTTCATGACTTAATGTTCCCTCCTGCAGGAGCCTACGGATATCAGGCGTCCATATCCGGATCCACGTGGGGGAGTGATCAAGATCCTGAGGAGAACATACATGATCACATGTCGCAGCACACCCAGTGGATGAACATGTATTCGACTCCTCCACCAGGACCCACACAGGATACACAGTATGACCAGGACGAGTCTGAGATTCCTCCTCGTAACATTAGGGCACCCCACAAGTTTGGATGGTCGACGCCTGATCAGGACATCAGGACATACCAGGGTGAAAACTACGATCAAAAGGATATCCGGACATCTTCGCAAGACTATGACACTACACTAGATTGCTTACCCACCTTACTGCCGAGGGTGTTTTACAGGTTGAGAAGATAAAAATAGGCGGGAACTCAGAAGCGGGGAAATATGGCGGGAGATATAGGCGGGAACTAGAAAGCGGGAAAAATATGGTGGGAACTAGAAAGCTGGAAAATATGGCGGGAACTAGAAAGCGGGAAAAATATGGCGGGAACTAAAAAGCGGAAAAAATATGGCGGGAACTAGAAAGCGGGAAAATGTGGCCATAACTATAAAGCGGTAAAATGTGGCGGGAGATACTGGCGGAAACGGCGGCCCGAGATATAAGAGGGAACCCAGAACCGGAAAACGGAGGGGGAGTATGATTTGCAGCAATAGATGTCTTTCACATACAACTAAAAAAAAGTAATTTCCTTTTTG
Source organism: Elymus sibiricus (assembly GCA_039707655.1). Lineage (NCBI taxonomy): Eukaryota > Viridiplantae > Streptophyta > Magnoliopsida > Poales > Poaceae > Elymus > Elymus sibiricus. The sequence continues at coordinate 60,000,859 of CM077676.1, read as the reverse complement.
AATGGCAGTTCCAAAAAAACGCACTTCAATGTCAAAAAAGCGTATTCGTAAAAATATTAGGAAGAAAAAGACTTATTTTTCCATAGTACAATCTTATTCTTTAGTAAAATCAAGATCATTTTCCAGCGGTAATGAGCATCCAAAACCAAAGGGTTTTTCTGGGCAACAAACAAATAATAAGATTTTGGGGTATTTTCATTCGATCATTATAGACTTTATTATTTGTTAATAATTTGAGGATTAATATTTCACTAAGGGGAACATACAGTCAGAGTAAATAAAATTGCTAATTCTGATTAGAAAAAAAGAATAAATATCAAGCGTGCCATCACTAGTACAAAACAAGGCATTGGTCCAGGTCAGATCAGAGCAACAATCCCGGTTCTGTTACGAACCGGGACTAATGCGTGCATCAGTCCCGGTTCGAGCGGCCAGGACGCCGGCCGGGCCTCGGCAGGAACCAGTCCTGGTTCGGCTGGGACCTTTAGTCCCGGTTCTAGCCACCAACCGGGACTAAAGGGCCTCGCTCCTGGCGCAACCCCTTTAGTCCCGGTTGGTGACTGGAACCGGGACTAAAGGTCAGTCTTCTGTCCCGGTTCTAGCCACGAACCGGGACTAAAGAGATGCCTATATATATGCTCTCCCCTGCCCGCTCACTCCTCTGTTTTTTGGCCGGCCGGTGTGGGAGGTGTGTGCTGCTCTGCTCTCACCTCCTATGCACATGAGGTGTTCGATGAAATGCCTGAGTCACACTTAAGCTTTCTCCTCTCCAAGCTCGACCTCCAAGCTCCATTTTACCCAAGATTTGTCTAGGTTTGGCGGTGCACCAACTACACAAGTGTTCTAAAAGGTTAGCAACTTCATCGTTTCATCTCTCACTGCTAGTTTAGCTCATTTCAAATGTTCTAGAAGTAGAGTGGTTTGTGGGTTTTAGTGGAGGAGTGTATGTGGGAGTTCTTTTGATTTAGATGCACAATTTGAGCTGAAATTAACTTCTTAGAGTCTGCACATGTGTAGGGTGCCGTCCCCGTCCCCGTCCTCACCGCCGTCGATCGCCCGCGCCGATCTCGTCGCCGGCACCACCGTGGTGAGCCTCTTGTTCTTATCTTCTTTTTAAAAGAAAAAAATTCTTACTTGTATGATTTAGATAGATACTTGTATAATTTTCTTACTTTTATTATTGTTTGTTACTATATAGTGCCATGACTTTGGTATCCGCCCCCGTCGGCCCTCGTCCTGTCTATGATTCGGATGTGGTATATTATCTTTTATTATGATTTGTTTCATGTAGTGTTTATGACAATTATGCCGACCAACGTGACATAGATGTTTTTATCTAGGAGGTATGTGTACCGGAAATTCCAACCGACCCTCTTGTCGAGAGGTTAAATTTAGTTGAAAAAGAAAACAATTACTTGAAGAAAAAATTGAAAAGAATTGAGGAGGAGAAGATGGAATTGGAGTTGCATGTTGCCGATGTCGTCGATGATCACAAGATCAAGATGGATGCAATGCGCTTGAAGCTTAGAAAGATTAGAAAATATGCCATTCATAATGAGGCTTGGTATCATTATGCCGTTGGATCAATTGTTACCTTAGTTGCGATTATGATCGCATTTAAATGTTTTTCATAGTTTCAATGTATGTTTTAATTAGATGCTCTAGAGAGCTATATGTTGTTCTATGAGAACTATATATGTATGAACTTTATGTATTTATTTTTTCAGTAATAACATTTGATCACTACTGTACTTTGGTTTTAATGTGATGATGAACTTGTATTAATTTGGTCGCTTCTCTATTCATGATGTTCTGTAATGGTTTTTGATACACTTAATTATATAATGCACGCAGATGAACCGGCAATGGATGTACGGTGACCGACGCACCTCCGAGTATCTTGAGGGCCTGCATAAATTTCTCGAAGTGGGTGAGGCAAACAAGCAGAATGGTTTTATGTATTGTCCATGCCCTGTCTGTGAGAATACGAAGGATTACTCTAACTTGAAAACCCTTCACGTCCACCTGCTTGAGAAGGGTTTCATGCCACACTATAATGTTTGGACCAAGCACGGAGAAAGAGGGGTTATGATGGAAGACAACGAAGAAGAATAGGATGATGACAACTATCCTCCTGAATACGGTGATACTGCAACGGGGGAAGCTGAAGATCAAGAGGAACCAAACGATGTGCCCAATGATGATCTTCGCCGGGTCATTGTTGATGCAAAGAGACAATGCCAAAGTGAAAGGGAGAAGTTGAAGTTCGATCGCATGTTAGAGGATCACAAAAAAGGGTTGTACCCAAATTGCGAAGATGACAACACAAAGCTCGGTACCACACTGGAATTGCTGCAATGGAAGGCAGACAATGGTGTATCTGACAACGGATTTGGGAAGCTACTGAAAATAATGAAGAAGAAGCTTCCAAAGGATAACGAATTGACCGACAGTACGTACGAAGCAAAGAAGGTTCTATGCCCTCTAGGATTGGAGTGCAGAAGATACATGCATGCCCTAATGACTGCATCCTCTACCGCGGTGAGTACGAGGATTTGAACGCATGCCCGGTATGCGGTGCATTGCGGTATAAGATCAGACGAGATGACCCTAATAGCAAAAGGAATCAACTAAAAAGAATCAACTAAAAAGAATCAATAAAAAATAAAACTCTAATAGCAAAAGGAATCAACTAAAAAGAATCAATAAAAAATAAAACTTATGCAACTAAAATTATATAAAATTTATGCAACTAAAATTATATAACTAAAAATAACATATGAAAAAAATAACATTAAAAATTTAAAAACATAACATATGCAAAAAAATAAAAAAGGCCCACCTACTAGCCACCACGGCCTGCATACGACTAGAAACAAAAGAAAATAAATAAAGCAAAAAAAACAAAAACTAAAAAAAATGCCGCCTACTGGACCACCACGGCCTGCATACGACTAGAAACCCAACCCGCTAGTTGGGCCAGGATGCAGGCCCGCAGCAGGACCAGTAGGCCCACAGGCAGAGAGAGTGCGATTAGGCCCGTAGGCCTGCGTAAGAGAGGAGCTCAAGAGGGTTGGCGCAGCCGCGCTTATAAACCACTCTCGACGCCTCTCAGCTAGCGAGGTGGGACTAAACATCCACCCGCCCGACGCCGTGCCAGCCGCAGGCCTTTGGTCCCGGTTCGTGGCTCCAACCGGGCCTAAAGGCCCCCCTTTAGTCCCGATTGGAGCCACGAACCGGGACCAAAGGTCTCTGCTTCCCGCCCTTTGGGCTGCTGAAATTTACCTTTGGTCCCGGTTTGTGGCTCGAACCGGGACTAAAGGGTGGGCTATATAAGCGCACACTTAGGAAATTTCCAATCCCCATCTGCAGTTCCCCCGACGACGCCGCCAGGCTGCCCGAGCTCACCGTCGACGCCCTCGCCGTCAGGCTGCTCCACCTCGCCGTCGACGCCCTCGCCGACGCCCTCGACGCCCTCTGCCCCGACGCGCGCCCTACCCCGACGCCGGCGCCGCTCCCCGCGCCCCTGCCCTGCCCCGACGCCGCCCCCAGTGAGCCCCCCTTCCCCCCGCCCCTGTCCTGCCCCGACGCCGCCGCCGCCGCCGTCCCAGCTGCTCTGCTTGCCGCGCCGCCGCCCCTGCTCTCCTTTTTTTTTGTTCATAGAATTTTTTTTGTCCATTGATGTATGTATGGATGGTGTATGTATGTATATGCAGATGTATGGATGATCCATGGATGTATGCATTGATGTATGCTTTTTTTTGTTCATAGAATTTTTTTTGTCCATTGATGTATGCTTTTTTTTGTTCATATTAAGTTTACTAAGTTCAGGATGATCTTGCTAAAACTCATATTAAGTTTACTGAGTTTTACTTTGCCTAAATCGGGGAGAGGCAACTTTACTAAATGTTCATGATTTTTTTTGTTCATACAAAAAAATTTTGTACATAGAAATTTTTTTTGTTCAAAGAAATTTTTGTTCATGATGATCTTGCTAAAACTCATATTAAGTTTGAATATATGAGCAATGATGTATGGATGATCCATGGATGTATGCATATTGTTTTTCTACATCGGGGAGAGGCAACTTTACTAAATGGGCATGATAATCTTACTAAGTTTTACTTTGCCTAAATCGGGGAGAGGCAACTTTACTAAATGGGCATGATGATAATGAAATTTACTAAGGTTAATTATGGGAGAGAGGGAGTAACAACTCATATATTCAAAATTTACTCCCGGTCTGCTCGCCTACCCGTTTGTCGAAGGTGGCAGGTGGGGTCTTATATATAACGCTACAACAATAATATCATATAGCACTGTTGTTATGTATAATACTATTGACGTCTAATGTCAAGTTAACAAATTTTGTTCCATTAAAACATAACCCCGATAACTTCGACATGAGGGGGGGGGGGGGGTAGTTAAAACATAACCCCGATAACTTCTTCATGAGGGGGGACATCGGACATGCATGAGAGAGGCGGTCCGCAAAGTATCCTCTCTCGAAAGTATAACCCCCGATAACTTTGCATGATGTTTGCGACTAATCCATTGCTCATATATGCATATGATTCCTTGTTGTGATTAGCTAGGTCTATGTTTGCCACTAATCCATCTCTCATGGTTGTATATTGCCATGTTGTAATATTTGCAGAAACTATGGACAGAGACTTAGAAAAAGAAGAGTTGTTGGGGGATATAATCCGCAACGAAGGTGATATCACCTTGTCGTTTCTCAACGACATCGATGGTCAGGAAGGAGATCATGACGGCTCCAGTGATCTAGTGGAGGAGGAAGGAGATCATGACGGCTCCGGTGATCGAATGGAGGAGGAAGGAGATCATGACGGCTCCGGTGACCGAACGGAGGAGGGAGCCTTAACTGTTGCAAAGTCCGGCGAGGTATATATACATATATAAATTAAGCCTCTGCTGACTTGATGCATTAATTGTTTTGTATGTACACATATTAACGCTTCTTTCTTCTTTTAATTAGCCCTCTGGATCGAGCCAAACTTCCGTAAGGAGACGAGTCCTGAAGAAAAGGTTGCGCCAGGATGAAAGGTTCACGATCGAAGAAGTCGGTCGAGATGGCCAACCTATTGCGCCCAAGCGGAGCAGGGACACATTTATACATCAGTGCGGAGTGGTTGTTAGGGACATCGTCCCGATCAGCATCCAAGAATGGAATAAGAAGAAGGACCCTGAAGTTTCTTATGTCCAGGATAGACAGAAAGATGATCTTTGGACCTTGCTGATAACAAATTTCAGCCTACCACCAGAGGCGGATCCGAATAAGGTCAAGGCGTTTGCTCTTAAGAAGATGGCAGAACTATTCAAGAACTGGAAGAAAGATTTGAACAAAAAGTTTGCCGAGAAAGACAAGACTCCAGAATTCACCGGTCCATATGAGAAGATAAAAGATCACTGGCCCGCATTTGTGGCCTACAAGAAATCGGACAAGGGCAAGCAAAGGTCAGCGACAAATAAGCTAAATGCTGCAAAGAAGAAGTATCACCATGTTACGGGGTCAGGTGGCTACAGCAAAGCCCGGCCTACGTGGGACAAAGCTGAGCAAGACCTGCTTGCTAAAGGGGTCCAACCAGCGACATTGCACTGGCCAGATCGGTCAAGGACTTGGTTCTTCGGGGTTGGGGGAACTTTGGACCCAGACACAGGGGAGTGTGTTTGGACGAAAGCTCAACTTGCAATACCCGTCAAGAAGTTATCGGAAGAAATCCAGGCAGCACAGGAAGGGAGGTTACATCCCGACAGAGAGAATGATGAGCTGACACAGGCCCTCGGGAATCCTGAATACCCTGGACGAACACGAGGCACATCAGGCTCCGTTCCGTGGGTGTATGGGTTTCCCGACAGCGGTGGTTATAGAAGCCGAGAGAGAAAGAAGAAAGCGGAAGCAAGCGAAATGCAGAAGCTCAGTGCAAGATTAGCGAAACTAGAGGAACTTGAGAGCCAGCGAGCTACCGGCCAACCATCTCAGCGGCACGAAGATCCTTCCTTCGACACTGCCCCAGAAGCTACCCCACCATCTCAGCGGAGAAGCAGCGTGGCTTCCACGGAGCTCCTTCAGCCTGATATCACGGCTCCTCGCTACCCCGTGGATAGTATCATGGAGGCTGAACATTGTGTGCTAATGGCGAAATGCCATAACCTGCCCTTGAAGGCGGCGGTCGGCTCTGTTTTTCCTCCTCGACCTGAGGGAACTTTCCATTGCCGTCCGATTCCACATGGCTATGCTATTGTCACGGTCGATGAAATAATGGAGGGATTTGAGGGGCTGGAGCTTGACTACCCTACAGGTGAAGGGGATAATCTTCTGGAAAATGCCTTAAGGACTACCTGCCTATGGAGAAAGGAGAACATCAAGCTTCCAAACTGGACGCCGCCTCAGCAGACTCAGCCGGAGGAGGCCCCTCAGCAGACTCCGCTGCCTCATTCGTCTCCGGCGCGTTAGCTGTCTCCACCACCTCAGCTGTCTCCGTCGCGTCAGCCGACTCCGGCAGAGGAGGCCCCTCAGCAGAATCCTCCTTCGCCTCCTCCGCGGCGTCAGCGGACTCCGCCTCCTGCGCCGCATCAGGAATCTACGCCTCCTCCGCCGCGTCAGGGAACTCCGCCTCGTCAGCAACGGCAGAAGAGAGCCGCCGCCGCTCCGGCGGCTAGCAGTACAATAGGTGGTGGGAAGAAATTCAAATTTGGTCCAAGCCTCAGGGTTCCTCCAAAGTTACCATATGACAGGACTGATGAGGAAAACAAGGACATCAGTGCTGCCGAAGTGCAGGCCCATTTTGCACGGAAAGTTCCACCTCCGAAGGAAAAAAATAGATCCGGTAAAGGCGAATCGCACTCTGGATGCCCTTACGCGACCACCTTCGCTTCCGCCGCTATCAAACTATGACCACATTATTGCAAAGACATATGACAAAGCTATGAGTCGGTCGAGAAGTAGCAGTACTGGTATAAGAAGTGGGAAAACAATTCCCCAGCTCGGCGAACAGGAAAAGCAATCGTGCCCCTCGCTCAAGGTGTTTACCGATACCCCGGGGGTAGCGGCCGTTGCTCCTGGTTTCAATCCTGGTGATTACCTAGGCGATGATGTACATTTTGAAATCGCTAAGCCAGTAGGCACCTTTAAATACCAGCACGGGAAGCGTCTCGTCAGAAGTGATGATCTGGAACGAGATCTACTAACGATGATGCGAACATTACATAAATGGTACTTGGAAACCTGCAAGGATGGGACGGGCAGTATCTTGGTGGGAACTAAGGATGAGCACGACTTCGTTGGAGTCGACTCGATCTTCGTTGACGAACTCTTTCAGTTATACAATCAAGCCGCCCTCGACAAAAGTCTCGTGGCTTGTTATTGTCTGTAAGTATTATTTCTGTAATTAAGTCTCTAGCTCAGCTCATTCATTGCATGTATATAATTATCCTCACTATATTATGCAGATTGGAGATCGTTGAATTTAAAAAAGGACAAATCTATGACATTGGGTTCATTAACCCAAATATCGTAAATGAATGGTCGGTACAGAAGATCCCCGAGGAGACTGAGAAAATCTTGCTCAGCTCGTTCCTTCGATACCAAAACAAAAGGGAAATACTCTTTCCTTACAACTTCAAGTGAGTGTTACTGTCTTCTGCATATTCTGTTTCGCTGACTCGAGGTTAGGTGTAATTGATGAGTTATGCGCGCGCAGGTTCCACTTTATTCTGGTAGCCATTCAGCTTGACGAGGGAGCAGTAACTGTCTTGGACTCGAGACGTAAAGAGGCTACAGAGTATGCAGACATGATTGAAATGCTCCAGAAGTAAGTTCAATCATTATCGCACTATATCGGCAACTTTCGTTCATTTCCTGATATCAAGTAATCATTTTCTTTGCCGGGCAGGGTTTGGAAAAAGTTCATCACGCGGGTTAAGGGTGAATGGAGACCGGAGCTGCGATTTAAACAACCCAGAGTAAGTAGTACTAGCTAGTTCCGCGCATCTCTCATTGATTCTAGTTTCAATACCATTATCATGGTTGATTATCATTTTGATTGAACTCTATTCTCGTAAAGTGCATGTGGCAGGAACCCGGAACTGAGTTATGTGGATACTACATTTGCGAGTTCATTCACCAAAAGACCACCGAGAGGGGCTTCACTAAACAACAATTTGAAGTACGTAAACAATATTCATAATTTTATTTTATCACCATCAATTGTGTTGATTTCATTCATATATATATATATATATATATATATATATTGACCCCCTTCTTTAAATTAGACCATGTAGAAGTGGAACGTACTCCTACCAGCTGATCGCCTACGCGCAATTCAAGAAGAGTTGTCGGGATTCTTTGTTGACCACGTCATTCCTAAAGACGGAAAATGCCATCGGGAATTGCAAACCTGTTGAATAGATATATGCATCAACGTGTACTATCTGTAGTAGCGTCGAATAGATATACGAAAACTTGTTATTCGACCAACAAGCACGGAGAAAGAGAGGTCACTTCTCTCTATATATTGATCATGCATGACGATGTTGTGTAATTAATGGTTCCTTCATTGCTTACTAGCTAGCGTCGAGTTCTCTCTATATGTAGTAGCTAGCGTCGACCAAGTACGGATAAAGAGAGGTCACTTCTCTCTATTAGCTAGCTAACACAATATGAAACCCCTAAACCCTCCAAAACCCCTAAACCCCCCCTTTAAAAAAAACAAAAACCCCAGCGCCTGCGAGCTGCTGACGCGTGGCTGCCTTTTGGTCCCGGTTGGTGTTACCAACCGGGACTAAAGGTCCTCCTGCCTGAGTGCTGCGCAGCGGCCACGTGGAGACCCTTTAGTCCCGGTTGGTGTTACCAACCGGGACTAAAGGTCCTCCTGCCTGGGCGCCCCACAGCGGCCACGTGGAGCACCTTTGGTCCCGGTTCGTAGGCCAACCGGGACTAAAGGTTTTAGGCATTAGTCCTGATCGTTTTGTCCCGGTTCCAGAATCGGGACTAAAGGCCCTCTGGAACCGGGACAAAAGCCATGTTTTGTACCAGTGCATGCAACTATCGGCCTAGGGGGTAGCCATTTAGTTCCAGTCGGCCACCAGTTAGCCGACAGGTTCCAGTCGGCCACCAGTTAGCCGACAGGAACCACTACTAGCGGCCGATAGGCCTGTCGACCACCCCTACGCCGACATGAGGTCAATCGGCTACCCCTAGGCCGAAAGGGTACTAATCGGCTTACCCAGGACCGACCGAAGCCAGTCGGCTTTCAGGTGGCCGACGTTGTATTATTTAAAAAATAAATAAAACGGCGTAATATTTCTGAAAATTAAGAAAAAAAGTGTATTCACAGAGAGAGGGGATAGGGTATTTAACGGGTTACAGAGTTGAGAGCCCATTTAGGGCCCACTAGCCGAGTGGGTAGGCGAGGCTTGCGGCCCTGCCTGCTTCTAAAGCCATCTTCCACTTCCCGCCTAGTCTCTTCTGGTACGCTGACAGCTTGCACTAAATTTATCATCGTCACGCCAATATAAATTGACATGTCTACAAAACTGACGATAGATTTTTAACATTTCGATTTAGCAAAAGGTACGTGGTTTCCGGGAGAAACCATTGGTTCTCCCGTGCATGCAACACAGCTAGACTGATCAAGCCTTCGTCCTGCGTGTAATAGCTATTTAGTAACATGCATGCATATGCACGTTGTTCGTCGGTTGTGCTGTGCAGAACGACCGATCCGCCTAGACGAGAATATGTTGAATGCAGCTTTCAGGCGCGACATGATACGATACGATACGATCGATCGCCGATTTTGGAAGGAGAGAAAAACAAGTCCGGGCGGGCAGATGATAATAATGTGACATGACAATATGACATGACACGATCCTACCATGCATGCATGCACGTGCTGCTGACCCGTTGTGCTCCGTCTGCTAGCTAGCCTGAGCCTGAGGCTGATCGATCTATCTTAAGCAGGTGGGCGTGCATGTTACGTACGTACGTGGTCTAGCTAAAACATGAGACGAGATGCGTTTTTTTGTTTGGCTCGCAGTGGAGGAGTGGAGAATGATCGGCGCCTCCCGCCTGAGCGCACAAGAAGCACAAGATGATTGTCACTTTTCAGCATTTGTCAAATGATTGCCAGCGGTAGAAGCACGCAAGCAACCGAGAGATGCATGTGATTGATGGAGATGAAGAAAGAGAAGCAAAAGAAAGAAAAAAGATGGTCCGGGGTGGGCCGCGTCCTACGTGGGGCGCGTCCGCGGGCCCTCATATCCTCACTACATTTGTCCTCAATACGAGGGTTCGTGGACAGTCCGGACGTATAAAGATGATATGAGGGGTCTGGTTGGGTCACTTTTTTCCTTCTCTCTCATGTCCAATCACTAGTCACTGGTCGCGTCCACTGACGTTTGAGGAGGATTTGAGGATGCCGGCGGTAGATGCTCTTATACTAAAAAATGGAGGTATAAAAAGAAATTCAAATACGTAACTGAGACCCGACCGGGCTTCTTCTTCTTGGGTGTTCTTCCCTGCCCGCGATGGCGTCTTGAATCTTGATGCGTCGAGCCATCACGTACGTGTGACTGAAGTACTGTACGTAGTAGCGAAGCATCCATGCGATGGCCGGAGAGACGTACAGATCGACGACCACCGTTCCATCATGTGCGTTTCAGTTCAACTGGTCGTCACTCTGATTGGTCCAAGCACATGCACATGCACATGCACATGCACATGAATGCGCGGAATTAGGGCATGTGCATGAGTTACATAGCTGTTGTCTGTACACGACGATACTAGAGACGCCATGTACACTAGTCTGTTTATTTGGGTAATAATGTCGGTGTCTCCGTCCGGACCATGCTGATTTGTAGTAGCACAGCACGATCTTTTTTATTTGTGCATGCTGAGTTTTGCAGGTAAGGGGAAAACAGAATAAGAAAAAAAAATTAGGGCCACAAATAGACGACCTGTCCATACAACCAAGCGGCCTATGATGTCTATGTCTTTGTGGAATTACCATGTACTTATATTTTCTTCTCTTTTCCTACTATATATACAGGGTTGTTTCTGTAAGGGAAACGTTTAGAGCCGGCGCGCCGGCCGAAGATTGGGCCGGTCGCCTCGCTCGCGAGATGTATATGCTGGTGGGACCAGGCATCGCTTCGTTTTCTTCCCTTCCTCTACCTTTCCCCTTTTCGTTTTCTTTTGCTGTCGCCATGGATGCCCTCGCACTCGCCCGCCCTCCCGTCCCCGACACCCGCGCTGCCGTGTGCGTGCTCCTGGATCCCGCGATTTGCGCCGCGACATGCATCCGCCGCGCAGCGGCGCGACCGCAAGCCGCCATGACCGGAGCCTCCTTCTTCCTCCCGCTCTGAAGGCAACCCTCAGCTCTCGGGGCACACACGAGCTGCAACGGCGGATGCAGCGACCAGCGGCGAGCGGTGGTGCTGGACTCATCAAGGTAATGCTGGAACCGCCAAAGCGACGGCTGCAACTGCTGCCAAAAAGTTTCAACCCTATATGAAAAAAAGCTTCAACCGGCTACAGAGAATGATTCATCTGGCATTGCCCATCCGAGGAAAAGCTACAACCATTAACACATAATGCTACAACCTTAGATGAAAAAAGCTTCAACCCAACGGAGAGCGTCAAAAAGCTGCCGGCGTCGCCCCGTGTTACGACCGTCGTCGACAGAAGCTACAACCATTAACACAGAACGCTACAACATTAGATGAAAAAAGCTTCAACCCAACGACGAGCGTCAAAAAGCTGCAACCGGCGTCGCCCCGTGCTACGACCGTCGTTGGCAGAAGCTATAACCGGCCATGGCGGAGCTGCAAGCCCGCGGCGACTCGTGTCATGGCTGGCAGTGCAAAAGCTGGAACCAGCGTCTGCCCATGCTGCAACGGTCTTCGGTGGAAGCTACAATCAGCCATGGTGAGCCGTGACCTCGTGCGACGGCACCGGGGATGCTGTAACCCGCGGGGACCCGTCAGAGCTCCTAGTGGTGACCACGACCAGGCGGGTGCTGCAACCGCTACGCCACGCGCTGGAACCAGCACTCGCCGTTGCTGCAAGCGGGACGGGGGAAGGGGGCAGGGGCGGAGCTGCGTCTGGCCGGCGGCGGATCTACAGAGTCGGCGGCGGAGCTGCACATGGCGAGCGCGAGGCGACCGGCGAGCGCTGCAGTCGTCCTTCTTTTTTTTGCTCCAAGCGTGTGTGCGGAGAGAGGAAGACGACGCACCCAGCCTATACGCTAATCGGGACCCTTAATTGCGCTTGATCCAACGCTAGGCAGCCGACCGGCCGAAATTTCGGCCGGCGCGCCGGCGCCTAGCAGTCGCCTTTCTGTAATTGGGACGGCCGTCTCTGTCGGTTCCTTTCCGCACAACGTGTCCAACTCGGACGCTCAACATATATAAGTAGCTAACGGAATTAACGGATCGAACGGATAGCTAGATCGACCTATACGTGATGGAAGAAGAACAAGGCCTCCCGCCAGGGATTCGCCACGGCGAGCTGCCGCTACCCGACGACGTGCTCGCCGACGTCCTCCGCCGTCTCCCGCCGCGCTGGCTCACCGCGTCGCGTGGCGTCCGCAAGGCCTGGCGCCGCACCATCGACGAGCGCCGTCTTCTCCGGGCCGACCTGCTCCCGCTCTCGCTCGCCGGCATCTTCATCCAGTTTGACTACCACTTGTTCCCGGAGTTTTTCGCCCGCCCCTCTTCCTCGGCTCATGCGGCGGTCAACACCAAGCTCGACTTCTTGCCTCGCCCCAGCTATCCCTTTGGTGAGGTAGGCGACTTATTCTGCCACGACTATTTCGTTCAAGACCACTGCAATGGGCTCCTCTTGACCTACAAGTACGTGGTTAACCCTGCCACACGATGCTGGGATCCTTTTACTCCACACCCGTACCCGACTGATCCAATGGGGATCACCAGTTTATCCAGCGATTATCTAGCCTTCGATCCCGCCGTGTCGCCCCACTACCACGTGTTAAGCATCCCCTATTTGCACGAGGAGAGTGTCTACGAGAGCATGGTCGCCTGCGGTTCCGCCCAATTAGATCCCTTGGTGGAGAAATCCGAATGGCCGCCATCTACATTCATCCTATATGTCTTCTCATCAAGATCAGGTCAGTGGGAGAAAAGGTCTTTTGCTAGAGAAGGTAATGCTGCAGGGGTTGTAGCCGAGGCACGAAGCTGGTGGGACTGGAACAAACGTGGTGCCGCCTACTGGCAACAAGCACTTTATGTGCAATACCTGTAAGAATTTAGGGTTTGTGGTCTACCCCTATTCCTCTGCGCTTATCCGTGGTGCCACTCACAATTCGCATATCCGAGGCTAGGGGGTAGGCACCTTCTTATACTATCTTTTCAAAGAGTCCACCTCTTATACAGATATAAGATTCCTAGTATTTTCCATTAGTTTTCGGGATAGAGTCCAGAGCAAATTACCAACCACGATCATATTTGTCTGTTAACGGATTCTACCCGTTATGTTCCCGGAGCACACGCTTGTGAGCAACACGCCATAATAGAGTGTAAATTCCTCTAATTACGTAGATCAACATTAGGGCTGTAATCTAACTATACGATCTAGCTCCTTCCGATTATCACTGTATCCGGGTAGTCTTTCCAATATAAATAGTATATTGTATTCCATTGATAATCGACCAGCTTCCTTAAGTATATAACTTAAGTACCTTCCAACAAGTGATAATTCCATGATAATAGCTTCCTTAAGTATATAACTTAAGTACCTTCCAACAAGTGATAATTCCATGATAATCATGTAAAGTAATTCCATGTATAAATACATGTATAATTCCATAATGAGGTATTCCGAATATTAATACTTCCTAGTAATTTGAATATAGTTGCAGGACACATAATTCCAACATCTCCCTCTTGTCCAAAACGACCGTTCAAATATTCGTAAACCCATAGCCTTAATATGCTTGCCAAATACCTCCTGACTAAGAGGCTTAGTCAAGGGACCAACAATCATATTAACACTATGTTGAAAAACCCATAAATATATATAGTGATACATTCCCTCAATATGTTTCCTTGCTGTGACACTTAAGATCACTAGAGATCTTAGTTTCCGCCTAATTATTCCAGCATACCTGTTCTAGGCGCCTCGAGTATTATTTCCTCGAGTGTAATTCCACCTTTATAGGCACCTTGAGTATTACTTCCTCAAGTGAAAATTCCGCATCAATTATTTTCCGTCACATAATCAATAATATGTATCATTTCACATCGAGTCAAATATATGATAACCGTATTGAATAAATTTTCAAGACCACATGAATATCAATCCAATCTTAAATTCCATCAGTAAACATGATTTGAAAGAAATTCCTGACTTTAGTCAGTCAACCTGCACCATATTAGTACTAAAAATAATAATAACTGAATATACGTACCTGGACTTATTCCTCATCTCATAGATACATTAGCTTCCTCAATGTGTTTACCTTTCATACAAATTTCAAAAACAAGTGACAAGTTTTGATGCACTTTCCACAATCTTATATGATGTGTGAGATTCCCTTAGCTACCCATCTTTCGTTCCACTTCTTGAATGCAGCATAAATTCCGGAAGCTAAGGTATGATAGTACGGTGAAGATACATAGAAATTCCAATACCATTTATTATACCTTTTTTCCTCAGGAGTTCAAACATATTTCCTCGCTGAATTTGGTTCCAGGTACTTTAACAAGTTTGCAATTTTCCATAGGAAAAGTTTCAAAACATACCCTATGTAGTTCCACTCCTAAAACATAGGAAGCTTCAAACGTTCCTTTCATATGAAAGTTAAAACATGACCAAGCTTTCACTTCCATCAATGTGACTTTATCATTGCAAACAGCAAAACAATGTTAACATATACAATAATAATGAAAAATATTTTATACTTACATTTATAGATGACCGCCTTGCTTCATTTAGAAAACCATATGACCTGCTATTCCATTGATGTGAAGCTTGTTATAAGATCATACATTAATATATTCAATTAGCAAACCATGTCTTCAGTTCCTCTTTCCCAAAATTCCAGGAGAGAGACTTTCCACAAAGTATATTTTCCTTTGTGTGAAGAATTGAATAACAAGAGTGACATTATAATATTCCGGTGAGACAAATTTCCTCACAAATGAAAAAAAAAAAACTTACAAACGATGGGCTTGCGGTTTCTTGGTATTATAATAAGTTTCCAAACTATATAATTCCTCATTGAGTTTATTCCTTCCCGCATTTCTTCCACCCATAGTTGACAATGATGAAAACTTTAAGCCTTCTTAAGAAACTTCAGTTATTCCTCTAAAATTTAGAGTGACTTCCCTCAAAAATCATATAACAATTATCCATGGATGACATTCCAAGTTAATTCCTCCCACTTATCCTAAGCATGTCTAAGCATGTCAATGTTGGGAGTGTCACTTGTAGTTTCCATGGGGTCAAGATTGTATTCCAGTATGATTGTCAATAAATTCATCCTTGATCATAAAAGTAATTGTGTTCCTACTTCCCACCAGTTTTCCTTTTCCAGATAAAAATAATACACCCTTTGATCCACTAGAATAACCATGAAAAAATTCCTGGTGTGTGCTTTGTAGTAATTAAGAATTCCCTGCCAATAAAATATAATGTATTCCAGTCTACAAACCGTAAGGAGTGACTGTGCGATATTGACAACCAACAGTATATATGCAATGCTTCTTCCCAAAAACAAATGGTAGTAAAAGTATTCAATTCCTCCATTTAATTGCGGAGTGTACGGTCTATTACAATGGTGAATAGTTCCATGCTCTTTTCATGTTTAATTTATATATTCCTGAAGTGTACTTTCCCCTCACCAATCAGTTGTTAAAACTTTGATATCTTTTAATCAACTGATTTTCCACTTCAGTACGTAATGTGACAAGCACAATAAAACATTCCGACTTGTATTTTAAATAGTATAAACATAACCATATCAAGTGCAATTATCAATGAGTGAGACAAATACAATATCTAGCCTCTAGTGGGAATGGAGGAAAAAAAATACCATAACAATATCAAAAGAAAATGATGTGAAGTTTCCTTTTGTTATCTCCTTCCACCTTAATAAAAGGCGTGCCAAAAAATGTCCAGTATATATGCTTCATAAAACACCAAAGTCCTCCCACTAAAGTTTAGAATTCCAGGATCAATAAGCCAATTTATGTAGTCCAAGATATGTGACCAAGTCGTTGATGATGTAAATAATAAAATTCCAAGCATGTGTTCCCGTTGTCGGTATTCCTCCATATAGAGTTATCTTTTTCCAAATAAACAAATTTGTTTGCCAACTTCCAATGGACATCAAGAAAGATACCATTGTGTAGAATTCAATAATGCACTAATCTTACCACTGAGCAATATTTCCACTCTTCCTTTTCCAAATAGTATTTCATAATCAATGGATTCCAAGACGGGGCAATAAATGAAATTACTTCTCATTGAAGTTAAATAACATGTCCTATAACAATAATAGTTTTCCTCCACAGGGGAGTTTCATGGCATAATTTCCAATTCAAAGTACCTCAAATTTGGCATTAACTTCTAAGTACATCATTTTTCCTTCGGAATTTGTTGCATGCCAATAAAATTGCTATTATATCTCAATGATATATGATGTATATAAACAAACACCATAATCCAACAAGTTCAAAAAATAGCCCCAAATAAATATTAATCATGCAAATATTATCACTGCACATACCGATAAATGAAGCGCAAATTTCCTTGTCCTTGGAGTGACTCTTATCTTCCTCCATAAACAAGTGATGCTCATAATAACAGTTGTCTGGAATCCCTTTCCATATTATGCATAATTTTCCGCAGAATAATTCAACCATGGCGATTATCAGTATGTAGTCATTTTCTCTGTGCAGTCCTTCCACAGATTTATTCCAGAGTTCCTGCTGAATTTCTTCCAAGGGGTAAATATCATCTCCTTGTCATGAATTACATGCAACAGACCAGAGAAAAAAAATTAATCAATGATCAAATAAAATGAATAAAAGTATGGGTGCGGTCCTTGTGGTCCTTCCGGCAGGCTGGCCGTTGCTTGCAAAAGTTCGTTCCACTTTCATGTTAGTTGCCTTCCTGCATATATCAAAAGTACTACACGCCTTGGCATTCCAGCAGTAGAAGCAAAAGTAGTCCCTCCTTTCCTTCAGCTATCCTCTTCCACCAAAAAAAAAAAAAGTCGTTCTTCCTGCGCAACTTCCTCCATCCACACACCAAAAAATAAAAAATATTATCAATCTGCTTTTGGCTTTACTATTCCGGATCGATCGGAACCTGAGGGACTTGTGCTAGCAAATTCCTTCACATGAAGTATTGTACTACTACTCCTCACGGTTAGTCAGCTATCCTCTTCCACCAAAAGTAGTCCCTCGAAGTAGATGTAATGTACTGGCAGCAGTTGATCGCCAAAGCAAATACGTCCGGATCTGGGCCCTTTTTTGTTCCTTCGATCCTTGGGAGAAATAGCGCTCGGATATGCCTTTCAATTGTTCGATCCGCGTTTATTACCGGCGCATTGCACACCGCGGCACATAGCAGCAGCAAGTTTCCGTCGGCGGTGGAATCGGCGGGATCGCCACAGTTGATCGCAGCGGAGGATGACGAGCCCG
This sequence comes from Elymus sibiricus, assembly GCA_039707655.1. Taxonomy (NCBI): domain Eukaryota; kingdom Viridiplantae; phylum Streptophyta; class Magnoliopsida; order Poales; family Poaceae; genus Elymus; species Elymus sibiricus. The sequence goes on along the minus strand of CM077676.1, from coordinate 59,983,168 downwards.
CTTGATCCATGGCCATGCAAGATGTAGTGCCAACCGTCTTCGATCCGTGCGCCGAACTTAAAAGAAAAATCATTTGCTTTCCGGATCGATCGAACGTAGCATCAAACAACACATCACGTTGGGATTCTGCCGCTCTAGCGCCTGTCTGAAGCCACGCAGGAAGAAGCGGCAGATCCGGCACTTGACGCAAGTGGAGAAAGAGCGCGCGAGACGCAGCGGGTAGTATCTCGACGGCGGTGACAACGACGCGAGATTTGCACGGCGGATGCGGATGGTGGCGGCGACCCTTCAACCTAGCTCCGATGCCAATGTAAGAATTTAGGGTTTGTGGTCTATCCCCTATTCCTCTGCGCTTATCCGTGGTGCCACTCACAATTCGCATATCCGAGGCTAGGGGGTAGGGACCTTCTTATACTGTCTTTTCAAAGAGTCCACCTCTTATACAGATATAAGATTCCTAGTATTTTCCACTAGTTTTCGGGATAGAGTCCAGAGCAAATTACCAACCACGATCATATTTGTCTGTTAACGGATTCTACCCGTTATGTTCCCGGAGCACACGCTTGTGAACAACGCGCCATAATAGAGTGTAAATTCCTCTAATTACGTAGATCAACATTAGGGCTGTAATCTAACTATACGATCTAGCTCATTCCGATTATCACTGTACCCGGGTAGTCTTTCCAATATAAATAGTATATTGTATTCCATTGATAATCGACCAGCTTCCTTAAGTATATAACTTAAGTACCTTCCAACAAGTGATAATTCCATGATAATAGCTTCCTTAAGTATATAACTTAAGTACCTTCCAACAAGTGATAATTGCATGATAATCATGTAAAGTAATTCCATATATAAATACATGTATAATTCCATAATGAAGTATTCCGAATATTAATACTTCCTAGTAATTTGAATATAGTTGCAGGACACATAATTCCAACAATACCAGACTAATGTTGTCATGAGGTATATACCCAGACCATTCCATTATCAATTATCGGTTGAACCTCGCCACTTGTTTTGCCATAATCAAATGATCACTCCATTTTTGGACTTACTTACAATTCATGTCAATGATTTGATCTTGTAGGATATCCCTTTCCAATGATACGTACCGTATGATTAAACCACCGACTGACACGAAATACATGGATTACGACCTAGGAAGATCAAAGAATGGTGTGTATTGCGCATCATACATTAATGGTGTCTTTCAAGTTTGGATTCTGGATGAATCGTATGGTCAAATGAAGTGGATGCTGAAGGGTGAATACGACCTTAAGTGTGTGCGAGCAGATGAGCGTGTTCATGGTCCATGGGTCCTAGAAGACATTAACTATGAATTCTTTCGTTCTCAACTTCCAGAAGTCAAGAAGAAAGCAATAGACAAAGAAAAAGCTGAATGGAACTCTGACAATGACGATGTAGATGAAAACATAGGTGTGGTTCAAGGGCGTCGTCGCCATGGATGTGACGTACTCGGATTTCACCCATTCAAAGAGATTCTCTTCTTGAGTAGCTTCACGGACAAAGAATGGAACGCTACGTACGGTACACGCTTATCATTTGAATAGCTCGAGGGTTGAATGCTTAGGTAACATGCGCCCAGCGAAATATCAACTTTTTGAAGGGCCACCAATACCTAATGAACGGCAAGAATACAAATATTTTCCATACACGCCATGTTGGATCGGCGAGTTCCATAGAACCAACAAATGTAATTCATAGTGTCATTCTGAAACCTGGGTACTATGTTGCTTTATTTCTGTTTATTTATTTTCTGCTGCCGGTACACTTAATAATCTAACTTGTTATTGAAATGATAGAAAACCAACGGCGAAGATTTATCTATGTAAAGCTATGATATCTCAGCGGCTGAGATCAATCAATATAATAAGATAGAATTAATGTGTGCATGGAGAGATGTATACCAACTTTGCTTATGCACGTTCTTTATGAATAATTAATAAAGTGCCTGCATGCATCGATCAGATGCAGAGACCGGGGGTCATCCTCCTTTTCTGGAAAAAATAAAACAGGTATACAAGACCGCAAACGGCCTAACAACGGAAGAGAACGGACTGGGAAAATTGACTGACAACACAACATGCGTCAGTCAACTCTGTATTTCTACGCTGTACACACGTGCATGAATCGCAAAACATCAAAAATGGATGGCAACAGATTTGATTGAAAGCTATAAAAAATTCAGGTGAGACAAATAGAAAACACGAATAATTTATGTTAGAATAAATCCGAGGCACATCGTCGATCATCCGAGGATCAAGCAATCACACGAAGCACGACACCGAGATTTGTTAACGAGGTTCACCGATATGGCTACATCCCCGGGGCTTGACTACGGGCGCTCCTCCCCGTGACACCGTCACAATACCGCACCCCGGCCGCCCTGGTCGCCGACACAAGCCGCCGGCTCCCCCTGCGTTCCTGTGCTATTATGTTGGCATAGGTTACATCGTGTGTCTACCCTCGCTATATATGAGAGGCCTAGGATACAAGTGTCCTATTAGGACACGACTCCATATCCTATGTAAACACAATACAACTACAAGTCCAATTGTAACCTACCTTGTACACAATATTCGACACAACTCTAACAAACTCCACCTTGGCGAATATTCTCCACCACCTTGAGTTCGTCCATGCGTCAAACTTCCATGTACATTGAACTTGAGCTTCTCCCATGAGCACCGCTGCTACTTCAAAGACTCCATATGACTCCACCTGCAACTTGTAGTTCCTTCTTTTCTTGACCACAGTCAACGCTCGAGCAAAATTAAGTTCCACATTACTCTTGTTTGTGCTCCCAACTTCCAGAGTATCAGTCCAACGCCATCACACACCGATCACTGACCTGCGTGAAAGTGAACAAACTCGCATATTGGGTGTCACACATAAGAGTTACCTGAACTCAACATCATCGCTCTTCCTTGACCGCCTGTCTGAAACTTGAAGGAATTTCACCATTGCTTGTCGTCATCCCGAGTCAAATTCGCAGTTGTCTCACCACATGTATGACCACCAGAGCCCTGGCCCGTCTCCATGTCCCGTGCATACCGCACGCCTTGCCGCTATTACCGCGTCGAGCCTCCGCTGTCCCGGTCGAGTCTCAAGGGTCGCGAACCCACACCACTCAACCCCCACTGCAGAGTACCACCGATCAACACTGACCGATGACGAGTTACACGCATCCATCAGACCACCGGGCTCCAGTCCGAACTACGTGTCTCTCGCTTTTCCCGCTGAATAGGCTGCGATTCTCCGGATCCTTACACCGTAGCCCCTCAATCCAGCTCCACCTTCAACATGACTCCATGGTAGATGATCAGTCCACCCCCGCGCCCCGTCGACTTCAAGCTCTCATGTGCACCGTCTTGAATCAACCCCGCGCCATAGTCTTGTCGAAGCCACACAAACCTCGGGCTTGTGCCACGTGTTTCCACGCCCAGAAGTAGGTCACCATCAGCATCACGCTCCTACGTCGTCGTCACCGATCTCACCACCGTCTTCTGTTCCAACCGACTTGCGTCGATCCGTCAGACTGTCCAGTCCGACCCAACCGAATCATCCGACTGTAACCATGCTCCACCCTGCATCACGACCACTTGCACATTTGTGCATGTCTTAGACGCCATGTGTTTGCATGATCTTGCTCAGCACGCTCCAGACTCCTCGAATCCTCAACCGTGGCTGCCATCCATACACAAACTGTGTACCAAAACAAGAAAACCAAAGCACAATCCTTCTTGGCCTTCCCGTGTGAACACCCCACACGTATGTAGCTTTTGAACGAACTTCTTTATGTCTTTCTTGCGAAGCATCACGATGACTCTGAGTCCTTATGCCAATCCTTTTTCTTTTTCTTAAAACAAATCTCACGTGTCCTTCTCCTGGTCAAACCAGCCTCATGCTATGCACGCGTCTAGCTTGGGCACCGCTCGTGGACAGCGCTTCTGCCGCTTCCTAGCTGCACGCCTGCACTTGTGCCGCGTGGCCCTCTTCCAAACGCGCATCTGAAGCCAGCTCCATCACGCGCCAGTTGCTCCTTGCTCCATCGCCGTCAAGCCGCATGCATATGCCCCGCTGCCTTCATGCAGCCGCCTAGTTTAATCCGCCTAGAAGTGCCACCATGCCCTAATTGCTTTTCTTTTCCGATCTATCTTCAGCCGCAAACCGATAGCTTCCACGTGAGAAATTCCTCAAACCGACCAGCCTTGCTTCGATAATGAATTCTCACGACCGCCGTCTTTGCACCGAATCTGACACGATTCATCCTCTAGATCAATCGACAACCTCTTCGAACCTTGCTCATGATACCACTTGTTAGAATAAATCCGAGGCACATCGTCGATCATCCGAGGATCAAGCAATCACACGAAGCACGACACCGAGATTTGTTAACGAGGTTCACCGATATGGCTACATCCCCGGGGCTTGACTACGGGCGCTCCTCCCCGTGACACCGTCACAATACCGCACCCCGGCCGCCCTGGTCGCCGACACAAGCCGCCGGCTCCCCCTGCGTTCCTGTGCTATTATGTTGGCATAGGTTACATCGTGTGTCTACCCTCGCTATATATGAGAGGCCTAGGATACAAGTGTCCTATTAGGACACGACTCCATATCCTATGTAAACACAATACAACTACAAGTCCAATTGTAACCTACCTTGTACACAATATTCGACACAACTCTAACAATTTAGGTACGTCGTCTTCGTATCGATCTGCGCATGCACGAACCTCCACTTGGTCAGCCTATAACGGCGAGGGGGAAGGAGGACATGGAGGTAGGGGGCGGCGACGGTGGCTACTGGGAAGGGAGATCGGGGTGGATGCGGCGGCTGTTGAGTAAGTCTCAAGAAAACACCACATACAAGACACTATAGGCGGCGGTTGCATATGCTTTGGCCTGCACAAATCTGTATTCCATTCGATCCAAATTAATTGCCGCAGCTCCAGTACAGGGAGTATTACCTTTGTGATTTGGCACTTAGTGTTATTATCTCCTGGATGGTGGGATCAATCATAATGTTTCTTCATATATCCAACTTCTTCTTGGTTGCGCAGGTGGTGCCGATACATTGTTGGCACTAGTACAAAACAGGGCTTTGGTCCAGGCCAGATAATTGCATTAGTCCCGGTTCTGTTACGAACCGGGACCAATGGGTGCATCAGTCCCGGTTCGTGAGGCCAGGGCGACGGCCGGGCCACGGCAGGAGACAGTCCCGGTTCGTCTGACCCCTTTAGTCCCGGTTCCAGACACGAACCGGGACTAAAGGTCCTCGCTCCTGGCGCAGCCCCTTTAGTCCCGGTTGGTGGCTGGAACCGGGACTAAAGGTGTGCCTTCTGTCCCGGTTCTAGCCACGAACCGGGACTAAAGAGATGCCTATATATATGCTCTCCCCTGCCCGCTCACTCCTCTGTTTTTTGGCCGGCCGGTGTGGGAGGTGTGTGCTGCTCTGCTCTCACCTCCTATGCACATGAGGTGTTCGATGAAATGCCCGAGTCACACTTAAGCTTTCTCCTCTCCAAGCTCGACCTCCAAGCTCCATTTTCCCCAAGATTTGTCTAGGTTTGGCGGTGCACCAACTACACAAGTGTTCTAAAAGGTTAGCAACTTCATCGTTTCATCTCTCACTGCTAGTTTAGCTCATTTCAAATGCCGTAGAAGTAGAGTGGTTTGTGGGTTTTAGTGGAGGAGTGTATGTGGGAGTTCTTTTGATTTAGATGCACAATTTGAGATGAAATTAACTTCTTAGAGTCTGCACATGTCTAGGGTGCCGTCCCCGTCCCCGTCCTCACCGCCGTCGATCGCCCGCGCCGATCTCGTCGCCGGCACCACCGTGGTGAGCCTCTTGTTCTTATCTTCTTTTTAAAAGAAAAAAATTCTTACTTGTATGATTTAGATAGATACTTGTATAATTTTCTTACTTTTATTATTGTTTGTTATTATATAGTGCCATGACTTTGGTATCCGCCCCCGTCGGCCCTCGTCCTGTCTATGATTCGGATGTGGTATATTATCTTTTATTATGATTTGTTTCATGTAGTGTTTATGACAATTATGCCGACCAACGTGACATAGATGTTTTTATCTAGGAGGTATGTGAACCGGAAATTCCAACCGACCCTCATGTCGAGAGGTTAAATTTAGTGGAAAAAGAAAACAATTACATGAAGAAAAAATTGAAAAGAATTGAGGAGGAGAAGATGGAATTGGAGTTGCATGTTGTCGATGTCGTCGATGATCACAAGATCAAGATGGATGCAATGCGCTTCAAGATTAGAAAGATTAGAAAATATGTCATTCATAATGAGGCTTGGTATCATTATGCCGTTGGATCAGTTGCGATTATGATCGCATTTAAATGTTTTTCATAGTTTCAATGTATGTTTTAATTAGATGCTCTAGAGAGAGATATGTTGTTCTATGAGAACTATATATGTATGAACTTTATGTATTTATTTTTTCAGTAATAACATTTGATCACTACTTTACTTTGATTTTAATGTGACGATGAACTTGTATTAATTTGGTCACTTCTCTATTCATGATGTTCTGTAATGGTTTTTGATACACTTAATTATATAATGCACGCAGATGAACCAGCAATGGATGTACGGTGACCGACGCACCTCCGAGTATCTTGCGGGCCTGCATAAATTTCTCGAAGGGGCTGAGGCAAACAAGCAGAATGGTTTTATGTAATGTCCATGCCCTGTCTGTGAGAATACGAAGGATTACTCTAACTTGAAAACCCTTCACGTCCACCTGCTTGAGAAGGGTTTCATGCCACCCTATAATGTTTGGACCAAGCACGGAGAAAGAGGGGTTATGATGGAAGACAACGAAGAAGAACAGGATTATGACAACTATCCCCCTGAATACGGTGATACTGCAACGGGGGAAGCTGAAGATCAAGAGGAACCAGACGATGTGCCCGATGATGATCTTCGCCGGGTCATTGTTGATGCAAAGAGACAATGCCAAAGTGAAAGGGAGAAGTTGAAGTTCGATCGCATGTTAGAGGATCACAAAAAAGGGTTGTACCCAAATTGCGAAGATGACAACACAAAGCTCGGTACCACACTGGAATTGCTGCAATGGAAGGCAGACAATTTTGTATCTGACAACGGATTTGGGAAGCTACTGAAAATAATGAAGAAGAAGCTTCCAAAGGATAACGAATTGCCCGACAGTACGTACGTAGCAAAGAAGGTTCTATGCCCTCTTGGATTGGAGGTGCAGAAGATACATGCATGCCCTAATGTCTGCATCCTCAACTGCGGTGAGTACGAGGATTTGAACGCATGCCCGGTATGCGGTGCATTGCGGTATAAGATCAGACGAGATGACCCTGGTGATGTTGAGGGCGAGCGCTCCAGGAAGAGGGTTCCTGCCAAGATGATGTGGTATGCTCCTATAATACCATGGCTGAAACGTCTGTTCAGAAACAAAGAGCATGCCAAGTTGATGCGATGGCACAAAGAAGACCGTAAGAAAGACGGGAAGTTGAGAGCACCCGCTGACGGGTCGCAGTGGAGAAAAATCGAGAGAAGGTGGGGGGACTTTGCAGGTGACGCAAGGAACGTATGGTTTGGGTTAAGCGCAGATGGCATTAATCCTTTTGGGGAGCAGAGCAGCAATCATAGCACCTGGCCCGTGACTCTATGTATCTATAACCTTCCTCCTTGGTTGTGCATGAAGCAGAAGTTCATTATGAGGCCAGTGCTCATCCAAGGCCCTAAGCAACCCGGCAACGACATTGATGTGTACCTAAGGCCATTAGTTGAAGAACTTTTACAACTGTGGAATGGAAAAGGTGTACGTGTGTGGGATGAGCACAAACAGCAGGAATTTGACCTACATGCGTTGCTGTTTGTAACCATCAATGATTGGCCTGCTCTCAGTAACCTTTCAGGACAGACAAACAAGGGATACCACGCATGCACGCACTGTTTAGATGACACCGAAAGTATATATTTGGAGAAATGCAGGAAGAATGTGTACCTGGGACATCGTCGATTTCTTCCGACCAACCATCAATGTCGAAAGAAAGGCAAGCATTTCAAAGGTGGGGCAGATCACCGGAAGAAGCCCGCCCTCCGTACTGGTGATCACATACTTGATATGGTCAAGGATTTACACGTAATCTTTGGAAAGGGTCCTGGCGGACAATCTGTTCCGAATGACGCTGAGGGACGGGCGCCCATGTGGAAGAAGAAATCTATATTTTGGGACCTACCCTATTGGAAAGACCTAGAGGTCCGCTCTGCAATCGACGTGATGCATGTGACGAAGAATCTTTGCGTGAACCTGCTAGGCTTCTTGGGCGTGTATGGGAAGACAAAAGATACACCGGAGGCACGGGAGGACCAGCAACGTGTTCACGAAAAAGACGGCATGCATCCAAAGCAGTATGAAGGTCCTGCTAGCAACGCTCTTACCAAAGAAGAGAAGGAAATCTTCTTTGAATGCCTGCTCAGTATGAAGGTCCCGTCTGGCTTCTCGTCGAATATAAAGGGAATAATAAATATGGCAGAGAAAAGGTTACAGAACCTAAAGTCTCATGACTGCCACGTGATTATGACGCAACTGCTTCCGGTTGCATTGAGGGGGCTTCTACCGGAAAACGTTCGATTAGCCATTGTGAAGCTATGTGCATTCTTCAATGCAATCTCTCAAAAGGTAATCGATCCAGAAATCCTACCAAGGTTAAAGAATGATTTGGTGCAATGTCTTGTCAGTTTCGAGCTGGTGTTCCCACCATCCTTCTTCAATATCATGACGCACGTCCAAGTTCATCTAGTCGATGAGATTGCCATTCTGGGTCCTGTATTTCTACACAATATGTTCCCCTTTGAGAGGTTCATGAGAGTCTTAAAACAATATGTTCGTAACCGTGCTAGGCCAGAAGGAAGCATCTCCATGGGCCGGCAAACAGAGGAGGTCATTTGGTTTTGTGTTGACTTCATTCCTGACCTTAAGCCGATTGGTCTCCCTCAATCGCGGTATGAGGGGAGACTGACTGGAAAAGGCACGCTAGGAGCGGATTCAATAATATGTAGGGACGGGCATTCTTGGGCTCAAGCACACTACACAGTTCTACAGAATTCTACCTTGGTGACCCCGTATGTCAATGAACACAAGAATATTCTGCGCTCCAAACACCCGGAGCAGTGTGACGACTGGATTACATGTGAACACATCAGGACTTTCGGCAGTTGGTTGCAAACACATCTCATGGGTGACAATATTGTTGGAGATGAGCTGTACTCGTTGGCCAGGACACAATCTTCGACTGTATTGACTTACCAAGGGTACGAGATAAATGGGAATACATTTTACACGATCGCCCAAGATCAAAAGAGCACCAACCAAAACAGTGGTGTCCGCTTTGATGCATCAACCAATAGGGGAAATGACACATATTATGGTTACATAGTGGACATATGGGAACTTGACTATGGACATGATTTTAAGGTCCCTTTGTTTCGGTGCAAATGGGTCAATCGGTCAGGAGGCGGGGTACAGGTAGACCCGCAGTACGGAATGACAACAGTGGATCTCAACTATCTTGGGTACACAGACGAACCATTCGTCCTAGCCAATGATGTGGCGCATGTTTTCTATGTGAAGGACATGTCTACCAAACCGAGAAAAAGAAAAGATAAGGAAGCGAATACATCATACGATGAGCCAAAGCGCCACATAGTTCTTTCAGAGAAAAGAGACATCGTGGGAGTGGAGGGCAAGACAGACATGTCTGAAGATTATGAAAAGTTTCATGAAATTCCTCCCTTCAAAGTGAAGGCTGACCCAAGCACCCTGTTAAACGATGAAGATTATCCATGGTTACGGCGCAATAAGCAAGGGACACACGCGAAGAAAAAGTGAAGAGTTTCTCTCCACAACTATTCTGATGATGGCTTTGATCTAGAATATCACTGCAGTTACATGTCAAGAAATGAAATGCCTTTGTAACATATGAGTTTTCGACCGAAACCGTGATACTTCGAAAGAGATTGTCCATTTTGTACACGAAGTGCATCCAGTTTTTGCCGTAACCCTCTCAACTTTTTAGCACATGCTATGTAGGTGAAATGATGATACCATGCCAACTTTCAACCTTTTCAGAGTTCATTTGTACTGCTTTTCAATTTCAGGTTCATTTAGCTCAAAGACTGAATTAATATCAAAAAGAATGAATCAAAAAGCTTTTATAAAACTCTAATAGCAAAAAGAATGAACTAAAAAGCTTTCATGAAATTATAATAGCAAAAAGAATGAACTAAAAAGAATCAATTAAATATAATATTTTTCAATAGCATAAAGAATCAACTAAAAATAATCAAAATAATATTAACTAAAATTTTCAAAGTATTTATTTGTTAAAAACTTTAATAGTACAAAGAATTTTCATAAAGTATTTTTTGTTACAAACTTTAATAGAAAACTAAAAAGCTTTTATAAAACTCTAATAGCAAAAGGAATCAACTAAAAAGAATCACTAAAAAATAAAACTTATGCAACTAAAATTATATAAAATTTATGCAACTAAAATTATATAAAATTTATGCAACTAAAATTATATAACTAAAAATAACATATGCAAAAAATAACATTTAAAATTAAAAAACATAACATATGCAAAAAATATAAAAAAAGGTCCACCTACTAGCCACCACGGCATGCATACGACTAGAAACAAAAGAAAATAAATAAAGCAAAAAAAACAAAAATTAAAAAAAATGCCGCCTACTGGGCCACCATGGCCTGCATACGACTAGAAACCCAATCCGCTAGTTGGGCCAGGATGCAGGCCCAGTAGGCCCACAGGCAGAGAGAGTGTGTTTAGGCCCGTAGGCCTGCATAAGAGAGGAGCTCGAGAGGGTTGGCGCAGCCGCGCTAAAAACCACTCTCGACGCCTCTCAGCTAGCGAGGTGGGACTAAACATCCACTCGCCCAATGCCGTGCCAGCCACAGGTCTTTGGTCCCGATTCGTGGCTCCAACCGGGACTAAAGGCCCCCCTTTAGTCCCGGTTGGAGCCACGAACCGGGACCAAAGGTCTCTGCTTCCCGCCCTTTGGGCTGCTGAAATTTACCTTTGGTCCCGGTTGGTGGCTCGAACCGGGACTAAAGGGGTACCTTTAGTCCCGGTTGGTGCCACCAACTGGGACTAAAGGGGGGGCTATATAAGCGCACACTTAGGAAATTTCCAATCCCTATCTGCAGTTCCCCCGACGACGCCGCCAGGCTGCCCGAGCTCGTCGTCGACGCCCTCGCCGTCAGGCTGCTCCACCTCGCCGTCGACGCCCTCGCCGATGCCCTCGACGCCCTCTGCCCCGACGCGCGCCCTACCCCGACGCCGGCGCCGCTCCCCGCGCCCCTGCCCTGCCCCGACGCCGCCGCGCCCCTGCCTTGCCCCGACGCCGCCGCGCCCCTGCCCCTGCCCCGACGCCGCCCCCAGTGAGCCCCCCTTCCCCCCGCCCCTGTCCTGCCCCGCCGCCGTCCCAGCTGCTCTGCTTGCCGCGCCGCCGCCCCTGCTCTGCTTTTTTTTTGTTCATAGAATTTGTTTTTGTCCATTGATGTATGTATGGATGGTGTATGTATGTATATGCAGATGTATGGATGATCCATGGATGTATGCATTGATGTATGCTTTTTTTGTTCATAGAATTTTTTTTGTCCATTGATGTATGCTTTTTTTTGTTCATATTAAGTTTACTAAGTTCATGATGATCTTGCTAAAACTCATATTAAGTTTACTGAGTTTTACTTTGCCTAAATCGGGAAGAGGCAACTTTACTAAATGTTCATGATTTTTTTTGTTCATACAAAATTTATTTGTACATAGAAAAAAAATTGTTCAAAGAAATTTTTGTTTATGATGATCTTGCTAAAACTCATATTAAGTTTGAATATATGAGCAATGATGTATGGATGATCCATGGATGTATGCATATTGTTTTTCTATATCGGGGAGAGGCAACTTTACTAAATGGGCATGATGATCTTACTAAGTTTTACTTTGCCTAAATCGGGGAGAGGCAACTTTACTAAATGGGCATGATGATAATGAAATTTACTAAGGTTAATTATGGGAGAGAAGGAGTAACAACTCATATATTCAAAATTTACTCCCGGTCCGCTCGCCCGACCAACCGATCTGGAGGCCACCCAAACCCTAGAAGAAAGAGCGTTCTCGATCTCCTACCCCCTCCCGCCCCTACCCGTTTGTCGAAGGTGGCAGGTGGGGTCTTATATATAACGCTACAACAATAATATCATATAGCACTGTTGTTATGTATAATACTATTGACGTCTAATGTCAAGTTAACAAATTCTGTTCCATTAAAACATAACCCCGATAACTTTGACATGAGGGGGGGGGGGGGGGGTAGTTAAAACATAACCCCGATAACTTCTTCATGAGGGGGGACGTCGGACATGCATGAGAGAGGCGGTCCGCAAAGTATCCTCTCTCGAAAGTATAACCCCCGATAACTTTGCATGATGTTTGCGACTAATCCATTGCTCATATATGCATATGATTCCTTGTTGTGATTAGCTAGGTCTATGTTTGCCACTAATCCATCTCTCATGGTTGTATATTGCCATGTTGTAATATTTGCAGAAACTATGGACAGAGACTTAGAAAAAGAAGAGTTGTTGGGGGATATAATCCGCAACGAAGGTGATATCACCTTGTCGTTTCTCAACGACATCAATGGTCAGGAAGGAGATCATAACGGCTCCGGTGATCGAGTGGAGGAGGAAGGAGATCATGACGGCTCCGGTGACCGAATGGAGGAGGAAGGAGATCATGACGGCTTCGGTGACCGAACGGAGGAGGGAGCCTTAACTGTTGCAAAGTCCGGCGAGGTATATATACATATATTAATTAAGCCTCTGCTGACTTGATGCATTAATTGTTTTGTATGTACATATATTAACGCTTCTTTCTTCTTTTAATTAGCCCTCCGGATCGAGCCAAACTTCCGTAAGGAGACAAGGCCCGAAGAAAAGGTTGCGCCAGGATGAAAGGTTCACGATCGAAGAAGTCGGTCGAGATGGCCAATCAATTGCTCCCAAGCGGAGCAGGGAGACATTTATACATCAGTGCGGAGTGGTTGTTAGGGACATCGTCCCGATCAGCATCCAAGAATGGAATAAGAAGAAGGACCCTGAAGTTTCTTATGTCCAGGATAGACAGAAAGATGATCTTTGGACCTCGCTGATGACAAATTTTAGCCTACCACCAGAGGCGGATCTGAATAAGGTCAAGGCGTTTGCTCTTAAGAAGATGGCAGAACTATTCAAGAACTGGAAGAAAGATTTGAACAAAAAGTTTGTCGAGAAGACAAGACTCCAGAATTCACCGGTCCATATGAGAAGATAAAATATCACTGGCCCGCATTTGTGGCCTACAAGAAATCGGACAAGGGCAAGCAAAGGTCAGTGACAAATTAGCTAAATGCTGCAAAGAAGAAGTATCACCATGTTACGGGGTCAGGTGGCTACAGCAAAGCCCGGCCTACGTGGGACAAAGCTGAGCAAGACCTGCTTGCTAAAGGGGTCCAACCAGCGACATTGCACTGGCCAGATCGGTCAAGGACTTGGTTCTTCGGGGTTGGGGGAACTTTGGACCCAGACACAGGGGAGTGTGTTTGGACGAAAGCTCAACTTGCAATACCCGTCAAGAAGCTATCGGAAGCAATCCAGGCAGCGCAGGAAGGGAGGTTACATCCCGACAGAGAGAATGACGAGCTGACATAGGCCCTCGGGAATCCTGAACACCCTGGACGAACACGAGGCACATCAGGCTCCGTTCCGTAGGTGTATGGGTTTCCCGACAGCGGTGGTTATAGAAGCCGAGAGAGAAAGAAGAAAGTGGAAGCAAGCGAAATGCAGAAGCTCAGTGCAAGATTAGCGAAACTAGAGGAACTTGAGAGCCAGCGAGCTACCGGCCAACTATCTCAGCGGCACGAAGATCCTTCCTTCGACACTGCCCCAGAAGCTACCCCACCATCTCAGCGGAGAAGCAGCGTGGCTTCCACGGAGCTCGTTCAGCCTGATTTCACGGCTCCTCGCTACCCCGTGGATAGTATCACGGAGGCTGAACATTGTGTGCTAATGGCGAAATGACAGAACCTGACCTTGAAGGCAGCAGTCGGCTCTGTTTTACCTCCTCGACCTGAGGGAACTTTCCATTGCCGTCCGATTCCACATGGCTATGCTATTGTCACGGTGGATGAAATAATGGTGGGATTTGAAGGGCTGGAGCTTGACTACCCTACAGGTGAAGGGGATAATCTTCTGGAAAATGCCTTAAGGAGTACATGTCTATGGAGAAAGGAGAACATCAAGCTTCCAAACTGGACGCCGCCTCAGCAGACGCAGCCGGATCCTCAGTAGACTCCTCCTCGCAGTCCAGCTGTGCTATCTCCGCTGCCTGAGTCATCTCCGGCGCGTCATCCGTCTCCGCCGCCTCAGCGGACTCTAACGGAGGAGGCCCCTCAACAGAATCATCCTCCGCCTCAGCTGTCTCCGGCGCGTCAGCCGTCTCCGCCGCCGCAGCTGTCTCTGGCGCGTTAGCGGTCTCCGCCGCCTCAGCGGGCTCCGGCGCGTCAGCGGACTCCGCCGCCTCAGCAAAACCGGAAGAGAACCGCCGCCGCTCCGGCGGCTAGCAGTACAAAAGGCGGGAAGAATTTCAACTTTGGTCCAAGCCTCAGGGTTCCTCCAAAGTTACCATATGAGAGGACTGACGAGGAAAACAAGGACATCAGTGCTGCCGAAGTGCAGGCCCATTTTGAACGGAAACGTCCACCTCCGAAGGAAACAATAAATCCGGTGAAAGCGCAGCGCACTCTGGATGCCCTTAAGCGACCACCACCGCCTCCGCCGCAATCCAACTATGACCGCTGTATTGAAAAGACATATGATGAAGCGCGGCGGTCGGGAAGTACTGCCAGTGCTTCAAGACGAAGAAGTGGGAAAACAATTCCCCAGCTCGGCGAACAGGAGAAGCAATCGTGCCCCCCGCTCAAGGTGTCTAGCGATATCGCTAATCATCCGGGGCTACTGCTCGGTACCACTCTTGGTGATAACGTGGGCGATGATGTACAGTTTGAAACGGCTGAGGTAGTAAAGATCTTTAGATACGAGTACGGGAAGCCTCTCGTCAAACCTGATCATCCTCCTCTAACAACGATAATGCGAAGATTGCATGAGTGGTACTTGGAAAGCTGCAGGAAGAATGGGTCGGATAGTTTGACGGTGAGAATTAAAGATGAGCACGACCTCATTGGAATCGACCTGATGCCTGTTGAATTTGTGGAGTTATTTCAGTTATTCAATCAAGAGGCCCTCGACAAACAAATCATGACTTGCTACTGTCTGTAAGTATTACTTCTATAATTAAGTCTCTAGCTCAGCTCGTTCATTGCATGTATATATAATTATCCTCACTATATTATGCAGATTGAATATCGTCGAATGCCCAAAAAGACAAATCTATGACATTGGGTTCATTAGCCCAAATACCGTAAATGAATGGACAGTACAAAACAGAGTTAAAGAAACCGAGGAAAACTTGCTAAAAGCGTTCCTTCGACATCAAAACAAAAGGGAAATACTCTTTCCTTACAACTTCAAGTGACTGTTACTGTCTTGTGCATATTCGGTTTCGCTTACTCGAGGTTAAGTACTGTAATTGATGAGTTATACGTGCGCAGGTTCCACTTTATTCTGCTATCCATTAAGCTTGACGGGGGAGTAGTAACTGTCTTAGACTCGAGACGTAAAGATCCCAAGGATTATGCGGACATGACTGCAATGCTCCAGAAGTAAGTTCAATCAATACCGGGACCATATCGGCAACTTTCGTTCATTTCCTGATATCAAGTAATCATTTTCTTTGCCTGGCAGGGTTTGGAAACAGTTCACCGGAAAGGTTCCGGGTCTGAAGAACGAGCTGCGATTTACACACCCCAAAGTAAGTAGTACTAGCTAGTTCCGCGCATCTCTCATTGATTCTAGTTTCATCAATACCATTATCGTGCTTGATTATCAGTTTGATTGAACTCTATTCTCGTAAAGTTCTTGTGGCAGGAACCCGGGAATAATTTATGTGGATACTATGTTTGCGAGTACATTTGCCACAGGACCTCTGAGCGGGGCAGATCTGAAGAACAATTTGAAGTATGTAAACAATATTCACAATTTTATTTTATTACCATCAATTGTGTTGAGTTTCATTCATATATATGTATTGACCCCCTTCTTTAAATTAGATCTCGCAGATGCGGAATGAACTCCTACCACATGATCGCATACGAGCAATTCAAGAGGAATCGGCGGGATTCTTTCTTGACCACGTCATACATGAAAAGGGAGAATACCATACGGAAATTCAATGGGAGTTTGGCGCTTGATGATCTCAGGGATGTTATATTGTATATATGTAGTAGCGTCGGATAGATATACGAAAACTTGTTGTTCGACCAAGCACGGAGAAAGAGAGGTCACTTCTCTCTATATATGTTCATGACGATCTTGTGTAATTAATGGTTTCCTTCATTTGCTTACTAGCTAGCGTCGAGTTCTCTCTATATGTAGTAGCTAGCGTCGACCAAGCACAGAGAAAGAGAGGTCACTTCTCTTTATTAGCTAGCTAACACAATATGAAACCCCTAACCCCCCCCCCCCCCCCCCCGTTTTCAAAAAAAAAAAAACCCCAGCGCCTGCGAGCTGCTGACGCGTGGCTGCCTTTTGGTCCCGGTTGGTGTTACCAACCGGGACTAAAGGTCCTCCTGCCTGAGTGCTGCGCAGCGGCCACGTGGAGACCCTTTAGTCCCGGTTGGTGTTACCAACCGGGACTAAAGGTCCTCCTGCCTGGGCGCCCCACAGCGGCCACGTGGAGCACCTTTGGTCCCGGTTCGTAGGCCAACCGGGACTAAAGGTTTTAGGCATTAGTCCCGATCGTTTTGTCCCGGTTCCAGAACCGGGACTAAAGGCCCTCTGGAACCGGAACAAAAGCCCTGTTTTGTACTAGTGTGGGTTCAGTGGCGGAGCTTAGTGAGGGCCAACCTGGGCCACCGCCCCCCCCCCCCCCCCCCCCCCCCCCAAGCCCATCGCCACTCCAAGAATATGGCCCAAGCTCCGCCACTGGTTGGGTTGTATCATTTCCGTCCTTGCTTCTACCGTCGCTTCATTTTCTTGGTGTACAACCAGAATGAAACACCAGAGATTAAACATTTATTAGGACAAACAACTTTTAGTACTGTAGAAGCAAGATTTAGGAACGGAGGGTGTGCATACCAATATGTTAATCAACCAATTATTATTCAACTAATAACTTATACTACCTCAATCACAGTATAATTTTGTACTAAATCTGCGACACTTATTTTGAGACGAAGAGAGTGCACAATGCATCATCTTGTAAAATGCATACAACTCCAACACCACGATATCATGCGCCAGACGAAAATACACCACAGGATGTTAACAACTCCTGACACTAAGGGAGACCGTCCATTGCACAATGTAGGAACAAGAGTCATGAGCCGGCAAGTGGATGTAGCTATTCACCCCATGAGCAACGAAGTGCCCGTCGCTGTACAAGTCAGGACGGGTAACCTCCACAGAGTTGATGCAGACGACCCTAGTGATATTGGCATGGGCAATAGAGAATACACCAACGTAGTCACAGATGACATGCAAAAGCCGAACGCCGGTGTAACAAGCCTCAAGGATGGTCGCGAAGAGAGCTTTGAGAACATGTACGACCCGGTCGCCATTTGTTTGAGCACAAGGGGACGAACGGGACAGCGGAGGCCATGCGCTCGTAACCGAACAGCCGGAGCACCTTGGCTAGATGGTCCAGCCTCTGAACCAAATCCATGGCGGCCGATCCTGCCTTCATGACCTCCTCCAAAACAGCGGGTTCGGGCCGGTGGCGTGGGGAGGAGGATGTGGCATGCTGGGGGCAGGCAGAGCAGGTGGAGAAGGTGGTGGTGGCGATAATATGAGCAGCAACGACGATGAAGGGAAGCACGATGGCGAGGAGAGCGGGGCAGTTCGCCATGGTTGTCTGGCGACGAGGGGCGTCCGGATAGGTGAAGGCCACAACGTCTACCTTGACGAAGCGTGCGGCGGTTCGGCGACGGGGGCTGGGAATGAGGTCAACGACGCGTGTAGCCGCTCAGCGGAGAGGCGGCGCCGGCGGTAACATGGAGGCGACGGGAAGCTGATAGGGTTTTGTGTCGGAGAAGCTCTGAAGGCCCATTTTTCTGGGAGCCCAAAGGCTCGTACCGCACAACCAGCAAGTTGGGCCGGTGGATTTTCTTCCGTGTTTGTTTTTAGCCTGCCGTGCGATCCAACAAGATACTGCATGCGCTATGAAGAATCGATTGAGGTGGCGCTGTATTTCAATCGGATCCGAGCTCATGCATGCATATATACTCTTTGGATTGTTCGCATACCCAGAGCAAAAGCTACGTACGGACCAGCCTCACGCCGTCGCAGTGGGCCGACCTCCCGCCGGACCTGCTCGGCGACGTCTCCAGCCGCCTGCAAGACACCGCCGACTTCACTCGCATCCACGCTGTCCGCGCTTCGTGGCGCGACTCTCTGCTGTCCCTGGCCACAATGACGGCCGCGTCCCGCCCTAGGTTCTTACTTCTTAGCGTACCTCCTCACCCCGTGTAAGGGCCGCATCTTGCGCTCCATCGTCGATTTGGGGCACATCGACTCCTCCAAGATATGCGAGGACGTTGTCCTCCCTGGCACATTGTTCGCATGCAATAGCGACATGAACTGGGTGGGCAGCGCGGATGGCACAGCCGCCTGTCTCTTCGCCAACACAAGACTATTCAACGTTCTTACCGGAGCCTTCACCCCGCTGCCGCCGTTCCCGGAGCAGGATGACGACTAGTTCATGTGGCGGATGCAAAATGAAGTGGCATTGTCTATGGGGATGGCAATGTTTTTCTCTACAACATTATTTACCAGCTCGGTAATCCTGTTTTCATAGCGGCCATCCTATATGCTGGTGATACAGCGTGGTCTTGCGGTGAGATGTTGTGAGTATCCGTCCTGATTGAACAAGACCGGTACCGTTACAACAATGACGATGACCCTGCACGTGCCCTATCACTGACGATGCACGCGATTGAAGAAGTGGACAATCGTGACATGGTGCGTTGGGTTGTGAGGGATGGTCGAAGCCTTGGCGACCGCGTCCTGTTCCTCGGGTCCCCCACTAGCTTTCTGGTGGATGCCGCACAACTGGACATGGATGGCGGTTGCGCCTACTTCGTATTCGGGTGTGGCTTGTTCAGGTACAACTTTATTGGCGGTGAGGCCAAGCTCGTGAAGCGGTTGTGACACACGAACAAGACATGCATGTGGCTTCTGCCTCTCCCTGTCATCACTCCAATCCAAGAAATCAGGAAAAGGCTGGAGGCTCCAAAGAAGAAGAACCGAAAAGTTTGCCAATTTTAATTTGGATGCAGAGAACTTACGCCTGTAGTTTAGTAACTCCTGTTTTGGTTTGGAACATGTTTCTTCATAATTTTACCAAGAAAAAAATGTTAGTTTTGAGCTCTCAATCTTACATGTCAATTTTCTGTTGACCAAAAGTTAAGCAGATTTAACGTTTAACATTTTACATGGTAATTGTACATTTTGCAAATCGAAAGCTTAACATTATTTTTCATCTTTGAACTTCATGGTTACACATGAACCATCAACTCGTTCAAAGATTGTGATTGTGAAATCGGTCAAATTATCCACATTTTGTTCCTGTCAAATACACGGTAAACCCTTAAGATGCAGAACACATGGATCGGATCTCTTCATTAACCTCAAGAGGGATCAGTGTCAATGTATAACAGAGGCAGGGTAATATTCCCTTCTTCATTAACTGTTTCTTCTTTTAAGATCAAACAAACGAAAAGGATGTATCGATAATCCCCATATAGAAGTAGAATGAAACCCAAGACAACACTTTAAAAACACATATTACAAACAAATATGAAACCTTAATTTTCCCCGTATATATAATGGATTAAACAGTGGATCTCTTCGGTTTAATATTAGAAGCTCCTTCCTTAATTAGACTTATATCTACCTCTTCCGCCTTAGCTCGATGCCCTTCATCACAAGACCGCTCTTGAAGTTCAAATGATTCTTCTCCTCCAGGCCGAAAGATACATCGCCATCTTCACCCCACTCATAGACAAACTCACCTAGCTCTACCTCCATCCAACCATCACCCCATTCACGAGGGAACGCTATGTCCTCTGCATAGGTTGTTTCTGGGTCAGGTTGGAGGCAGACCTGCCAGGTAATGTCAGTGCCTCCAATGCTCACCCATGCATCTTGGTCCAACGAGTCTAGCCCGCAGGAATCCTCGGTCAACATATACACAATGTAAACTGCATAAGCTGAGCCTTGGGATAACATTTTGCTGTGTATCTTGCCACTGATATCCAACCAGCAAGCGGTCCTGAGTTGAGCACTCTCGGAGAACCTGGAGTCAAAACACATAAGTTGCAGGAAACCATCTAGCATCGGGCGCGACAAAAGTACTGACAAAAATAACACGCTATAGCGTTCTGAGCAATGTTTCGCTAAATGAAATCAGTGTACAATGGTTCAGTATAGCGTGACATAGCTTTGCTATAGCGGATTTTAAAGGGCTGCGCTATTTTGTCATGGCACGCTATTTTATTTTATTGTTGGACAAAATACTGAAAAGAACAAATTAAGTTGGAAACTGACTGCTACTTTCTTTCATGACTACTGACTATTTTTTGTTATACTACATCTGATTAGGCGAGAATAATCAAGAATTTGAGATGGCAATGCAGCATCATTCAGCAACAGAACTGGAAAGAGCAGAGGAAGAAAGGAACCTCGAGTCTGCGAGAGGGGTCCAGGACCAGTCGCCCCATCGGATGGACAGCGCCCTCGCCGATATCATGTAGCACTTGGCGCCGCTCTCCCTGTCCAGTGTCCAGCCACATGCTCTGCAGCAGCATGGCACCAATTGAATTGATTAGCTAGCAAAATTCTTCCAGATCGATGCATACACGTACCTACCATGAGTCTGCCTTCGAGGAGCACGGGGCTGCCGGAGAGCCGGAGGAACAGGTCCTTCTTCCTGCCTGGCGGAAGCAGCTCTCCATTGGCCAGCGGCGGGAGGTCAGCGGGCGGCGGTAGGAAGCAGGCCCAGAGGGCGTCCGAGTCGGCCGCGGCGCGGCAGGCGTCGCGCGGCGACGTGCGGGAGAGCGTGGCCGACAGCAGCTCCTCTGGCAGGCGCGCGATCTCCCAGGCCTCCATCGGCTCCTCCTCCTCCTCCTCCTCCTCCGCGGCCTGCTTCTGCTTGGTCGGTCTCCTCGGTTCCATCTGGTGGAAATTCTCCCTTAACTTCCAGATGAAGCACTCGGAAGGAATGAAAATTATTTGATTAATTCGGGGGCAAGCAAGCTAAGCAGGTGGACGTGTGCAGAAACGATAATATAGATAACACATAGGAGGAGTAGTGTACATCAAACAACACAGATGTACAGCAAAAAACATAGCAGGCTGAGTTGACCCAACCAATATTCAAAAGAACACAGCTAAGAAGCAAATGTTTGTTGATTAGGCCTTTCAAACACACACCCATAGAAGGAAAATAAATCTACATACATTTTTTCTATATTCATTTGAAAAGGAAACCAGTCTCGCAGATGATGTCGACATCCAATTTAACTGCATTTTCGTTTTTTGAAATGTTATAAATTTCAAACCACACATGAGAAATACGATTCGGTTTTACCCTTAAATTCTTCATGACAACCTCTTCAAACTATATATCCGGGTATTTTTTCTGCAAGTTTTTTTATTTGTTTAATATCAATGTCCCTAATTTATTCTTTCTTAGAATAACTTTTGCATCTATTTTTAATTTTTGTTTATGTTTTCATTCCAGGTATACACTATTTTCACGATTTTCTTCTTCTTTAGTCTTGAATGACTTTTTTTTTATTGTTGTTTGTGTTAAAAGGATCTTGTTCTTCATTTATTTTTCGAGGTTACCCCACTCCTAATTTTTCTTCTTATGTGTATTCAATTTTGTTATCATTTCCCACTAGTAGAAAACAGGGCATCAGTCCCGTTTCCACAGGGCCTTTAGTCCCGGTTCTGCAACCGGGACAAAACAATCGGGACTAAAGGCCCCCACTTATAGTTCCGGTTGGGTTACGAACCGGGACTAAAGGAGCTCCACGTGGTCGCTGTGGGCGCCCAGGCAGGAGGACCTCTAGTCCCGGTTGGTAACACCAACCGGGACTACAAGGCAGCCACGCGTCAGGAACTGCCAGGCGTTGGGTTTTTTGTTTTGTTTTTTGTTTTTTTGAAAGGAGGGGTTTAGGGGTTTTAGAGGGTTTAGGGGTTTCATATTGTGTTGTGTTTCCCGTTTTCTTTTTGTGTTTACCATTCAATTCCTTTACATTTAGGGTTTTCATTTTTAATTTATGTTTTTCATTCAACTCGACGCTAGCTACTACATATAGCAATGAAGGAACCATTACACAACATTGTCATGATCAATATATAGAGAGAAGTGACATCTCTTTCTCCGTGCTTGGTCGAACAACAAGTTTTCGTATATCTATTCGACGCAACTACATATAGTACACGTTCATGCATATATACAATATAACATCTTTTACGATCCCTAATATTTAATTACCAATATCGCATTGCAAATCCCGATGATATTCTCCGTCTGTAGGTATGACATGCTCAACAAAGAATCCGCCAATTCCTCTTGAATTGCTCGTATGCGATCAGTTGGTAGGAGTTCGTCCCGCTTTCGCCAGATCTAATTTAAAGAAGGAGGTCAATATATATATATATATATATATATATATATATATATATATATATAGGACTCATATTCTGTACTCTTGGGAGTATGTACTCCCATCTTCAATATACCTCATATACGTATTGATTATACCTCTTTATCATTCTAAATATACTTCATTAAATATTCTAAGATACCTCAATACGAGTTTTGCCGAAAAATATCATTTGTAACGTACTTTTTGTAATATACCTTTTTCACGTAGAAATAAATCAGTATATACGTAAATCATTAAAATTATGTAGACTCACATGATTTTTTTTACGAAACTCACTTTGGGGTATATAGTAATTATTAATGAAGTATATTAAAAATAATAAAGAGTTATAAAAGATTCATCTATGTGGTATATGAGCAGTGGGAGTACGTACTCTCAGGAGTACACAGTCATTTTCCTATATATATATATATATATATATATATATATATATATATATATATATATATATATATATATATATATATATATGAATGAAACTCAACATAATTGATGGTAATAAAATAAAAATGTGAATATTGTTTACGTACTTCAAATTGTTCTAAAGATCTGCCCCGCTCAGAGATCTTGTGGCGAATGTACTCGCAAACGTAATATCTACATAAATTATTCCCGGGTTCCTGCCACAAGAACTTTACGAGAATAGAGTTCAATCAAAATGATAATCAAGCATGATAATGGTATTGAAACTAGAATCAATGAGAGATGCGCGGAACTAGCTAGCTAGTAGTACTTACTTTCGGGTGTGAAAATCGCAGCTCCTTTTTCCATTCACCCCTAACCTGGTCGGTGAACTTTTTCCAAACCCTGCCCGGCAAAAAAAATGATTACTTGATATCAGGAAATGAACGAAAGTTGCCGATATGGTGCGATAATGATTGAACTTACTTCTGGAGCATTTGACTCAGGTCCGCCCACTCCTTAGGCTCTTTACGTCTCGAGTCCAAGACAATTACTAGTCCTGCGTCAAGCTGAATGGCTAGCAGAATATAGTGGAACCTGTGCACACATAACTCATCAATTACACTTAATCTCGAGTAAGCGAAACAGAATTTGCACAAGACAGTAACACTCACTTGAAGTTGTAAGAAAATAGTATTTTCCTTTTGTTTTGTTGTCCAAGTAACGCCTTTAGCAAGTTTTTCTCAGTATCATCGGGTTTTTTTTGTACCGTATATTCATTTACGGTATTTGGGTTAATGAACCCAATGTCATATATTTTTCCTCTGCATTCGAGGATCTTCAATCTGCATAATATAGTGTGAGGATAATTATACATGCAATGAACGAGCTAAGCTAGAGACTTAATTACAGAAAAAATACTTACAGACAATAGCAACTGACGATAGTTTTGTCGAGATCGTCTTGATTGTATAACTGAAATAATTCTTCAAATTCAATGTACAATGCCTCGACTTCATTGAAGTAGTGCTCATCTTTAATTCCCACGTAAATACTGTTGGTCCCTTCCTTGCAGGCTTTCAAGTACCAGTCATGCAATCTTCGCATCATCGTTGATAGACGCGGGAGCTGCTTAGGTCTGACGAGAGACTTCCCGTGCTCGTATCTAAACGCTACCTCAGCCATTTCGAACTGTACCTGATCGCCTAAGTAATCACCAAGAGTGTAACCAGGATGAGCGGCCGCTACCACCGAATCATTAGCGATATCGGGAAACACCTTGAGCGGGGGGCACGATTGTTTTTCCTTTTCGCCGAGCTGGGGAATTGTTTTCTCACTTCTTGAAGCACTGCTACTTCCCGACCTTTTCACTTCATGAAATGTCTTTACAATACAGCGGTCATAGTGTGAGAGCGGCGGAGGAGGTGGTGGTCGCTTAAGGGCATCCAGACAGCGCTTCGCTTTTACCGAATCTATTTTCTCCTTTGGATCTGGACGTTTCGGTGCAAGCTGGCGTTTCACATCGGCAGCCACGAACTCGTTGTTTTTCTCCTCAGTCATGTCGTATGGTAACTTGGCAGGAGCCTTCTTGACGCTTGGACCTGCTCTGGATTTCTTCGTTGTTGTACTGCTAGCCGCCGGAGCGGCGGCGGGTCTCTTTCGCCGTTGCTGAGGCGGCGGAGGAGGCGGAGTCAGCTGACGCGGCGGAGGAGGCGGAGTCCGCTGACGCGGCGGAGACAGCTGAGGCGGCGGAGGATTCTGTTGAGGGGCCTCCTCCGGCGGAGTCCGCTGAGGCGGCGGAGACAGCTGAGGCGGCGGAGTGTGCTGACACGGCGGAGACGACTGAGGCAGCGGAGATAGAGCTGGAGTACTGTCAGGAGTCTGCTGAGGGGCCTCCTCCGGCTGAGTCTGCTGACGCGGCATCCATTGTGGAAGCACGATGTTTTCCTTTCTCCATAGAATGGTAGTCCTTACGGCATCTACCAGATGAGTCTCCCCTTCACCTGTAGGGTACTCAAGGTCCAGCCCCTCGAATCCGTTGGTAACTTCATCCACCCCGACAATAGCATAGCCATCTGGAATCGGATTGCAATGGAAAGTTCCATCAGGTCGAGGAGGTAAGACATAGCCGACCGCCACCTTCAAGGTTAGGTTGCTGCATTTCACCATTAGCTCACAATGTTCCCTCTCTGTGATATCATCCACGGGGTAGTGAGGAGCCGTGATATCAGGCCGAACGAGCTCCGTGGAAGCCACGCTGCTTTTTCGCTGAGATGGTGGGGTAGCTTCGTGGGCAGTATCGAATGAAGGATCTTCGTGCTGCTGAGATGGTGGGCCGGTAGCTCGCTGACTGGTAAGTGCCTCTAGTTTCTTCTCCTACAACGCTAATCTTTCTTCTAGTATCTGCATCCTCTTTCTTCTTTCTCCCTCGGCTTCTATAACCAGTGCTGTCGGGAAACCCATGCACCCACGGAACGGAGCCTGATGTGCCTCGTGTTCATCCAGGGTGTTCAGGATTCCCGAGGGCGCGTGACAGCTCGTCCTTGTCTCTGTCGGGATGGAACCTCCCTTCCTGCACGTCCTTGATTGCTTCCTGAATCATTATGACGGGTGTTTCAAGTTGTTCTTTCGTGTAAACACACTTCCCTGTTTCTGGGTCCAAAGTTCCCCCATGCCCGAAGAACCAAGTCCTTGCCCGTTCGGGCCAGCTCAATGTCGATGGTTGGATCCCTTTAGCAAGCAGGTCGTTCTCAGCTTTGTCCCACGTAGGCCGGGCAACCTTGTAGCCACCTGACCCCGTAACATGGTGATACAGCTTCTTTGCAGCATTTAGCTTATTTGTCTGTGACCTGTTCTTAGCTTTCTCCGATTTCTTGTACGCCACAAATGCGGGCCAGTGATCTTTTATCTTCGCATATTGACCGGTGAATTCTGGAGTCTCGTCTTTCTCGACAAACTGTTCGTTCAATCTTTTCTTCCACTTCTTGAATTGTTCAGCCATCTTCTTAAGACCCATTTTTTGACTTTTCGCTGTATAACTGGGTTTTTTGGATCCTCCTCTGGCGGTAGGCTGAAATTTATCATGAGCGACTTCCAAAGCTCATTTTTGCATCTATCATCGACATAAGAAACTCCATCGTCCTTCTTCTTATTCCATTCTTGGATGCTGATCGGGACGCTGTCCCTAACAACAACTCCGCACTAATGTATAAATCGGTCTTGGGTCCGCTTGGGAACACTCGGTTTGCCATCTGGATCGACTTGTTCGATCGTGAACCTTTCATTCTCGCCCAACCTTTTCTCCGGGCCTCGTCTACTTATAGAAGTTTGGCTCGACGATCCGGAGGGCTAAAAGAAGAAAGAAAGCGTTAATATATGTACATACAAAACAATTAATGCATCTAGTCAGCAGAGGCTTAATTAATATATATACCTCGCCGGACTTTGCAACAGTTAATGCTCCAACACCAGCGGAGCCGTCATCTTCTCCCTCCTCCATTCGATCACCGGAGCTGTCATCTTCTCTTCCCTCACCATCGGAGTCGTTGAGAAACTGTGAGGTGATGATATCATCATCTCCCTCGCGGATTATTTCCTCCAACGCCTTTGCTTGTTCTAAGTCTCTGTCGTGTTCCATAGTTTCTGCAAATATTACAACATGGCAATATACAACCATGAGAGATGGATTAGTGACAAACATAGACCTAATCACAACAAGGAATCATATGCATATGAGCAATGGATTAGTGGATTATCGGGGTTATGTTTTAACGACCCCCTCCCCCCTCATGTCAAAGTTATACCGAAATTATCGGGGTTATGTTTTAACACGACCCCCCCCCTCATGTCGAAGTCAATGAACAACATGAAAATTTGTAAGTGATTGCTAAACTTTTATGCTTCATTTATATGAAGATCAATTATCCAATATAACAATGTTCGCGATATGACGCATTGGACATTATCTAGAATCATATCTGATGAGTCGTCCTATCTTTCGGGAGAGGATACTTTGCGGACCGCCTCTCTCATGCCTGTGCGACGTGCAAATCAGGTTTTCATATGCCTCAAAATCAAAGGGAAATCTCCTCTCACAACTCTCTGCGGTGCCCAACAATCTGAAATCATTCACTAATATTGATGTTGGACTCGACTAAATATGCACTCCAAAGTCCAATCAACTATATAAGCCCGCGGTGATCAAACACATACATGTTACAAAAATTTCTATGTTCACAAAAACCTAAAAAAAATTCTCTTCCATCTCATCTCATCTTCACAAAACAACTATCTCATCTCAATGAACAAAAATTTATATTACACATGAAAATATCACAAATTCATTACATACGCTCGGAACAAAAATATCACAAATGAAATGACTTTGATCATGAATAATGCTATAAAAAAATGTCTTTGATCATGAATAATGCTATAAAACATTTGCATAAATATTACACATGAATAATATCAATGACTTTGAGATCATGAATAATGCTATAACTCTTTTCCACCTTACAAAAATATTTCTACAATATTTACTAAAATTCCAAAGTTGGAATTTATTTTGTTCATGGTTTCTTTGGTTTATAAAGGAACCATATTTTCTACAAGTCTTCTGCTCCCACCAAAATTATCCTAGCAACTAGACGGTACCTACAACCCATTTCACCAAAGACTTTGGGTTCCACAGTTCAAAAATTTCAAATTTCCTTCAATTCAAATTTGGACCAAAAACAAACTCTCTGATACAAACTCAATTTTTATAGCTCCAAAAATTCTAAAACTTTGCCAAACTCTCTTATATACATCAACACCTCACCACAAAAATTCCTCAAAATTCCTAAAATGCCTAGACCTCTCGGTCATTTCATCATATAGGTTGTGTGCACACTGTTCACTGTCGAAAAATTCAGTTATCTGAATTTGGTTCAGAGAGAGGGGTCAGCGTCGGCCAGCAGCGCGGGCGGCATCGGGGTCGGCGTCGGCGTCGAAGTCGGCCAGCAGCGCGGGCTGCCGGCGTCGGGGTCGGCGGCGTCGGCGCCCAGCAGGGGGGAATAGGAGGAGGAGGAGGGGATCGGGGTGGCGCTCACAGCGAGGAGGCATCGGCGACGGCGTCGGGGCAGGGCTCGGCGACGGCGTCGGGGCAGGGCTCGGGGACGGCGTCGGGGGCGGCGACGAGGAGCGGGCTCGGGGAGGAGGGCGAGGAGGTCCGGCGACGAGGAGGGCGGGGAGGTCCGGCGACGAGGAGCGGGCTCGGAGGCGACGGCAAGGTCCGGCAGCCTGGCGGCGTCGAGGTGGTCTTCGGCGTCGGGGGAGAGGGAGATCGAAAACTGCAGATGGTGTTTGGAAAATTTTCTAAGTGCTTCTTATATACACAGAATTTTAGTCCCGGTTGGTGGCTCCAACCGGGACTAAAGGCCCCCATTTAGTCCCGGTCCGAGCAACCAACCGGGACTAAAGGGTGACACAGCCGTGGGGTGGTGAAAGTTTAGTGCCACCTCGCCAAGCGAGAGGAGATCGCACCGGTTTATATACGCGGCTGCGATCTCTCTCCCAAGCTCCTCTCTAAAGCAGGCAGTTAATTGCCTAACCTCTGCCCTGTTGGGCCTACTAGCCCCGCGGGCCTGCATCCTGGCCCATATATAGTTGGGTTTCTAGTCATATGCAGGCGTGGTGTCTACTAGTAGGCGGGTATTTTTTTATTTTTTATGTTATTTTTTGCATATGTTATGTTTTTTTAATTTTTTATGTTATTTTTTGCATATGTTATGTCAATTTTAATATTCTTTCATAACCATTATAAAATATATGGCACATGTTATGTCTTTTTATTTTTTATGTTATGGCAATTTTATTTTTTTGCATATGTTATGTTTTTTTATTTTTTATGTTATTTTTTGCATATGTTATGTCAATTTTAATATTCTTTCATAACCACTATTAAATATATGGCACATGTTATGTCTTTTTATTTTTTATGTTATGGCAATTTTAATTTTTTGCATATGTTATGTCTTTTTATTTTTTATGTTATTTGTTATGTTATGGAAATTTAATTTTTTGCATATGTTATATTTTTTTATTTTTTATGTTATTTTTTGCATATGTTATGTCAATTTTTTATGTTATTTTTTGCATATGTTATGTCAATTTTATAGAGAGGAGCGGGCTTGAGGTAAAGTCGGAGGTATGTACCTCATTTTTATATAATTTTAAGTTAATATTATTTTGATCATAACTAGAGTTTTATAAAAGCTTGTTAGTTGATTCTTTTTGCTATTGAAGAATATTATAGTTTTGTTTTAGTTGATCATAATTAGAATTTTATATAACTTTGTTTTTTGACACATCAGGTGGTGGTTTGTCAATATGTTTTTGAAAATATTGAGCAACCAACCGGTGCTCAGAAGACATTCATATTTTGTTTGGACATAATTGCATTGATTAACTCCTCTGTATAATTAAAATACTAAAAGGATAGGAATAATTGACATTTCATAACTTAATAAATAATTATTATAAAATCATGTTTCAAATGCCAAAATGCCCTAGCTAGCTCTTACAAAGATTCCCTCCGGTTTGTCCGAAGTGGCACTTTCCAGCTATAAGTCCGGAAACTCACACTAGAGAGAAAGTGATGGCGGTGAAGCCGGTCACATCCCAGAGTGGGATCTTGGGGTATAAAACTATTTCTTCGCGTGTGTCCCTTGCTTATTGCGCCGTAACCATGGATAATCTTCATCATTTAACAGGATGCTTGGGTCAGTCTTCACTCTGAAGGGAGAAATTTCATGAAACTTTTCATAATCTTCTGACATGTCTGTCTTGTCCTCCACTCCCACGATGTTTCTTTTCCCTGAAAGAACTATGTGGCGCTTTGGCTCATCGTATGATGTATTCGCTTCCTTATCTTTTCTTTTTCTCGGTTTGGTAGACAGGTCTTTCACATAGAAAACCTGCGCCACATCATTGGCTAGGACGAATGGTTCGTGTGTGTACCCAAGATTGTTGAGATCCACTGTTGTCATTCCGTACTGTGGGTCTACCTGTACCCCGCCTCCTGACAGATTGACGCATTTGCACCGAAACAAAGGGACCTTAAAATCACGTCCATAGTCAAGTTCCCATATGTCCTCTATGTAACCATAATATGTGTCCTTTGCCCTATTGGTGTTTGCTGCATCAAAGCGGACACCACTGTTTTGGTTGGTGCTCTTTTTATCTTGGGCGATCGTGTAAAATGTATTCCCATTTATCTCGTACCCTTGGAAAGTCAATACAGTCAAAGATGGTGTCCTGGCCAACAAGAACAGCTCATCTCCAACAGTGGTGTTACCCATGAGATGTGTTTGCAACCAACCGCCGAAAGTCCCCATATGTTCACGTGTAATCCAGTCGTCGGACTGCTCCGGGTGTTTGGAGCGTAGAATATTCTTGTGTTCATTGATATACGGGGCCACCAAGGTAGAATTCTGTAGAACTGTGTAGTGTGCTTGCGCCCAAGAATGTCCGTCCCTACATATTATTGAGTTCGGTCCTAGCATGCCTTTTCCACCCAGTCTCCCCTCATGCCGCGATTCAGGAACAGCAATCGGCTTAAGGTCAGGAATAAAGTCAACACAAAACTCAATGACCTCCTCTGTTTGATGGCCCGTGGAGATGCTTCCTTCTGGCCTAGCACGGTTACGAACATATTTCTTTAAGACTCCCATGAACCTCTCAAAGGGGAACATATTGTGTAGAAATACAGGACCCAGAATTGCAATCTCGTCGACTAGGTGAACTAGGACGTGCGTCATAATATTGAAGAAGGATGGTGGGAACACCAACTCGAAACTGACAAGACATTGGACCAAATCATTCTGTAACCTTGGTAGGATTTCTTGAACGATTACCTTCTGAGAAATTGCATTGAGGAATGCACATAGCTTCACAATGGCTAATCGAACATTTTCTGGTAGAAGCCCCCTCAATGCAACCGGAAGCAGTTGCATCATAATCACGTGGCAGTCATGAGCCTTTAGGTTCTGAAATTTTTTCTCTGCCATATTTATTATTCCCTTTATATTCGACGAGAAGCCAGACGGGACCTTGATACTGAGCAGGCATTCAAAAAAGATGTCCTTCTCTGCTTTGGTAAGAGCGTAGCTGGCAGGACCTTGATACTGCTTTGGATGCATGCCGTCTTTTTCGTTCATACGTTGCTGGTCCTCCCGTGCCTCCGGTGTATCTTTGGTCTTCCCATACACGCCCAAGAAGCCTAGCAGGTTCACGCAAAGATTCTTCGTCACATGCATCACGTCGATTGCAGAGCGGACCTCTAGCTCTTTCCAATAGGGTAGGTCCCAAAATATAGATTTCTTCTTTCACATGGGTGCGTGTCCGTCAGCGTCATTCGGAACAGATTGTCCGCCAGGACCCTTTCTAAAGATTACATGTAAATCCTTGACCATATCAAGTATATCATCACCAGTACGGAGGACAGGCTTCTTCCGGTGATCTGCCTCACCTTTAAAATGCTTGCCTTTCTTTCCTAAGGCATGCTTGGTCGGAAGAAATCGACGATGTCCCATGTACACATTCTTCTTACATTTATCCAAATATATATTTTCGGTCTCATCTAAACAGTGCGTGCATGCGTGGTATCCCTTGTTTGTCTGTCCTGAAAGGTTACTAAGAGCAGGCCAATCGTTGATGGTTACAAACAGCAACGCTCGTAGGTCAAATTCCTGCTGTTTGTGCTCATCCCACACACGTACATCTTTTATGTCCCACAGCTGTAAAAGTTCTTCAACTAATGGCCTTAGGTACACATCAATGTCGTTGCCGGGTTGCTTAGGGCCTTGGATGAGCACTGTCATCATAATGAACTTCCGCTTCATGCACAACCAAGGAGGAAGGTTATAGATACATAGAGTCGCAGGCCAGGTGCTATGATTGCTGCTCTGCTCCCCAAAAGGATTAATGCCATCTGCACTTATACCAAACCATAAGTTCCTTGCGTCACCTGCAAAGTCCGGCCACTTTGTCTCGATTTTTCTCCACTGCGACCCATCAGCGGGTACTCTCAACTTCCCGTCTTTCTTACGGTCTTCTTTGTGCCATCGCAACAACTTGGCATGCTCTTTGTTTCTGAACAGACGTTTCAACCATGGTATTATAGGAGCATACCACATCACCTTGGCAGGAACCCTCTTCCAGGGGCGCTCGCCCTCAACATCACCAGGGTCATCTCGTCTGATCTTATACTGCAATGCACCGCATACCGGGCATGCATTCAAATTCTCGTACTCCTCACCGCGGTAGAGGATGCAGTCATTAGGGCATGCATGTATCTTTTGCACCTCTAATCCTAGAGGGCAGAGAACCTTCTTTGCTTCGTACGTACTGTTAGGCAATTCATTATCGTTTGGAAGCTTCTTCTTTATTATTTTCAGTACCTTCCCAAATCCCTTGTCAGATACACCATTCTCTGCCTTCCATTGCAGCAATTCCAGTGCGGTACCGAGCTTTGTGTTACCATCTTCGCAATTTGGGTACAACCCTTTTTTGTGATCCTCTAACATGCGATCGAACTTCAACTTCTCCCTTTCACTTCCGCATCCTCTCTGTGCATCAACAATGACCCGGCGAAGATCATCATCGGGCACATCTGGTGCCTCTTGATCTTCAGCTTCCCCCGTTGCAGTATCACCGTATTCAGGGAACATAGGATAGTTGTCATCATCCTCTTCTTCTTGGTTGTCTTCCATCATAACCCCTCTTTCTCCGTGCTTGGTCCAAACATTATAGTGTGGCATAAAACCCTTCGAAAGCAGGTGGAAGTGAAGGGTTTTCGAGTCAGAGTAATCATTCGTATTCTCACAGACAGTACATGGACAATGTTGGGGAACGTTGCATGGGAAACAAAAATTTTCCTACGCACACATAAGATCTATCCATGGTGATGAGCATCTACGAGAGGGAGAGTGAATCTACATACCCTTGTAGATCGCTAAGCGGAAGCGTTAATAAACGCGGTTGATGTAGTCGAACGTCTTCGCGATCCAAATCGCCGAGCGTCCCGCGATCCAATCACGATCCTTCCGATCTAGTGCCGAACGGACGGCACCTCCGCGTTCAACACACGTACGGCTTGATGACGCCTTCACCTCCTCGATCCAGCGAGCGATGATGAAGTAGTGGTTGAGTTCCAGCAGCACGACGGCGTGGTGATGGTGGTGAGGAACAATCTCTGCAGGGCTTCGCCAAGCACTTCGGAGATTATGACGGAGGAACTAGAGGGTTAGGGTTGCCGCACACGGCTTGGGGAAATCTTGATGTGTCCCGTGTGCTAGCCCTGCCCCTCTATTTATATGTTGAGCCTTGGGGTCTAAACTTGTAGTAAAAGCCTCCTCCGGGTCGGTTTTGCCCGCACAAGGTCGGTTTGGCCCGCAGGGAAAGAGTCCAACTCGGATCCCTGCCGAACCGTGCACAGCCGCGCACAAGCGGTAGTACCGCTTCACACAAGCGGTAGTACCGCTTGGGCGGTAGTACCGCTTCACACAAGCGGTAGTACCGCTCGGGCGGTAGTACCGCTTCACCAAGCGGTAGTACCGCTTACGCGGCAGCAAAACTACTTTTGCACTTTCCAATACCTTGTGGGCTTTATCCCTTTGGCTCATATAAAGTGTTGCTGCACCCGAACACTTCGGTAAACATCCGGAACCCATTCCGGTGAACTCCGGAACCCTTCCAGAGATCAAAACACTATTATCACATATATCAATCTTTACCTCCGGACTATTCCGGAGATCCTCGTCATGTCCGGGATCTTATCCGGGACTCCGAACAACTTTCGGTCACCAACATAATAACTCAATTATACTAATCGTCACCAAACGTTAAGTGTGTAGACCCTGCGGGTTCGAGAACTATGTAGACATGACCGAGACACCTCTACGGCCAATAACCAATAGCGGGACCTGGATGCCCATATTGGCTCCTACATATTCTACGAAGATCTTTATCGGTCGAACCTCTATGTCAAGGATTCAGTTAATCCCGTATGCTGTTCCCTTTGTTCTTCGGTATGTTACTTGCCCGAGATTCGATCGTCGGTATCACTATACCTAGTTCAATCTCGTTACCGGCAAGTCTCTTTACTCGTTCCGTAATACAAGATCTCGTGGCTAACACTTTAGTCACATTGCTTGCAAGGCTCATTGTGATGTTGTATTACCGAGTGGGCCCTGAGATACCTCTCCGTCATACGGAGTAACAAATCCCAGTCTTGATCCATGCCAACCCAACAGACACCCTCGGAGATACCTGTAGAGCACCTTTATAGTCACCCAGTTACGTTGCGACGTTTGATACACACAAGGTATTCCTCCGGTGTCAGTGAGTTGCATGATCTCATGGTCAAAGGAACAGATACTTGACATGCAGAAAACAATAGCAATAAACTGACACGATCAAATGCTACGTTTACAGTTTGGGTCTTGTCCATCACATCATTCTCCTAATGATGTGATCCCGTTATCAAATGACATCTCATGTCCATGGCTAGGAAACCTTAACCATCTTTGATCAACAAGCTAGTCAACTAGAGGCTTACTAGGGACACAGTGTTGTCTATGTACCCACACATGTATTTCAGTTTCCAATCAATACAATTATAGCATGGATAATAAACGATTATCATGAACAAGGAAATATAATAATAACCAATTTATTATTGCCTCTAGGGCATATTTCCAACAGTCTCCCACTTGCACTAGAGTCAATAATCTAGTTCACATCACTATGTGATTTACATTGTAATGAATCGAACACCCATGCAGTTCTGGTGTTGTTCATGTTTAGCCCTTGGAAGAGGTTTAGTCATCGGATCTGCAACATTTAGATCCGTGTGTACTTTGCAAATATTTATGTCGTCCTCCTTGATGTAATCGCGGATGGAATTGAAACGTCGCTTTATGTGTCTGGTCCTCTTGTGAAATCTTGGTTCCTTGGCTAGAGCAATGGCACCAGTATTATCACAAAACAGAGTCATTGGGTTAAGTGCACTAGGCACTACTCCAAGATCTGTCATGAACTCCTTCATCCAGACACCTTCCTTCGCCGCCTCCGAGGCAGCGATGTACTCCGCTTCGCATGTAGAATCTGCTACCACGCTTTGCTTGGAACTGCACCAGCTAACCGCACCCCCATTAAGAATAAATACGTATCCGGTTTGCGACTTAGAGTCATCCGGATCAGTGTCAAAGCTTGCATCGACGTAACCCTTTACGACGAGCTCTTGATCACCTCCATAAACGAGAAACATGTCCTTAGTCCTTTTCAGGTATTTCAGGATATTCTTGACCGCCGTCCAGTGTTCCATTCCTGGATCACTTTGAAACCTTCCGACCATACTTATGGCAAGGCTGACATCGGGTCTTGTGCACAGCATTGCATACATGATAGAGCCTATGGCCGAAGCATAGGGGATGACACTCATCTTTTCTCTATCTTCTGCAGTCACTGGGCATTGAGTCTTACTCAACTTCACACCTTGTAAAACAGGCAAGAACCCCTTCTTGGACTGATCCATTTTGAACTTCTTCAAAATCTTATCAAGGTATGTGCTTTGTGAAAGTCCTATTAAGCGTCTTGATCTATCTCTATAGATCTTTATGCCTAATATGAAAGCAGCTTCTCCTAGGTCCTTCATTGAAAAACTCTTGTTCAAATATTCCTTTACGCTTTCCAGCATTTCTATATTGTTTCCAATCAGCAATATGTCATCCACATATAATATTAGAAACGCTATAGAGCTCCCACTCACTTTCTTGTAAATACAAGCTTCTCCGTAAACTTGTATAAACTCGAACGCTTTGATCACTTCATCAAAGCGAAGATTCCAACTCCGAGATGCTTGCACCAGTCCATAAATGGATCGCTGGAGTTTGCAAACTTCGTCAGCATTCTCTGGATCGACAAAACCTTCTGGTTGCATCATATACAACTCTTCCTTAAGGTAACCGTTAAGGAACGCTGTTTTGACATCCATCTGCCAAATTTCATAATCGAAAAAGGCAGCTATTGCTAACATGATTCTGACGGACTTAAGCATCGCTACGGGTGAGAAGGTCTCATCGTAGTCAACTCCTTGAACTTGTGAAAAACCCTTTGCCACAAGTCGAGCTTTATAGACGGTGACATTACCGTCCGCGTCCGTCTTCCTCTTAAAGATCCATTTGTTCTGAATGGCCTTACGCCCTTCAGGTAATACTTCCAAAGTCCATACTTTGTTTTCATACATGGATCCCATCTCGGATTTCATGGCCTCTAACCACTTCTCGGAATCCGGGCCCATCATCGCTTCTCCATAGCTCGTAGGTTCATCGTTGTTTAACAACATGACCTCTAAGACAGGGTTGCCGTACCACTCAGGAGTAGTACGCGTCCTTGTCGACCTACGAGGTTCGATAGCAACTTGATCCAAAGCTTCATGATCATCATCATTAACTTCCTCTTCAGCTAATGTAGGCTCCACAGAAACAACTTTCTGCGCTGCGCTACTCTCAGGTTGAAGTAAAGGTTCAACAACCTCATCAAGTTCTATCTTCCTCCCACTCAATTCTTTCGAGAGAAACTCTTTCTCAAGAAATGTTCCGTTTTTAGCGACAAACATTTTGCCTTCGGATCTGAGATAGAAGGTATACCCAACTGTCTCTTTTGGGTATCCTATGAAGACGCATTTCTCCGCTTTGGGTTCCAGCTTTTCAGGCTGAAGCTTTTTGACATAAGCATCACATCCCCAAACTTTAAGAAACGACAGCTTTGGCTTCTTGCCAAACCAAAGTTCATATGGCGTCGTCTCAACGGATTTCGATGGTGCCCTATTTAAAGTGAATGCAGCTGTCTCTAATGCATAACCCCAAAACGATAGTGGCAAATCGGCAAGAGACATCATAGATCGCACCATATCCAATAAGGTACGATTACGACGTTCGGACACACCATTACGCTGTGGTGTTCCAGGCGGTGTTAATTGTGAAACAATTCCACACTGTCTTAAGTGACTGCCAAACTCATAACTCAGATATTCTCCTCCTCGATCAGATCGTAGGAATTTAATCTTCTTGTTACGATGATTCTCAACTTCACTCTGAAATTGTTTGAACTTTTCAAATGTTTCAGACTTGTGTTTCATTAAGTAAATATACCCATATCTACTTAAGTCATCAGTGAAGGTGAGAAAGTAACGATAACCACCGCGCGCCTCAATGCTCATCGGACCGCACACATCAGTATGTATGATTTCCAATAAGTCACTTGCCCGTTCCATTATTCCAGAGAACGGCGTTTTAGTCATCTTGCCTATGAGGCATGGCTCACATGTGTCAAGTGATTCAAAATCAAGTGACTCCAAAAGTCCATCAGCATGGAGCTTCCTCATGCGTTTTACGCCAATATGACCTAAACGGCAGTGCCACAAGAAAGTGGTATTATCATTATCAATTCTACATCTTTTGGCATCAATGTTATGAATATGTGTATCATTACTATCAAGATTCAATAAGAATAAACCCCTCACATTGGGTGCATGACCATAAAAGATATTACTCATATAAATAGAACAACCATTATTCTCTGATTTAAATGAGTAACCGTCTCGCAATAAACAAGATCCAGATATAATGTTCATGCTTAACGCAGGCACCAAATAACACTTATTTAGGTTCATCACTAATCCCGACGGTAATCGAAGAGCGAGCGTGCCAACGGCGATCACATCAACCTTGGAACCATTTCCCACGCGCATCGTCACTTCGTCCTTTGCCAGCCTCCGTCTATTCCGCAGTTCCTGTTTTGAGTTGCAAATATGAGCAACCGCACCGGTATCAAATACCCAGGCACTACAACGAGAGTTGGTAAGGTACACATCAATAACATGTATATCATATATACCTTGTTTGTTGTTGGCCGCCTTCTTGTCAGCCAAATACTTGGGGCAATTCCGCTTCCAGTGTCCAGTTCCCTTGCAATGAAAACACACAGTTTCTGGTTTGGGTCCAGCCTTGGGTTTCTTCACGAGAGGAGCAACTGCTTTGCCACTCTGCTTGGAGTTACCCTTCTTACCCTTGCCATTTTTCTTGAAACTAGTGGTTTTATTGACCATCAACACTTGATGCTCCTTCTGAATTTCAGACTCAGCGGCTTTCAGCATCGCAAACAGCTCGGCGACTGACTTGTTCATCCCGTGCATGTTATAGTTCAACACGAAGCTCTTGTAGCTAGGTGGCAATGATTGAAGAACTCTGTCAGTGATAGCCTCTGGCGGAAGGGGCATCCCTAACTCAGCCAGACGGGTGGAGTACCCAGACATTCTGAGCACGTGATCACTGATAGACCCGTTCTCCTCCATCTTGCAAGCATAGAACTTATCGGAGATCTCATATCTCTCGATCCGGGCATTCTTCTGAAAGATAAACTTCAACTCCTGGAACATCTCATATGCTCCATGACGTTCAAAACGTCTTTGAAGTCCCGGTTCTAAGCCATACAACATTGCACATTGAACTATTGAGTAATCATCAGAACGAGCCTGCCAGGCGTTCACAACGTCTAGAGACTCAACTGGAGCGGGTGGATCACCAAGCGGTGCATCAAGGACATAAGCCTTCTGGGAAGCCGTAAGGATAATCCTTAGATTACGGGCCCAGTCCACAAAGTTACTTCCATCATCTTTCAACTTAGCTTTCTCTAGGAACGCATTAAAATTCAGGGGTGCTACTGCGCGAGCCATGATCTACAACATAAATATTGCAAAGACAACTTAGACTATTGTTCTTAGATAATGAGTTTAGTTAATCATATTACTTAAAAACTCCCACTCAAATTGACATCCCTCCGATCATTCGAGTGTAACATGATCCAAATCCACCAACTCAAGTCCGATCATCACGTGAGTTGAGGTGGTTTCAATGGTGAACATCTTCATGTTGATCATATCTACTATATGACTCATGTTCGACCTTTCGGTCTCTTGTGTTCCGAGGCCATGTCTGTACATGCTAGGCTCGTCAAGTTTAACCCGAGTGTTCCGCACGTGTAACATGGCTTACACCCGTTGTATGCGAACGTAGAGTCTATCACACCCGATCATCACGGCGTGTCTCGAAACGACGAACTTTCGCAACGGTGCACACTTGGGGAGAACACAATTTATCTTGAAATTTAAGTGAGGGATCACCTTATAATGCTACCGTCGTCCTAAGCAAAATAAGATGCATAAAAGGATTAACATCACATGCAAATCATAAGTGACATGATATGGCCATGAACTTGTGCTTTTGATCTCCATCTCCAAAGCACCGGCATGATCTCCATCGTCACCGGCATGACACCATGATCTCCATCATCTTGATCTCCATCAACGTGTCACCATAAGGTTGTCGCGCCGACTGTTGCTTCCACGACTATAGCTAACGTTTAGCGATAAAGTAAAGCATTACATAGCGCTTAATGATTGACACGCAGGTCATACAATAATTAAAGACAACTCTATGGCTCCTGCCAGTTGCCATATTCATCGACATGCAAGTCGTGATATTCTATACAACACATGATCATCTCATACATCACATATATCTCATCATGTAATTGGCCATATCACATCACAACATACCCTGCAAAAACAAGTTAGACGTCCTCTAATTGTTGTTGCAAATTTTACGTGGCTGCTATGGGTTTGCAAGAACCGTTCTTACCTACGCAAAACCACAACGTGGTGTAGTGATTGCTTTTTGATCTTCTAAAAGAACCCTCTTCATTGAAATCGATTCAACTAAAGTGAGAGAGACAGACACCCGCTAGCCATCTTTATGCAACGAAGTTACATGTTAGTTGAAGGAACCTGTCTCGCGTAAGTGTACGCGTAATGTCGGTCCGGGCCGCTTCATCTCACAGTACCGCCGAATCAAATATCAACTAGTAACGGCAAGCAATATGTATACACCCACGCCCACAACTCGTTTGTGTTCTACTCGAGATCTCATCTACGCATAGACCTAGCTCATGATGCCACTGTTGGGGAACGTTGCATGGGAAACAAAAATTTTCCTACGCACACATAAGATCTATCCATGGTGATGAGCATCTACGAGAGGGAGAGTGAATCTACATACCCTTGTAGATCGCTAAGCGGAAGCGTTAATAAACGCGGTTGATGTAGTCGAACGTCTTCGCGATCCAAATCGCCGAGCGTCCCGCGATCCAATCACGATCCTTCCGATCTAGTGCCGAACGGACGGCACCTCCGCGTTCAACACACGTACGGCTTGATGACGCCTTCACCTCCTCGATCCAGCGAGCGATGATGAAGTAGTGGTTGAGTTCCAGCAGCACGACGGCGTGGTGATGGTGGTGAGGAACAATCTCTGCAGGGCTTCGCCAAGCACTTCGGAGATTATGACGGAGGAACTAGAGGGTTAGGGTTGCCGCACACGGCTTGGGGAAATCTTGATGTGTCCCGTGTGCTAGCCCTGCCCCTCTATTTATATGTTGAGCCTTGGGGTCTAAACTTGGAGTAAAAGCCTCCTCCGGGTCGGTTTTGCCCGCACAAGGTCGGTTTGGCCCGCAGGGAAAGAGTCCAACTCGGATCCCTGCCGAACCGTGCACAGCCGCGCACAAGCGGTAGTACCGCTTCACACAAGCGGTAGTACCGCTTGGGCGGTAGTACCGCTTCACACAAGCGGTAGTACCGCTCGGGCGGTAGTACCGCTTCACCAAGCGGTAGTACCGCTTACGCGGCAGCAAAACTACTTTTGCACTTTCCAATACCTTGTGGGCTTTATCCCTTTGGCTCATATAAAGTGTTGCTGCACCCGAACACTTCGGTAAACATCCGGAACCCATTCCGGTGAACTCCGGAACCCTTCCAGAGATCAAAACACTATTATCACATATATCAATCTTTACCTCCGGACTATTCCGGAGATCCTCGTCATGTCCGGGATCTTATCCGGGACTCCGAACAACTTTCGGTCACCAACATAATAACTCAATTATACTAATCGTCACCAAACGTTAAGTGTGTAGACCCTGCGGGTTCGAGAACTATGTAGACATGACCGAGACACCTCTACGGCCAATAACCAATAGCGGGACCTGGATGCCCATATTGGCTCCTACATATTCTACGAAGATCTTTATCGGTCGAACCTCTATGTCAAGGATTCAGTTAATCCCGTATGCTGTTCCCTTTGTTCTTCGGTATGTTACTTGCCCGAGATTCGATCGTCGGTATCACTATACCTAGTTCAATCTCGTTACCGGCAAGTCTCTTTACTCGTTCCGTAATACAAGATCTCGTGGCTAACACTTTAGTCACATTGCTTGCAAGGCTCATTGTGATGTTGTATTACCGAGTGGGCCCTGAGATACCTCTCCGTCATACGGAGTAACAAATCCCAGTCTTGATCCATGCCAACCCAACAGACACCCTCGGAGATACCTGTAGAGCACCTTTATAGTCACCCAGTTACGTTGCGACGTTTGATACACACAAGGTATTCCTCCGGTGTCAGTGAGTTGCATGATCTCATGGTCAAAGGAACAGATACTTGACATGCAGAAAACAATAGCAATAAACTGACACGATCAAATGCTACGTTTACAGTTTGGGTCTTGTCCATCACATCATTCTCCTAATGATGTGATCCCGTTATCAAATGACATCTCATGTCCATGGCTAGGAAACCTTAACCATCTTTGATCAACAAGCTAGTCAACTAGAGGCTTACTAGGGACACAGTGTTGTCTATGTACCCACACATGTATTTCAGTTTCCAATCAATACAATTATAGCATGGATAATAAACGATTATCATGAACAAGGAAATATAATAATAACCAATTTATTATTGCCTCTAGGGCATATTTCCAACAGACAATACATAAAACCATTCTGCTTGTTTGCCTCAGCCACATCAAGAAAATTATGCAGGTCCGTAATGTAGTCGGAGGTGCGTCGGTCACCGTACATCCATTGCCGGTTCATCTGCGTGCATTATATAATTAAGTATATCAAAAACCATTACAGAACATCATGAATAGAGAAATGACCAAATTAATACAAGTTCATCGTCACATTAAAACCAAAGTACAGTAGTGATCAAATGTTATTACTGAAAAAATAAATACATAAAGTTCATACATAGTTCTCATAGAACAACATACAGCTCTGTAGAGCATCTAATTAAAACATACATTGAGACTAACATACAACTATGTAAAACATTTAAATGCAACAACAAATGCGATCAAAATCGCAACTAAGGTAACAATTGATCCAACAGCATAATGATACCAAGCCTCATTATCAATGGCATATTTTCTAATCTTTCTAATCTTCAAGCGCATTGCATCCATCTGGATCTTGTGTAGATCGACGACATCGGCAACATGCAACTCCAATTTCATCTTCTCTTCTTCAACTCTTTTCAATTTTTCTTTCAAATAATTGTTTTCTTTTTCAACTAAATTTAACCTCTCGACAAGAGGGTCGGTTGGAATTTCCGGTTCACATACCTCCTAGATAAAGACATCTATGTCAAGTTGGTCGGCATAATTGTCATAAACACTAAATGAAACAAATAGTTATAAAAGATAATATACCACATCCGAATCATAGACCGGGCGAGAGCCGACGGGGGCGGATACCAAAACCATGGCACTATATAATAACAAACAATAATACAAGTAAGAAAATTATACAAGTAGCTATATAAATCATACACATGTGCAAATTAACAAGTTAATTTGAGCTCAAATTGTGCATCTAAATCAAATAAACTCACACATACACTCCTCCACTAAAACCCACAAACCACACTACTTCTAGAGCATTTGAAATGAGCTAAATTAGCAGTGAGAGATGAAAGGATGAAGTTGCTAACCTTTTTAGAACACTTGGATAGTTGGTGCACCGCCAAACCTAGACAAATCTTGGGGAAAATGGAGCTTGGAGGTCGAGATTGGAGGAAGAACAGAGGAGAAAGCTTAAGTGTGACTCCGGCATTTCATCGAACACCTCATGTGCATATATAGGCAAAAAACAGAGTAGCCCACACCTCCACCCTTCCACGGCC
The DNA here is from genome assembly GCA_039707655.1 of Elymus sibiricus. NCBI lineage: Eukaryota > Viridiplantae > Streptophyta > Magnoliopsida > Poales > Poaceae > Elymus > Elymus sibiricus. The sequence goes on along the minus strand of CM077676.1, from coordinate 59,939,688 downwards.
AAAAAACAGAGGAGATGGGGGGGGCGTGGATATATATAGGCAAATCTTTAGTCCCGGTTTGTGTCTAAAACCGGGACTAATGGCCTACCCATTAGTCCCGGTTCCAGACACCAACCGGGACTAAAGGGCAGCAACCCCTTCAGTCCCGGTTGGTGGATGGAACCGGGACTAAAGGTCCCAGCCGAACCGGGACTGATGCCTGCCGAGGCCCGGCCGGCGTCCTAGCCTCTCGAACCAGGACTGATGCTCCCATTAGTCCCGGTTCGTAACACAACCGGGACTAATGCTCTGATCTGGCCAGGACCAAAGCCCTGTTTTCTACTAGTGTCCTTCTTATTTTTATATTTCTTCTTTCGGGTAAACCACTCCCACGATTCTTTCTTGAATGGAAGGAACTTGATCTTATTTGTTTCCAATTTGCTTCATTTGTTCTTTGAGTTAACACCACTCCTAGGATTATTCCTTCATTAAACCGATTTTTTTTTGTCTTTGTTCATTTCCAGTTCGTATTGCAATGTCTTTGCTTTCCTATTTGTTGATCTCTTCCTATAGGTTACACAATTTACACTTACCTAGTTCCATAATTTGAATGGAATTCTTTTTATGAGTAGTATTTTCTCCAACTATTTTAGATGAAAACATAAAAATATATCTTAATGTTGTAAAAAAATACTAAAATGGGATGGTGCCCTAATACTGACACATAAGCTTTAGATAAAAATAAGAGAAGACTGCACATAAGAGAAAAATGATTATTCACCAAGTGGACTATCTCCCATAATATTCAAATGCGGATAGAGTAGTCAACCATGACTCCTCGTCTTCGTGGTTGACATGAGTACATGACTGAGTCTCATAGAGCACAGAATTAGTCAAAGGATACAGCAACAAGGCCTCACCCGACGGCAACTCGGGGAGCGACATGCAGTTGCCCTCCGCATCACTTTTTATTCATCTTTTTGAGAGGACAGACAAATATGATTAATCTCCCTTAGCTTTTTTTGGACGCCTTAATCCCGACAGTTCCTCTTGGTTAATTGTTTTAATTCATACGCCTGATCTTGATGCCCTGCATAATGATGCCATTCTTCCTGTTCTAATATTTCATCTCTGACAGGCCAGCAAAGGGCACGTTGACATATAAACCCATATATGTCGGATGAGGATTTGTGGGTCTCGGGTGCCACACACCCCTATACGAATATTAAATTAAAAAAATAACAGGAATTTTCAGAAAAACCATGAAAACGTGAGTGCCCATTCTACTCCCGTGTTTAGTTTCTTGAGGAATGGGGGCCCGTGGTATTCTCGGTAAAAATTCAAAATTTCTATGTATAAAAAAAACTATTTGGACGGATCGTATGTCGGCCGGACCGTATTTTCTTCGCCACGGATACCACGGGCATCCATTCCTCATGAAACTAAACACGGGAGTAGAAGGGGCACCCCGGTTTGATATCCCAAAATTTCATTTTTGTAATTTGCTGATATGTTTTATAAATTTAATATTCACAAAGGGGTGTGTGGCATCCGAGAGCTCACAAGCATTTCCCTACATATGTTCTACTGCTTTTGTTAGTAAAGGGAGGAATAATGTGAAGATCTGAAATGCAGAACACACTTAATCAGATTACTATGCTGGCTGAACCATAACAGGGGAAGGTCAATATTCCTCTCTTAATTAACTCTTTCTTCTCTTCTTTAAAGATCAAACAAACAAAAGGGATAAATCCTCGTCTATAAAGACAGAATGGAGCCCAAGAGGGCAGTTCAACAACACACATTACAAACATATATGGTCCCATTATTTTCGTTACATAGTAAAGTAGACTCTGGACGCGTTTGTTTTAATCCCAGGAGCTCCTCAATTACCCTGATTTCTTACGCCTGATCTCGATGCCCTGCACGACGAGACCGCTCTTCCCGTTCAAAGCTTTTGTCTCCGACAGGCCAAAGGACACATCACCATCTTCATCCCCATCGCAGGTGAACTGGCCCAGCTCCAGCTCCATCCAGCCATCGCCCCTTTGGCAAGGGAGCACTACGTCCTCTGCACGGCGGTTTCGGCTCATGCTTCTTTGCGGGTTAGGTTGGAGGCGGACCTTGCGGGTCAGGTTGGTGCCTCGAACGCTGATTGATGCCTCTTGGACTGGCGAGTCCAGCCCGTAGGAACTGTCGGTCAACTTGTACACGTAGGTTGAGCCTTTGGAGAGCATCTTGGTGTCTATCTTGCCAGGGATATCCAACCAGCAAACTAACCTTAGTACAGCGCTCTGGGAGAACCTGGAGTCGGACATATATAGGGTTATGATTCGTATCGGAGATAAAAATCATTCACCCGCAAAAAAAAGACGCGACTAGGGAGCACACGTGTGCTCCCTAGTGTTCTCGAGCACACAGTCAAAAAAGGTAAATTTTTGTCTTAGTGCTATAGTGCAAAATCCATTTTATGGAAGAAAAGATCTATATCCCATGTGCATTTATTTGTGTGTTCAAAAGTTTCTAAAAGTCATAACTTTTGAAAGGAGTGTCGAAATCAAGATCCGTTTTCACTTTTAGGCTTCTCGCGCCGAGCTCTTCAAAACTAGATCCCATATGGGTATGTTTCGACGAACTTTTTTTTCTTGGGCAACTTTAGCACCACGGAGAGGCAACTTTTATACTATAGTAAGCAACTTTCGGTTAGTTTGTGTTTCATGATTACCTATCATCCCAATGTTCTTTTAAGTTGGCAACGATGACTACCAACTTGCCTAGCATGGCCTATGAAGTTGCTTTCGATGCACTTTTTTTTCTTAGGCAACTTTGGTGCCACGGAGAGTCAACTTTTGTATAAGCAACTTCTAGTTAGGATGTGTATCATGGTCACCTATCATCCCGACATTATTTTGTGTTGGCTATGATGACTACCGAATTGTCTGGCATCACTTGTAAGTTGCCTACCGTGACTACCCATCAACTTTGGTGCTACATGAAGCACCTTGTTGCCAGGTTGCCTACCATGACTGCCTATCAACTCAATGCTTTTATAAAGTTGTTTATCATGCTCATCAAGTTGCCTGGCGTCATCTATGAAGTTGCTTTCGACGGTTTATTTTTCTCAGACAACTTTAGTGCCACTGATTGGCAAGTTTTGTACTACAGTAAGCAACTTTCGGTTAGGCTGTGTATCATGGTCACCTATCATATGGATGTTCTTTTGAGTTGGCTGTCATGATTACCTATCAACTCAATGAACTTATAAAGTTGGCTATCATGAAGTCAAGTTGCCTAGCGTCACCTATGAAGTTGCTTTCGATGAACTTTTTTTCTCAGGCAAGTGTGGTGTCGAAGAGAGGCAACTTTTGTACTACAGTAAGCTATGGAGTTGCTTTCGATGAACTTTTTTTCTCAGGCAACTATGGTGCCGAAGAGAGGCAACTTTTGTACTACAGTAAGCAGCTTTCGGTTAGGATGTGTATCTTGGTCACCAATCATCCATATGTTCTTTTGAGTTGGGTACAATGACTAGTAATTTGCCTAGCATCACCTGTAAGTTGCCTACCGTGACTGGCCATCAATTTTGGTGCTACATTAAGCACCTTGTTGCCAGGTTGCCTATTATGACTACCTATCAACTCAATGCTCTTTACAAAGTTGGC